>CM053769.1:357492277-357578153 GCA_028658325.1 Potorous gilbertii | reverse complement strand
GAGGGAAGGGAAGAAAAAAAATTTGGAAGTCAATATTTTTTTAAAAACCAAACATTATATCATTTTACATGTAATTGGAAAAAATAAAATATTCTTTTAAATAAATAAATGAATGAGTGAAAAAAATGATGTTTTCAAAGACTAATCAGTCAGATTCATCATAATTGGTTATGATTCTCTGTGTTAAAAGAAGACCAAAGTGACATCCACTGTACTGCGGTCAAATTCATTGCCAGACTCGTAATAGAGGCAGCCTGGCAAAGGAGATAGAGAAGTAGCTCAGGAATCATATAATCTTAGAGACCTATGGTCTCACCTTTGATACAAACTGGCTGTATGACCCTAAGCAAGTCACTTAATTTCTCAGGGCCCCAGATAATACTATCCTAAACTTATAAATTACAAAACAGCTGCCAATCTCAATTCAATCAAAACTTAGGACCCACTTCATTCTGTGCTAGGCATTAAGGATACAGAGACAAAAAAGGAAAAATCCCTGACCTCGAGAAGCTTATATTCGTTCAGATGGATGAAGGGTTTCCTCACTGGGAGTTCCTAACCCCAATAATATTATGAGTTCAATAAAAAAACAAAAACAAATAGATCTATAACATGTCAAAACTCAAAGGAATCTCGGAGATCATCTAGTTTAACCTCATCATTTGACAGATGAAGAAACTGAGGCCCTGGAGCTAGCCAGCAACATATAAATAATAAATGATAAAGTCAGATTTTGAATCTAGACCTTCTGCATTCGTGGCTCAACAACACACTAAATTGCTGTTTGCTTTTTTCCTTTAATCCTCATAGGATCTTGCTGGACAAATTTCCTACCTCAGGATTTCCATTCATTACCACACTGAGATTTCCATCACATGCAGTGTGGAAGAATTCGAGCCACTTGGTTAGCATTATTGGTTATTTTAAATTGGTCATCTCAAACTCTATAGGATGTGGGTCAGTAATTTCCTGCCATGGATCAATATGAGGGATTCCAGTTTTAATGGGGTGTTTTGCCAAAAGTCATCAAAAAGGATATGGAACACAGATTTAAACCATATGGGATCTATCAGAATAAAAGCCACAATGTGAATATAAATATCAATCATTAATAATCTGGCATTTGAATATCTACTTTATCTCTTGAAATTCTAGGCAGAGGCTCATGAATAAGAGATGGTGATTTTGGATGGGTTCTGATTTTTCTCTTGCTATCTGTTGGATTTTTTAAATAAATTCATTCATTTGATTACGCAATAAGCCCCTGATGGTGACTCTGTCTGCAGAGAATTGCATAAAGAGCTGTGGGAAGTGAGGGAGACTGGGGGTAGGGATAAGGGTTAGAAGAAGAGGAACTTCTATTTGAGGATATTCCCAAATTAGAGTCATAGAATGTAGAACCTGGAAGAGATTTCAGGGATCATTTATCTTATTTCCTTCACTTTATAAGAGAAGGAAACTTAGGGTCAGAAAGGAGAAGAGATTTGCTAAGGTCACACAGCAAGCCAAGCCACACTGTCAGAATTAGAACAGAAATCCAGGCTCAGCCCCGAATTCTTTGCTCTACTCCACACCAGTTGGAGTAACTTTAATGCCCTTTTCTCTTTTTATATTTTTTATTGCTATCTTTTGTTTTTACATCACCTATATTTCCCCTATATCCCTCCCCTTCCCGAAAGCTGTTCCTTACAATAAATACATAAATAATAATAACACTAGCTAATATTATGTGCCAGGCACTGTACTGAGTGCTTTATAATTATCTCATTTAATACTCACAATAACCCTGGGAGAAGGGGGCTGTTATCAACATCATTTTACACAGGAGGAAATTGAGGCAAACAGAATTAAAAAGTAGCAAGGAAAAAACTTAATAACAAATAAAAAAGTGTGACATTATTTAATATTTCGCACCTATGGTCCCCCTTCTCTTCAAAGAAACAAAGTAAGGGGATATGTCTTGTCATATCTTTTCTTTGGAACCAAGTTGGTTATTTTGTAGCTTTCAGTTTTGGTTGTTTTGTTGCTTTTTATGTTTAGATTATCATAGCTTTATATGCTGTTTTCCTGTTTCTCCTTTCTGTGCTTTGCATCAGTTGGTTTAAGTCTTTCCATGGAGATGGTGGAGCAAAGCTGGAGGATTAGGGGAATCTGCTCAGCTGAACTTTCCTAATATTCTCCTCCAAATAACTTTAAAATAATCATATCAAATTTTGGAGCATCAGAGTCAACAAAAGGTCAGGGTAAGACATTTCCCCAGTTTAAGAAGACTTAAGACTTAGCAGGAGAAGTCTGTAGCACTGGGGTGGTGGTCTGATGGAGCTGTCTGGTGCCCACATACATAGTGACTGCTGCTGCTTCAGGAGCTTTCAGCCCAGAGATGGTAAAAGGGTCAGACAACTGCTCGGAAAAAGATTACAGTAGACCCTTTGCTGACGTCAGGTACAGCTAGTACTGATTGGCAATTCTATTACCCATTTGCAGTTCCAGGTCATAGTTGTAGGGTGGAGAGGAGAGCTGGTGGTCCATCACAAGAGAGTAGAGGCCCTGGTCACAGTTCTAAAGCAAAGAAGAGTGCTAGCCCTTGTAGCAGCTGGGGACCCTGGGTAAAGACCAGAGTACAGACCAGAAGAGAAGTGACCACACCTCTCCCATGATCACACCATCTCAGGAGCACCAAAAATTTGCAGACCCTCAGAACTGGCTCTGAAAACCAGAAAGAAACAACTCAAATATGATGGAGCCAGAGTCAGGATTGCACAAGACTTAGTAGCTTCTACATTAAAGAAGCTTAGAATGTGACATTCCAGAAGTCAAAGGAGCTAGGTTATGAACAAGAACAAACTATTCAGAAAAACTGAGTTTAATTCTTTAGGGGGAAAAATGGATATTTAGTGAAACAGAGGATTTTTAAGCATTCCTGATGAAAAGATCAGAGCTGAATAGAAAATCTGACATTCAAACACAAGAGTCAAGAGAAGCACAAAAAGGTAAACATGAAAAGTAATCATAAGGGACTCTATAAAGTTAAACTGTTCACATTTCTGTATGGGAACATGATACGTGGAACTTCTTAGAACAGAGCTGAATAGAAAATCTGACATTCAAACACAAGAGAAGCACAAAAAGGTAAACATGAAAAGTAATCATAAGGGACTCTATAAAGTTAAACTGTTCACATTTCTGTATGGGAACATGATACGTGGAACTTCTTAGAACTTAGTCATTTTTAGGGCCATCAAAAGGAGTTTACACAGACAGAAGGCATGGGCACGAGTTGATTAAGTTGATCTCAAAAAAAAAATGAAAGAGTGATAAAAAGGGACAGACTGGAAGAAGGGGAAGGAAGCAGCAGAATAGAGACACTTTTCTCACATAAAGGAGAAGCCTTTCCAATGAAGGGAGAAATGGGGAGGTGGTGGGCAGTGCTTAAACCCCACTTTCATTGGAATTGGTTCCAAGTGGGAGTATATACTCAGTGTATATAGTACAACTTACCCAAAAGGAAAATAGAAGGGGAAGAGAATAAGAAAAAGGGGGGAAACAATAAAAGACAGAGTTAGGGAGGCAGTGGGTAGAAACAAAACAAACTTTTGAGGAGGGAGAGGCTAAAAATAGAGAGGAAGAAAAAGAAGAAAATGGGATGGAGGGAAATAAACATATTCACAATTGTGAATGTGAATGGGATGAGCTTACCCATAAAATGGAAGCAGATAGCAGACTGAATTAGAAACCACAATCCAACAATATGTTGTTTACAAGAGCCACACTTGAAACAGAAACATGCACACAGAGTTAAAGGCCTGGAGCAGAATCTATTACGCTGCAGCAGAATGAAAAAGGGATAGCAATCATGATCTCAGATAAAACAAAAGCAAAAATAGACCTAATTAAAAGATAATCAGGGAAACTATATTTTGCTAAAAGGCACCACGTAACATGAAGTAATGCCAAAAATTTTTATAGCAAATCTCTCTGATACAGGCCTCATTTCTCAAATATATACTGAGTATGAAACTGAGTCAATTTGATAATAACAACGCATTCTCCAACTGATAAATGATCAAAGGACATAAATAGTCAGTTTTCAGAGGAAGAAATCAAAGCTATCTATAGTCATATGAAAAAATACTCTAAGTCATCACTGATCAGAGAAATGCAAATTGAAACAACTCTGAAGAACCACCTCACACTTATCAGAAATGACCAATGCTGGAAGGGACAAAGGGAAAAATAAATACACTAATGAGCTGCTTGTGGAGTGGTAAACCTGTCCAACCATTCTGGAGAACAATTTGAAACGAGGCCCAATGGGTTATAAAACTGTGCATACCCGTTGGCCCAGCAATACCACTATAACATCTATATTCCAAAGAGATCAAAGAAAAAGGAAAAGGACTTATATGCAAAAAAATATTTATAGCAGCTCTTTTTGTGGAAGCAAAGAATTGGAAATCATCAGTAGGAGGACTCAACAAATTGTGGCATATGACTGGGCTGTAAGAAATTGTGGGGGTGGATGGTTTCAGAAAAACATGGCAAAGAACTACATGAACTGATGCAAAGCGAAGTGAGAAGAACCAGGAGATCATTGAGTGCAGAAATAACAATGTTGTCAACTGTGAAAGGCTTGGCTACTATGATCAATATATTGATCCAAGGCAATTGCAAAGGACTCATGAAAAAAATCCTATCTACCTCAAAGGAGAGAACTGGTAAACTCTGAGTATAAACTGAAGTATAATTTTCTCACTTTCCTTATTTTACTTGTTTTTTTTAAAGAATATGGCTAATATGGAAATATGATTTGCATGATTTCACATGTATAATTGATATGATATTGTTTACCTTTTGCAATGGATGTGGGAGGGAGTGGGAAGGAGGGAGATAATTTGGAACTCAAATTTTAAAAAGAAAAAATGTTAAAGTAAATTAATTTAAATGTTTTAAAAATAATCTTTACATGCTTATCTGTATATTTCTTACAGTGTAGTAATATCCTATTATATTCATGTACTATGATTAATTTAGCCATTCTCCATTCAATAGGCAGCTATTCCCATTACCCATTATGAGTGGTTGGCCATGAAGTAGATTTCGGTATTTAAGACCATCAGCTCCTCCTTCTGAATTAGAGACATCTACACAGAAATCTCTTTTCTGTAGAGCTTACTTTTCCCACAGCAAACTCAATTTTGTTATTTGGAAGCCTCCATTTAGTTGAAATGGTAGCTAGGGAGGGGGGTGATAAAAGGAAAACACTTTAAAAGCTGCCAATCCCCAACAGTTTCATGTTCATCCTTGATGTTTATGATCCGAATTTAATGGGACACAAAATGAGCACATGTTCCAGCTCATTGATCCTGTGGCCTTCAATAGGAATCACCCTGGCATCAGTCAAACCAGGACAGAATATATCACGTTCTGTATCTGGTTCATTCCTGGATCCCAGTGACATGATATTAATCAAGGTAGTGATAAAATGCATGGCAGTCTCTGGAGCTTAGGGAGATCCAGAAACACTGTGTGCCTGTATGTACGTAGAACTGTCCATAGGAAAGTCTGATGTAGAAGAAAGAATAGAAGGTGACAGCGAGAGGATAAAGGCAGAAAGTCTGAGAAGACAGAATGAGCAGAGAGAGAGAGAGAGAGAGAGCAGTCAATGTGGATTTTTAAGCTTCTGTCTACATCCATCAACATCTGTCTTCAAGACAAAAGGGAGCAACATGGCATGAGGTGGTCGAACCATAAACCCAAACCTTTATTTATCCCTGGAAAATTCATGGAGCATGATAAGCTCTCTTGTGTACCAAAGAAGTCTTCCATTGTGCAATCTGCCTGAGTGAAAAGGAATTGATTTCAGCAGCCATGGAAGGTCAGACATGCATCTTGTTTTCAGGCTGACTTTGTGGGGATTTATGTCATCACTTAACTCTTTTCTATCATATGCCCTGTGCCCTCCTGACCTAGGACCACACAAAATAGCTGGGAAAAGATGGACTCTATACAAGCTTGTGACTGCCGGGGGGTCCAGCAGCCACTCACACACCAAAACTGAAGACAGAAGGTAGGGGAGAGCCCTTTTCTTTTGCCATGCAGTCAAAGATTTCTTGGAGCCTTACCTGCCCTTCACTTCCTCAATCTTGAATATCCTGGGGAAGGGAACAAGTATTTATTAAATACCTGCTATGGGCATTTTGCTCTATCAAAATTATCTCATTTGAACACTGCACTGTGACTGTTACAAAAGATGAGCTAGTTTGGCCAAAACACACCAAAAACAATGAAAAGCTGCCTAAAATATTTGCTTCTTTCCACAACCAGGTTTGCTGACCCAGCTGGACTTCTTTCTTCTCACAATGGTGGCTAACGTATTGATGATGCAGTCCTATGGAATCAGCCCCTTGCATCCCAATGGGATCAGAAGCTTTGATGGTATTTCCCTCTGTACCTCTTCCACCATTCGCAGAGAGTGGCAGCAATGGCCACGTTGGGATGTTTATTTTCAACTCTCATGGTTCACTTGCACTCATACACATAATCTTAAATTCCATTCACATCCCCCTAGAGCCCTACAAATCATCCCACCACTTATGGAGTTCCCTTGTCTCTGGTCCAGCAAGGGGCTCCTTTGAGAAGCAGGACAACACTGCTGTTCATCCATACTTTGTGAAAAGTATCAAGGTGAAGTGTTAGGCCAATCTTTACATTTAGCAAAGTGTAGACCAGTCTTCTTGGTCAAGTCGGTGAGGAAATCATGACATCCATTTTTACTGAACCCTCTTTTTCTAATACTACCTAGAAATTCTTCTAAAAGTTTTTTTTTTCAGCTTTATTTTTCCTTTCTTTTTAAAAAAATAACCTTTTTTTTCAGTTCCAAATTCTGTCCCTCACTCCAGCACCTCCCCCGGCCATTGAGAAGGCAAGTAAGAGAAATCCCATTATACATTATACTCCCCTATCCCTCCTAAGTGTCCCTGGGGTAGAAATGTGTGGATTTTAGAGCCAACAGCTCTGACCAAGCCTAATCCATAGAGGTTACTGCCAGCTTTTCTTCCCTATGTTCTTGCCTTGGCCACATGTCTGGAAGGGGTTTGGGAAATGACAAACTCCCACTGTGGAGCCAGATCTCAGACCAGCATTCCACACTCTGAAGGACTTCAACACCTTTCCTCTTGTCCAAAGCTCAGCTGAATATCAAAGAGAATAAATGTCCTTTGCCTTTTGGATACTCATCCTTTTGCTAATCTTAAGCAGTTCTCAGGTAATTTCAACTCAACAAGCATTTATTAAGTGTCTACTGACAGCTAAGTGGTGAGTCAGGAAGACTCATCTTCAGGGTTCAACCTGGCTTCAGATACTTACTCAGATACCCTGGGCAAGTCACTTAACCCAGGTGGCCTCAGTTCTTCATCTATAAAATGAGTCAGAGAAGGAAATGGCAAGGCACTCCAGCATGTCTGCCAAGAAAACCCCAAGCGGGGTCAGGAAGAGTCAGTCATAACTGAAATGACTGAACAGGAACAATGACAATGTGCTAGGCACTGTGGATAAAAAGACAAAGATAAAAGCCAGTCCCTACCTTCAAGTAGCTTATATTCTACTTGAGGAAAACGATGTTTACACTGATTTCTTGTTCAGTCAAGAACTGCTTTGGATGAGTATTCAAAGGGCAAAGTACATTTGTTCTGTTTGATATTTAGCTGGGCTTTGGACAAGAGGAAAGAAGGTGTTAAAGTCCCCCTCAGAGTGTGGATATGAACTCTTCATGACCCCATTTGAGATTTTCTTGGCAAAGATACTGGAGTGGTTTGCCATTTCCTTCTCCAGCTCATTTTATAGATGAGGAAACTGAGGTAAACAGAATGAAGTGATTTGCCCAGGGTCACACAACTAGTAAGTGTCTGAGTCATATTTGAACTCAGGTCTTCCTCCAGGTATTCTATCTACTGTGCTACCTAGTTGTTTTGTACACTGATAAGTCATATGTACAGAGTGTTTTGGGGAGTGAGGAGCCCTAACAACTAGGGAAAACATGAAGGGCATCTTAGAAGAGGTGGCCTTTGACTTGGCTCTCAGAGAAATGAATTCCCAAAGGTAACGGTAAGCATGGAGAAAGTGGGGATAGGTTTTGTAAAGGCATGGAAGCAAGAAATCTAGTATTCTTCACCAAAGCAAGAAGGCCAGAATGAGATGGAATAATCTGTGATCATCCTGGAAAAAGATATTGGAGTCAATTGGGGAAGGGCTTAGTCAAACAGAGGAGTCTGTATTTTATCTGAGAGGCAACAGGGAGTGATGGAAACTTCTTGAGCAAGGGAGTAACATGCTCAGGCTTGTACTTTAAGAATATCCATTTGGCAGGTAAGAAGAAAATGGACTGTGGAGTGGAGATACTGGATGATGGGAAGACCAAGTGGTAGGTTATCGTAAGAGTCCAGGTAAGAGGTCTTACAGGCCCTGGACTAGAATGGCAGTTGTTACTTGAGAGAGGGGAATGGATGTCAAAGACTTTGTGGAGATAGAAAGGGCAAGACTTGGCAACTCACTGACTCTGGGCATGTAAAGGAGAGTGAAGATGTGAGCGTGACTCCACGGGTGTGAACCTGTCATCAGAGGGATGGTGGCATCTCCAGAAGAAACAAGGAAGTTAAGGAGAGGCCTAGAATTAAGAGGAAAGGTAACGAGTTCCATTTTGGACATGTTGATTTGAGATGCTCACGGGACATTCAGGTAGAGATAACCTGGAGATAATTGGTTATTAGATGTGGGGAAAGCAACAAATCTGATCCCAAAGGGAAGGAAAGGGGAGAAAAAGGAAACATGGAAAATGGCAGTGAGGGGACCCACAGGTGTGGGACATGAGACCAACAAAGACCATTTCTGGAAGCAGCCTTCTTGGCCTTGAGTCTTATACCTTGCACACCTCACAGATTGGTCTGTATCTCGCCCATGCACTGACCACATTTTGTCTTATTCCCTTACCAGACTGTGACTTCCATGAGAGCAGGGAGACTCCATTTTATCTAAACTGCATATCTCCTCTAGCACTTAACTCAACATTCAACTCTCAGAGTACGTGTGGTATAATGGCAAGAGTTCTGGGTTTGGAGTCAGAAAGAAATCTGGATTTGAGTACTGATTCTAATGCCTAGAAGCCTCAAGAGAGATCACAGGGAAATCACATCTCCTCTGCGAGTCTCAATTTCTTCATTTGTAAAATGGGGATAGTGAGAGAAGCTATCTATAGCAAATGGAGGGATGTCCTTGGAGTGAGATCTGACCCATTTTGGCTGTATGACCCTTGATAAATAAAAGGTAACTCTCTAAGTGGTAAATTGCAGGACATTGAGCATGTATGTTGGTGGAGGCTATTTCCTCAGCAAAAGTTCCTTATACTAATAAAATCATATCAATTCCCCACCTTCCCCTCTTGCAATATGATGGTGCTAAATTGAGCTGATATTGGTTTTTTAAAGGAGAGACTACAGGAATGAAGTAAGCTACAGCTGGTGGGGATGGGACCCAGGAGGGAAACAGCATGAAGTCGGACCCTCTCTGCCCAAGCCCTCACCTCATCACAGGGTGCAATTCGGCGAATCATATCCTTGAGGTGGCCAACCATCTTCTCTTCCTGAAAGTCATAGGGGAATGTTTCCGTCCACTCTGCCAAAAGCTGCAGGAGTTTTGGACCAAATTTTCGGACCCGGGCCTAAAATATAAACATGAGTGGGTAAATAGGAATCAAGACCTCCCTACTGTGCAAGGAAACAGGCCATGGTTGTTTGTTTCACACCCTCCTTCCACTTCTCCCCTAACCCCCTACCCTCCAGTCCCCACCATGAAAACGACTGAAAGAAGGTGCCTCTGTGAAGGCTGGCTTGCAAATGGCTCCCAGTGGGCTCCTAGCAAAGGGGCCAGATGCTCCTGTGGGTCAGAGTACTGATTGTTCTTTCTTTTCCTTATACCCTGCCAAAAGGAAGCCCTGTGTGATGGGAAGCAGCTGGAAGGATTCAAACCTTGTGTATCTGAAAGTAAATCCTGCAATCCTTGTACACTAGACAAAGCAATCTGGGAACCAGAGTGGCACCCGCAGGGAGACCTCAGCCTGGACAGGTAGGTGGTGTTCCCTGAACTCACTGGAGACGCAGTTTGGGAAAGGAGGTCGGACTGATGCCAGGAAGAAAGGAAGCAGGAGTAGGGCTGAATGCCCTTGATATCTGTCCAGAGTCTGCACAAAGCCAGGGAGGTCATAATTTCATTGGATTCCAAACAAATGCCCAGGAACTCCAGACCCTCTTGGGCTCAAAGAACATCTGATGAGAGAACAAGTGGTCATTCTCACATCCCTCCTAACAATCTCCAATCCATAACCAAAGCACCCCAAGACTAGAGCTGGGGTAGGTGAAGATGATTGATATGACCAAAAAACTGGGGTTTAACAAGTCCTTTATCTCCACTATGTGATTTGGTCACTATAACTGTTAACTTGGTGTCTTGAAACCAGGAAAACATGGGTTTGAATCCCAACTTGGATGACTAGTTTCTTTGTGACCCTGAACAAGTAATTTAACCTTTCTCAGCCTCTATTTGTTCATCTATAAAATGAAGACAATTCCTAAGGCTATTATGTCACAGATCTGCTGTAAAGAACAAGTGAATGTATAAAGCATTTTGCAAACTTTAGAGTACAATAGAAACATTAGTTTTGTTTTCCCCCCAGTCCAGTGATTTCATTGGCATAGGGAACTCCCAGTATGGAAACTCCATCCTCCAGCATTCTGCAGAAAATTGACAAGTTAGGTGACTTGACCAGCATCACAGAGCCACCATGTGGCAGAGGCAGAGCTTAAGTTCAGGTCTTCCTGACTCCAAGATTGTCCCTGTCCACTGTGCTATCCCACCCATCATTGCCGTCATCATCATCATTTGTTGTTGGCATTGTCATGATTACCTCCATTTCATGGATGAGAAACCTGAGGTACTATAAGGTTTATGTGACTTTTCCAAAGTCACACAGCCAGTGTTAGAGCCAGGCTTCAGAATTCAAATGCAGAATTCTTGGCATTTCAGCGCCTCCTCACCAGGCCCTGTGATGACACATGAGTGAGCAGAAGGGAGCACAGGCCCACATCATGCTGCTGTTAACCCCAAGGCTGCTGGTGCTGGTCGTGGTGTGCTCTGGTCTCACCTACTAAATAACTCTTTAATTAGTTCCTTGGAGAACCCAAGTGACCTTTTCAAAGCCAAGCTGAGGCTTCGCAGGAGATGCATCAGTAGGCAGTGAAACGCGTGTCTAGATTGTTCTTAGCACCCTGGAAATGAGAGTTTGGTTGTGACTTCTGCAGCTTCAACACATGTCAAGAATTAAGGGACAAGGGCATATACTCTTGTGGCCAAATGCTTAGTACCAATTATAAAATCACAGACTCTCAGGGTTATACGGAACCTCAGAAGTCATCAAGTCCGGCCTGTCTGAGCAGAAATTTTTAAAAGGTCTTACTTTATAAGGATGAGGGAGACATGGCTGGGCAGCAGTTTCACTGAAAAGGATCTTAGAGTTTTAGTGGACTGCAAACTCAATAGAGACTAGTGCAATGGGGCAGGCAAAATGTCGTTCTCAGTGAGAGGAAGAGCTTCTGAACGTAGGAGGTGATGGTCACCCTGTACTCTCTCTCACTCTCACTGTATCAGGAGACCTGTGTTCAGTTCTAGGGGGTCACAGTTTAAAAAAGAATGTTGACAGCACTCAGAAAAGGGCAACCAGGAGATGATAAGCCTTGACTCTACATTACAGTAGGATCTCTGAAGGAGGTGAGGACATTTGGACTGGAGGGAGGAAGTCTCAGAGTAGACTTGATAATGGTCCTTCAAGAATGTGGCAGACCATTATATGAATGAGTGATTAGTCTGGTTCGGCATGGCCCTAGAAGGCAGAGCCAGGAGCAGAGGTTTGGAGGGATCAAGAGGAAAAATAGAGGGGTGGTGTTAGTGATAAAAATGAGCACTATTCCCATTGGAATAGGATGCTTCTGGAAGCTGTGGGTTCCCCATGACTGGAGGTCTGGCTTAAAGGCATGGCTAGACAGTCACTTCCCTGGGGAATTGTTGAGAAGGTTTTTAATAAGGTAGGGGTCGGACAAGAGAGCTAAGGCAGTCCCTTCAAGCTAAAAATTTCTGTGATTCCCAACAAGTGGCCATCCAGTTTAAAAGTATTCATTCTTTCCTGATGTAGTTTATTCTACTTTTGTATATCTCTCATTGTTGGAAAATTCTTCCTTTGATTGAAATGATATCTGCTTCTCTGGCCCTTTGATCTACTGTTCCTAGGTCAACCTTTTGGGATCAGGCAGAGCAAGCCTATATCTCACCTTGATGGAAACCAGCTTGGGGAGGAAGGAGGGGGAAGGGAGCATTAGCCAGCCCCTGGGGGTCAACATACTCCTCTCTGGGTGGGAGAGCCCCCTCCTCAGGAATGAAAGCACCTGGAGCCAGGAGGAAGGATCCCCAGCTGGTTTTGCTGGGCTTAACTAGAGGGCACTTAGGCCCCATTCAACTCCCCAGTTCTGTGAATCTGTGATCTATCCTACTCACAAGAGAGAATAAGTCAGAGGAATCCTGGTACTATAACTCCTATGTAATAGAGGACTCCATCCTAGCTTCTTAGAGCCCAGGTCAGCTCCCAGACCACCTCACCTTGTCCAGCACAGGTTCATCCAATCTCTGCTGTTCAATGCACTGGTGACAGACTCGAGCCAAGAGCTCCTGGGGCTCGATGAAGAGTCTGGAGCTCAGCAGAAAAGTAAAGATGTAGGCTTTCTGGGGAGGGACAAAAAGGCACAGTCACAGGCAGGCTGCTCACTTGGGAAGGGGAAGACTTATTTTCTAACTTTACTTCTCCCTTCTCCAGATTGCCCTTCTTTGTTCTGCTCCTTTCTGCCAATAGAAGACCAGAGAGAGAGATGCTTAGCTTCTCCTCCCCCTACCATGGTCAAGTTGGTCAAGGGACTCCACTTCTTTTCTTCCCTACAAAGCTAAGCATCACACCCCTATAGGATTCCCACAATGCAGTACAGAAGAGTGAGCACCAGTCTGGCAATCAGATGAGCTGCATTCTCCTCCGAGGTCTGCTACTTATTTACTATGTGACCCAAAATAAGTCACATAAGGGAGGCAGTATGAGACTGTGGAATGAGCACTGATTTGGTGTCAGAGGAGCTGGGTGCAAATCTTGGCTTTGCTACTTACTACCTATATAACCAGAAGCAGGTAATTTAACCTCTCTGGGCATTAGTTTTATCACCTTTAAAGGTGAAGACAGTGGCTTCTTAAACTTTTTCCACTCCCCACAGCCTGTGACTGTGTGGCTTCTGTGATGCACAGTGCAAAGTGTGCATGCTTTATGTTCAGAACCAAGGCTGCAGTGAGGATGCATGATGCAACACAGGAAAGTGCTGCCAGAAACACCTCAGATTCATTACGTTTGATTTTTATTAATTTTTGGTCACTGCATGTTCAAAAAACTTTTCTTGCCAAATTTTTTTGCAACACCATATGGGGTTGTGACCCACAGTTTCAGAAGCACTGGACTAGATAACCAGAGGTCCTTTCCAGCTTCTCCCCTCTGCCTTAGTTTCCCTAGATTCCTTCAAATCTTAGCTAAAACCCCACCTTACGTAGGAGGCATTTCCTGGTTACCTCAGCTGCTAGTACCTTCCCCTGTCAGATCACCTTTCATCTACCGAGTCTGTTTCTATCATGTATTACATCTTGTCCCCTCTCCCACTATAATGTGAGGTCCTTTGAGGGCAGAGACGATTTTGACCATTCTTCGCATCCCCAGCACTTAGCAGAGAGCCTGGCACATAGTAAATGCAAGTAAACGCTTTTTGGTTGACTGAATTTATGACACTTTCCCCTTTTTAGTCCCCCCAGTTTCCTCATCTGCAAAATGGAGATAACAACATATGTTCTAGCTACCTCAGGGAGTGATTGCTGTTTTCTGAGGAGCTAAGGGATGCAAAAGTATTTTCATTCACACAGTCTTATGGGCATCATCCCAAGGAACATTGCTCAGATGTGCCTATTTGGCCCAAGGGAGAATTCTCAAGGATTATGCAGGGTGACTTTAGAGTCTGGACCACAGAGCTAGGTAGGTTTTCCTACTCCTTCTTGTTTATTGCTAAAATGGGCTGATTTTTACTTTTTTAATTGAGATTTCTTTCCCTAGTCTCCAAACCTTCCCTTTCCCTCCTGCTTGAAGAGGATGATCCTATAGCTACTAGCTTAGGGAACACCCCCATACATACACTTATTTTCCATGGATGTAACTGTTGGGAGAAAGCTGATGTAAAAACTCGAGAAGCACCCCAAATGTCACAGCCGACATGATTTGCCGCAGTCTACTGTGTCCTTTGAAATTTTACATTGACTAAAATCATAGGCTCCTAGACCTAAGGTTGGAAGGGGCCTTAGACACCATCACATATGACCTCCTCATTTTACAGATGAGGAAGCTGAAGCAAAAGAAGTTAATTGATCTACCCAATGCCACAAGACCAGCAAGGTAAGATCTGAACCCAGGCCTTCCTGATTCCAATCCCTACACTTTATCCATTGTCATGTTAAACTTTCTGTGCCGTGGCTTTGGCCCCCATGTTCATTCAAATGGGAGGTCTGATATGAGTACAGAATTAGTTAACTTTAGATCTGGAATATATCTGAGAGAGTCATCTCATCCAATACGTTTAATCCTCAGATGAAAACAAGAAAAGTTAAGGGACTTGCAGGAGGCTCCATAGGGGGGCCCTTCACTATTTTCCCAGACACATCACTTTATTGGGCAGCTAGTTGGTTCAATGGTTAGAACGCCAAATTCATCTTCCTGAATTCAAATCTGGCCTCAGACACTTACTAGCTGTGTGACCCTGGCCAAGTCATTGAACCCTGTTTGCTTCAGTTCCCTCATCTGTAAAATGAGCTGGGGAATTAAATGGGAAATGGCTCCCATATCTTAGCCAAGAAAAGCCCCAAAGAGGGTCATGAAGAGTCGGACATGATGAAATGACTGAACTACAATACTTGGCATAGTGGTCTGGGTGCCCGACTTGTAGTCAGGAAAACCCAGTTGCAGCTCCTGCCTCTGACACTAACTAGCTGTGTAATATTGGGCAAGTTATTTAACCCCTCTGAGCTTCAGTCTACTCATCTGCAAGATGGAGATCACACCTACCTCATGGGGCTATTATGAGGTTGAAATGAGATAATTTATATACATTAATTATATATAATTAATGATACGTTAATTATAATTAATTTACATTAAGCACTTGTAACTGTAAAGTACTATATAAATATAATTTATCATTATTAATTATTATTATGCCCAGAGAAAGGATGAATGCTTGATGGTGATCTTTTTAAATCAACTAGTTTGCTGGCATTAAATCTCAACACACACATGTGCTTGTGCATGTGTATACACACACACATACACACACCCCCTCTGGATAAACATAATAGTTACCACCGTGAAGTTAACATGGGGATTTTCCAGGCTCTGATGCCTTTTCTGATGCTTTATTACCTGTGTGATCAAGAGCAAACCACTTAACCTCCTTGCCACTTAGTTTCCTTATCTGTAAAAAGAGGGGATTGGACTTCTTGGCCTTTGAGGTCCTTTCCAGCGGTGAACATATGATGTTTGGTCCTATCATCCAGGTAGCCAACATACAGTACCCAGGGGTTCATTGCCCTAGGAAGTAAATGCTCTCTTTTTTGTTCCACAAAAAACAAAAAAAACCAGTCCCACAATGAGCCAAATTTGAGGAACCTGCGTGGCACTCCCTACCCCTCTTTCTGTTCTCTAACTCCGATACAGTCGATGCAAAATCTTTTCTCCCTTTCCTCAAACCTTACTAGAATTTTTGTGCATGTATAGGTGTCCATCATCACACTCCCCACCCAGTGGATCACTCACTTCCGGGTAGTAATCTGTGGTAGGGATGAGGTGCTGGATCAAAGCATCAAGCGATGCTGAGCTCAGGTTTCCATCCTGAAAGATCAGTCCTCCTTGCTCCCCAGATGAATGGAGGTGGGGACTGAAGCCACAAGGAGTCACCATGCTTGTGGTACTCAGCGTCTGGGGCATGCCTTCCTGAAAAGCCAAAGGAGATGCGTTAGAAGGTGGGCTCTGAGACAGCAACGGCATCAACAAGAGTAACTCATATTGATATAGCATCTTAAGGTTCATGCAGTGGATAGAGCACTGGAACTGGAGTCAGAAAGACCTAAGTTCAAATCTGGCCTCAGACACTTATTAGTCGTGTGACCCTGGGCAAATCACTTAACCCTGTTTGCCTCAATTTCCTCATCTGTCAAATGAACTGGAGAAGGAAACGACAAACCACTCCAATATCTTTGCCCAAATGGGGTCACAAAGAGTCCGACATGACTGAAAAATGACAGGAATCTTTAAGGTTTGCAAAGAATATCATACGTATGACTCATCTGAGCTTCAAACAACCCTGTGAGGTGGGTGCTATCATTATCCCTGTTTAACAGATGAGAAAGCTGAGGTTGAAAGGAGTTAAATGACTCACCAAAGGTCACATGACTGGATCATAAGCACCTGAGGAAAGATTCAAACTCAGATCTTTGCAACTGCAAGTCCATCCGTTCAGTACATTACATGGTGCTATCTCCCACAGGTTAGTACAAGCCAAAACTATATTTGAAGGGGAGAAGATGAACAAGTGGTTTGGAAAGCTAATCTAGGTAGGTGATTGACAGGCTATCACATCAGAAAGGCTGCTGTGTTCTTTGAGCAAAGCAGAATGGAGGCAGCACAAAGGAATAGTAGGATGTGTAACTTTGGAGTATTCACCCCAAATATCTACATGCACTATCTGTGCCCAATCTGAGCTCCTATTGGTCTGATCATTGAAACTTGACTTTATCATGATGACATTTCAGTTCTCCTTGAGAATGAAGGGCAACAACCAACCATTTTACAAGGGACATGCTTTCAGTTTTGAATCTTCTCCTGCAAACACAGATCTAGGACGAACCATAGGCCCATTTCTCATACAGTTACTGCAAAGGACAATGTAAAGAAATGACACAGAATGAGTGTGCTTATGGGAACTCATCTGATGATTTTTTTTCCTTTTAAATAATATTTTATTTTCCCAATTACATGTAAAAACAATTTTAACATTCATTTTTAAATAAAATTTTGAGTTCCAAATTTTCTCCTTCCCTCCTTCTCCTCCCTCCTCCCTAGACAATAAGTAATTTGATATATCTCCCAATAATTTTAACTATTACCCCAAAAAAGAAGCTGCTGGGAATGCTTCCTTGTCCTGACACAAGGGAGAATTTCATACCTGTCTTCTCCAACTAGTTCAACCCATACACTGATCTTGACCTTGGATGAACTCTACCATCTCTGCTCTGATCATGTCCTTCTCCCCCACTACTCAAAACCCTTCCATCCCTCTCCACTCTGCTCAGCACACACAGAGCTTATCAATCCAAATTCTTCTGGCGGACATTCAAGGTCATGCATGTTGTACCTACCTACAGGCTAGCTTGCCAATCTTCTGTCCCACACCTCCACACTCACCATGCACTAGCCAATGAAAACTGGCCACCATTCATATATAATATATAATAACCTGTGATTCAGCTCTCCATTTGATTTATCAGAGCCTTAACCTCACAAATGAAAAAGAAGTAGCTCTCAGCATCAAGTTCTATGCCCAAGGATATCTATCTACCTATCTATCTATCTATCTATCTATCTATCTATCTATCTACCTACCTACCTTCCTATCTAGCTATCTATCCCTTTCCTTCCTTCCTTCCTTCTTTTCCTCTAACTCTAACACAGACTCTAGCACAAATAAATATCTACTGTATAATGAATCACATTTCTCACGGCAGGATTCCCCAGCATATTGATCACCATCTATCAATTCATTGGAAACAACACCTAGACGATCTCTCTAAGCTGACCACAGTCACTGTGGTACCTCCCCAGAGCTTACAAGGTCCAGTTCACTCCCCTTCCTTCCCTGCACCAAGGGTTGATACCCCCAGGACGTTGAGGACAGGGACTGCATTATATGTGGTCTCTGTATCCCCTAGTGCCTACCATAGTATCCAGCACACAGTAGGAGCTTAACTGGATCCTCTACTGTTGGAAAGAATTTCTCACTTTCCCTTACCCACCTCTCTACTAGATCGGATCTCTTCCTCTGAAGTCCCCAGAGAGCACTATGTACCTCTCTCACCCTATCTTAACTTGTATTTGTAACCATGTCTTAGCCCTCACACACACACACACACACACACACACACACACACTCACACTCATACTCACTCACATGCCCCTCCATTTATACTCTGAACTTCTAGAAGACAAAGCCAATATCTCATGCATCAATCTCCCCCAAAGCAACCAGGATAGGGTCCTGTACAATGGGGGGGCCCCCATGTCTACTGAACAAATAGACGAATGACTAAAAGAAAAGGTTGAAGACGGTTCCCACAAATGATGATTGGGAATCCTTCTTCACATCCTTAAAGACTCACATTTTGTCATTTTTGCACCAGGGCACATTCAAATTCCTTCCCCATTCACTGCTTGGTTGTCATCTTTGGGAGGATTATCTCCATGGTAACAAGATGCAAGGCCGAAGGCTAGAAGGAACAAGCAGGAAGGGGTGGTGGTCCTTTATTTCCTAGGCAGCATCTGAGCCGCCCCTGAATATAGCAATTACTCGCGATGGGGACCCCACTGGTGAGTGCATCTGCACAATTTGGACTAGATGCCAGCACCAGCTCTTATTAAGAGTCATACTGTTGGTATAACTCTTAATTAGGCACCATTATCAAAAATTCCCCCCGCATCCCTCAGCAGTGAGCTTTTTTCCCCCATAATTAAGAAGTTGTTTTGTTGTTGTTTTTTTTTGGTAAATAAATATCTCCAAAAATCCTGTCCCTGAGCTGAGCCAGTTTTAACACAGATTAGGTGGTTGCCTTGTTGACTGAAGAGGACATGAAAGTCACATCTCATCTCCCCCAGGGGCAGCCAACCTATGTCATCTTTAAAATTCTCCCAAAGAAAACAGAGCCTTCTCTTCTCTGAGATCTGCCCTGCAGGATGCTCTGCTCTGAAAGCCAAGGACTTCAGCAGCATGCCAACCATGCCTGAGTGCGGGAAAGTGTGCCAGGAGGGAGGGGTGGATTAGCTGGCTCCTGCTCTTCTTCACATCCCACCTACAAACAGCAAAGGCAAACAAGAATCCCACTTTGGGGAGGCCAGGCACCCCACCTCTAACATGCTTAGGGTCATGCCAAGAGAAAATCCAGCTGAAGGTGAAGGGATACGGAGTGAAGATATAGAAAGAGTACAGAAGGAGATGGCTATGAGAAAGAACTGGGGAAATGTTTTCCTATCAAAATTCAGTGGGGTACAGAAGCATCCAGCTGTTGCCCTCACAATAATAAACACAACTCAGTTCAGAGAAGGTGGAGGCTTCATTTATCACGTTGGAGATCTCCATCTCCAGCCCCAACCATTTTGCTGGGCTCCAGCCCCACACTTCCAATTCCCTGCTGGACAGCTCTATTTGGATGTCCCAATCCATCCACAGGCAATTATTCAGCGCTCACTACGTGCCAGGCACTATTGTAAGTGTGGGGATACAAAGAAAAAGCAGAAATACCCTTAAGAGGCTTACATTCTCATGGGAGATTTCTTCCTCCAAGAGGGTGACAAACAGTAGGGGACCAAGATGGTGGCCAGGAGTTATTAGCATTTCTTCAAGCTTTGTGAGGAGTGGCCTTTGGATGGGACCAAATGGGGTCTAGTTTTGGGAGCACAGTGGGGGGCACAAGTCTTTTGGGAGAGCGAGAACACACAGATTGGGAAGCCTGAGACCTGTGACCAGAGAGAGAGAGACATGTGTGGGAGCTTAGAAGGACTCCATGCAATCTATTTCAAACACTAGTATCCTTGTCCTATAGATACAGGCTTCAGTGGACAGAGTGTAAGAATGTAGGATTGTACTAGCTACGAAGACCATCCAAGAACCAAAGAAAAGGAATAAAGAGTTATGAAAAAAACTGCTAGAAGTGAGACATCAAAAGTCCTGATGAGACTAAGTATTGGCCCCCATCCTTGTCTTCCTTATATACGTAAGTTCAAAGCCTTATAAATTAGCAAGACTAAAACTGTCACTCCTTCCCAAGGGGAACACACACACACACACACACACACACACACACACACACACACGAGGTAATATGTATGTAAATAGGTCTATACAAAATATAAAGAGAATAGATGTAATATCACCTTAAATATCACCTTAAATAGAAGGATACTTTTAAAACAATGTTTTGGAAACCTTTTGTTTTTATATCACAGTATTTTTAGGTATATCTCCTTGCTACCCACTTCACAAGCACATACCCTCCTTTCCCATAACAAAGAAAAAATATTGAACAAAACTGATACAGAGGATTATTTCTGACAGTATGTGCTCTATTCTACATCTGTGGTCTCCTATCTCTCTACCAAAAGAAGAGAGGCCCCACTGATAGTTTAAACATAACAAAATCCAGATGGGAGGTAATAAGGATCTGAATTTCAGTGAGTGACCATTTTTTTTTTTTTTTTGTGGAGCGGAGAAGACAGATGTGAAATTGTGAAAGTGAAATTTGTGGAGTTAAAGTGAATATTGCCTCACCTTTGAGAATCACTTTGAAAACCCCAATGGGCCAATTGTTCTAAGCCTCCTGTGGGAACCTTAGACCTATTTTCCCTTTTCAGAGGGGGGAGTGGGGAGGGAGAAGGTGGTGAGGTGGTCAATCTCAAGCTGATGGCTCAGGAAGTCAGCAGCTCTCTGGGGCTTCAATAAAGGAACAGAAGTACATCTACCCCAAGCAGGTCAGGTTGCCAAAAATTGCTCCGCTTACAATGAAGTGTTTCTTTTTCCTTTTTGATAACGCAGCCTGTTTGAAAGCCTGTAACATGTGCCAGGGTTTTATACCCGTTCATATGCCATCCTTGGCATGGTGATCCATCACAAGAATGGAATGAGAGCAAATCATCATGCACCTGGCAGGGCATAGATCCAGAGAGAAATAACACATCTGGCTCCAAGGACCAAGGGATCTGGAGCCCAGAGGTCCCCAGAGGACCAGGAGGAGCAGCGGGTATATATCTGTCACCATCCATCACTTGATATGGTGCCAAACTGAACCAGGGTCCAAGAGGCAGGAGGCCCAAGACCTGCATGATGCCTCTCCCCACACCACAAACTACACACAGGTGGCACTACTGTGATGATGAGCGAGAAACCCTGCTCAAAGCAGCAGCAGCCGCAGAAAGGCATCTGCAAACTTTGGGGGCTCTTTCCAGAAAAGTGACTTTTAAAAATAGCCGATTATAGAGGGACCAAAAGAGGCTGGGAAACAAGCCCTGAGAGTCAACAGATTCAGCTGCCAGTAACAGCACAGAAGCATAGATTCAGAGCTGGACGTGAGCTTAGAGGTCACTGAGTCTAATCCCCTCTTTATCCAGATAAGGAAACTGAGGCCCAGAGAGGTTACATAATTTACTTAGGATCACAAAGCCACTAACTGTCTGCGGCAGAATTAGAACCCAGTTCTTCTCAGTTCCAAATTGAGTGCAATCTCTCTTTGCCAACAAATTGTTGTATGACTTGAGCATTCTTTTAACATGAAGATAATAATCCCATCTGAGCTCCTTCACGGAATGTTGTGGGGCTCAGGGGAGTGCAGAGATGGAGAGACGCTTTGCAAACAGAAAAGCAACAGGGAATAGTGGGGAGCCTATAACCACATTGCACAGGACACCAGGCCTGAGTCAGGAAGACTTAACTTCCTGAGTTCAGATTTGACCTCAGACACTGGCTGACCATTTAACACACCCCATTCATATTACGCATTAAGATTTGCAAACATTTGCACCTTAGTACGAGTTTCATCATCTCCCTTGCACAGGTCAGTAAACACAGGCTTAGAGGGTGTGACTTGGCCAAGGTCACGCAGCTCACATGTTACAGCTGGGGTTTGAACTCAGATCACCTGACCCTGCGTCCAACACTTTTATTCTTCTTTCTACCTGGATCCAGAAGAGATTCTTTTCCAAACTTCCATTTCCTCATCTGCACAACGGAGGGTTGAACTATATGACTTCTCAAGGCCCCATCCATTGTGCCATTCTCATTAAATCCCACCACACCAGGTATCTTTAAAAACTGGAACCTGCTGAAGTTTCTAGGTTCAATGACTTCCTTGTTCAAGTCCACTGAAAAACACATGGAATAGCAGATAGTCCACTGAACTTGAAGTTGGGGAGACCTGAGTTTAAAACCCATCTTAGATATTTACTATCTGTATGACCCCAGGCAAATGACTGAACCTCTCTGGGCTTCAGTTTCTTTATCTCTAAAATGAGGGGGGCTGGATTTGGACGTCCTCTGATGTCCTTTCCACCACTAAATCTAGGCTCCTAGGCTCTTAAAGGAATGAGTGATCCTGGATCTACAGAAATTTTGTGTTGGGAGAGGGGTGAGGATGGGGAGGGCTGGGCTGCAAATTAACATGGAGGCAAAGGTCTTCTGATGAGAGGAGAAAGACAATAGAGGAAGAGGAGGAGAGGGGAGGAAGAAGAAGAGAATGGAGAAGGATTGAGGAGGATGGAAAAGATGGATAGAGGAAGAGGAGGAGGAAGAGAATGGAAGAGAAGGATGGAGAATGGAGGAGGAAGAAGAGAGGAGAGGAGGAAAAGGAGGAGGAGGAAGATAGAGGAAGAGGAGGAGATGGCAGCTGGTTGGCCCAGAATGAGGAGCAGCTGTCCCTGAACTCTTACTTTGCTGAATAGCACAGAACGGTGCTGTCTCAGCAGTAGGAGCCCCAGGCTAGTCCCCCTACATTCCTGCGCCCCAGCCCTGCTTCCCAATTGGATTTCCTTTCTAAAACCAACTTTGTCTTCTGGGCTATGCGCATAACATGGAAACATCTCAACCCTTTCACTCTTTCTGGGTAGTTGGAGCTGTAGATTAGGGGTGAGGGACTAGGAGACAAAAGATGAGGAAGAAGAGAAGGGCATAGAAAGACCCCACGCAGCAAGATTTTGAATTTGCCCAAGTAGTTTTTGCAGAGCTGGATTTCTACATGGTCATTGCTTAAGCTTGCTGAGTACCCCACTGTGGGGCAACAGGGATGGCTAGGTATGTAAGGAGAATTCTGCAGAACCAGTACCTGCTCTTTTCTTTCTTTCTTTCTTTCTTTCTTTCTTTCTTTCTTTCTTTCTTTCTTTCTTTCTTTCTCTTTCTTTCTTTCTTTCTTTCTTTCTTTCTTTCTTTCTTTCTTTCTTTCTTCCTTCCTTCCTTCCTTCTTTCTTTCCTTCTTTCTTATTGTACTTTATTCTGAGTGTGATTATTATTTGTAACTTTAGAGTTTAAAATAAAAGAGAAGGAGGATTTTTTCTTTTTTTAAAAAAAAAAGCAAATATCTTCAGGACTTACCTAAGCGTCACCACATCAAGATTCTGCGTCTTCACAAACCAAATGTTAGCGCCCCAAACACATTAAAACTCCACCCCAGAGCGAGCAATGGGGACAATCCATCTGAAAGCCTGAGGGCCTAGACGAAGTAGGGAACCTTCCCCCAGCACAAAATCAGAGACTATGGCAAAGTCAGGTCTCCTGGAATCCAGGGCTCTAGGCACTGCCACACAACCCATCATTACAAGGGGTGCTAGCAGACATATGTTTATTCCAGCTGGACTGAGTAATGGACTGGGACCCAGGAAAGCCACTAGTAAATTCCAGATCTGACCTGAGGGCCTCTGTCTTAAAGTTATCTCCAGCTCCATTCAATTAATAATAAATATAAAAATGTACATAATGCTTTAAATCTACCAAAGCACTTTAGAAATATCTCCTTCTATCCTCACAACAACTGTGGAAGGCAGGTGCTTTCATTGTCCTCATTTTACAGAACCCTGGGGTTTAGTGCCTAGGGTCACACAGGTTAAGTATCTGAGGCAAGGTAGGAGCTCAGGTATACCTGACTCCAGGTCTAGCCCTTTTATTGCAACCCTGAATGGATTTGAAAATTTCCCAGGATCACAGAATGAGAGAGTGAGAGCAGCAAGGGGTCTTTGAGGCCATAAATGCCAACATCCTCATTTTACAAAGATGTTGAGTCATGTGACCAGGGTCGCACAGCCCATGGGATTTGAACCTATATCTTTCTGACTACAAGCCCATTGACCTATGCACTCCTCCATGATGACTTTAAACTGATAGACTGCACTGAATATAACAATGGAAGCTCTCCTACTGCCCCTCTACTTGAACCCTTAGCTCTAGTCAGATCAGCATCCTCCTCACCGAACCATGTCACTCCAATACTCCTTAGGCAGGCCTCCCTCTTTGATTCCTACTCTTCTTCCTCTCTGGCCTAACTTAATCTTGCACCCACCATAGACCCTTTCCTGACCATCCCAGCCCCTGGAATTCTCTCCCTTCCTTGAAGCTACTTCTTCATTTACCAGGGATTCAGTATATACTACTTTAAACTGTTCAATTTAAAAAAAATTTTTTTAATTTATTATTAATTAATTTTAAATTAAAATTAAAAGAAAATTTTAAAACCCCACAACTGTAACTTCCCAATGACTTCCTCTTTTTCCTCAATAGCGCTCCCTTTTGCCATAAAGTACAGTTAAAAACTGAACCAACACATTTAAGAAAATTATGCATCTGTCTACAGTCCTCCACCTGTTTGCCCTAAAGGTAGTTCCACTTTGGAGTCAGTGTTCGGAAGTGAAGATGGGTCAGCATGTTGATCTCTGGTTCCTATCTTTCAATGATGCTCCACTGCTGTTGTTGATGATGACCATGATGATGATGACTGCACAAATTGTTTTCTTCATTCTGCTCCCCTTGTGCTGCATCGCACAAGTCTTACCCAGAAACTTATATTTTATGTGACTGTCTTGTCTCATCTCCTATATACTAAGTGCCCTAAAAGCAAGAGGCTCAGTTCCCTGATCTCCTGATATTAGCGGAATTCATCATCTTGAGAAAATTACCTTCTATCCATCTGATCCTTACTTATTTGTGTACATATCATTTTCCCCTCATGATATATAAGCTCCTAGAGGGCAGGGGATGATTTGTTTTGTCTTTTTACGTCCAAAATTTTAACAGAGTGTCTAGTCCTTAACCGACACTTGATAAAAGGAATTAATGGAAGTCATCTATTCCCTGCCTTTCCCACCTCAGTGACCAGAACTGGGCCCTACACATAGTACGTTCTTAAGAAGACTGATGGACTGACTAGCACTAGGGTGCTTAGGCCATAAACTTCTTTTAGTATACATGGGTGTCTCAAAAATCTTAGTGCAGAAACAACCCTGTTAATTAAGCTGTTAAAATTCTGAGGACAGAAAAACAAAATAAAATACCCTCTGCCCTCTAGGAGGTTTAATAGCTTTATAGAGTCTATTGTAATATATTCTATTCTAATATGTAATATAGTCCTTTTAAGCTTAAAGCTGCACTTGGACTTTTGGGACACCTCGTACTTATGCTCTAATGTACTAAACTGCTGAGGGATGAAGTTCACCCAAATCAGGTTGAAAAGGAGCTAATTAATGAGGATTAAAACCACAATTTCTTTTTTCTGTTTTCATTTATTGCTAGCAGGAGGAACAGAGGGGAAGACTGGTGGGAAAGTAGGAAATGAAAGTGGGCCCTGAATGAAAAGTTGTTCAGGGGTGAAGGGGTGGCAGGAAGGAGGTGGGGGGAGAAGCATCGAATGGGGGCTTGGAGGTGCTTTCTTCCTAATAATAGGTGCCAGGGCTGGGCACAGCTTGCTAGCATCTCTCAGGCTTTAAAGCTTTAAGACATTCCTACCACAAGCTTCCAACTTGGAGAGGTATAGAGAATTTAACATGCCCATCCTGGGAACGATGTCTAACAACCTAAGGGAATAATGAGTTCCCCTACTGGAGAACATAGTGACACTGGAGAGGGTAAAGGTCATGAGATCACAGGAGGTTCCGCATTCCAAGGAAAAAAACCTCCTGGCTCAACTACCAGGGTTCTTAACCTAGGGTCTGTGAACTTTTTTCTTCTTACTGTTAACTTGTGGTTTTCTTTTTTTTCTTTTCAGTTTCAAATTCTCTCCCTCCCTTCACTGTGGTGGATAATTAATAATAACTGAGGAAACAATCAGAGCTACACAATTTAACGGGCATGATAAATGGATCAACGGATTCTTCAGTCAGTTCAAAGACCCTGAATACAAAGTGAGACAGATTTGTATGTATTAAAAACAATTAATCAAAAAAGACCAATTAATTAAAAGAAAACAGAATACAGATTTAGGTAATCTGATTTTTAATTGGAGAAAAAGATTTTCCAAGTTCAGAACGGGAGACTTAACAGGTGCAATTCCCTGAAATCAAAATAAGAGGTGTCCCACTTCCCCCAATTCAGTCAAAGGAACATGGAAACAATAACCGATCTACAAGTATGGGGCCAATTTTCAGATAAGACATATGAGTCGCTTGAGATGTATAATTATGAGAAAACTCCTTGCATCAATCTTTAGATCTGACTGGGTTTCTGGTCAGCATAACCTAAGTCCTTAGTTAAAGGTCTCTAAGCAACAAGTAGAGGTGGTCCAGCTTTCTAGTTACACAAGTTCAAACGATGTAATAGTTTTCTCATAATTCCCATAATTGAATAAAATTTTCTCATGATACAGAAATTGGACTAGACCCATAACTAAATGAAAGGGAACTGAGCTAGATCAGAATTGAGTTACAAGATGGACTCAGTGTGGTTCACTCAATTTCCACACAGCCCCTCTTCCACCCATTGAGAAGGCAAGAAGTAGGACACCCATTATACATGCAAAACATGTTTCCATATTAGCCAAGTTGCAAAAAAGAAGAGAGAAAGAAAGAAAGAAAAAGAAAGACAGAAAGAAATATGATTGGATTGGCCATCCTCTCTCTGGAGGTGGAGAGTATTTTTCATCATGGAGCTGTGAAACATCATGAGGATCAGAGTTGCTAAGTCTTTCACAGATGATTATCATTATGAGATTGCTGTTACTGTGTACAATGTTCTCCTGCACAATGATCTGCTCACTTCACTTTGCATCAGTTCATATAAGTCTTCCCAAGTTTTCCTGAAAATTTCCCCTTCATCATTTCTTATAGCACAATAATATTCTATCACATTTGTATACCTTAACTTGTCCAGCCATTCCCCAATTGATGGCATCCCCTTAGTTTCCAATTCTTTGCCACCATAAAAAGACCTTCTAAAAATATTTTCCTTTGATCTCTTTGGGATATAGACCTAGTGGTATTACTCAGACCTAGTCAGTGGTATGCACAGTTTTATAGTTTTTTGGGCATTATTCCAAATGACTCTCCAGGATGATTTCACCAGTTTGACCTGTGAACTTCTAAAAAATATTTCAATATAATTGATTTTCTTTGTAATCCATATATTTTATTTCATGCATTAAAAAAATTCTGAGATGGGATCCACAGGCTTAACCATACTGCATAAGCAGTCCATGACCCTCTCCCCCCACCACACACACACAAAAGGGAAGAATTTCTGCTCTCTCATTAATTGAGAAAACATAAGTTCAGGGAGGGGGAGAGGGGACTTGTTCAAGGTGACAGAGCAGTTATTCATAGTATTATAGACTTGGAATCAGAACAGATCTTATAGAGTGGCTAGTGACCAGATAACCTTTTTCGTTTCATGGAGACTTCTTTTGGCAGCCTTGTAAAACCTATGAACCTTCTTTCAGAGTCAGAGCATAAATAAAATACATAAGATTATAAAAGAAATTACATTGAAATACAGTATCAATTTTAAAAAAATTCACAGGCCTTGATGTTGGCTAATCCCTTAAAGATAAGGAAACAGATGAGGGATTAAGAGACTTGCCAAAGGTCACACAAGAAGTAAATGGCACAGTCAACATCTGGCCCAGAGTTTTCCGACCCTGCATCCAGCGTTCCCTTTATTATGGTACAGTCTAGAAAAGAGCGCGGCATATGCCATGAGACCCAAAGAGAGGCCCCGGAGGGACAAAACTATTAATCGCACCACTTTTTGCGGTAGGAAATATCTGGAAACAAAATAGGGGCCCAGCTCTTGGGGGAATAGCTCAGCAAACTGTAGGACATAAATATGATGAAGTATTACTGCATCGTAAGAAATGATAAGCATGAGGAATTCGAAGAAGCATGGCAAGACATATAAACGATGCAAAGTGAAGTAGGACCAAGAAAATAATATACACAATGATCCCAACAATATCAATGAAAATAACAAGTTGAGTATGATATAATTATAATGGAGGAGGAGAGATAAAAAAGCACTTCTTGTTCTTTTCTTGGAAAGATGGGGGCCTATGGATGTGAGATGTTGCATATGACATCAGATGTGGTCAATGTGTTCATTAGTTTTGCTCAAATGTTTCCTTCCTTCCTTCCTTCCTTCCTTCCTTCCTCCTCCTCCTCCTCTCTCTCTCTCTCTTTCTCTCTCTCCTTTATCACAGGGGATCACTCACTAGATAGGGAAGGATAGGAGGGCTAGATTCAGAAATGAATACGATGTAAACAATAAAAGAGACTAATAAAGCAAAAAAAATTTAAAAATTTTAAAAAAGTGCATGGAACTGAACCATAATTCAGGAAAGAAGGAAGAAAAGGAGGAAGGAAGGAAGGAAGGAAGGAAGGAAGGAAAGAGGGAAGGAAGGAAAGAGGGAAGGAAGGAAAGAGGGAAGGAGGGAGGGAGGGAGAGATGATAAAATGTTTCTCGCCTCAGAGAATCCTGGTGGCTGAAAAGGCTCCTTCCTTCCTCCTCAACCTCACACCAAGCCTTATCTGAGAGCTCTCATTTAGAGGCTTTTTCCACCACGAGCCCAGTTCAATTTTCTAAAACAAGATTCAACAGCACTGATAGAAATGACTTCTGTAACCTCAGTCAGCGAATGAAGAGAGACTCCTATTTACCTAAAACACTGGAGGAAACAGACCCCGGAGAGATCTGAAGAAGCCTTGGGCCAGGCGTCTCCGCCAAATCACATTGTGTCTCAGCAGCAACCACTGAGCCTCCATCTCTCAACCTGACAAGTGGATGATCTGAGTAAAGAATAACAGTTTCTTTAGGGAAATAAGCCCATAGCAGGCCATGATAGGAAAGACAGAAGCCATGTGCTTTAGAGGAATATGAAGTAGTAGGAAAAGGGCTGGATGGGGGATCAGAATGCCTGGGTTCAAAACTGAACTCTAATTCTTCTAACTGAATTCAATTTATTTCAGACATTTATTAAGCACATATTATATGCTAAGCACTGTGCTGGGCGCAGGACATAGAAAGATAGGAATAAAAATAGGCCTTCCCTCCAATGAGTTTACATGCAACTAGGGGAGCAGCATGGCATAGTAGAAGGCACTATCTCTGGGTTGAATCTAAGGACCTGAGTTCAAATCTTGCCTCTGATGCTATATGACCTATACAACATGGAGCAGGTCATTTAAACTCAGAGGACCTTGATTTCCTCATCTGTAAGATAAAGACGGAGAGGGGAGTTGAACTAGATATTCTCTGAGGTATTCTCCAGTTCTAAATCTCTGCTAATATGAACATATACACAGGTAAGTAAATATAAGGCAATTTGAGGGAAGAAAGAAGTGAGGTGGGAGATTGTCAGGGAATGCTTTATAGAGGAGGAAATATATAAGCTAAACCTTAAAGGAAGATAAGGATTCTGAGAGGAAGTTGTGGAGAGAGAGTACATTCCAGGCATGGAATTATACAAATGCATGGAGGAAAGAGATGGAATGTTGGGCTTGAGAAATAGCTAATGGTCTAGTATAGCTGGATTATAGAATGCATGAAGGGGAAATCATATGAAACTGGATCAAAAAGGGAAATTAGAGCCACCAGGGAAGGCCTTACTAGCAGTATTTACTACCCACCTCAAAAGGTGGTTTTTAAACCTGAGTACTACAGAAATAAGCATCTTTACCACTTTCAATATGGGTAATCACAACTCCAATTCCCCAGGTATTTCTGTAAGACTATAAGTTACAAACCAAACATCTATCCTCTTTCAGACTGAATGATAGCCTAAACTACCCCTTTTCTAGGGTACCCCCTGAGGGGCAATGTGTTTGTGTGGGGGATGGAAGAGTGAAGAAGCTGTATTTCCACTCAAGGAAGGAAGCCCACGGTCTGGGAAGAGTCAATACCAAAGAAGTCATTCAAAATCAGAATTTCAAAGTCAGAAGGAACCTCAGAGAAGATTTCATACAATCCGAGTCCACTCATCCAGAAAGCAGTATGGTAGAGTGGAAAGAATTCTGAATTTAGAGTCAGAGGACCTGGATTCAAGATCTGGCTCTCTCCCTTACTACTTATGTGACCTTGGACAAGGCTTTAACTTCTCCAGGCTGTAGATTCTTCATCTGTAAAATAAGGGGTTAGACTAGAGCAGAGGTGTCAAACTCAATTAAAAAATGGGGCTACTAAACTATACATAAGGATCTCTGCATGATGACTTAGAAAACCACATATTAACGTTACCCGTGCTCAATTGTATTTTTATTTATTATGCTAAAAATGTATTTCCCAATTATATTTAAATCTGGTTTGATGGGACTGTTACATTGGCCAGAGGATTGCTAAACTCCCCTCCAGCCCATGTTTCATATATTAATAGGGATACCCTCTCCAACATACCCAGTGAGAGGTTATCTTAGAGCCTTTGTCTGGCAGGGGGCTAACACTCTTTACAATGGCTTTAATGGTTAGGAAATATTTCCTTATATTATCAAGCCTAAATATGCATCTTCACATCTTATACCAACTGCTACTTAATTTTTCCTTCTGGGGCCCAAAGGAACAAGTTCACTTTCTTTTTCCATACAACAACCTTTCAAATGCTTAAATATAACTGTCATGTTCCCCCAAATCTTTTCTTCTCCTGGCAAATCACCCCCAGGTCCTTTAATCAGTCCTCAGATGGCAAGACCTCCAAGTCCTCCACCATCCTGGCTGCCTTCTTCCAGAGGTTCTCTCATTTATCAGTGTCCTTGAAATGCAGTGCCCAGATCTCTGAACATAATACACTAGGTCTAGTCTGACAAGGGCAGGGGACAAGGATATTATCACCTCCCTCATCCTCGACACTTGGCCTCAAATCACATTAGTTTTCGTTGCTCTGATACCATGATGCTGATTTGAATTAAGCTTGTGGTCCACTAAAACCTCCAGATCTTTTCTCACACTACTGCCTGCCCATGTCTCTCTATCATGTACTTTGAATGATTTTTTTTTATCTAAGTGAAACATTTTATTATCGTTCAGTTTTTATTCAGTTACATTTGACTCTTTGTGACCCCATTGGAGGTTTCCTTGGCAGAGACATTATAGTGGTTTGCCATTTCCTTCTCCAGTTCATCTTACTGAGAAGGAAACTGAGGTAAACAGGGGTTAAATGACTTGCCCAGGATCAAAAAGCTAGTAAGTGTCTGAGACCAGATTTGAACTCAGGAAGATGAATCTTCTTGACCTCCAGCCCTGGTACCCTGTGAACTATGGCACCACCTAGCTGCCTGTAAGATTTTATATTTATCGCTATTAAATTTTGCCTAATATTCAGGGGTGGGGAACTGGTGGCCTTGAGGCCATATATGGCCCTCTAGGTCCTCAGGTTTGGGCCATTGACTGAATCCAAACTTCACAAACACTTAGGATTTGTCCTGTGAAGTTTGGATTCAGTGAAAGCACCACACTTGAGGACCTAGAGGGCCACATGTGGCCTCAAGGCTGCCGATTCCACTACCCCTGCAGTAAAGGTATTTTGAATTCCAATTTTGTCATCCAATGAGTTAACCATTCCTTCAATCAATCAATCACTTAACAGGCTACTAGGTGCCAGGCTCTGGGAATACAAGCATAGAAAATGAAATTATTTTCATGAACAATGAGTTTCCATTCTAATGGCAGACAGATACATATAAAATACAAACAACATTCATATAAAGTATGTGTACATATAGGTGTGTGTGTGTATACATATGTATCTACACAAAGTAGCTAAATAACAGGTAGTTGGGGAGGGAGGGCACTAGTATTTGGGGGATCAGGAAAGGCATAATGCAGATTGTGCCTGTGTCATCTGAAAGAAGAAGAGATTCTGACACAGAGGTAAGGAGGGAATGGCCATATATCATCCACTAATTAGATAAGCCTATCATGGATAACTTTATCCAAAGGGGTTCGTGTCAGGATTTCCAGACATGCTAAATCTTGAGTGTTAGGAAGGGGGAAGGGAGAGATTAAGTGTCCCTCCCTCACGCTCCCCACATCTCATAAGAGAGGTGAGGAACCTAAAAATGCAGAATGAGATCCACATTTGTGGACAAAGCCAACCGGGGAATTTGTTTTGATTGGCTATGCATACTTCTTAGAAAGGGTTTGCATTTCTTTTATTGGAGGAATAGGAGTGGGAGGGAGAGAAAACAAATACTTGTTAATTGAAAAAGAAATTTAAAAACTCAAATACTCATTAATTGAAAAAGAAATTTAAAAACTCAAATACTTATTAATTGAAAAAGAAATTTAAAAACCCAAATACTTATTAATTGAAAAAGAAATGTAAAAACCTATGTACTTATTAATTGAAAAAGAAATTAAAAACCCAAATACTTATTAATTGAAAAAGAAATGTAAAAACCTATGTACTTATTAATTGAAAAAGAAATTAAAAACCCAAATACTTATTAATTGAAAAAGAAATTTAAAAACCCAAATACTTACTAATTGAAAAAGAAATTTAAAAACCCAAATGCTTATTAATTGAAAAAGAAATTTAAAAACCCAAATACTAATTGAAAAAGAAATTAAAAAACCCAAATACTTATTAATTGAAAAAGAAATTTAAAAATCCAAATTCTTATTAACTGAAAAAGAAATTTAAAAACACTTTCTGCATGGAGCTTCCTCTGATTCTCCCTAGCCAGAAGTGGCCCCTCTCTCCTTTGAATTCTTAGAGTACTCTCCGTGCCCATCTCATAGAATTTATTATTCTCTGCTTTCCTTTCTATACAAAGCAACAAACATTCGTTAAGCACCTACTGTGAACCAGGGTATTTACTGTATAAAAGGCTGGGTATACAAAAAATGAAAAATTATGCAGTTCCTGCCTTCAAAGAACTTATAATCTAATGGGGAGATGGAGAGGTATACAAACAAGTGTAATACCAGGTAGAGAGTGGCACGGTCAGAAGAGAGATAAAATACTAAAATGCTCTAATGTGAATGAATCTAAGAAGGGAGAGAGAGAACCTTCTGCTTAAAAAATAAGAGAAAGTACTTCAAAAAGGAAGTTATACCTGAACTGGTCCAGAAGGAAGAAAAAGTGTTCAGCAAATGGAGATGAGCAGGAGACTATGAAGGCACAAGAGAAAAAAAAAAAGATCAGGGAACAGTTAGGAAGTCCAATTTGGTTGAAATGTAGCACAGACAAAGTAACCTTTGCCATGTTCCATCTTGCAAAGCAAGGCATCCCCCAAGGAAATAGCCCCCTACTGGAAAATGTGACAGGGTTGCTTGAGGAGCTCAAAGAAATTTCTGACACCTTCACTTAAAAAAAAAAGTCTCAATGATGTTCAGTCTTTTGTCTTAACTTCACAGTCATTCTCCCCCTCCCTGTCATCTTCCTTTGTGACACAGAAAGCCAATTAAACAAAAGCATCTCAGAGACTGTCTGAGGATGTATCCAATACTCTCTCCTAGTATTTCCCCGACTCTGCTATGAGGAAGGAAAAATATTTCACTTTTTCTTTTCTGAGGCCATTTCTGGTTTTTCCACTACTCAGAGTTCAGCTTCTTTTTAGAGACATATTCATTTCTACTGTTGTAGTCATTCTGTGGATGATTCACATGGTTCTGTTCATTTCACAAGCCTTTTCTGAGTTTTCTCCCAATTTCTCATATTTTGGATTTTCTTGTTGCCTAATCATATTCCAGGAGGCAGCTGGATGGCTCAGTAAAGCAGCTTGCCTGATCAGGAGAGCCTGAGTTCAAATCTTCCCTCAGATACTTACTATCCGTGTAACCCTAGGCAGGTGTAACCCTGCTTGCCTCTGTTTCCTTATCTGTAAAATGATCTGGAGAAGGAAATGGCAAACCACACCAGTATCTTTGCCAAAAAAAACCCAAATGGGGTCACAGAGAGTCAGACATGATTGAATGACTGAACCACAAAAAAGAAAAAATGATATTACATTACTATCATATGCCACAGGATTTTTTTTTTTTTTGTCATTCTCCTAGGCCTCTATTTTGCTTCTACTACTTTGCTGCTAGGGTACTACTGCTGACACTTTGGTCTAGACCGACCCTTTGTTTCTGTCTTTGATTTCTGTCTTTGTTTCTGTCTTCTGTCTTCATATTTGACTGGTAGTAGGATTACAAGGTCAAAGAGTATGGACAGTTCAGTCCCTTTTCTTACATAATGCCAAAATGAAATCCATTTCTATTTCACTGATGGTCTGTCAACATCTTCTGCGATGGCCTTCCTTGATCCAAAATTTTTTACCATCAATTTGCCAGCTCAGAAAGTGGCGTGAAATAATTTTGGGAAGATGGACCTCAAAGGGCAAGGTGACAAATTTATATTTGGTCCTCTGGTCACTAGGGATTCACTGAAGATCCTTGAGCAAAAGGGTGACGTGGTCAGACACAGGCATTGGAGATACCATTTTGCAGCTTCCTGAAGAATGGACTGGAGAGAGATAGTTGGTTATGATTTCTTGAATCTTATCTTCTCCACTAGATCTTGAGTTCTTTGAGGTTAGGGATTGTGTTTTATTCAACTGTCTACCCCCAGGTGCCTAATACAGGGCTCCCTAACACAGCAGGTCTCAATAAATACATGATTAATTTAGCTATGATCTATTAAAATGTCACCTAATAGGGTAACCTATTTAAAATGACAAGGGAGCTTTTTTCTTGCACTGGGATAATTATGGATTCAGGATATGTGGAGACCTAAGAAGACTGAAAGGGGAAAGATTTCTCATTGTCACATCAGGTCCCTAGAACTGAAATCCTTCTTTTTTTCTTTAGAAGGTCCCTGGACTATTGGCTCAGACAGTCTTAATCACTAATGTGTCAGAAACATTCCACAGACAAAACACTAAAATGAGGGAGAGGGACACACCTCCTTTGCCCAGGATCTAATGACCTGCTCATAAGCACACTATCGATAAAGGCCTGATTTATAGCGCATTTCCAAGTGGAGTCAATTTTCAACCTGCTCCTTACAGTGGCAAGGTCACCTTGCCTGAGGAGCATCTCTGTTTACATGCGTGTTTTTGAATTCCATCTGATGGGAAAACATGAAGCCTGGATTAGCAGGGATTTGGTGGCCAGTGAGGAATAGCCCATCAGAAGGAGATTGCAAATCACTACAGCTAAGATTTATGAGCAATTACCCTGAACTCCAATCCAAACCCCATCTCAGCCACAGGCCCCCCAGGGCTTCCATAGGCCCTCAGGGCCTTAGCGCCACATTTTTAATAACTTCCATTTTCACCGACGTCGGCAATAACAGAAGCACTTCAGTAACAACCAGTGGGGAAAATATGTGATTTATCTTCATAGGTCATCATGGGCAGGGACTCCAGGGAGGCAGAGCTGAACAGGGAGACCTGACAAGACTGCAAAGAAGTTGGCAGATGGACACACTGGGCATTCTTGAGGACTTGGGGATGGGCAGTCAGAACATCAATGTCACAACAATAAAGAGAACCTTGGAAAATGCTCCCTGGCTTTTTTTGGGTTAGGGGGAGTCTTTGAAACTAAATAAATAAATGTTGGCATAAATAAAAACTAGTATTTAAAAGACAAAGGATAAAGGTGTCCCTGGGGTTTGTCACCATATTTTTCATTGCCACCCCGCCAAAGTAGCCCCAGGACTATGGATATAAAAACATCATCTTACAGGAACCTCTCAATTACCCTGTGGGTGGCCAGTGTGGGGATTATTTACCCCATTTCATAGATGGGGAAGCTGAGCTTCAGATAAGTTAAGCAATTTTCCTCTAGTCACAGTTAGTAGCAGACATAAAACTAGAACCCAGGTCTCCTGAATAAAGTTCAGGCTTCTTTCCCCCAAACCATCTTGCTTCTCTATTCGAAGGAACAGCTCAGTTAATTTCAATTCAGCAAATACCAACCAGAATCAGACAGATGCCTCCTAGTACTTGAGATAGCTACACTGAGTCTGGCATCAAGAAGACCTGAATTGATTTTTTTTTTCAATCAAAAATTTTTCTTTTTAGTTACAAATTCTCTCCCTCCCTCCTTTCCTTCTCCTACCCACTGAGAAGGCAAGAAATAGGAAATTCATTATACCTATGCAGTTCTGCAAAACATATTTCCACAGAGACCCCTGAGTTGAAATCCAGCCTCAGCCACAGAAATCTAGCTATGTGACCCTGGGCAACTCATTTTCTTCATCTGTAAAATAATGGCACCCATCTTCCCGGGTTTTTGTGGGGATCAAATGAAATAATATAAACAAAACTGTTAGCACAGTGCTTGGCACAGTAGGACCTTAATAAATGATTTTTTCTTTCTTTTCTCCTTCCTACTCTGTCAAAGCAAGAGTCGGTAGAGGGGTAATGAATAGAAAACAGAAATCTGAGTCAGGAATACCTGAGTTCAAGCCTTTATTTGACATGTAATAGCTAGAGGACCCTAACCAAGTCATGTAACATCTCAGAGCCCCAGACATCTCCTTAACACTATAAATTGCAGAACTATGGCTGAGCTGTATTCATAGAGAGGGTCTCTACTCTGCAGAGGTCCCTAGATCCGTGGACTCATAGCGATGGATCGTGTGTAAGCATGTGGAAATCCTTGTGTGCTAGGTGAAGAGGTACCTCACCAGGGAACTCCCCCTGAAAGAATTAGGAACCTAAAATAGGGCATGTATGCACACAAATCACTACGCCATGGGAACAGAAACCATTTTCTTGGCCATTAAAGAGAGATGACCAGAGATAGATGGAGACAGAGCACAGATATCTCTTTTTAGCAAAGCAAAGAACACAGAAAGGAGAACATGAAATCAACACCAGTTGTGGATATCATATGGTACATCAAGGATCACAAAGCACGTTAGTTAATTCTCTCAGTTATCTTTACAACAAAGCCTGTGAGGCAAGTATAATAGTCATTACCAGAGACAGCACCCTGGGCAATGGATTTGGCAGTCAGAACCCAAGTGAGACCTGGGTTCAAAACTCTGAAGCTTCCTACCTGTTTGATCTTCATCGCTCTTTCCTCACCTGTAAAGTGGGAGGATTTAAACAGATGCCCTCTGCAGTCCTTCCTAGATCAAAATCCATAATCTTCTGATCCCTTACATTTTGTTAATGAGCAAAGTGAGGCTAAGAGAGTTAAGTGTCATGCCAATGGTGACATAATTATTGAGTGTTAAGGGTAGGATTTGAACCCAGGTCTCACTTGACTCTAGGTAGCGTGGTGGATAGAGCTCTGGGCCTATACTCAGTCACACCTGAGTTCAAATCTGGCATCAGACACTTACTGTCTGTGTGACCCTAGGCAAGTCACTTAACCTCTGTTTGCTTTAATCCACTGGAGAAGGAAATGATGAAAGCACTGCATGGATGGTGTTGTCTTGCTATGGTCCATGGGGTCATAAAAAATTGGACATGACCAAGCAACTCTCTTGATTTCAAATCCAGCCTTCTTTTTCCTATACTAATCTGTCTCTTAAATAGAATAGGATATCACGGTTAAAAAAAGATGTCAGGCTTTTTTTTTTTTTGTGGTGGCGGTTCTGTTTTGTTCTTAAGGATAGCAGAGACCTGCACAAGTTTGTGCAAGAGGAGGAGGAAGGAATCTAGTCTACAGGGAACTGATAATGAGAAAATGGAATAATCAATGGCGAAAGGTCCCAGACAGGTCAGAAGGGGTGGGATCAAGGGTATAAACAAAGCAGTTAGCCTTGGCAAAGAAAGAAATCCTCATTCTCGGAGACTGGAGAGAGAAGCAGAGACAGGAAGAATATGACATACAGAGGCTTTGATTGGTGGAGGGTAAATAAGGGAGCCCATGAGGGATACCTTCCATCTTTTCTGGAAAAGGCAAGGTCATTGCTGAGACAGGAGGCGGCGGTGGTAGAATTGGGGGCTTTTAGAAAAGGCTGGGAACAGCTTCCACAAGGAATGTGATGAAAAGTCAATTAGAGACAAATAAATGATTTTCTTCCATTAGACTGTGCCCAGTTCAGGTTAGATAGCATGAATTTTAGCAGACCCCATCAGTTATCTGACAGTTCGGGAGGATGAGAAGAGAGAAGGAAGATGGTGGAGGTGGCCTAGGGACTGAGGATTAGTGGTGGAAACAGCATGAGGAGGAGGAGGGCAAAGGATTCAAGGTTGGAAGACAGTGTCTTATTGACATGGAATTAATTAGGAGTGGATGCAGTCAGCATCATGACCTGCTTTGTAAATGTTTTATATGGATACTTTTCTGGAGATACAACCACCATCCCTATACAAGCAGCTGCACGGAATCAGGTATTATGCCCATGGGTCGGGACACCCCCCTGTGCCCACTGACAGACCTTCCTGACGATAACCAATCACCTGCTTAAACTCCTACCTGTTGTCTTGTCTGGACCTCCAAATGTTGTCTGCCTGCACTCCACCTAGCGGGGTCAGTCTAACCTCTGATTCCTGACTATTTCTAACAGAGAGGCAGCCAGGTGGTGTGGGAGATAGAGTGCTGCACCTTGAGCTAGGAAGAGCTGAGTTTAAATATGACCTCAGATAACCCCCAGCTGTGTTATTCTAGGCACGACCCTTACCCTCTGTCTGCCTCAGTTTACTCATCTGTACAATGGGGACAACGATAGCATCTACCTCCCAAGTATCAAAATGAGATACTTGAAAAATGCTTAGTACACCTTCAATTGCCACATAAACATTAGATTATTAGTATTATGATGATCTCCAGGCTGATCCATACCACCCTCAACTGAGCCCCAGGTCCAACAAGAGTCAAACTCACAAGGACCTTCTAACCTTTCTGCTTTTGCCAAATCCATTCTGTCACTTCAGTTTCCCTACATAGTAGGTATGATAGAAGTGGAAGGATGCAATCTTTGACTCAGGAAAGCAAAGTGTTCTGACCTTCTATGAAGACCTCCAGGAGGTCTCAAATGGAACAGTTCCAAATAAAAATGAGGCCTGTGGGGTGACCTTCCTAGTGGATCATTAAAATGGAGTGGGAGTGGGAGAGGGGGTACGGTGCTGAACATGGAGGTAATGAGCTTCTTGTCACAGAATATTTAAACAGAATCTGGATGCTAGGGAAGAAGATTCCTGCTCTGACTGGAAGGAAGGCTAGATGAGATGCAGAGAGGATCAGACCTCTAGCTCTGAGATCCTCTGACTGAGCCAGGCCCACCAGCCCTGGGAGGCTCCCTCAGAGCCTCTGTCTTCACCGAAGAAATCACCAATGTGTCTTATAATTAGAACGCTGGTTTTAAAAAGCAACACTTTTCCTGGCTAGACACCACAGGCACTTGAACTGGGGGAAGCAAGGATGATGACAATATTTCAGTTTCAAAATCCAGAGGCTGGCTTAATTTACTTTGCCTTTGTCCTCTCTGGATGCAATTCTCTGCAGGTCCTCCCGCTTATCTGGAGGATGTAAGTGTTGTTTGGAATACCAAGCTTGCATTATGGTATTTAAAAAAGAGACACAGACAGCAATGTTTGCTGTTTCTAAAAATGTATAATAGCCCAATGCCTGCCTTTTGACCTCTCTTCTCTAAGCAAGCTCGAGGATGAGCCCTGCTACTGCTATTTCCAAGTCAGCTCTTCAAAGTGCTCCCAGAAAACTCCAAATGAATTTCAGACTTCTGAAGCACTCTTCTGTTGATTCCTTAAGTTATATTTTCCTATAATTCTTAATACTGTATGTTACTATTTGTACTAAGGCAATGGATGGTCTCCTCTTCCTTGTGTACGCTGGGAGGGGGTGGGGAGGGGGAGGGCTAGATCTAAAAATGAAGTTCTTACACACCACCATCCTACCCTCATCCCCAGATCTGCTTGTTAAATTCTACCCATCTGGAGCCATGATGGAAAATGCTATCCACATCCAGAGAAAGAAATATGGAGTCTGAATCTAGATGCAAGCATACTACTTGCTCTCTTTTTTCACTTCGTTGTTTTTTTCTTTCTAGTTTTTTCTTTCCATTCTTCTATACCACATGACCAATGTGAAAATATGCTTAATAAGAATGTATATGTAGAGCTACATTGGATTGCATGCCATCTTGGGCAGGGGGAGGGAGGGAGATGGAGAAAATTTAAAGCTTATGGAAGTGATTGTTAAAAACTAAAAATAAATAAATTTAAATTCCACTCATCCTTCAAGATCCAGCACAGGTGTTCCCTCTTCCATGAAACCTGCTGTAGCTGGAAGTGAGCTCTCCTTCACAGGAGCTCTCATGGCCCATCTCTTAGGCACATGTTTTTATTGATAATCTCACTTTCTGTTTCACCATAGTTATCCCATTTATCCCTTGTGACAAATAGTATTTCTTAAAGAGGAAAAAAATTAGCAAAAGTGATCATACATTGAAAAAGTCTGAAAACCAGTGCAATGTATAAGACCTATGGACTTCCCACCTCCAAGGAGTGAGTTGAGGGTGTCCTCTCCTATATCTTCATTTGAGCCCTGACTGATTTCTGGATTTTTGTTATATTTATTTGGATCTTTTGGTGTGTAATTGGCCCTACATTGTTGTTACTGTGTATACTGTTTTCTTGGCTGTATTCACTCTGCCACACTGTATATACATCTTTCACGCTTCTCTCGATTCATCATACACATCATTTCTTGCAGCAGAGTAACATTTTGTTATATTCACGTACCACAATTTGTGTAGCTATTCAGCAATTGTTCATCTACTTTGTTTCCAATTCTTTGCTGTCACAAGATGTGATGCTATAACTATTTTGGTATCTATAGAGACTTTCTTCTTATTATCGATGGCTTCTCTGAGTTATAAGCCCCGTAATGGAATCTCAGGTTCAAAGAGCATGCGTATTTTAGTCATTTTATTTGCATAATTCTAAACTTTTCCAAAATCTCCCAGCTCCACCAATAATGTATTAGCGTGCCTATCATTCTACAATCTGTTCAAAATGAAAAATTGCCAATTTTTGTCATTTTTATCAATTTTCAGGGTGTGAGATGAAACTGTAGGATTGTTTCAGTTTGTACTTTTTCTGTTGGTAGTAATTTGGAGCATTCTTTCAAGTGGTTGTGAATATTTTGCAATTCTTGTTTTGAGAACTGTTTATATCCTTTGACTGTTTCTCTGTTGGGGAATGGCTATTAGTTTGTGTGTGTGTGTGTGTGTGTGTGTGTGTGTAATATATAGATATAGTTTACAACTCTTGGATGCCAAAATCATTATCAGAAAAATTTGTTGTAAAGGTACGTATTGTTTTCCCCTATTCGACTACTCCCTTCCTTATCCTAGATGCATTAATGTTATCTATTCAGAAGTCTTTCAATTTCATATAATCCAAGTTATCTTTTATCTTTTGAAATAGCCTTTATCTCTTCTTTGGTTAAGAATACATCTCTTACTCACAGCTGTGAGACATATATGATGTTTCTCCTCTAATTTTTTTCTAGCATAATCTTTACTATTAAGGTTGCATCTCCATTTAGAATGTATCATGGGAAAGTCTAATTTCCACCAGACTCCTTTCTAGTCTTCCCAGCATTTTATATCAAATAAAGAGATTTTTTCCTAGGTAATTTAAGTTTTACACTTTATCAAGCACTAAGTTATAAAGCTCTATTCCTTCTGAATCTCTCTCATCTGGCCTGTTTCATTTATCTATCTCTCAATTCTTTATCAATATCAGATGGTTTTGATGACTGCTACTTTATAGTATAGTTAAGATCTGGAGGTGCTATTTCTCCTTTATCCCTATTTCTTTTCATCATATCCCTTAATTTTTTTAGATCTTTTGTTTTTTCAAATGAATTTTATTATTTTACAAGTCCTATAAATCATCCCCTTGGTAATTTGATTGGCATAACATTGAAAGGATAAATTAATATTGGTAGTATCATAATTTTTATTATCTTGGCACAGCCTAGCCATGAGCACTGAATATTCCTCCAGTTATTTAAGTTGTTCTTTATTTCTTTAAGGAGCACTTTGTAATTGTCTATACAAAGATTTCACTCTTGTTATTATCTATCCTCTCTGTCTACTCTAGACCTTCATTCTCTGGTTCACACTTCTATAATTATCTTGTTTCTCTCTAGTCTCTTTATTCCTCAAGCAATCAAAACTTCCAAAGTATCCATTTTAGGCTCCCTCCTCTAGGCAGTTTATGCCACTGCCTTGTAGAACTTGCTCTGTAGATTCTCCTTTGTCATTGTACCTCACTCCTAGAACAATGGCAAATCTTACAGTTGTAAGAGAGGACACTTCCCCCACCCAATGTATTCCTGATTTTGCAGTATATTATCCATACCCTCCCCCATTATCTCTTTTTCCTCTGTCTTTAAATCTTCTAGTTGGGTCCATACCCTCCCTGGTGCTAGTTGTCCCTAGGAGCTCCAACTCCACCCCACTCCAAGGTAGGAAGAATGGACTTTTAAGCAGGAAATTCCCTAGACCACACTCCATATCCCTTCACAGAGACTCTCTTCATCATAGAACACCCTTCTACCACCAAAGCAAAATCTCCTTCCTTTCTTCCCCTTTACAATCCTTTCCCCCTTCTCCTTGCCATTTTCCCATTTAGCTTCTTCTTTCCCCCTCATTGCTAGCCCTCTTTTTGATCTGGGCAAATCACTAATTTTCTCTATTTCTCTGTTCTCCTCTCCTGCCCCTTTTATATACCCTCTCATGTTGTATTGTAATCTCACAAAAAAAACCCCTTGATTCACTCATAGACAAGGTGTCACCAAATCTTGTCCATGATGCCCCCAGGTCCACCTCTTTACTCTGACCACCACAAGAGTTCTGTCTTTACCCCTGTCTCATGTACATTTAGAAAGAAATTTCTTATTAACCTCTCTGCTGTCAGTATTTTCAGGTTGCTGTCCTTGACTGTTGTATTTATTCACCCAACCTGCATTTGTATTGTCTGGGATGTTTGAGAAATGAATAATCTCTTCAGTTTTTGTTTTCTTTTTTAAAATGTTTCAAACACCTCTTTATCTATCTTCTTTCATTTATAATTAAGCTCAGATTTTCAGGGTAGGTCATCCTGGGTTGCATCTTGTTTTTTAGAACATATTCTTCCATTCCCTCCTACATTTTCTGGTGAGTGCAGGATAGTCTTGTGTTATTTGAATTTCTTTTCCTTTGTATTTGAAAGTCTTTCTTTTGATTACTTGCAGAATTTGTTTCTGGTTTAAATTGTTAAATTTAACCACTACCTATGTAGGAATTTGCAGCCTTGGTTTTCTAGGGGGTTTTGTTTTTGTTTTTTTTCTGGATCTATCTATGAATTCTTCCAATTGACATATTTTCTGTGTTCAAAAGTTTTAGGTAGTTTTCTTGTATTGTTTCTGGCATTATAATATTCAGGTTTTTTTGTCTTGCCATGTTCTTCTCACCCCACATATCTGGTCCATTGCCAAGTCTTGTCATTTCTGCCTTCATAGCATCTCTCATGTATATTATCTCTCTCTCTCTCTTCATTCATATAGCCACCCTCTAGTTTAGTCTTTCATCACCTCTTGCCTGGAAAATTTCAATAACAAATGGATGATCATGCTGTCTCAAGTCTCTCCCTACTCCAATGCACCTTCAACTAAATACCCAAATTTTCCTAAAGTGCAAGTTTGACCATGTCACTCTTCCCTATTCAATAAATCCTAGTGGCTTCCTATTGCTTCCAGGATCAAAAATTCTCTGGCATTTAAAGTCCTTTACAATCTAGTTTATTTCTACTTCTTGAATCTTCTTATATTTTACCCTTCTCTCTGTAGTCTATGACCCAACAATATAGGCATCCCTAGCTTCCTTCTGTTTGTGTCAGTCCTTCATTTTTGAAGTTAAGACCATGACATCAGAGAAATGATGACATGACTTGCACTTGACTCTGTTTTGAGTGAGGGAGGGCTGTGCAAGGACACCAACCTCACTCTTTCCTCCTGAGTCATCTGGGTCCAGTGACCAGATATTTATCAGGATAAATGGAGAAGGCCCCAACTTCCTTCAAGACTCAGTTCAAATCTCAATGTCATTAGGAAACCTTTCTTATTTCTTTCCCCTTTCCCCAATGCATACTACCTTCATCTTCTCTCTCTCTCTCTCTCTCTCTCTCTCTCTCTCTCTCTCTCTCTCTCTCTCCCCTTCTACCTACCCACTGATACACACACACACACACACACACACACACACACACACACAGAAGCAGTTAGATGGTATAGTGGAGAGAGCACTGTACCTGGAGTCAGAAAGATTCACCTTCCTAGGTTCAAATCTGGCCTCAGACACTTACTAGCTGTGTGAACCTTGGCAAGTTACTTAACCATGTTTGCATCAGTTTCCACATCTGTAAAATGAACTGGAGAAAATGGAAAACCCCTTCAGTATCTTTGCCAAGAAAACTCTAAATGGGGATGTGGAGAGTTGGATATAATTGAAATGATTGAATAAAATATGGATAAATATCTTCTATGTACTTGCTTACATGTTTCCATCATATACATAAGCATATATATATAAAATACACATGTGTGTATATGCACATACACATATATTTATCTCTCTTCTATATACTTTGTTATTTACATGTCTCCCTCAGAATATATGCTTCTTGAGAGCAGGGACTATGTTCTTTGACTTTCCTTCTATCCTTAATTCTTATCTCAGTGTCTTAAATCGAAGTAGGTGCTCAATAAATGCTTTTGACTGCCTATCCCAGCTGCCTCCCTACCTAAAAGACCTTGCTGGTTGAGTGATTAATTCTACCATCCCCCTCAGCATAATTAAGTATAGAAGCCTAAAACAGGACAGGTGTTTGCTGAGTGACTGAATAGCTGTAAGCATTGTCTCCTTTTCTGCCCTGAAGCTGGTAATTTTCCCATCAGAGTCTGGTGAGAGGGACAAAGAAGAATGTGTCATGTCCTTAGTGTTGTTTCCCCTGCCTGCCCTCTTTCTAAACCAATCCTTGTGATAAAATACATTCCCTGAAACTACTAATGATGAAACAGGCCCCACAAACCCCCAGCAAATCCAAAGTTGTCAGACTTAAGTAAGATCCTAGGAGAACCTAGTCTGACTCCAATCCTGGGTGGCTGTGCTTGGGTTGGGCTGACAACGGGAACCTTTGTATGTGATCCTCTTTCCTCTCCCCCCTCCATCCCTCCCCCAGAACTTAGCAGAGGCCAGGGCCAGTCTGGCTCACTTAATGCCCATCTGTGACCAGCGGTCACCCATGCCAGTAACTTTCTGCTCCTCAACAGCTGGGAGGACAAAGGCTACATATGTAATGAAAGGCAGCACTCTCCTAATGTGACTGTTACCATCTAGGCTTGGGCTCATCTCCATGCTTCCAGACAGCCAGTTAGGTCACAGCTCAGATCTGAAAAGAGAACTCAGCCTTAAGGGAACCATTCATTCCCCAAGGCACAGATCCATCAGGGCCTGGCAAAACACACCAGGCCTTGATTCCTGATCTGAATGGGAAGGGTTTACTGGTCTTTTTGAAAGAGGGAAACTATTTGAATGATAGTCTCCCCTCTCCCCTCTAAATGATTTGCTAACTACTCTTGACTCCAAGAGAAAAGTCAAGCTATTAGAATTAAAACTTAGATCTGGGGTCATTTCATCCAATCCCCTCATTTATTAAACAAGAATCTCAGGCCCAGAGAAGTTAAGTGACTAACAAATAGAGTACCTGACACATAGTAGTTGCTTAACAAATGCTTAATTGATTGACTGATTACTCAACCAAAGTAAAATAGTCACCTTATGGCAGGGCTGGGAGTAGAACAGAGATCTCCTGAGTGCCAACGTGATGCTCTTTTCACTATCTAAACAGCTTTGGGCAAGTGTCATAACCTCCCTAGGCCTCAGTTTCCTCTTGTGTAAAATAAAGGAGTTTGACTAGAAGACCTCTAAGGTCCATTTGAGTTCTAAACCTCTGATCCTATGATCTTAGTTACTGGTCTTTTTGTTTTCAGAGGCACTGAAGGCCAATCTTTGTGCCAGATGGACATTTCCCTTGGAAAGAAATATGGGTCAAGGACGTTCTCTGTGCTCAAGGTCTCCAGTAAACGGGAAGTCATCACCTCTCTCCCAAGTAAGTCCATTGTATTTTGGGACAAATCTAATTAAGAATAAACTCATCTCCTCTATCAAGGAGAAATCTGCCTCTTTGCAACTTTTAACTATTCCTCTTCTCTCTGCCCTTTGGGATTAAGTAGAACAGATCTTATCCCTCTTCTAAATGACAGCCATTCTAGACCTTCTGAAGACATAGACAATATTGTCTAAATTCTTTTCTCCTGGATAAACAACTTCAATCCATTCTCAAGATCACAGGAGAAATGTTCCCTTTTTGTTGAGCCTGGTTCCCATTCCTCTCATAATCCTGGCCCCCTTCTCTCCAAAAGTGGGATACAGAAGAGTCCAGGTCTGACTAGGATGAGGATGGCAAGATGGTCAATTTCTTTCTTCTAGATGCTGTAGGCCTCAACACTGTTTAAGATTATTTTAGATTTTTTTTAACCCCCAGGTCATGTTACCGCTCATATCATACTTTCAGGTCACTGAAATTCCCCAGGTCTTTTTTGCATGAATAGTCTTGCCTCTCACAAACTGAATTTATGATTTTTTAAAAACTCAACCTCACAGGATTTCTTTTTGTTGTTGCTGTTTTAGATCTGTGATTTCATTGGTGTAAAATCTTCATGGTAAGGAAACTCGGCCCACCAATATAGATCAGCACTTGCTCTGCAACTTAAAATCACAGAGGGCTGCAAGGTTAGTAAGTCAGTCAGTCAGCAAGCATTTATTAAGTGTTTACTATTTAGAAGAGATTATTTCTTCTCTTTGAAAAGAAAGAGGCCATTTAATAGCATTTTTTAATAGCATTCTCCAGTACCCCTCAGTGCCAAGCACTGTGCTAAGCATGGCGGATACAGAGAAAGGTAAAAAGTCCCTGCTCCCAGGAAGCTCATATTTAATCGTGTACATCCGAGATTTATACAGTTTAAAGGAAAGGTAATATAAGAGGGAAGGAACTGGGGAGGGGGGAAGAAGGAGTAGCCAGAAAAGCCTCCTTCAGAAGGTGAGACTTGAGTTAAGCCTTGAGGAAAGCTAGGAGGTGGAGATGAAGATAAAAAGCATTGGAGACATGGGGAACAATAAAAGGCAAAAAAAAAAAAAAGCAATAGAGTCCTGCCTCCAGTGCCAGCAAAGGGACCACTATAATCTCCTTATGACCAGTTATCTGATCCCTCTTACCATCTGTGGACTGAGAGCTCTGGAGATCACTGTCACCACCGATTCAGTCACCCCCAATGCCTATTGCTGGTTTTCTGGGGCTGTAGTCTGCCCCAGAGTGCTCTCCACTCTCACTCTGGTGCAACAGACCTTTCTTGTCAACCTTTTACGTGGTCTTGGGCTGGAAAATTATCTCACCCTATCCTTTGTGGGTTCTGCCACTCCAGAATTTGTTTCAAGGTATTATTTAAAGTTGTTTGGAGGGATTTGGGGGAGAGTTGCTGCCCTCAAAAGGTAAAAAAATGGGGCATCGTATTTGAAGAACAGCAGGTAGGTCAATGTAGTTGGATTGCAGGGTATAGGGAGAGGAAAAAAGGGTTAGAAGACTGAAAAGGTAGGAAGGAGTCAGGTTGTGAAGGATTTCAAATACCAAAGGATTTTCTATTTGATCTTGGAGGTAATAGGGAGCCATTGGAGTTTTTGGAGTGCAGGAAGGAAGAGGAACATGGTGACATGGTTGGATCTTTGCCTTAAGAGAATTACTTTAGCAGCTGAATGGAGGATAGAGTAGAGAAGAGAGAGGCTTGAAGATGGGGGCCAAGCAGCAGGTTATTACCATAGACCATGAGTGAGGCGATGAGATCCTCCACTAGGGTGGTTGTTGTGTGAGTGGTGAGAAGAGGACATATATATGAAATGTCTGAAGGTAGAAATAAGACTTACCAACAAACTAGATATGTGGGGTGAGAGTGGCTCTTGACAGCAACTTTAAACTGAGGAAGAGGAGAGTTTGGGGGGAAAGATGAGAAGTTCTGTTTTAGACATGTTGCATCTGAGTTGGCTTCAGGACATCCATTAAGCATCTGTCCCAACTCATGGTCTTAAACTTTTTTCTTTTTCTTTCTTTTTTCTCTTTCTTTTTCCTTTTTTGCTTTCCTTTTGGTATGCCAACTTAGCTTTAAAAAAGATAATTTTGTTGTCTTTACCACAAATTATCAGTCTTAGTTCATTCCAGCTTTAGCCTTCTGATGCTATTTCCCCAGGACCATGATATTCCTGTATCATATTCATCCCTTGCCCTTGTTTTCATCTTCTATACATTTTTTTAGAATCTAGGTTAGATACATCTACTTCATCTCTATAGATGGTTTCCCTGACTACCTTGATCCTTTTGGGGAAAAAATTCCTCTTTTTCCCCTCACCAGAATCATTTGCATTTATATCTTCAGAATTTCATTTTGAAATCTATAAACCTTTCTCTATTGAATTTTAGAACATAGGATCCCACTTATCTTTTTTCTTAATTTCTGTAATCTATATTCTTAAGATCTAGGGTCTATGTGAGACAACACTACCTTTTCTTTCCTCTAGCAGAGAATCTAGGTGGCTCAGTGGATAGAGTGCTGGCCCTGGAGCAGGGAAAATTTCTTCCTCAGTTCAAATCCGGCCTCAGACACTTACTAGCTGTGTGACCCTGGGCAAATCTGTTAATCCCATTTGCCTCTGTTTCCTTATATGTAAAATGAGATAGAGATGGAAATGGCAAATTTCTCTAGTATCTTTTCCAAGAAAACCCTAAATGGGGTCACAAAGAGTTGGACACACTGAAAACTGATCAATGAAATTATGATTTCTAAATAAAAGTGCTCCTTTCTTCCCAAGGTTCCTATCTTTTCTACTTCTACAACTTAATTATCTTTGTTGGTCAGAATCAGGTACAGAATAACAGTTCCCCCTCCCTGTTTTCTCCATCTTTTGAAAAATGACATTATCATGAAGGCAAGTTAAGAGTTTTTAGTAGCTTGCTTTTTGACGGAGATGGCGCTCCAGCGGATATCCAGGTAACTGAAGTCCTTTACCACTGATAGATTCCGGACCCAAATTCAGCACTTTCTCCTGTACCAGCTTCACAATTATAATGACAATAACAGCTAGAACTGACAAGGCACTTTAATTGGTTCAGTTAAACTCCAGCTGCTACCTATTGTCTGCAGGATCAATACACAGTTTGTAAAGCACTCTACACATATGATATCATTTGGTCCTCACAATCCTGGGGTATAAATGCTATTATTACTGTCACTTTACAGATGAGGAAACTGAGGCACAGAGCAGTTAAGTGACTTGCCCAGGATCCCACAGCTAGTAAGTGTCTGAGGCTAGACTTGAACTCAGTTCCCCCTGACTCCAGGTCCAGCGTTCTAGCCACTGCTCCGCCTAGCTGCCATAATAATAATTGACATTTCTTAAAGCACTTCTTATATACTCTGTTATCTGTGCCTTACAGAAACCCAATAAGAGAGCTTTCAGGAAGAAGACAATAGGACTTGGATTCAGGAAGACCTGGGTTTGAATCCCATCTCAGACACTATACTAGCTGTGTGACTGACCCTAGGCAAATCACTTCTGAGTGATTTCTTTGAGTTAACAGTTTTCTTGTTTGTAAAAAAGAAGGTAGAAATAAAAATCAACTCTAACATATCATGACTCCACATCAGATTTGTGATTTGCTTCTCAGGCTCATCTATTTCTTCCTTCTGACCAGGTGGTCTATAGTATACTCCCCTGACACTATTGATTCTTCTTCTCCTTGCACTGACTCTCACCCAAATGCTTTCCACAATCGGTGAAATGGCATGATTACAGAGAAATGTGCTGTCTTCCTCATGTATCTAGAAAATGACTCATTCACATCACCAAGATCTGGTAGGATGAGATACATGATTGGATTCTGGTTCAATCCAAGAGACAAAAGAGGAACGGAGTCATCTTGTATGGTAAGGAGAACTCTGAGTTACCTGCTGATGTTGGGTAGTGTGTGTTTTTTGCCCATTTTTTCCCAAGCAATCCCACAAAGCTAACTCCAGAGCGGAACAGTGCAAGGAGCATGAGATTTAACAGTCATGGTACAAAAGTTTGAATCCTGGTTTCCCTATATATTACCTGTTGGCCTTTGGGCAAGTGATTTTATCTCTAGGTTTCTTCTAGGTTGACCCATCTGTAAAATGAGGGGGGATAGGGTGGAAGGAGGATTGGATTAGATAGCATCTGAAGTCCCTAGGATCCTATGATTCCTCCATTAGGTTCTGTGAACCTAATGCTCTCTGCTGCATCAGGGCTGTGCACAAAGAGATGGTGTCGAGTGAAAGACAGATTAATCCCTTGGAGCCCAAGGCACTGGGAGCTGGGAGAGTAGCCAGTAGCTTAGGGGAGAGAGAGGGCTAAGGAAGATGAGGCAGGAGCATGATAAAAATAACTCTAGCACATTTCATAAATGTTCACTGATTGAATTTCTTCTCCCTGGCCTCCAATTTCTACAGCACTCATTTATCACAAGGAGAAATTCTGCATCTCATTCTCTCCTTTGCTGGGGTGTGGGGCTTTCAAGCTCTTGGGGGTCCCTCTCTTTGCTGAGGACCAACATTCTGATGCCTACATCATCCTGGGCAGCCCCTAGGCCTGCCCTGATAATCTCCATTTGCACTCCATTATAGACTCAGAAACACTCAGAGCTGGAAGGAATCTCTCTGGAATATCTGGCACTCAAGGCCCTCCATAATCTGGCAATTTTCTACCTTTTCCACCTCATCTCAACTATTCCCTTTCCTTTTCTCTGTGTACTGACTTAACTGACTATTCACCATCCCTTCCCTAAACACAGTTCATACTCTCTTGCCCCTCCATATTTGCTCATGCCATTTTCTATCCCTGGAACATCAGCTTTAGCCCAGGCCAAGTAGTATATGTTTCTTGAGCCTTGAGCCTTTGCAGTCCTACTGGGCTTAGCTCAGAATGGCATAGTGTAAAGGACACTAGATTTGGAGTCAGAAGGTCTGGGTTTGAGTCCTGGATCTGCTACTTACCTTGGCCAAGTCACTTCCTGCCTAAAACAGATGGAAGAGAGTGGTCCCAGCAGTAGCAGCAACAGCTCTACCCCTAGGGCACACTGCCCCTGGGCATTCTTCTTCCCTTAGAAGTTGGAAACAAACAAAACCAAAACAGGAAAAAAAAAAAAACTACCCCAAGCTTACTCAAACAGGGACTACGCAAAAAAAAAATTTTCTCCATCAAAATTCATAGGCTTTCCTTAGTTAGGGCCCATAAACCTGCCCACCAGCCTAGCACAAAGGGAGGCTCCCTGGAACTCTCTGGGGTGCTTCACCTAGACCAGACCAGAGTGTTTTGTCTATACTTCTCTCATACATTTACCTATTACTTTGGTATTACAGTTACTTGGTGATCTATCACATCCCCACACTAGACTATATAACCTCTATGAAACCATGGGACATAGGACCATGATTTAAGCAGACTTTGTTTATACTGCCTTATTAAATGTGAGTGGTATTGAATTGAATCTAGTCCAAATTGAGCCCAAAACAGGAATCTGCTTTACAGTATTCTTGGCAAATGCTTACCCAGACCTGACCCAGCAATCAGCCGTCAAAAGATGTCATTGAAACTGATCCAGGCTACTTAATGTCTTCTGGGGAAATGCTCTCCTTCCACTGTGGCAGGACCAGTGGCATTTAGTCCAGCCTGGTGCCAGGAGAAATTACTGTACTAGGAAACCTCACTCTCCTACCCCTGCCTCTTGGATAAGCAAATTGAAATTCTCTGCACCACTAGCTTGGCATTCTGCATAAATTATTGTGATTTTTTTTCTTCTCTATCTATTCCTCTCTCCCCTTCAGTAGCACACAGTGATAAGATATGAGTTTTATTCAAGTTTTTGATTAATTGACTTCAAAGGTTTATATTATCAGAGCTAGATCTGGCTTCCCTTTGCTTCTCTGTCAAGACTCCCTTTGAAGCAGAGGAATGGATGGGGAGAAGAGGGTGCAAATTAGGACTATTTTCTAAGGCTCAATCTGGTTTTCCACTGAAGCTTTCAAGCTTAAATCTGAGAAATTTTCAGAGTGGTATTGTGGGAAGAGAGTTGGATTTGGAGTCAGGACCTGGATTCAATTCTTATCTCAGTTCCTTACTATCTGTGTGACTTTGGTCAAGTCACTTAAAACTGTCCAGACCTCAGTTATTCATCTGCAAAACAAGGGGGTTGGGCTAGATGGCTTCTGAGGTCCTTTTCTGGTTCTAGATCTATGATCCTATGATCCGTCATAAGTCTTCAACATTGATATCTATTCAGGATTTTAAAAGTTTAAAGGTCATAGGACAGCTGACCTGAAAGGGGCCATTAGGGATAATCAAGTCTATGTCTCTTATTTTATGTGATTGTTGTTCAGTCATTTCAGTTGTATCTGATTCTTCATAACCCTATTTGGGGTTTTCTTGAAAAAAGACACTGGAATGGTTTGTTATTTCCTTCTCCAGCTCATTTTACAGATGAGGAAACTGAGGCAAAGAGGATTATGTGACTTGCTCAGGATCATACAGCTAGTAAGCATCTGAAGCTAGTCTTAATATAGGTCTTCCCAAGCCCTGACACTTTATCCATTGCACCATCTAGCTCTCTGTCTCTTACTTTAGAAATAAGCAAACGAAGGCCCAGAGGAAAAAGAAGCCCTGTGCCCATGTCCACATAATTAGTATCAGATATGGGTCTAGAACCTAGGCCTTCTGTCATTCAGTCCATGTCTTTCTCTGTCACACGGTCCTGCCTCTTCAGAAATACAGTTTCTGGGGAATCTTTAAGTCTGAAGTTGAAAATAACCAAAGGAAAATGAATCATCAGAAATTCAGGAATAAAAATTACATTTATCCAACAGTGGGAATTTAATCTCCCTTTGGCATCCTTCTGAGGGAGGTGCTGCCAAGTGCCAATGGAAATATTTCAGAGATCCAGGGGGCCAGAATCTATCAAACATAAGCCCTGTGCCAGTTATATGCACTTCTACTGTTAGTGAGAAAATGGAGAAGTGGGGCCATTTCTTTTTTGTCCTTCCCCCAAAGGTCTCTCTGGCTATCACCTCTGTACACAGCTAGGAAACTTCCCAAGAAAATCACAAAGGTCAACTTTAAACACAGCTCAGTCCTAATTATCCTAGGAAGCGGAAGGGAGATATGAATTTTAATCAAGCATTTGCTTCATCTGGTTGACTTCTAAGGGCTACAAGGAGCTGTTGTCAGGTTTATTTAAGCTTTGCCAGTGTCCTCAGAAAGTTGTAACAAAGAAAGCCAGGTCTGTTCCCTGTGACTTTGCAGAAAATCACTGATATGAATTCTTGTCTTGTAATAAATAACTGACTAGAAGAAAGAAAATCTCTCTGCAGCAATCTGTAAATAGGCCGATGGCTCCAGAGAGGTGCTTGGTCATCCTTTAGCTCTGACACTCCTTAGAAGAGGTCAAATGGTCTAATAAATGATTCAAACATGCCCCCTCCTCTAACTAGCCCCAAACCTATGTCAACACCAACTTCTGTGACTATGACTATGCAGAATGTTAAGCCTGTACAGGACACAGTGTGGTAAAGTTGAGATAATGCTGCATTCGAAACCAGAGGACCCAGGTCCAAATCCCAGCCCTGCAGTGTGTCATCCATATGACCTTGGGGAATTTTCCTTCTCACCTTTTAAATGAGAGGGTTGAACTAGAGGACTTTTTAATGTTCTTTCTAGTTTTAAATTCATAATTCTAGGATCTGATCCAGTATTATAAAATTATAATTTAGAGAAGCTCACAGGATCAGTAATTTAGAGATGGAAGGACCATGAAGGGTTGTCTAGTCCACCCTCCCCCTCCCCATTTTAGAGATTACAATGTCAAACAGTCATAATCAAGGACACAAGCTACAAGAACCCAGGCAGGGCCTTCAGCTATCATGACAGATATTCCAAGGCTGCTTGACAACAATGTCAGCATGCATGGCACGGGATTTGTGGGGCGACATAAATATTTGGTCTTCCCCTTGGATAGCCATCATTTCACGTGGTTGATTGAACGGAACCCCCCAGGGGCCATAAACAATGGCTTACTGCCACAGTGCGTTTGGATAAAGAACCATTGGCACTCTAAGCAAACATGCTTTCCATATTTCATTTTTAACCCAATTTCCATATTATCTCCAGAGGATATTTCTTACAGGCACATATTTTGTCTCTGAAAAAAAAATAACACCCGTTATTTTAGATAAGCAACCTCAGTGGTATAACAGTCTTGTTGATGATATGTATAGGTTTAAGGATGCCTTTTAAAAGTCTTCAAAATTAACAAATATGAAATTAACATTCTAGGTAGTAGTATGGGCTGAAATAGGGAAGAGAAATATCATTGATGGCCACAAAGATTTCACACCATCAAAAATATACACAGCTTAAAAGGCTGCTCATAAAACAATATGGCTCCACTACTAAGTATTAATAAAAGATTCTCGCACACAGCTTAAACCACTTTCATCTGTTATGATGTATTTATTTGCATAAGTATTGATAATATGATATAATCTTCAGGGAATTGGGGGTAAGTAGAGGAGATGCCAAAAATCAGGAGGCAGGCAAATGTTTCAATAGTTAAAATTAGATTTCCCCCAACTTAAGGTTGATTCTTGTTAAATTTCTAGAATGGATTATTAGCTAGATGGTCTGGGAGTCTTTAGAAGAGAAAGTGATAATCGCCAGGAGTCAGCATTCGTTCACTAAGAATGAATTATAGCCCTGTGTCTGTCTCTGTCTCTGTCTTTTGGCAGGCTTACAGTTTGGTAAATCACAGGAACTAGAAGAATTCTTGCCTCTTTCAGGAATCACAGGCTGAGTGTAGGAAGGGTCTGTGAAGCAGCCGCATGGTCCAATCCACACCCAAAAGGGATCCCCAATATAACATCTCTACCCAGTGGCCATCCAGCTACTACTTAAAGATGTCCAGCGTGGGGGAACCTGTTCCACTTTTGGTTAGTTCAGGAGTAAGGAACTTGCAGCCTCGAGGTCACATGTGGTCCTCTGGGCCCTCAAGTGCTGAACACAAGACTGAATCCTGGATTCAGTCAAAGGGCAGCACTTGATGACCTAGAGGGCCACATGTGGCCTCAGCACCACAAGTTCCCCATCCCAGTAGCTCTCTGGCTAGAAAATTTCCCTGGCATTCAGTCTCAATATGCCTCTTCAACTTCTGTCCATTGCTCTTGGTTCTGCTTTCTGAGTCCAAACAGAACAAGTCTAGTCGCTCTCTAGTATATCACTTTTAATAGTATCCTTTGCACTGACTTCTTCCCACAAGCCTACAAACATGCTCAAGGCTCCCCAGTGATCAAACAAACAAAACCACCTTTTCTTGACCCTCTTAGCCTTCCCAGTTACTACCTTCTGTCTCCTCTCTTTAACAGCTCAATGTTTTAAAATTTTCTACAATCTATATAGCTCTGAGACTCTATCACTGGTCAATCTCTCCCCAACCTCTGGCAATCCAATTTTCATCACCACAACTTTGCTGATATTGCTCTCTTAAAGGTCCCCAACCATTTCTCAAAGACCAAACGTCTTCTCAATCTCTGAACTCTTAGTAGAATGTCTAGGACCCAGTACAAGAACATCATACTTGGAGCCACAAGGCTTGGATTCGAATTCCAAATTCTGACCCATGAGGAAGTCACTTACCTTCTTTGACTAAACAGGACACTAATAATAATACTTAAACTACTTATTTCATAGATTTTATTGTGAGGAACGGTGCTTTGCAAACCATAAAGCATTTTAGTTTTGACTGTTCCTCTCCTGAATACTCTCTCCTTTCTTAGCTTCAGAGACATCAGATTTGTTCAAGTCTCCTACTTTTCTGTTTCTATCTTTTCTTCAGCTCCTCATCCTCTTTCTGCCTTCTTAAGGTTCTACCCTTGACCTTCACTTTACTTTTTACACTTTCTTCTTTTTCCAGTTTCATTCACTCTTCAAGTACTTTTCTAGACAGACGACTCTCAGACCCATATTTCTAATCTCTCTGAGTCACAGATTCACATCTTTATCCCCAGGACATCTCTACTGCAACATTCAATTTACACCTTCAATTCAACACGTACAAAACAAGACTTTTAAACTCCCCCTTCTCCATCCTCCCCCTTGACTATTTTTGTCTTTGTTGCCACCATGTCTTCCACATTCACAGATTTCATCGTATTTTTCATTTTCCCCTTTCCTTCATTTCTGACATCCAATTAGTTCTTTCAACACTTCCTAAATCTGTTTCCTTCAGTCATTCAACAAGTATTTGGTGAGCACTCACTGGATTCAGAAAGCAGAACCAGGAGCAATGAATAGAAGTAGAGATACAAAGGGATAACGAGGCAGCCTCTGGCTTCAAGAAGCTTATGTTCTATTGAGGGATAACAGTATAGATAGAAAAGAAATTTAATAGAAAGTAAATCTGAGGGCCTTTTCTCAGTCCTCCTCAACCTTGATCACTCTGAAGTTTCTGATATTGTTAACTACCTTATTTTCCTGGACTGTCTTTTCTGTGACAATGCTTTCTCTTAGTTCTCCCTGTATTTGTTTGACTTGTACTTAGTCTCCTTTGCTAGATCAGGCATATCCTACCTCCAAACTGGTTGTACAAGACTGTCCTGGTCTTCCTTCTCTTGTCTCTCTGTATTCTTTCATTTGGTGACCCCTTGGTTCTCATAGTTTTAGTAATTTCTATGCATCTGACTCATATACATACATATATATGTATATACATATGTACACACATATATCCATGTATATACAAATGTGTGTACATATCTGACACATATACATACATATATATGTATATATATATGTACACACATATATCCATGTATATACAAATGTGTGTACATATCTGACACATACATATATACATTATGTATATGCATATATGTATATGTATATGCATATGTCAAAGATCCCTTAGGCATCTCAAACTTAATATGCCAAAACCATATTTTTCCCCCAACTCCAATCCTCTTCCAAACTTTTCTATTTCCATTAAGGGCAACACCATCTTCTAGTCTCCTAGGTTTGAAACCATGTTGTCATTCTCAATTTCTCTGTCTCCCTCACCTCACATGCCATTCACCTGGCCACATCTTGTAATTTCTACCTCCACCACTTCTCCTGCTTCTCACCCCAACCTCCCACTCACAAAACCACCACCTTTCATCTAGACCATTGCAATCATCTCCAAATGAGTCTCCCTGATTCATGTCTCCTAACTCCAATCCACCTTCCATATACTGCAAAAGTATGCAAAGGTGCACAGTTTTAATCATTTCCTGCTCTTTTTCAATAAACTTCAGTAGCTCTCCATTACTTCTAGGATCAAGCAGATCCAGAGAGAGAAAAAGAGAGGGGAGGGGGAGAGAGAAAGAGAGAGAGAGAGAGAGAGAGAGAGAGAGAGAGAGAGAGAGAGAGAGAGAGGACAGAGGCAGAGATAAGATTCTATTGCCTCTCTATCATAGGCTCTCATTAATTTCTGGGACTCATACTATAGTCTCCTAATAGTTTCTCCTTTCTCTCTTTTCTCCTCCTTTTCCAATCTGTCACTCATATTGCTACGAGACTAATCTTTCTTACCTAAATGTCTCATCACGTGACTCCTATCCATAAAAATCTTGAATAGCACTTCCCAAGTCCCAGTTCCTTTACCTAGCATTCAGGACTCTCCACCACTGGCTGTCATGCTGTTCTCAAGCCTCATGGGCACAGTCTACACTGCTATCAAAGTTTTGAATTTCTTAGCATTATTTAAAACAACTTAAATCCCACTTCTTCCACAAAATCATCCTTTGTTCCTCCCTCCCTCCCTCCTTCCCGCCCCCTATACCGCAATCATTTCTCCATTTGAACATCAGAAAGCACTTTGTTTTTCTACTTTCTCCAAGCATTAAACCAGTATTGAGTTTAATACTAAGACCTTAAAGATTTTCAAGATTTACAAGCTCATAATTTCTAGATATCTTTAGTAGCCTCAAGCTATAGTTTAAGTAGCCTATGCTTATGCCTGGAATAAATTAGTTTAACTGTTCACTTGCCCTTAGCCAGGAGTGGAGAACTTGCAGCCTCAAGGTCACATGTGGCCCTCTAGGTCCTCAAGTGTGGCCCTTTGACTGAACCCAAACTTCACAGAACAAATCCCCTTCATAAAAGGATTTGTTCTGTAAAACTTGGATTCAACCAGAAGGCCATATGTAGCCTTGAGGCTACAGGTTCCCCACTCCTGCCTTAGACAAAAGACCCCAATAGGCATTGGCACTTAATATTGATCAACAATCATTTATTAAGCACCTATTATGTTACAGACTAATAGATTCTGGAAATACAAAGATAGAGAATGAAAAAATCCTTACTCTCAAAGACTTTAAATTCCAATGGGAATATCCAACAGAAAAATAAGTAGATATGAATAAATAAAAAATTAAATAAAATAACTAGGAAAGGAGGACAGGAGTGCTTGGGAGGACCAGAAAAGGCTTCATGGAGGTGGTTAAATTAGTGGATTTATATTTTCTCTTCTCCTATTCCTTCAGGATAGTTCAACATAATCTTTGCATCATTCCTGCCATAAAGCACAGAACTCTGCACACAGTAGGTGTTTAATCCATATTTGTTGTGGCTATTATTTATGTAAGTTATTCAAAAGCACACAGATAAAACAGTATCAGAGTTAGAACTAGAACTCAGATCCTTCAATGCACAGTACTGTTTACACAGTTTCTATACTGTCTACATAAGATGTAACATTTAACCTAACAGTCACCTCATCTGATAGCATATACTGAATGCCACATTCACACTCCCCACTTCTCTTGAAAGAGAATTATTTGTTTTCGAGGAGCAAGATCATGTGCAACATCTATCGTATGTCTGTGCCCCCCACCACCACCAAAGGACTTGGTGATGTGGGGGTTATTCTTTCAATCTGGAAAGACAAAAGGCAGTGTGGGATAACAGACAGATTGTTGGCCAGCCTGAGTCCAAAAGACCTGAGTTTAGGTACTGTCTCTGACTTCTATTAAATATGTGACTGTCCAAATCATTTAACCTTTTTGTGTTGTTGTTGAATTGCTTTTCAGTTTTGTCCAACTCTTTGTGACCCCATGTGGGGTTTTCTTGGCAAAAATACTAGAGTAATTTGTCATTTACTTCTCCATCTCATTTTACAAATGAGCAACTAAGGCAACAGGGTTAACAGACTTGCCCAAAGTCACACAGCTACTTAAGTGTCTGAGGTGGGATTTGAACTCAGGCAACTGAGTCTTCCTAAATACAGACCTGGCACTCTGTCCACTATGCCACCTACCTGCCCAACCTCTCAGTATTCTGGACAATTTTCTAAGACTGAAGTCACTGAAGAATTGCGGATATGTCTGGTGAAGCCTATGGACCTCTTCTTAGAATAATGTTTTTAAACACATAAAATAAAATACATAGGATTACAAAGGAAAACTATTGTACTAAATTAGAATTACCTTTTTTTTTTTTTAAGTTCAGAGTCATCTCTGGTTAAGGAATAGATATGTTCACGAAAAGAGTTCCCACTTGGGCTGTTTTAGAAAGGCCAGGATCATCTCATCCTAATCATGCAGATCTAATGCTCACTAAATCAAACTACATACAATTTCTCAATTTAAAAAAGATTTCTGGTCATGGCACGTGCATCATTCATATCTCATTTGCGCCTCTGCCTGGTGAGGTCCCTTCCTGGCAGCTGATCATGCACTGGCCTATTTATCCCACACAGATCACCCATCATTGCTGATAGCTGCCATGCTCCATGACCTGACCCACAGTGACACTCCACAGAGCTCCTCTGGGTCAGTGACAGATGTGAATGCCTTGATGCATTAATGGGGGGATCCTGAAGGGACACACAAGAGAGGTCTGAAAAGCTCCAGCTCCAGCTTTTCCAGGGGCCGAAGCAGTCACAGCAACAGATAGAGCACTAATGGATGTAATGTGCCCCTATTGCTTCACGGACTAAGGATATGTCAGGGTAGCGAAGGAGTCAATTAAGAGATATGATCTGTTGCTTCCGCATAATGTGCATGGAGAGCTCCCATTAATGTTAATAAGAGTGATGCAGGAAAGAGTGTGCTAACACAAGTCCCCTACATAAAAATCATTTATAGCCTGGTCTCACTATGCCTTCTGCCTCAGGCACAGCTATTTGTGGGAAGCTCTGGCAAGGACAGGACAAGGTAAAATTGACTCCGCCTCCAAACCATGAGAATGCCAGGAAAATGCTTGGCTCTGCCTCTCTCTCCTATATAACCATCCTGGATAATCTGAACAAACCCTATCAGCTGGCCCCAGAGGGACCATGAGAGTGATAGTGGTAAACTGAGTGGGAGCTATGCTAAGCATCTACACTCTTGGAAGACAAAGATATGGGCAGGTGGCACCTGCCTGGGTGCTGGGGAAAAGGACATTTGATGGTGAAATTGATCCTGATTCAACCCGGGATAGAGATCTGCTTGGAAAAGGAGATTAATGGGGTATTCTTGATTGCTGGGTAAACTTCTATAAGGCCGAAGATTGGCATGGTGCATAAGCACAGCATAAAGGCCCAGAGCAGGGCTCACTGTTTGGTGGCACTTTTAAGACAGTTACAGGAGAGCCCATTGTCTTGGATAAGGGAGCCCTGGAAAACCCCTACCCAGCTACATGACAGATCTCTGGAGAGAGGGTTCCATCTGGAGAATTGCAAGACTGAAATGGCTGGAGGCACCATTACAGGATAACCTCCAAGGTCCTTTCCAGCTGTGCTAATTAATTCTGTGACTCTAGGCCTTCATTTTTGAAACAGAAAGACCATCAAAAGCAGCTGTGATTCAGGACTTACCTACACATTCACAGGAAACCTGTGTGATCCCAGTTCAGGGCCACATTCCTTTGAAGCCCAAGGTCCCAGTTTGCAAAGCCTTGTCCTAGATGCATGCTGCTTGAACCCTCCAAAGTTATTCATCCCATAAATTGTGCTTCTAAACTTTCCAACCTTTAGAAATGAAAATGGGAAATTACCCAGAAATTGCTTTTATTGCTGGATGCAGACAGGGTAGAGGCACCCATCTTCTAAGTCAGTGTTTTCTATGAGGAGATTTCTTTTTCTACATTTAACTTTCCTTCTCGCTCTCTCTTTCCAGTGAAGCCTCAGTCAGGTTTCGCACTTTCCAAACTAATCCCAAATCCCTATCAGATCTCTGACCAGAAGAGACAGAATCTAAAACAAACCCGATTGCCATCTGCATGATGGAACTTGAGATTCATGGGATTTAGAACTGACAGGGCCCTTAGAAATGATAGAACCCAATGAGGTCCTGACAGCATGATTTATATACTAGTGAAAAGCTGGAAATAAACTATGCTCCCAGTGACTGGAGCCAACATTGGCCGAACATGTTGTGGTATCTGCAAGTCTCTTACAATGCCACTGAGGATGACGATGAAAAATTCAAAGAGGTTCAGGAAGACATGAAAGAAGAATTGGAACAATGTGTACAGTGATCAGAAGACCTGGTACATGTGATCAAAGATTCAGAAGCTGCAGGAGATATCAGAAGTCAACAAGTCCCACACTTTTGTGTTACAGATGGGGAAACTGAGGCTCAGAGTGGTTCAGTGACTTGCCCAGGATCACATAGCTGGTAAGTATCTGAGGCAGGATTTGAACTCAGGTCTTCTTGTAGAGACAGGTGGTACCAAGAAAGAATGCTAGACCAGAAGTCAGGAAGACCTGGATCTAAACTTGGCCTCTGATACTTACTGGATATGTGACCCTAGGCAAGTAATTTTTTAAAAATAATAATGTAATAGTTTGAGGTTCAGAAATATTATTGGATCCTTATATCAACCCTGGGAGGCAGGTGCTATTATCATTCCTGTTTTATGGTTGAGGAAACTGAGGTAGACAGTGGTCAGGTAGGGACAAGTCACTTAACTTCCATCTATCTCAGTTTCCTCATCTATAAAATGTGAATTAATAATAACTCCCATGGTTGCTATAAGGATCAAAGGAGATAATATTTGTAAATTGCTTTGCAAACTTTTTAAACCACTATATAAATGCTAGCTGTTATTATCGATTCCAAGTCCAGGATTCCACCTGATGGCCACAGATTCTCGGTCGCATGTGATTCTTACTATCTATATGACTTTGCACAAAACACATTTCTCTCTGGGCTTCAGTTTCTTCATCAAACAAACAAACAAGGTGGGGGGAGGGAGATGACCTTGATGATGAGGTCCTGCATGGCTCCAAATCTGTGACCCCATGACCCAAAGTGTTGCAAAGGGAATGAGGCAGAAGCAAAAAAATAATATAGACAATCGCTCTGACTAGATGCATGAATACTACTTCAAACAGCACCAAAACTCAGAAGTGCACATTGGACAATGCTTACATTGATTTCTAAAGCATTCTTTGGCTTTTATTTTATTTAACAAACAGAAAAACTATTGAAGAATGAAGTTGCATCATATCCACCAAGCATGTATTGGGCCCTACAATGTGCCAGGCAAGACAAAGACAGAGCCAAAAGAAAAAACAACAACAAATCAGTCTTTGCCTGACTCTTTGTCACCTGTTTTGGGGTTTTCTTGGCAGAGATATTGGAATGGTTCTTCATTTTACAGATGAGGAAACTGAGGCAAACAGGGTTAAGTGACTTGTCCAGGGTCACACTGCTAATAAATATCTGAGACCAGATTTGAACTCAAAGTAAAGTCTTCCTGACTCCAGACCAGGAACTCTATCTACTACACCAACTAGCTGCCCATTTGAGAGGAGAGAATGCTAGTAACTCAGGAACAGTTCATATAGGAGCTGACCCCTTCCTGGGGCCTTGGAGGAGGCCAAGGATCCTCAGAGGTAGAGGGGTGCTATCAGTCACTATCTCTCTTTCATTCATCTTTTACTTGTCTTTCAGAAATTGTGAATACATAAGGGATTTAACTGTAAATGTGTGGGATTTTGTAGAATGTATCAAAGCAAAATTTATCTGTAAAAAAGAGAAAATAAATCATTAGGAAGGGGGTAGACTGACTGAGACTGTCAGGGTGAGGTGATCTCAAAACTCCCTTCTGACCTTGACAATCTCCTTCTGTGATAATGGTGGTTCCTGGAGGGAAAGGGAGGGCCAGAGTTCTTCCCAAGGGTCTCTTCTGGCACTAACACCCTAGATCTATAACTCTGGTTGCAGAGACTTTGTTTTTCCCTAATTGCCTTTTTACACACATTTAGAACATATAATCCTTCCTGGGTCAACTTGTTCCTTTAAAGACTGCACAGAGCAGAAAGCATGAGGGCTGCCTTTCTGGATGTCTCTGAGTAACCTGGAAGATTTAACTTCAAAGTTCCTTCTGTTTATCTCTTAGAAGCTCATTTTACAGACAGATTAAGGAGGCTTTCCATTAGCCTTCTGAGAAATGGGCAGTGATTTGTTGCATGAAACAGTGAAATCTAGGCTTCTGTTTAAGCTTTATCAGCTGAGGGGATGGGAGAGGGGAAAGGGGGAGGAAGGGAAGAAATCAGAAAACTTCCTTCCTTCCTTCCTTCCTTCCTTCTTTCCACCTGTCACAGCCTCTGAAGTGAGGAATGGTCTCAAGACTGAACCTTTGCTGCCGGTTCCACAGCAATCTGAAAGGACAGGATTCCTGTCTGTCTCAGGCTGGGAAAGGCCAGTCAGGCTGCTTTGGCCAGTCAGGCTGCTTCAGGAGCAAATCTGTCACTGAAGCACTCAGGCCTTGGTTTGGAGAGGTAGAAATCCTTGGGAGAAGAGGAAATGGTAAGAAAAGGGGGTCAACCATAGTCAATGCAGCAGGGAGAGCAAGAAATGTGAGGACTGAGGAGACCAGAGGATTGGACAATGGGAATTAGATAATGAAGTTGTTACAAGCTTAGAAAGGACAATTTCAATGGAGTAGATAGACATGGAACTCAGAGTACAGGGTGATGAGGATGCATTGAGTGAGTGTGGATAAGTACGTTATAAGGAAGAAGAGAAAGCAAGGAGAGTTCACAGTGAAAAGGAAATGAGAAATAAGATAGCAGCTAAAGGAGGTGAGTAAAATAAGGGGAAGCCAAGTTAAAGAGAAAGAGAAACCCAGGCATGTCAGTAATCTGAAGGGGAAGCGTTGATGTTGAGAAGAGAGAAGATTCAGGGCAGAATGCAGGTGGATTCTCTGATTTTGTACTTCTCTATTTGTCTTGAACTTTCCTTGCCCATCTTGTGATATTCTGAACTTTGCATTCTTGACACAGTTGTGATGGGACTATATTACCCTTCAGCATTCACCCTCCTTTAATCCAGGGCTCCTAAAAATCTTAGTTGACTGCTGAGCTTCCAGGGGACCCACATCAGTCTCTACAGATAACTCCCCTCACGCCTTCCACCTCAGAACTGTTTTTCTTTGTCCTAAGAATTTTCAAGGCTTCTTTTTCCCTTTGCCCCAGATCCCAGAGGGAGAAGGTAGAAATGGCACAGGACAGAATACTGTATTCAGTCATCAGAGGAGCTTTCTTTATCTGATACTTTTGCTTAATTGTTTTTATTTTTCATCAGGAAGGATTCAAGTCAAAGGGAAGGTTCAGAATGACCATGACATAAAGACAAAAGGTATCGAAGAAATGTTTGTTTGTTTGTTTTATATGAAGTAAAAGGCAAGGAGCAGAGAGAGAGGAGACAGCTGAGATAACCCAGGGATTAGCAAGGAGAGAACAGCTGATGGCTAAGGGGATGAGGGTTCCTAGGGTGATAGGAATCCCATCACTGATTTAAAAGACTGACCATGGAAAGGAAAATGCCAAGATGCCTTTGGCAGAGATGTCTTCCCATCCATCAAACCCAGCAAGAGGGAGAGTGCAGGTATGATGCTACAGGTCCTTAAAGGCCAAGCTAAGAGTCAAACAAGTGTGGGAGGGGGAAAAGTCAGAATAAAACCATGAGCCTCTAAGGTCCCTTATATATAGCCTCACAGCACTATATAAGCAGCAAGATATCTGTTTACTCCCTTTTTAGATGCAAAGTAAAAAGGGCAGTGATTAAGGTTCAGGCCTTCATTTTGCCTCTACCTTGCTGTGGGCTTTGGGCAGGATGCTGTACTTCTTGGAATCCCTAGTTTTCTCCTCTGTAAAATGAATCAGTTAAGTTGCATGACTCTAAGATCCTTTCCAGTTCTGACATTCTGCAATTCTGTGGGGACTTAGTGCTGTGTTTCTTCTTTCTCTGCCTAAATTTCATTGGCTCATTTAGAGAACTTCTCCACTGCAAAACTCATTCTACTATTAGAGACCTGCTCTTCGATAACTCATCATAAGTTCCAACTGCATAGATCTGAAATGGAAAGAGACCTGAGAGGTCATGGAATCCAATGCCTTCATTTTGTAGTTGGAGAAACCAGTCTTGAGTCACTAAATATCTTGACCATGGTTCAACAGGTAGAAAATTGTCAGAGGTAGGATTTCAATCCAGGTTCCCTAATTCCACAGCTAAACTCCTTTCCACTATACTATACTGTGCCTTTAATGGACTTGGAGAGTCATCTTCCCTAAAATCATAGCGGCAGCTAGTAGATAGAGTGCCAGGCCTGGATTCAGGAAGATCTGAGTTCAGATCTGACCTCAGATACTTCCTAGCAGGGTGACCATGGGCAAAGTCACTTAACCCTGTTTGCCTCAGTTTCCTCATCTGTAAAATGAGCTGGAAAAGGAAATGGCAAACCACTCTTGTATCTCTGCCAAGAAAACCAAGAAAAATAGAGTCAAAGAGAGTCAGACATGACTCAACAACAAGGTCACAGAATCCACATGTGCCAGAAGGCAATTGAACCCAGGTACTCCTGCCCCTGAGTATGTCTTTCTATCCACTAGACCTTGTCACCTCTCCCACCCTCTGTGTTTCATAGGAAGACGTAGCTCAACCTCAGGAGACCCCAGTAAGACCTCTAAAGACCTTCTAAAGCTCCCTAACCCAAAGCTTCAGACAGCAGCTCAGAAATAACAGAAGTGGGATGCTGGAAGGGTGCAGGACTCTTCCTGGATCATAAAACAATTATAGAGAGTGAGCCTGGAATGCCAATGTTAGTTTTTCCTCTGGAGGACTGGCTTTGGAAAGCCCCTAGTCTGACCTGGAAACTCTGGGGCCAAGAAGGCTCCACTGTGTATTGGGGCTACATTGTACTTCTGAATGGCTCCTTCTGTTTAAGGAGTCCTGGAGGGTGTTTAGCATGCACTCCTGCATGCAGGGAGGTGGAGACAGGGTGCTAAGGCAGCATCCCAGGCACCATGAAGGAGAAAAGGGAAGTGACCTCGAAATGCCAAACAAGGAGAGGAGATGGCCCGAATAGCGCAAGGCTGCTCACTGCCATTGATAATGAGTTAAGCATAGGCTGGAACCTCATCTCAGTTAGCATTCGGTGCACTGCAGGCCTATCCTGGTGTGGGCTGCAACTGCTGAGATTGACAGTGTGGAGATTAATCTTCCTGCCTCTGGGATTGGAGGCCAGAGCTGAGAAACGAGCTGCTTAGGTTTTCTATCACGTCCAGTGTTACCTCAAACAGGCGAAACGTCAAGGCCCCGACCCCTGCCTTTTCAGCAGAATGCACTGATAATCCCAGGCAGTCTAAACTGTAATCCTTCATGCATGATTTCAGCCCTGAACAAAGCAACGGGAAGATACAAAACTTCCATTCTCTGCCCCAACTCCTGCTCCTTTGCCTAGGAACTCACTCTTTAGACCAATCAGAATGATAGAATGTCAGAACTGGAGGGGACCCTGAGGATGATAGAGTCCAAAGCCCTCACATAGCACTCACTGACTTGTACCATATGTCTCTGGGCTATTGGAAAGGATCAGCAAAGATCAATCCATAAGCATTTATTTGCATGTATTTCATCCCAGCCACCAGGATAGCCACCATGGTAGCCACCGGGGAGACAAAAGAAAAAGTTTAACGGTCCCTGACATCAGGGAGCTTATTCTATCAGGTGACACAACATGTATATACATACATAGAAAACACAAGCAAAGGTACATGTATATTTTATATATACAAGGTTATATACAAAATAAGACAAGGTAATTCTGGGGAAAGGCATCTAACCCCTGGGAGGGGTGCTGAAGCTGAGTTGCAAAGAAAATGATGTGTTCTAAGAGGCAGAGATTACATAGTGGAAAAAATAATAGACTTAGAATCAGAGGATCTGAGTTCAAATTCTGCTTCTATAATTTGCTACCTGTACAACCTTGAGTAAAACACCTAACCTTTCTGGGTCTCAGTTTCCACATCTAAAAAATGTAGGGATTAGACTAGATAGACCTCTAAGGTCTATTTCAGCTTTAAATCTATAATCACATGAAAGATATACAAAGGACTGTGAAGTGAAGACGAAGTAAATTCTAGGCATGGCAAAGCAGAGGCATAGAATTAGAAGAGAGTATGTCACAGGAAGGACCTATGATTTCCATTGAGGCAGATCACAACCCATCCATAACTAAATATGTAAGTCCTATGTGTCTCTATAGGCTTAAGTTACTTGCCTAGGCTATTAAGCTTCAGAGGCAGAATTTGAACTCAGTTCTTGCTGACTCCAAGCCTGGGACACTATTCACTATGCCATGAGACTTCTATCCTATGAAATATTCTTGTAAATAATTATTTACAAAAAGTTATTCTTATAAATAATAAAGCAGAGAAATATGAACTGTTACTAGCATGTGACATGTTAATTTATAAAAATTTCATCTAAGCTCTCCCAAGCCATAGACTCTAAGGCGCCATAGACTCTAAGCTAGCCCTGGTAGAACATAAAGTCTCCTCTGTCCAACTCCCAAGTATTCCAGGATGCACTCAGAGTCTGCTCTAATTCTGGCTGCTGAAAACCTCACACTTTAAAAAAAATTTATCACACCAGCACTGACGGTGTGATAGAAGTGTACAAAAATAGCCCAAAGTACAGAAGGAGAAAAAGCATCCTACTTACCACAGTCTGTGCATGACGTGCTCACACCTTGTGACAGGCACCTCTCAAGGGCGGGGAGTCCCCGATGGAAACCAGCTTCTTCCTTCCTTCAATTTCCAAAGGGGTTGTGCCTGTCACTCTTAAGATGTTCAGAGCTTGAGCCATCCCTGAAACCAAGAAGCAGGCATGAATCCTGATGAACCCAGAGTCCAGCATGTAACTGTTCTATCAGGCCTTTCTGACCCCAAGTCCAGTGCTCACACCACCAGATTCTTTTATCTCCTAGACCACATGACACAAGGTTAACATGAAAGATCCTACCAAATACCTTGCTGAAAGCCATATACATTATGTAGCATCTCCTTGATTTACCAGTCTGGTATTCTCATTAAACAAACAAATGAGTGAATGAACAAATAAATGAATAAATGGAAAAAGAAAGGTAAGTAGATTAGTCTGACTTGATGCACCCATGAGGACCACAGTGATCTTTGGTGACTGACCCTTCCTCTTCTAAGTTTTTAAGAATCATCATTTTGATAATATATATGTTTTAGAATGTGGACAGGGATCTAGTTCCAACACATTTTCCTATTTCTTCTGAATTCACCAATTTTTCATTTGGAAAATTAGGGCAACATTCATCACCTCCAGTCCTCTAGCAGCTCTCCCAGTCTTTGCAGAGATTGTTAACAGCAGCACAACCGTCACAACTGCCCATTCCTTCAGAACCCTGGAATATCCATTCAGCCATCTGACTTGAATTTAAAGAGGGCATCTAGGCTCCCTCTTACCAGTCTCATCTTGGATTGTCACTCCCTGCTAATCAGTTCTGTTTTAGCCTCCCATTCTATTGCTGAGCCATGAATCCAGCCAAAGGTCTCTGTTGCTTAAACACTGCCTAGTGTCTGTGATTCTTAATTTCCCAACTGATGCTAAATATGACTTCCTATCAAAGATTTTTAAAAAATCCTTAGAGTTTACAGCCCTACCTCCTATGACGCATGAGTTCAATTCAAGAAATATTTGTTAGGCATCTGCTAACTGTACAATCCTATGCTGGTTACTGGTGATACAAAAAATAGAAAATTTGCAGGTCTTGCTCTCATAGACTTTACAATCCCAGTATGGGACAAGACCTGTCCAAAAGGAATGGGTCCTTTTCTAAATCTAGGATCTAGCTACAAATCTAGGAGCCTTTGAATTGTGACACAACAGAGAATTTGATAAGTGTAAAGGAGAAGCACAAAGTCCTAGGAGAAACTGGAGGGGTAAGACACCATTGTTATGGAACCTAATAAATGCTGTGGATTCAAAAGGGCAAGGGAAAGCAGAGATGACCCTGTCTAGGCCTAGAAAGGAGGGAATTCAAGGAATGGTGGTTTCATCAGCTAGGTGGTACAGAACACCAGGCCTGGAGTCAGGAAGACTCATCTTCCTGAGTTCAAATCCAGCCTCAGACACTTACTAGTTAGTGACTAGCTTACTAGTGTGACCCTGAACAAATCACTTAACCCTGTTTGCTTCAGTTTCCTGCTCTATAAAGTGAACTGGACAAGGAAATGGCAAACCACTCCATTATCTTTGCCAAGAAAATCCCAAATAGGATTGTGCAGAGTTGGACATGACCAAAAATGACTAAACCATTAAATAGAAGGTACTGGGATGATATCTAAGTCAATGCTGTCTTGGAACATGAAAAATGGCAGACATCCTATATCTTCTATGAAGCCACAAAAGAGGTAACAATAACACTGAAACTATTACTTTAACTTTGAGGATACAAAGGAAACTTCATGGACTCACAGGAACTAATGTAGAGGACAGAAAACAAAACCAGGAAAACAACATACATAACAATTACCAAAATGAAAATAAAAAACCTCATTAAAACAAAGCTGGGCACTCAAATTATGATGACCAAGTTTTATGAGAGAAGAGATGAGGAAACAAAATGTTCTCCTTTCCTTAAAAGAGGGTAAAGGAATATGGCGGCATAATGCTGAACATATTGTCAAGTATATCCATAAATAAATTGCAAATCAAGAGCTGAAAGAGATCTCAGAGGCTGCCTAGTCCAAATAGATGAGGGAAATGAAGCCCAAGGAACTTGAGTGATTTGTCCAAAATCACACACGAAGTAAAAGCCAAAGGCAGGATTTGAACCCAACTCCTTAGTCTCCAACACCAGCGCTCTTTATTTAGTTTTGCTTAACAAAGGGTTGATGTTGAAGTGGTAGACTAGAAATGACTATGATATAAAAACAAAAAAGCAGCAATAAAACATTAATTAAAGTAAAAGATGCTTCATAGAATAACTGTTTCTGCAGGGGTTATAAGCACAGTTTACCGAAGACCCAGAGAAGAAAGTTCTTGCCACCAAAGTCCTTGGCACTTTCAAATGGTTCAACATCAAAAATGGATATCATTTTGTCAGTGAAAATTAAAAATTTTAAAAATTAAAAAAGAAGCATCACCATTTGCTTTGCTGCTGCCCTCTATGGATCATGGGACCTTTCAATCTGAATTGTATTGTCTTTTCCATTAGAGTGGGAGCTCCTTGAGATGTGGGACTGTTTTCCAGCACATAGTAACCATTTAATAAATGCTGTATTCATTTATTCATTCATTAATTCAATAAAAAGGTAGGTTCCCTGCTTCCTTCTCCTTTCCTCTTCCCTGCCCCAACCATGCAAAGACAACTCTGCTCATTTCCATGCTTCCCATAAGATGGAATTTGTTCTATGTAGTTTGGATTCCGTCAAAGGGCAGGACTTGAGGACCTAGAGAGACATATGTGTCCCTGAGGCTGCAGGTTTCCCACCCCTGCCTAGCTTCTGGGAATTCATAGGAAAAATTTATGCTCCACAAGGTTCAACCAATCAGAGAGTTCTGGAATTTTCAGGACCTTGGTCATTATCATCAGTTTCAGTTTCTTCTGTACAAGAGGAAAGCCAGAAAGCAGCTCTTCCCCAAAGCCAAGGTCAGCCTTTCTGGGCAGAGCTCACTCAAATCTTGACCCTCTGCTAAGCTTCCTACACTACTCCCTTTCCACCTGGAATCTTATCCTCAGAAAACCCAGGCCTGCTCAGGTCCCACCTGAATTGGACATAAACCACAGAGTGGCAAAGAAGAGTGCTGGGCTACCCCTTTCCTCCATTCTCCCAAAAGAACATCATTGCTTCTTCCTCTTCTCCAAACCCACCAGGGCCTTTCATTCAGACTTCTTGGTCTCTTTTGTCTCAGGATGATTTACACATTTGTCCTTCCATTAAGCACATTACTAAGTGCCAGGCACTGTGTTAATTACTGCAGATACAAAGAAGGACAAAAGACAGCGCCTGCCCTCAAGCTGAGAGACAACCAGCTATGTACAAACAAGATATACACAAGATACACTAGAAATAATCAACAGAAAGAGGGCACTAGAATTCAATATTAAACATTATATAATAAGAAAATATTAAAAGTTGATATACAGCAGATTAAATAGTGTATCTAACATATACTATATGACACATGAAATTTTAATACATAAAATTCCTTGAGAGGAAGATTAGCCCTACAGAAGAGAATCTGGGTTGGGTGGGGGGAAGAAGGGGCACTACAATTGTCTCCAAGGACATAGAGAAGAGATTAGACTTGTTCTGTTTGATGCCAGAGGGCAGAACAGGAGTGATGGTGGAGGAATCTGCAGGGAAGCCAACTTAGGCTTCAAGTCAAGAAGTCAGCAAGTAGATATCAAGTGTTTACTATAGGCCAAGTATTGTGATCAGCACTGGGGATACAAAGAAAGCAAAACCAGTTGATGTCAGAAAAATTTCCTAATGATTAGAGTTGCCCAAGAGTGGAAAGAGCTGCCTGAGAGGGGGTAGACTCCTCCCCACCAAAAATGGTCTTCAAAGAGAGGCAGAGAGCACTTGTCTCTTACATTATAGTTGAGATTCCTTTCAGGTGTGGTTTGGACTACATATCCCTTCTGATTCTCAAAGTCTTTCAGAGTCTTGTGATCTTTCTTTTCTTAGAACAAGGTACTGAACACAACAAACACTTATTAAGTGTTTTATCAATAGATGAATGGATGGATGGATCACTGTGTGACCTTAACAAGTAACATCTCTCTAGGCATCAGTTTTCTCAGCTGTAAAATGGACAAGGTTATGGGAGTTGAGCATGTTGGACAAGATCCTTCAGGTCCCTTTTGCCTTTGACTTTCTATGACTCCTATTTATGGTACATGATCTGATGAGGAATGGCAACCTTTGCATACATTAAGGAAGGAAAGCAGATGGTCATGCCTCAGGACACTCTGATTCTCTGCCAAACTGGCCCCAGGAAAAGAGCCAGACCTTGCCCCAAATCCTTTCTGATTCAAAACTCTTCAATAGTAATAATTATAGCTAGCAACTATAAAGTCTGTGACTGCTTTACAGGTTATCTCATTAGCTCCTCACAGCAACCCTGAGAGGGAAATGTTTTCCCCACTTTACAGATGGGAAACTGAGGCTGAGAGAGGTCAAGTGACTGAGGGTCACATAGCTGAGAAATGTTTGAGATAAGATGTGACCTCAGGTGTTCCTGACTCCAAATCCAACACTCCATCCACATTGGCACCTAGCTGCCCAAGAGGAGAAAAACTTCTAAGAAAAGAAAGATCACAAGACTCTGAAGAAGTGGTAGGCAGTCTTATTTCTCAGGAAAAAGAGAAAAATGGGATTAACGCACTGGCCCCCCAGGAGAATATGGCTGACTCTCTCTGCTGAGCTGCTTAGGGAAAAGAGGAAAGTGGGGCTAATTCACTGACTACTCACAAGAGAGGATGGCTGACTCTCCGCTGAGCATATTCTCAGAGGAGAAAATAGCCCCAAAGAATTATTCAGAGCTAGGACATGGGCTATTTCTATTTTCACCTACCAAAATGTCAGCTTCAGCCCCAGTAAATCCCATGTCCAGCAGGAGAGCTGTTTCCTGCATAAATCAGGATAAACCTGGTTTCTGAGTGCCACCTGATCTTGAATTTTCAAAATCGTTTCATACATTAATTTACTACATCAATAATTTCCATACGAGGATGTTGTCAAGTAAGAAATACGGGGTGTGCTGACGGAGGCAGAGCTGCTAGGGATGATAAAAGGCCTGGCTTTCAGGGGAGACATAAAAACACTCAAACCACAACAGAAGAAATAATTACACTGAGTGATGCCAACTGTTGAGTGACTGGGAAGAGCCCCAACCTGGGAATGTGATTCACACAATCAACAATAAATAGCTTAGCCACACTGGACCTTTTACTGAGAGAGAGTTCAGAGTCCCATAGCACTGGGCCTAGATGATCAGCCGGCTTCCTAGGAGCTACCATCTACCTGGTGTCATCTGAATAGTACCATTTTCCTAATGGGGAGATTCCCAGGGTAGTTAGCAATTCTCCAATATGGTCTAGTCCTGAGACTAGACATTCAATCATAAAACTTGGCTTCTCTCATAGTGGGAAGAAGGGTAGAGAGGAAAGGGCTTTAGAGAATTTCAGAGCTAGGAGGTACCTTAGAGATAATCTAATCCAACACTCTTGAGGAAACTGAGGCCCAGAGAGGTCAAGAGACTTGTCCAAAGTCACAGAGCTCCTAAGAATCTCCTCCAATCTCCCAGCAACCAGGGAATACAAACTACTGGGTAAGGGATTAAAGCAGGCAGCTAGATTGAAATTGCTTTGGGGAGATAAAAACCTAAATTCAGGTTGACAGGTCATTATGGAAGATTGTTATTTTACAATGAAATTTACAAAATGCAGTGACAAAAAGATTCTGGCCACTTACATGTTGAGCAGACACAGGCAGCTTAACTGGGGCCCGTTCCTGGGAAGACCTGCTCACATACAGTGTACCAGGAACCTGCCCATCAGTAACAGGGCAGCTCTGCCCAGATGTTGAGCAGGACAGAGCAAAATGCAGCATCTTCATCATCCTTTGCTGGGGGTAGGTAGGGTGGGGAAGAAGTCCTGTGGCTGATCTTGACCACCTGAAGTCCATGTACTGCTGGCCTTGTTCCAAAGTCATTTCCTCTCTGGAGAAGGTCTAAGCAATAAAATTATCCTAGGAGGAAAAACCTAGAGGGTTCATATTGAAGGTCAGGGGGAAGATGGCCAGCAGATTCCCTGATAGATTCTAAGCTGCTCTGTTAGCACTGACACCTGCAACCAGTAGCCATCTCTGCTCTATCTAAACCAAATCCTGCCCTTCATGGGACAGGAAATACTCAGGCATTAGTTTTCAATAATCAGAATCACAAAAATGTTAGAATTGGAAGGAACAATGGAAATCAATGAATCAAATAAGTATTTCTTGAGCACCTACTATATGATAATCGAGCAGCTAGGTGGTACAGTGGATGGAGCTCTGGGCCTTCAGTCAGGAAGACTTGAGTTCAAATCTGTCCTCAAATACCTACTAGTTGTGTGACCCTGGGCAAATGACTTAACACTTTTTTACCTCAGCTTCCTTATATGTAAAATGAGCTGGAGAAGGAAATGGCAAATCACTCTAGTATCTTTGCCAAGGAAGTCCCAAAAGGAGTCACAAAGAGTTAGACACAACTGAAAAACAACTAAACATACAAACATGCATATGATAAGCATTGGGAAAACGAGTATAATGAATGAATTTTTTGCATGTTTGCCTGGATTCTGAATAATGGACAAAGTTCTCGTGCCTTCCCAGGTCACCAATGGAGTGAAACAGGGCTGTGTGCTTGCTCCCATGCTTTTTAGCATGAAGTTTTTAGCCATGTTGTCAAATGCTTTCAATGATGATGAACAAGGCATCAAGGTCAACTACTGTACTAATGGTAAGTTCTTCAGTTTGAAAACATTACAAGCCAAGACCAAAGTGGAGGGACTGTGGGTGCATGATTTTTTATTTGCAGATGATTGTGCATTCAATGCAACCTCTGAAGCTAAGATGTAACAAAGTATGGATCAACTCTGCTGCCTGTGCTAATTTTGGCCTAATATTTAACACCAAGCAAACACAGGTGCTCCATCAGCCACCACCACACCATCCATACATAGAACCATAGATTACAACAAATGGAGAAGTTTTGAATGCTGTGAATAGGTTCACTTACCTTGGTAGTGTGCTTTCCAGGGACGTACACATTGACAATGAGGTTGATGCACACACTGCCAGAGCCAGCTCAGTGTTTGGGAGGCTCGAAAGAAAAGTTTGGAAGACAAGAGGTATTAGACTGACTATCAAACTGATACAGAGCCGTTGTGCTGACTTCATTGTTGTATGTCTGTGAAACACAGACAGTCTACCAGTGTCATGCCAGGAAACTGAACTGCTTCCATTTGAATTGTCTTGGGAAGATTCTAAAGATCACTTGGCAGGATAAGGTGCTAGACACTGAGGTTCTTGCTGGAACTAAACTGCCAAGCATTCAAACTATGTTTCACAGACCGTAATTTTGATGGACTGGCCATGGTGTTCGAACATAAGCTATATACGCTTGCCAAAAAGACTATTTTATGGAGAATTCACATGGGACAGGTGATCACATGGTGGTTAGAAGAAGTGATACAATGACACTCTCAAGGTCTCCCTCAAGAACTTTAGATTTGATTGTGGGACATGAGAGACACTGGCACAGAACTACTCAGCATGAGGTGCCCACATCAGAAAAGATGCTCGATGAGCAAAGCAGAATTGAGACAGCACAAAGGAAACATAGGATGCACAAATTTGGAGTAACCACCCCAAATATTCACATGGACTATCTCTGCCCAATCTGTGGTATAGCATTCCAACCTCATATTGGTCTGATCAGCCACAGTCAGACATACTGAAACTTCACTTTACTTCACTTTATCATCGCGATGTTATTTTGGTCCTCTTCAAGAATGAAGGACAACAACCAACCAACAATGAATGGAACAATTCCTACTCATGAAGCTCACCTTCTTTTGGGTGGCAAGGAACAGGATATAAGTGCATAAAGAATATATATAAAGAAGATAATTAAAAATAAGTTCAAAATAATTTAGGAGGGAGGAAACTAGCTTTTGAGGACTCCAGATACCTAGAAGAAGAAGGTGGTACCTGAACTTCATCTTAAGGGAGGAAAGGAATACTATGAGATGGAGGTGAGGAGGAAATGCATTCTAAGCATGAGGAACAGTCAGTGCAAAGGCACAGAGATGGGAGATCATGGGAGTGTTATGAATGAGGAAGGGTAAAAAGATCATTTGACTGGAAATTGGGTTTGTGAAGGGGAGTAGGATATACTAAGACTGGAAAGAAAAGTTGGAGTGAGGTAGTGAAAAGCTTTAAATGCTACTGAATGGCATTCCAGAGCAAGAGTTCTTAAGCTGCGGTTCATTGAATTTCAAGAGATCTGTGGATAGTTTTCAGGTTATTGGTGAACCTGGATGGGAAAAAAACTACATCATTATTTTCACTAACTCTGGATGAAATTTAGTATTTCTTTCTAATCACTAAAAACATGACTCTGAGAAGGGGTCTCTAAGTTTCACCAAAAGGTCCAGGCCCCAAAAAAGTTTAAAAACCCCTGTCTGACAGGTAACAGGGAGCCATTTGAGTTTATTAAGCAGGGAGGTGACATGCTTAAACTTGTGCTTTTGAAAAATCCCCCAGGCAGTTTTTTATAGGATGACCTGGAGTATGGTGAGACTTAATAGGAAGGCTGTAATTTAAGAATGCCTCAAAAGATCAAGCAAATTTTGTGATTGACATACCTGGTTCTTTGCCCTAAGGCAGAGAAATCAATTAGGAGGTTGTTGCAACAATTTAGGTGAAAGGTGGAGGCAGCAGCTAAAATGAAAGGGTTAGATATGAGATATGTAGAGATAGAAACAATAAGGTTCAGCAACTGATTAGATAAGAGAGGTGAACCAGAGAAGTCAAGAACCTTGAACCCCTGGGAGACTAGAAGAATGTCAATGCCATGCTACTGGAAAAGTCCAGCCCAGATTCTTCATTTTACAGAGGTCAAGTAACTTGTCCTAGGTCCAATAGCTACAAAGTAGAAGAGACAGAACTCAGGCCCTGGAATTCTCACGTCAAGAGCTCAGTGCTCTTTCCACGGCATCATCTCATTCCCTCTACAAACAGTCCCTCAACCACACTTTATATGTCAACAGTGATTCCCCTACGATGCACTCCAGCCAGTTTCATGTCTTGCCAATGGCTGCACTATCTTCCCTTCTGCCTCTCTGCCTCTTGTTTTCTAAACAATGATAAAATCAATAATCCTTCCTGGAAAGACATACTAACAGTCACCATCCCTGGCTATCACAATGTAGGCTTTTTGATGGCAGAGACCACCCTTTTTACTTTTTTCTCTTTGCATTCCCATCACTTAGCCCAGAGGCTGGAACATTGCATGTGCTTGTGAGTCCTGTTTCATGGTTATTATGGAAATGTGTTTTACATGACTTCACACATATAATTAATGTCACATTGCTTGCTTTCTCAATTGGTGGGGGAAGGAAAGAGAGAATTTGGAACTGAATATTTTTTTAAAAAAAGGATGTTGTAAACAAACAAATTTTTAAAAAAGAAAGGTTGTTTCATCTCATTCATCCTGAAAAGGTTAGGCTGGTTGTGGGTGTTTCAATTGGAGTCATAACCAAGCATAGACCAAGCATACGATGCTCAAGCACTTCCTGAGCATTTACTACATTCCGTTCACCAGCCAAAGTAGTACCATGGAGAGAGGCACGCCCAAGTTGCTATGCTAAGAAGGTAAACATGTAGGTAGTGGGGGTTCATATTCTGGAGGGATCAGAGCCTCCCTTCTTTACACAAGCCTCTCAACCCTCTTTCATTCATTCAGGAAATAACCTGTTTGACCAGACTGTGCTCAGCTCCCTAGCTCTTTGCCTCAATTCTCTCAACACAAAGTTGGAGAGAAATTTCCGATCCCAAGAGGCAGGTGCCCTAGGCTATAGAGTCCTGACTCTGCTCCTCACTCACAGTGTGATCTTGAACAAGTGACTTTTCCTTTCTAAGCCTTGGTTTTCTCCTTTGTAAAATGAAGGGATGGGCTAGGCTGTCCTTGTGAATCCATGTCAAAGGGACCATGATTCTATTCAATAAACATTCAGCAAATATTTCCTGATATTGATTATGGGTAGTGCCCTGTGAACACCTTGGGGAAGAGGGCTGCAGAGATCAAGACAGGGTTTTTGTCTCTACAGAACTTACAATTCCTAATAAGGACGTGACTTATGCAGCATCCCCCATGGAGTTGCCCAACTGATATTCCTAAAGCCTAGATTTAACCATGCCACTCTGTAGTTCAAATAACTTCAAGGACTACTAGCAATATCCCTCACACAGAATATCACCCATATAGTTTTAACTTCTGGTGTAGCAAGGAACTGGAAATATATCAGATACTTGGATAAGTAAATTAGTCAGTGGGACAATTGTAGGTGCCACAGAATATTACCTAGTCATAAGAAATTATGAATCTGAAGTACTTAGAGGAGTATGAGAAGATGTGAAGTAGGTAAAACCAAGACAATGTGATGCACAGTGAGTGCAGTATACATAGGCAGAGTAGTAGGGTGGCACATTGGGTTGAGCACTGAGTTATAGAGTAAGACCTGAGTTCAAATCTGTTCTCAGACACTGTAATTCTCAGTTACTGTAATCCTGGGCAATCATTTAACCTGTATGCCTCAGTTTCCTCAATTGTAAAATGGGGATCAGAATAGCACCTACTTTCCTGGGCTGTTGTGAATATTAAATGAAGCAATAATTGTAAAGCCGCTAGCACACAGAAGGTACTCAATAAATGCTTATTTCCTTCCTTCTTTCTAAACAGAACAAAAGCAGAAGAAACCCTTGTTTATAGTATAGCTACTCTGCCACACCTTAAGATTTATGTCACCCATTAACACAAAATCATGAAATTCTGAGTTGGGAGGAACTTTAGAAGTCACCTCATCCAACCCTATCTGATACATGCATGCTTTCTAGTCCATCTCTGACAAGTGATCATCTCCAAGTGGAGATGTCTCTCCATTATTTCCAAAAGGAGATGATTTCCCTGATCATCTTAAATGCTCTTACCATAGCTGCTAGTCTAGAAATAGGTCCAATGGTGTATTCAGAAGCATGTCTAAATGGTTTTCCTGCTTCCACTGAGGCTGAGCCCCACCTGCATAATGCAAGTGAACCAGACTAACCTCTACATTGCTCTCTGGGTACTATCTCTCACCCAGCATTGACAGGAAAAAAGACCAGGTATAAAAATCTCCTTCTTAGGTACCCAGGTGTGTTATAATGCACCAGAGGGGAAGTGCTGATAAAAATCAGGTTACAAAAAAAGTCCATTCCCTATAATCCCAGAGGGTCCCTTGATGAAGAAATCCGTGGTCCCCCCCATCCTGGGAAATGGAGTTGAGGACAGCTGGTAAGAAGACACGTCCATCCAAACCACTATCCCAACAAGCCTGGATCACTTTCAGAAAGCCTTCAGCTGCTGTTGCTGCTGCTTCTCCAGGATAGATCTTTTACAAAATCTTCAGAATGCTCTTCAACTGATTTCCTGGCTCTGTCTCCTTCATTTATTTTCTGTGTAAAGAGCCTGGCAAGACTTTCTCAAACATTAATCAGGCTGAGTTCATTGAGCTTTCTATGCTTTGATACAGACACACACAGACACACACACACACAGACACACACACACACACACACACACACACACACACACACCAGCTTCTTGTAGTAAGATGGATTTTTAGCGACTTAATTTTTAAACATTATTTCAAATGTGAGAAGAGTCACAGCTCAGGTCCTTTGATACCTATAATTGTTGGGTGCTTTTCAAGTATTCACTCAAAAAATTCAAATTGGACATCATTGCAAACAACTAAATGTGACTACTTATTTTAATTATAATAGAATCACAGATTTAGAATTAGAAGAGACCTCAGAGGTCAAGCTAGTCCAAATCCCTCATTTTACAAATTAGGAAGATGAGGTCCACAGGTGTTAAGTGACTTTCTCAAGGACGCAGTGTCAGTGGTAGGATTTGAATCTAGGTCCTCTGCCTCTGCCTCAAAAGCAAGAACGCTTTCCATTGTCTTATGCCGTCAAATGAAGTTTTACACTATTTTAATCCCTTCAACTTCCCATAAGGCTTCTTTGTCCATCCACTCATTCACTTTTCCTTGCACAATCATCGTCACTGTGGGTGTCTTTATTCTAAATTCTGCTTTAAAAAAATCATTGTTTCATAAAGTTCTTCCCAGATTCCTTTGTATTCCTCATACCTGTTGATCTTTTGTAGTATTCTATGCCATTAATATTTTATCCTTTTTCCATGAGGGCAAGGGCCAAGGCCATATAACACCCTATGAACACATCTGTCTTTCAATAATTGAAAATGAGTAGGTCAAGAGACAAGTGCATGGTGGGTATGAGCAGACTGCCACATATAACCAACAAGCAGCTTCAAAGACATCAGGAAATGTAGGATAGGAAAAGAACACTGGTAATGTAGTGAGGTGACATGATAAGATGACTCATGCCTGAGAGCTCTGTTGGCAACCTTGAAGTCAGGGGAAATTGAGGAAGGTCTCCAGCGTACTTGTGGAGTTGCTTGAACTACAGGGTATACAAAAATGATTCTATCTACATCATTATTAAGCACCTACTGTACAAAGGAACACTGTTCTCAGTTGTGAAGGAAATACAAAGGTCAGAAGAAGACCCAAACGGAGGGGAAGAGGGAGAAGAGGAGGAGAAGGATGAGGAGGAAGAGGAGGAGATTATATGATAGCTTCACCTGCCAAGCCTTGCAGCAACAACATTCTGCTACCCCACATGTGGTGGATTTGTATTTACTCAGTGGTTCTTGGTGTCTCTTTTAAACACCAAATAGGTAGATTCTATGCACATAGCTGCAGCAGGCATTGTTTTCTCTTGATCCCAGAAGTAAGAGAGCTAAAACAATAATTTCTAACAGCATGTACATATTTAGGAAAAGGGCACTTTACAAGGGTTAAAATTTTCTTTCACATCCATTACCTCATTTGATCCTCATGACAGCCCAGTGAGGGAAACACAGCCCCATGTTTTAAAGTGACTTGCTTAGTGTCTTACACTAGCAAATATCAGAGCTAGAGTCAGGACCAGAACCTGAATCTCTTTAGGTCCTCATTCAGACTTCTTTCCACTACACTCAGTAGCTTCTACCTTTTGGAATTTACCCTAAAAACCCACTGCCCAAATCCTCTGCTTGGAAACAGAGTTGGGATTGACTTGTCACCTTGCCCACAGAACCCAGAATTTCAGTGTGTGAGTTTGTCTCTATCACAACACCCATCTGTGATTTACCAAATTGTTGCCTCATACACTCTGTCTATGATGCCACAAAGCCCAAGAGCCAGGTCACCAGGGCACCCAGCAATTTCATTCTAGAACCTGGGATTTTCAATGCAATCTTGCCCCAGAACGAAGCTTCCTTCTTTCAGCTCACATTTTGTTATCACAATAAGGCAACTGGAAAGTGTCAAAACATGACCTCTGGGAAGATATCTTGGAGCAACCTCCCTGGGGGTATTAGAATGTTTCAGCAGGCTCCATCCTCTACTCCTTCCCAAACAGAGGGGACAGGATGAGAAGGGGCCACCACAGTTCCTTTCCCACTTAGTACATGACTTAGAAGACACACCATCCATATGGGCTCTGCTCCCTCCCTCTTTGAACCTTTTCTGACAAAAAAAACTGATGCTCATTTCAGTTTTGAATTAAAGTTAGAAATCAGTGCCTTATAGAAACAATCCTTTAGTTTTTCTTTCCCGAAGCTGAAAAATTTCATCTGACCGTTAAACTTCAGGGCTGGTTCTTTGATCCAGGGCACATCTGTCTAGCCCTGCCATTTGGTTTTGGAAATTGCAACGGATTTAAAGCTGGTTTCAAAAACTGCTATTAATCTGCTGGGGCCCAGATGGCTGCACTCTCCTCTGCATGTGAGTTGGCAGTAGCAGGAGAGCCTTGCGGGGTTGGAGGGGCTCAGGTAAAGCCAACCTGCTTTGTACAGGCAGGCAAAGGCCTAGCAAGTCTGGTCTCCCAGCAGGTAACTGACTTTAGGAAGAAGGTTTTGAGCTAAAAAGCCCTTTGCCCTCTTGATGGAGTCAAATTGATAACAGATGTCAGCCACAAGGCCTCTGGAGGATCAGGGGAAACTTCCTACAACCGACAATGAACCATAGCTGGGAGGCATTGAGGGTGCATTTGGGGTAAATGCCCTGGACTTGGAATCGGGAAAACCTGAATTCAAATTCTTCATCAGACACTTCCTAGCTGTGTGACCTTGGGCAAGGAACAATCATTCTCAGTCATGGTTTCCTCATCTGTAAAATGTAGGTATTAATAGCATCCACTTCACAGGGTTGTTTTTGCTGTTATTTAGTTGTTTTAGTTGTGTCTGACTCTTCATGACCTCTTTTTGGAAGGTTTTCTTGACAAATGAGGAACTGAGGCAAACAGGACATAAGTATCTGAGGCTGGATTTGAACTCAGGAAGATGAGTTTTCCTGATTCCAAGTCCAGTGCTCTATCCACTGTAGTGAGGATCAAATGAAATCAGTAGAGTAAAATGTTTTGCAAACTTTATAATTTATTATATAAATGCTATATTATTATTATTAATTCAATAAGCATTAAATTTCCTTTAGTTGCTAAGCCCTGTCCTTGGTCCTGGAGAGGTGCTTGAATGAAAAATAAACACTATTCACTAGCCTCAAGAAATTTATACCCCAAGAGAGAAGACAGGACAAGTACACAAATGAGTGTGAAAGTAGAATGTAATAGGGGCAAAGGCAAAAATTCAGCCAAAATGCTCCAGGAAAATTTAAAATGAGCATGCTCACTTTCAGATCAGGGGATCAACAAAGACTTCAGAGAGAAGATGGTACCTGGCCAGTTCTTGAAGGAAGAATTTTACAGGCAGAATGAAAAGAGTTGGGTCCAGGCATGGGGCGGTCTGTGTGCATCCATGGAGAGAGCAGGCAAAATGTGGGACTAGATCAAGAAAGAGCCAGGAATCCATGTGGAATGTGGAGAGTGAGAAGTGAAATAAGGTAGGTTGGACTGAGATTATGAAAGACCTTAAGCACTGACCTTAAGAGACTTAATTGGGATAGTAACCAGGAATAGCATAGAGCTTATTGAATGGCATGACTGTAAAAGCAAGGACCATGACACACACAGGAGGGTATGCTGTACACAGGTTCTTTGATCTACTTTTCTAAAAGGAAAGGCAACTTTTGAAGGGGTCAACAATTATTTTAATCAAGCACATATATCATTCACTTAGTTCAAGGGGAAGAAGTCAGCACCCTGAACTTCAGAGAAAATACCAAGAGAAAAAAAGATCAACCAACAGACAGGGTTTCCAGCTGCCTGACCATAATCAATACACACATCACAGATCCAACTGTCTGATAATACGTACATAGTTACCAGAGACAAGCAACTGCATCTGGATTTTCAAAGCATATGGGGGGAAGAAGAGAAGGGAGGGCTCCTTAGCGGCTGCCTAGAATGTCATCTGGCCAAACAAACATTTCCAATGCGTAAGCCCCAAAGTAAAACCTCACCTCAGAGTATTTATACATTTTTCAGAGCCAGAGGGCATCACAGTCCTTGAGAACTGGGGCATTAGAAATTAACAAAAAGTGTGGGCCTCCCCAATCAAGCTTTCCTTAATGGACAAGCCCATTAATGGGTAGGGAAGATTTTTAACTCTCTGATTAGCATTACAATGACTTATTCACAAATAAAGTTGGTGGCTTAGTTGGTTGTTTGGTTGTTTGGTGTATTCCTGCTAAAATCTTAGAACTCAAAAGAATAGCTTGGTAATTGACATTTGGAAAAGGATGCCCAAAGGGAAAAAAAAAGTGACAGTCATATGAGTACCCTCCAGACAACAGAGACGGTAGAAATAGAAAAGAAATCCTTAGAAGCAAGTGATAATAGCAACAATATTCAAAAGAATTTATATTGAGCTTGGAGATTAGCAAAGTACTTACATATTTTCTCATGTAATCCTCTCAACTCCAAGGGATAGAACTGCTGTTTGAGGTAAATAAGATAAGAATAATGGATTACTCAAAGAAGGCAGAACGACTCAACCCCTATTTTCTTCTGTTTTCTCTATCAGGAAAAATAATCTTTGAAAAACAAAAATGACTGAAAGGGAGTCAGAATCCAAGATAAATAGGGAGAGAATAAGAGAACAGCTGCCCATGGGTGATTCCAAGTCATTAGGCCTGGACAAACTAGATCACAGTATTCTTTAAGACAAGCATAACCTTTTCTGTGTCATGGACCCCTCTGGCAGTCTGGTAAAACCTACAGACCCCTTTTCAGAATAATGTTTTTAAATAATGGAAGAAAACGCTAAATATCAGTTAGGTTAGTGAAAATAAAGATGTAATTTTTTTTATCACCTAAGTTCACACACATACAAAACAAATCTCCAAACAAATCTATCTACAGACCTTTGGATGTCCATAGACCTAGGTTAAGAACCCTTCTTCTAGCATCATATAAAAACTCCAGTCATTTAAGGCATTTAAATCCCTTCCCAAGCTAAGTCTAGCCTGTCTTTCTAGATTTAGAATACATATCTCTTTATGTACTCTATGATCCAGCCAAATGACCTTTCCACTGCTCCTTAGAAATGACACTCCAGATTATAGGGGCGAAGCCAAGAAGGTGGAGTAGAAAGATTCACATTTGCTAGCTCCGAATCCACAGCCCATAGAATTCCTGTAAAAAGAACTCCTACAAATTCTGGAACAGTGGAAGCCTCGCAGAAACACAGTGAAGGAGATTTCCATTGCAGAGAGACCTGAAAAACCGACCGCAAAGGTACTCCGGACGAGAGCGGAGCCCTGCCCTGTGGAGCGCTCCCCTACCCCGCCCCGGCCGCGCGGCACTGAGAGGACCGAGCAGAGCCCAGCAGGCGTCAGAGACCTGAATCTCCGGGCGGCCGCGAAGGTCCCTCCACCCACAGATGCACAGGTCAGTGAGAGAGACGGGCTGAGAGGGGAGCAGGGTATCTCCGGGACTCGGACCCCCTCAGGAGGGGAGCGGGGTATCTCCGGGACTCAGACCCCCTCAGGAGGCAGAGGCCACTTGACCAGAGGCCCGCAGAGCAGGCAAGAGCTCCACCCCAGCTCCACTACAAAAGATCTCTGCATAAACCCCCTGAGGGAACTGGGCCTGAGAGGCAGCCCTGCCCCCACCTGAGAACCAGCAGATAAGCTCCCATTGAAGAGCAGTCAGGCCTGCCACCAAAAGCCCTGAGGCTGGGGAGCAGCA
>CM053769.1:357439565-357491777 GCA_028658325.1 Potorous gilbertii | reverse complement strand
AAAAAAAGAAATGACACTCCATCTCCCATCTCTTGCTCCCATCATTGCTTGCATAGTCAATGAGGAAGAAGAGGCAAGAAGAAAGGAGAGAATTTAGAACACAAAATTTTAAAAAATGAATGTTAAAAATTGTTTTATATGTAATTGGAAAAAAATAAAATATTTAAAACTAAACTCAAACACCTCATTCCACATGAAACTTTTTTTGATCCCCCAGTTGCTAGTGGTCTCCTTCCCCCAAACAACCTTCCATTTAACTTTCTATTTATTTGTATTGATTCTCATTATATGCATTCTGTATATACTTATACAGATTGTCCCAAAAGTGTCAGTACAGTTTTAAGCTTTTTATAGTTTATTGAAGTAGAAATCATTGGAACCCTAGGAGAAACTGACCGCTCCACCTTTGATCTCATGTTTGAGAAGGGAGAGAAAGCCTAGGAGAAAGTAGATTTTAAAGGGTCCTGTTTTGGGTTTTTGTTTTTGTTATTGTTGAGTTGTTTCAGTAGTGTTTGATTCTTCCTGACTCATATTTGGAGTTTTCTTGGTAAAGATACTCGAATGGTTTGCCATTCCCTTCTCCAGCTCATTTGACAGATGAGGAATTGAGGTAAACAGAGTTAAGTAACTTGCCCAGGGTCACCCAGCTAGTAAGTGTCTGAGACCAGATTTCAACTGAAGAAGATGAATCTTCCTAATTCCCAGCCCATTGCTCTTTCCATTGTGTTACCTAGTTGCCTAATTTTAAAGGGTCCACAGGAGGTTTGAGCTTTGATAGCTTAAAACTGCACTAACACTTTTGGGTCCATTCGTTGTACCTATGTCCCCATTACTTAGCCTAGTGCCTGGTAGATACTTAAATACTTGTTGACTAATATCCTTTCCAGCTCTAGTGTGTGTGTGTGTGTGTGTGTGTGTGTGTGTGTGTAATTCTGATTCTAGAAAATTGATGACTGAGTACTATTAGTCCTACCAAGATCAGATATGGTTTAGACAGAGCGGAGATGGTTCCCAGGGGCAGTTGTTTGTAAGTTTCACGTTAAGAACTCCTAAAAATGAGGATATGTGATTGCTGAGCCATGGTCAACGATCAGGATGAACTAAGAATAAAATGCATATGGATTTTCAAAAATAAAAATAAGAGGAAACCTCATGCTGGAAAAAGTACACTGGTTTTCATAAAAAAATATTTATAGCAGCACTTTCCATGGCAGCAATTAATAAAACAAAGTAAGTGCCCCTCAGTGGGAGAATGGCTAAGTAGCATGCAGTACTGAATGTAAAGGAATATTATGAGCCTGTAAGAAATAGATGAGCATCACAAATACAGAGAAACATGGAAAGAATTTTATGACCAATACAAAGTGAAGTAAGTCAAACCAAGAAAACAGCAGACACAATCATCACAATAATGCAAATAAAGTGAATAATCACCACACTGCATATAACATCACATTTGTTTCAATGTAGGAATAGATTTTGCTGAAAGTTTTCTTTTAAAAAAAAATAGGTTATAAGTGATGACTTTCTGTGAGGGAAAAAGAAGAAATTCCGAGGGAAATGTTGCCAATGTAAAAACACAAGATATCAATAGAAGGGGTTTTTTTTTTAAGTAAATTGAAATTTTAAAAAAAGAAAGATGACTAGTTTTAGAATCAGAGGATCTAGGCTCAAAGTCTGCATCTGACACTACATGAGGACCTTGGGCCAGGCACTTAATCTTCCTGGGCCTCAGTTTCCTCATTTGTAAAATGAAGGGATTGGACTAGATGGCTAAGAGATCCTTTTCTACTCTACGGACCTATGCGTTAAAAAACTGTATCATGCCAAAAAAAGCTTAACTTTGATTCAGGGCAAGAGTTTTGGGTATGTTATTAAAGGGAAAGTTAGTTAATGTCTAGAAAGATAAGCAATGATCTAAAAAGAACCAGCATGGCCCCATCAAGAACAAGTCATGCCAGACTAACCTTATTTCTTTTTAGGACAGTTATCATCAGGAGAAACCTGGCTGGTGCCAGACAGTTTGCTTTAATTTTAAAAAGGTGTTTGACAAAATATCTCAAGCTATTCTTATGGAAACCACAGAGAAATGGAGACTGGACATTCTTATAGTTAGATGGATCTGGAGCTGGCTGAATGCTCTAACCAGTCATTAATGTTCAATGTCAACTTGGAAAGAGATCTCTAAGCCCATATTACCTGAAGAATTTTTCTTGGACTTTGTGTTGGCTAACAATTTATTAGTAACTAGAACAAAGTCCTAGATAGTATATTTCAACAAATCTGTAGATTTTCTAAGGCTAGAAGGGATAAGTAGCACAAAACATGTCAGTTAGGGGACAAAAGTGTCTCAACCAGTTATATTATTGACCTGAATATAGTAACACAAAATTTAATAAGGATAAGTTTAAAGACTTGAGTTCATAAAATCAGAGTTTAAGGTGAGGGGATTATGGCTTTGAAGCAGTTTCTCTGACAAATATTTACAGAGGTTAGTAGACAGAAAGGTCAAAATGAAAGAATGCTAGGACATGGCAGTCAAAAAAACCAATATGATGTTAAGCTTCATTGAGAGGCACAATGTCCAGGTCTAGGAAGGTGATAGTTCCATTGTACTTGATTCTGATTGGACCATATCCAGAGTACCATGCTGACTTCTGCAAGCCACATTTTAGGAAGAACCCTGATAGACTGAACGCGTCAAGTGCAGGGCAAAAAGAATAAGGAAGGACTTGGAGATCATGCCATATGAGGATCTAGAGGAAATGGAGATGTTTAGCCTGAAAATGAAAAATCTTAAGCGGATATGATGGCTGGCTTAAACTATACAAAAAAGTGTCATGTGAAAGATAATTAGACTTGGTTGAGTTTCTTGGTCTTGAGAAGGCAATAAGGTTGATTAGAGTTAAGAGGGGAAACAGATGTCTCAGGGGATGCTTGGTACTTTTAAGGGAGGTCTTCTAGCAAAGCCCGGAAGACTACTTGTTAGGAATGTTTTCAAGTTGACCTACATGACTTCTGAGATCTCTTCCAACCCAGAAATTCTGAAATTACAAGGTTTTCAAGTTATCCCATAAGCACTGGGGAATCACTGATGGCTTTTGATCAGAGAAGCAATATGATTAATTGAGTGCATTAGGAAGATTGTTTTTTGTAATTGAATGATGGACATTGGCAAGAGCAACATGACCATCAAGGTAGTGGGGTCTTTCATTGAATCAGAGTGAACAGGTCTTAGGCTCTTTCTCTCCTCACAAATTCCATCCTTCCTGTTGCCTCTGCAGTAATTAATTAGCAAATTGCTCCACAAGGCAACAAATATATCCTTCTTTGCTTCCGGTGACTGACTTAGCCTGGGGATGTGACCATGCCCAAATCAACTGAGAGTTGATTTCAGTTTTTAAAAACAATAACTGCTCTTTGTCAAATTGGATGGATGGTGTTTCTCTGTTTATGCCAACTGCCACCTACTAACTCAGCAAGATATGGAAGGCAATGTTCCTATTTGGAAACAGACACGTTTCTTCTGAACCTGGTTTTGGCACAATGAACTCTCTGAGTCAGAAGCCTAACCAGGTACCCACAGAATCATTCTGGCCCCAGAGAAAGTAACTTGACCTTTAGAACGTAGGGTTTTTTGTTGTCTCTGTGTGGGAGTAGGGAGGATTGCTGTTTTAATTTTTTTTAAAGCCTCACTACCAGGAATATATCCCAAGGAAGTCAAACACAGAAATAAAAGCCACATATTTACCAAAATATTCAAATGAATATTTTCTTTAGCAACTAAAAACTGGAAACAAAGTTAATGTCCACCAACTGAGAAATGTTTGAAAAATTATAGCTCCTGGATATTATGGAATATTACCATACCATGAAAAAAGACAGATAGGAGGAATTCCGAGAAGCACAGGAAGATTTGTAGGAACTGATGCAGTCAAGTGGAACTAAAAGAACAAAATTTACAAAGACTAATATATTGTAAATTTTAGAAATTAATAATAAAGATACGAAAAGTCAATGTTGGAGGGGCTGTGGAAATGCAGGCACTCTAACTGTTGATGGAGTTTTGAATCAGCAAAGTAATTTTGACAATGCTAAGAAAGTGACTAAGATGTCTATGCTGTCTGGCCTAGAGTTGTTACTGCTAGGTATATACCTTAGAGGTCAGTAACAGAAAAAAAAGGTCCCAAGTAAACTACAATATTCATAGTAGCATTTTTTGTAGCAGCAAAAGAATTAGAACCAAAAATGGATACCCATAAATTGAGAAATGGTTAAATAAGTTGAGGTACGTATATTAAAGAAAATATTATCATGTCATAAGAGATGATGAATATGAATGACACAGGGTGGGGAGGGGAAGACTGGACCAAAGGTCCAGTCCTCATGAGCATGTGCAGCATTCTCTGCCAATGAAATTTTTAGATAGACTTCTGAGCATCCCATCTATTTACAATAGGAAGAAGAAGACCCTTTTGATTGGAAGTTGAGCCTGAACTGAGCATCCTTACAAGAGGCACTACTAAGCAGATGATTTGACCCCCTCAGATCCTGCTGGTTCTAATGAGGGTAGTTTGTGTTAAGACTGGGTAGGGAGAGATCTTGATCCCTTTCCACCCTGGCCAACATGTGACCTATGAATATAGACAATTATCTCTTCCCTTCTTCTGTGGATTTGTTCTTTCTTACTTTTGGGTAGACTACCCGGCTAGGCTTCAACCTTATAAACTTCAAAAGGTCCAGAGCCTGAACCTTGAAAGGTCCAGGAGCTGGAGTCCAAGTGTTTATATGAAATTCTAAACCAGTGAAGAGCAAAGTCTCTAGCAACCTGCTTGACATGGATTGAAGGCAGCCAGGAGAAAAATACAGCAACTCATCCATCACCTGCGCGACATACAGGAGTCAATGTGGTGGGGGCAAATGCTTTGTGGTATCAGCTTTAAGACTGTGCCCATTCTCTCAAGGGACTGAGGTGATATAACCCTAAGTTTTGAGGAACGATTTGTAACCTCTATTCTTGCTATATATCCTCATTAAATACTCTTTGGCAAAAATCAATTTATATCAATTCATTAAATGATGTTAGGCACTAATTACTAGAGTTTACCAATGACATAAGGGAAATGCTAACAATAACTGGAGATTGACATTGGGGAGAAGACCCTGGAAAGGGAGTTCAAAGACATGGCATTAGAGAAAGACACCATCAAACCCTCAGGGGTATCCATAGAACCTTGGAGAGGAGAGGACATGGCTCTGGGAAGCCAAAATCAACATGAGCTTTGGGATAGGGACCCCTAGAGTTTATAAAAGCTACATGAAGAATTCAGAGAAACATGGAAAGAGATATGAAGTACATAAAATAAAAACAAATACGATAATAATAATTAGCATTTATATAGCCTTTTGACAGGCAGCTAGGGGGCGCTGCAGTGGATAGAGCACCAGGGCTGGAGTCGGGAAGACTCACCTTCCTGAGTACAAATCTGGCCTCAGACACTTACTCACTGTGTGACCCTGGGCAAGTCACTTAACACTGTTTGCCTCAGTTTCCTCATCTGTAAAATGAACTGGAGAAGGAAGCGGCAAAACACTCCAGTATCTTTGCCAAGAAAACCCTGAATGGGATCATGAAGAATCAGACATGACTGAAAAATGGCTGGAACAACATAGACTTTTAAGGTAAGCCAGGCACTGTGTATGTGTGTATGCATATATACATATGCAATATAATTTGATTTGAAACTATATGTGCATACAAACTCATGCACATGCACATGTATAATGACCACAACAATGTAAATGGAAAAAAAAAGCATAAATGTTATACAGTGATAATGACTTGGTGAAAGGAGATGAGAAGATAAGAAAATACACTCTGCATGGGGTCATCACCTATAGCTCAGATCTCAGCTGATAAGTTGGTTAGTTGTGCTGAACTCTTTCCTCTCCCCCATTTTGTTTGTTTTTTTCAATTTTTTGTTATAAAGTACTGTGCACATGGTAGAGGATATGATGAATTGGTGAATCAACACAGCCCACCTCGATGGGGAGAAGAGGTGGGAGAGAAAGAGAGAAAGGGGGAGGAAGCCTTTCAGCTTGCTCCTACACAGGTCTAATGGTACAGTGGATAGAGCACCAGTGCAGGAGTCAGGAGGACCTGAGTTCAAATCTCATCTCAGACACTTGACACTCACTAGCTGTATGACCTTGGGCAAGTCACTTAACCCCAATTGCCTCATCCTGGGTCATCTCCAGTCATTCGGAGGAGTATCAGGTCACTGGATTCAGATGGCTATGGAGGAGAAGTGAGGCTGGTGATCTGCACAGCCCTCCCTCACTCAAAACAAAGTTAAGTGTAAGTCATGTCATTGTTTCTCTGATGGCATGGTCTTCTTTGGCAATGAAGGATGAACACACACAGGTATACTGTGACTGATCCACATGGTCCATACAGATGACAGAGCATAGTGCCTGACACAACATAAGCACTTGAATGCTCATTGGTTGTTTGATTCTAGGTAACCACGTAGTGCAGTAAGTTGAGCACTAGAATTGGAGGCAGGAAAAATTGAGTTCAAATCCTGCTTTGGACACTTAACAGCTTTGTGACCCTGGGCAAGTCACTTAAACTTTCTGACACCTAATCTCAATTTCATCGTTTGTAAAATAAGGATAATACTAACACTTATCTCACAGGGTTGTTGTGAACATCAAATGAGATGAGGTACTTATAGCACTGAGAATCTTGAAACATCTTATAAAAGATAGCTATATATTATTAATAATTACTATTATTGATACTAGGCACATACAGCCCATGGCACTTCTCAATATGCCTAGTAGGACCACATAAGGCAGAGGTGCGGGATGAGGATGCAGCCACACTGTATATAATTTGAGGGCAGATCTACATGGACCAGGCAAACTTGGCAGAAGGGCCAAGGATAGGAGGGAGAGGGCTATGCAATTATTTTGGTAAATCAGGCAAAATAAAACATTGAGTGGGGGTATGTGTGGAAAGACAACAGGTAACCCAGGCAAGAACAAGGCTTGACTAGAATTGCTGGATAATTGCTTAGCTCACTTTGGAGCTCTGTGGTCAAAAGTGGGTGTATAATTTAGGGTCAGCACATAATTAAAAATAATCAAACCCTGCAAAGCACACATGAATTATTGCACATTACCCCCATTCAACCAATTCAGGCTACAAACCACTTAGTGACTTCCTGTGACATTAGTGTGCTAACCAAGTTAGGTCCCTTTCTGGCTGAGAAAAGTCAGGGTAAGTTTAATAGCCACTTAACTATGGCAGCAATAGAGTCAGGGTGCTCAGGTCAGCCTGAAAGAATGATGTTCCTTGTCTTTCATCCAGCCCTGACTCACAGGGGATCATCCCTCAGAGTCCAAGGACCTCTATGGACAAATACACTCCTAGGGTGTCAGAGAATCACAAAATTTGGAATAGGAAAGGACTTCAGTGGCCACCTAGTCCAACCTATCTGGAAAAAAAAAATTCCCCACTCTACTATGTTCAAAATCCAGTCTCTGTCTGACACTTTTGGTGAGGGGGAACCACCACTTCCCCAAACATCCCATTCTACTTTTGAACAGCTAGCATTTATGTAGCTTTTACTTTAAGGTTTACAAACTACTCTACATCCATTTCCTTATTTTTATCCTTTCAACAACTCTGTGTGGCAGGTCCTATTACCTACAGATGAAAAAAATCAAGGTTGAGACAGGTTAAAATGACTTGCTAAGGGTCACATAGCTAGTAAGTGTCTGAGGCAGGATTTGAACTCAGCTATTCCAGACTCAAAAACTAAAACTCTACCCACTATACCAATTAGCTGCCCCTCCACTTCTTTCTGAGATCACCTGTGTGTGTGTGTTTACCCATCCCCCCACATATACATATATACATATATGTGTATATAATATATATGCACACATATATATGCAAATATATTATATATATGCCCATACACATACATACTTCTATATACATAGTAATTTGAATGCTGTCTCCCCTATTAGAACGTGAGCTCCCTGAGGGCAGGGACTATATTTTTGCCTTTCTTTGTATTCCCAGCACATAGAACAGTACCAGGCATACAGTAAGTGCTTAATTAACGCTCAAGGGTTAATAACTGGCTTCTCAAATCTTTAAAAGTTCTTCCTGAAATCAAGCTATATCAGCCTCTTTCTAATCCACTGCTCCTCATTCTGCCCCCTGGGGTAAAATGGAACACGTACCATCCTTCCCCCCACCCCATGACAGCTTTTCAAATATCTGATCATCCCTCTCCTTCCAAGTCCCATGGCCTGGGACCATGTGTGGAGTTTTAGCACCCTGAATCCTTAGCAAGATTGCGAGCGTCTCCGTCTGGTAAGTGAATCATTTTTCCCATGAGCACAGAAGATAGTTCTTTTTTTAAAGGATCTCAATATACATCCTCAAATATTAAGAGCTAGAAAGCAACCCCTTTTGCTATCCAGGTTAAGAAACTGATGCCCAGGATGAGGAAGTGACCTGCCTAAAGTCCTGCAGAGGTTCATACCATTTCTAGGGGAGCACATAAGGAAGTCCTTTGGGGCTTTTTTGCATTATCATCTCTTTTCATTTGGATTGGCTGCATCTGGGCTGGTCACACCCTTTAAATGAAATTGACAAATAGCTTCTACCATTCAGCCAAGCCTGCCACAGAAACACAATATAGGAAGGTCAACTGACTTCTGTCTTTTTTATACGCTCACCACTTACAAAGCAAATGGTTATTTTCCCCTGGAAATATTTCAGAAGAACAACATAAAGACGCTTATAGGGCTTTTATCATCTGAAGTGCTACATTTAGGCGGAAACATCTGTCACCAGAGCCTAATTCTTTGTATCTCACAATTCATATCCCATCCGCAGCTGAGTTGTCACACCCGCCTGAAATCTATGATCATTTAAGCCCCTGGCACATCCCTCTGTGTGCCCATTCACAGAGCCCACTTACACAGTAATATGTTATTCTTATAGAACTTTGTCCAATCATAAGTCATAGCTCTGGGGACAAAGTCTCTCCCTGAAAACTCCCCCGCACCAACCCCTCAATCCAAACTGTAATGCATGGTCAGGAAATGAAATGTACTGTAAAAGTAAATTTTCCTGATAAGTGAACTGCTGAAACATTATTTTAATTGGTTTTGATGGGAATTGCTCTAAAATATATTATATACATTCCTGCCTTAGTAAATAGAATATACTGATGGAAATGGGTTCTTTCCTTGGACCCTCAGCTTTATCTATGTCCATCTTCTCAAGAGGCTGCAATAAAACATTAGGGATGGGTGAGTGGGGGATGGCTATTCCCTTGTCACCAAGGATAAAAGTGCTATTTGGCCCTAAGCTGAATGGCTTCACACTGCCAGCTGGCCTTGTGTAGTCCAAAAGTTTCATATATGTAACATTACCTATTCATTCCATTAGTAAAACTTCTCTATTTCTGTCAATGGTGCTACTATCCTTCTAGCTATTCCCATCCTAGCAGGGGCTCAGAGAGCTGACTATGGGTTTAGTTGCTGCTGGAGCCAGATGTTCATCTCCTGCATGAGTGTGAGTGTCCCCCATAACACAGCCACTTTCACAGGGAATCTGCTCCAACTGTGGCTCTGACTTCATGGTCTCACCATTCCCTGCTTGGTGGGGAGACAGACAGAGAGAGGGACGGGTAAGAGTAGGGGGTTAGGAGCTGTTGAGCTCTCTATAGAAAATGACACTACCATTACCTGAGTCTGTGTGGGAGAAGGCATTTGAAGAGAGTCACATATGGTATCATCATATCCCTGTAGTGGAATCTGACACAAGCCCCCTTCTAACGGAAAAAGAGGTAGAGTCCACAGGGAAGGACAAAACAATGATTTGGTCAGCTCTGGAGTCAGGGTTTCTCAAAACATGAAAACCAATAGGATGAGACATAAGTGGAAAGATTGGGAAATGAATCAGGTAACTTTACGCTAGAAAGCTCTCCATGGACCAGAAGGCATGCTACCAGGGTGTCATTAAAATTATAGCTTCCTTGATATAATCTGGCAAAAACTAGAGGCTGGTCCAGGTCAAGAGCAAGGCTTTGTCAGGACCAAAATCCAAGGGACTGAGGGGGAAGTAAAAGAACTAGGAGCTGAGGTAGAGATTTCAAGACCTGATCTTCCCTAACAGTGCTAAGTTCCTACTCCCAACCCCGCCGCCCCCATCTGTGGAAGTGTAATCATGTGTGGGTCATATGTAGATCCACCATGCCACTGAAACACATTCCCCCTTCCTTGCCTCCCCAGTGAGGCATCCCTTGCAATAAAGCTTTCAAAAGAAAGAGGAAAAAAAGCAGTTCAGCAAAACCAGCCACTTTTCAACTGCACGGGATGGTGTGTGCACAATTCCACACCCATAGACCCCCTCCCATAATAAAGTGCAGGAAGAGCATCTAGACCCAAACTTATCACTATACTGCATTTAGTTTTGTTCTATTATTCTTTCAGCTTACATTTTTGGAGCTATTATGTACATATTTTATATATTAACATTAATAATTAATCATGAATCAAATAAATAATTGGCCCTGCACCAATTAATCAAATGTTAGCTACTGATTAATAATAAATATAATATGACATCTATTTATATATTATATATAAATTTATATGATATATATGTACATTATTTTCCTGATTTCCTTCTGCATCAGTTCATCTATCTTCCTGTATTTTTCTAAATACTTTGTTATTTTTTTAGGTCACAGTAACATTCCACTGCATTCATAACTACAGTTTGTTTAACCAGTCCCCAACTGCTGGGCATCTACTTGTTTCCAGTTCTCTACTTCCATAAAATGGGCTATTTTATGTTGGCATATATCACTATGTTTTTTCTTCTTTTTAAATTAAGCCTTGCCAGTAAGGCTATGAATTCAGACACCCAAAGTAGGAATCTCCATAACTTTTGCCTCTTCCTTTCCCTCATCCCACCCATCTCATCAGATGTTATTTTATCAAGTTTACCTGAGAAAAATTCTTTGCATCAATTTTTCCTCTAAACTGTCTTTCATATCCTGTCATTGTCAGTGCTTTAATCCAAACCATCAACAACTATCTGCTCAATTATTTCCATCCCCCTTAAATTAGGGGTTCTTAGCCTGGGATCAGTAGTATTCCAAAGGGTTTGTAGATGGAATTCAGGGAATTTCGATAGGGAAAAAAAATCACATTTTTATTTTCACTAACCTCTAACTGAAATTTAACATTTCCTTCAACTATATAAAACATTATTCTAAGGAGTCCATAGACTTCATCAGACTGCCACAGGAGGTCTAGGACACACAAAAAAAAGGTTAAGAACGCCTGCCCTAAATGGTCTAATTGCCTCTAATACCTTCCTTTTCCAACCTCTGCCTGTGTACTCTTCTTAAGGTAACACTCCAGTAATGTCATATCTCTGCTCAAAATCTCTTAGTGGTTCCTTTTGTGGCTGAGTTATTTTTCGTGTCCAACTCTTGGTAATCCCATTTGGGGTTTTCTTGACAAAGATAGTAGAGCAGTTTGCCATTCCCTTCTCCATCTGATTATGCAGATGAGGAAACTGAAGTAAACAGGGTGAAATGACTTGCCCAGGGTTACACAACTAGTAAGTGTCTGAGGCCAGAATTGAACTCATGAGGAGGAGTTTTCCTGATTCCAAGCCAAGTACTCTATTCACTGTACCACCTAGTAATTCCTTAGTGCCTATTAAATAAAGAATTAACTCACTATCTTGACATTCAAGGTCCTTCACAATATGACCATAAACTGTGTTTCCTCTACACCTCCATTTCCAATCTCATCATCTACAGTTCCTTTTCATGCACTCTGTTCTTGCCAAACTGGACTATTTACTCACTGTCTTTCATTCTAATTTTAACCTCTCCCATTTCAATGCCTTTGCTCAGGGAGTCTTTTACTAAGAGTATTTATTCTGTGAAATTTGGATTCAGTCAAAGAGCCACACTAGAGGACCTAGACGACCACATGTGGCCTTGAGGCTGCAGGTTCCCCACCTGTGGCTCAGTCAGTGCCTCAAGGCTGGAGTGGCTGATTCATCTACTCCACCATCCCATCAACTCCCCATCTCCTCTTATTAAAATTCTTCCCCTCACTGAATGCCCAGCTCTCAGAGTCTACCTTCCTATGAAATCTTCCCAGATCAGCCCCATTTGAAGTATTCCCCCTCTCTTCATATTTCTCATCACACATTGTTACCACTAGGCAATCTTCTTGCAGTGATAAGGATTGGGCTCCATGAGATTCATCACTTTCTATATCCTCTCTTGGATCTACTCTGGGTCCTAAGGCTCCCAAATATCACAATACCCAACTGTGGAATCTACACGATCGCTTCTTTTCTTTTCCTTTTTTTTACCTTGGTGCTTTTCTTTTTACATCACTATCACTTCCTTATGACTCTCTGCCCCTAGAAAACCTTCCCTTTTGACAAAGAAGCACAATTATACAAAATAAAATGACACATTGGCCATGGATGATGTGTGCCTTATTACACAACTGTAGCCTACCACCTCTTTTCTAGCCCTAGAAATTCATGATTGGTCACTGCATTGATCAAAATATCTTTCAAAGTGGTTTTCCTTTATATTATTATGTCAAGTGTCTAAACTGTTTTCCTGGCTCTGCTTATTTCCCTCTGGTTCAGTTAATGCAAATTTTCACAAGTTTCTCTTAATTCTTTATAGTTATCATTTCTCATAGCACAACAATAATCTATTACATGCATATTCTGCAAGTTATTTGGCCATTCCCTAATCAAAAGGCACCCATTTCGGCTTACAGCATTACTTCTTCCAGTCACACCACCTGACCCTGTCTCCAAAGTTGCCTTCTACAGCCCAAACACTTTTGTACTTCATTAAAAATTTAGTCAAATCAGATGGCCTTCCAGATCTCCATTTATGACAAAGGAGGTGAGTTTGGTTGCTTCTTATCCACAGCCAAGGAGAGAAGTTTAAATGAGATAAATCAGTTCCTCCTCTGATATACCATGAAGCTTCAACAGGACCTGAACACTGCTCCTCCCTTAATAATATGACCTACTCTGAGTTCCAGTGATTCCCTATCCCAAGCTTAAGTCAATATCCAGAGATGTAGCTGGTGCCAAACTTTGAAACTGAAAGATAACACTTAGAGATGGGGCTCTGTCCAATACAATGGGCTCCTGACTAATCATGAGCTCAGGACCCAGGAGAACTGATCTGGCTAGTGTTCATGTGCTTAAGCAGGGTTGAGGCCCATCAGTCCCTTGATAAACATTACTCAGGACCCATGGTCCAATAGTTGAATCTGATAACATACAAAATAGGGCAGCTAGGGGGTACAATGGATAGAGCATCAGAGAGAGTTCAAATCTGGCCTCAGATCCTAGCAAGTCACTGAACCCTGTTAGCCTCAGTTTCCTTATCTGTAAAATGAGCTAGAGAAGTAGATAAAAAAACTGTTCCAGTATCTTTGCCAAGAAAACTCCAAATGGGGTCACCAAGAGTCAGATACAACTAATTGACCAAAATAAAATGTTACCAACAAGTGTGATGATAAGAGGAACTTCACTAGGGTTGTATATATATGAAATGTGCAGCAGGGACTCCATCCATATCCAGTGGATGACAATGTAGAATGATGGAAGGAAGTAATCAAACCAGTTTCTCATTTCCTGTGGTGCTGATATACCCAGGTCAGGACAGTCCAACCCTCCTGCAAGTTAAGATGAAGTGGAAATGAGAGCAGAAAAGTGGATGGCAACAAGGACTTGATTTTTTGAATTTTTCCTTTTTCTCTTTCCTGTTCAGAACAGCCAAAACCTTGTATATATACAACCTTGTATAATGCAACCCATGAGAGAATGGGGAAGTGGATGGCAGGTGGGATTCTTAGCAGATAGCTGCGGCAGCTGGGCTACAGCATGGGAAGAGGTGTTCGCCTTCCTGTCTTCCTGGAGGCTTTTATGTAATACCTCTGAAGAAGGCTGAACGTTTTGTCTGAGTCACAGATGGGTTCTTATGCTGCTTTGGAGCCAGGACAGAATATATACCAAAGGGAACTGAGCAGTGATGACTTGCCCTAGGGATTTAGCCTCAATCAGAGCCACAGAGTTGAGCCTTCAAATCTGATCCCCGTCCTCTATCTTTGGGAGAAATTTTATTAACTGAGATGCTCCTCAAAGCCTATTACCTGGGTCTTTCCTTCGTGCCCATCCTTGCTCCTTGGATCTCAATTACTCATGCAAATGTCGTGTCCTTCTCTTAGACAATAAGCTCCCTGAGGACAAGGACCATGTCATTTTTAATCTTTGAAACCAGTGGCCCAGTTCTTCACAAATTGTGGGTGCTTAATCCATATTCACATGAAGTGATCTGAGTTGAAATGACAATTACTATGCAAAGAGAGACTTAGGCACAACATGAGGGGAGACAAATGAATAAGTCACAGCCTCTGTCATCAGAATCTAGTAGCTGGCACTGGGGGGTGGGCAATGTTGTCTAGACATGGACCTGAGTAACCTCAATACAGATGCAAGATGTGATAGGCTCCGACAGGGACTCCAGAGCTTGAGCTAGAGCCTGAGGCTGGTCCCAGAAACCCAGTGACATGTCACTACGGAGAAGCTAAAAATACCCTTGGCTGACGCCATGCATCAAATTCCTCCTGCTGTGCGGGTAACAAACAAAGACATCCTGTAATCAGGCAGGCTCTGCAAAATAATCTCCGATTGCTCCAGGGAGCCTTGATTACCAGCCACTGCCGAGGAGGTCAGCGCAGATGAGCCTGCAGAGGGTAGGTACTAGGTGCTGATTGGAGAAAAAGATTCAGGCTCACAGAAGGAGAATGACAGAGACCATGGCGCCAACCCTGCTGATTTGGGATGAGGAAATTGAAATCCCTGGACTTGTGTAACTTGTACAAAGTCAGGATTTGAATCTAGCTCTTCAAATTCTACTTCCAATGCTCTTTTCAGAGCTGCTGCCTGATGAATGCTGTCCATCAACAAATATTTTTAAAGAGGCTACTATGTACCAGGCACTGTGCTAAGCATTGGGGTGCAAAGAAAGCCCTCAAGAAGCTCACCATCCCCTTGGAGGAAACATGCAAACAACTATATAAAAAGGAGCTCAATGCAGGATATATTTGCTATGTATATACTTAGAGCTAGAAGGAGACTTAGAAGTAATTTAGGCCAACCTCCCCACTTTGCATATTAGGAAATGAGACTCAGAGAGGATCAAGCAACTTGCTGAAGGTTATGCAGAGAATACCAGACATGAGAATTGAACCCAGGTCTTCTGACACTGTCCAGTCCAACACTCCTTTGCCTAAACAATATAGCTTTGGATGAGCCTGAATCATGCCGGGCCAGTTCAACAAGATCTTCCACCAACTCATCAGAATATCCCCAGATCTACCTGGGGGCACCTCAGAAGCAGGTTTCTTCTTAACATTACTAAGTTCACTCTCAGTATTTCCTTGGGCATCTGACCTGCCAAGGAAGCATGGGGTCTGTTACTGCTGGCACTCTTTGTAGAGATCTTCCTGCCAATCCACCAATCACTCTCCAGAGAGGTGTGATGAGAGAGCCCACTGACCTGGAATTTATTCCCTCTGACTTCATCTCCTCCTAGAGAAATTGTGCTCTCTCCTTTCCCATCACTGGCTCGTTGATTTACAGTTAGAAGTCATCTATTCCGACCCTTGCATTTAAAAGATGAAGAAACAGGCCCAGAGAGGTGAAGAAATTTACCCAGGCACACAGGTAGCAAGCAACATAGCTTGGATTTTAACTGAAGTCTCTGACTCCAAAACTATTTTTTTTTCCATTGCCCTAAACAAGTAATGCCCGGCTCAGGCTTCTCTAATCCCAGTTCTTTAATCTGGCCCCCAGGCTAGAACCAGAAGTGATCTCCCTGAGACTCTCCCTTTGAACATAATCATACATTTTTCCCTCTCTGCCTAGCCCCTACAATAAATAGGGAGCTCCCTGAAGGCAGGGATCATGTCATTGTTCATCTTTGTAGTCACAGCACCAAACCTTGCATGAAGCAGGCATTTATTAAACCTTTGCTGAATTAAATACAGATGAACAAGCTGAAACTATGGATAGGTTCAAGAAGGGTTTCAGATGAACTCATTCTACAGTGACTATGTATCTACAGTATGCAAGGTTTTTCACCGGGAGCTAACCAGGAAATGGAGATGTACAAAAAGGCATCCTTGACCTCATGAAGGAACACTGACACAAATAACCATAATACAAAGTAGAACTAATAAGAGCTCAAGGACAATATAGAGTTCAAAGGAAGGGCATCCATTTCTGACTGAGAATGGAGATCTACAGAGGAAATGGCATTGAGGATAGGCCATGAACAATCCAATTCCAATGTGGATACCAAGGTGGAAGAAAACAGTGTGAGTACTCAAAAGCCTAGAAAAGTGGAATAAGCATTGGATTTAAAGATCAGGGATATGGGTTCCAGTTCCAGACCTGCTGTTTACTATTTGTATGAATTTGGCCAAGTCTCATTTTCCTCATCAAAATGAAGCATCTAGACCAGGTGATCTCAAAGGTTCATTTAAGTTCTAGTTCCTATAACCTTGTGTCCAAGGAATATTTCTTGGGCAATCCAGGTTATCTAGAGCGCAGAATATTTGAGGAGAAATGACAGGCCCCAATGACACTGTCAAGGTAATTTGAGGTCAAAGTAGAGAGTGCCTTGAGTGCTAGGCTAAGGAGTTTGGACTTTATTCTGTAAATGGTCAGAAGCCGTGACAGGTTTTTGAGCAGTGAATTGATGTGGCAGGGCTTTGCACCAGGGAGATAACTCTGAACGCCATGAACATGTGTGACCTTCCTCACCCTGTCTCTCTCCAGCTCCTCCAGCACCCTAGGTCACCAATGACAGAGTGAAAGGAATAGAAGATAGATCCTGAGCATTCTTTCTCTCTCTACTTATGTGAATTTGTATTTTATTAATCACAACGAAACTATATACATTTGAAAATAGTAATATGTATGCAGGCTGTTAACAGAAGGTATGTTTGCTTGTTTATTATGCCAAGTCCCATTGCATATTTAGTTGAAGCTAAATAAAGATGATGAAAATGACAACACTTGATACACATGCAAATTCACTAACCCTTCATAATGACTTTCCCACCCCTCCATCCCCAGGAGTTCTGCAACCCACAGGTTGGAATTTTATTCCACGTGCTGATTTCTGCTGAGGATGCACGTCACAGTAATCTCATCTCATCCAACCTCACATCTTTGGGGTGAGTGGAATGCCTGCACTACATTCCCCAAGCCCTTACTCCTTTTATAACTACCCATGATCCTTTCCAAACCAATTCACCCACTGACCAGTCCACTAAATAGTATCCCTCAGAACTCAACCTCTATTGTCAATGAACACCCCTCCCCCCACAACCTCCAACTTTCCAACCAAGATTCCTTCTGCCCTGATTTACTCTAAACCTGGTCTTTCCTGAGGCTATCACATTCTTCTCAATCTCCTTCATTATTAGCCACTCCACATTTTCCCTCTCTTAGGGCCAGAAAAGTACTAGCCATATTCTTTGTTCCTGCTACTGAATCCAGGTCATTCTTATATCACCATCACTCAATTATCTTGGCATTTCTCCTGTTTCTATGATGCAGAAAAATAGCAAGAGATCCATAAATATGTGTATTCAACAGTACAGAATGCCTACTTCCACTGCATTATTATTTATAAATTTATTTTTTCATTATTTTATTTTATTTTCAGTGTTCTACAATCACTTCCATATAACTTAGATTTTTTTCCCCTCCCTCCCCCTTCTTACCCCTAGCTTCCCCCTCCCTCCCTGAGACGGCATACAATTTTATATAGGTTCTACACACATACATTTCTATTAAATACATTTTGACCATAGTCATGTTGCATAGATGAATTAAAATGAATGGGAGAAATCATAAAAGAAACCAAAACGTAACACAAAAGAAAATGATCTGCTACATTCTGCGACTGAATGCCATAGTTCTTTCTCTGGATGTGGAAAGTGTTTTGCCTTAAAAGACTATTGGGAATTTTTTAAGTCCTTAAAAAATTGCATTCATTGCATTGCAATGAAGTTCTAAGTCTACCAGAAAAAATCCTCGCATACTGTGGTCATTGCTGTGTACAAAGTTCTTCTTTCCAGGCCTCTCTGAAGTCTTCCTGTTCATCATTTCTTACAGTATAATAGTATTCCATTACATTAATATACCACAATTTATTCAGCCATTCCCCAATTGATGGGCATCCCCTTGATTTCCAGTTCTTGGCCACCACAAAGAGAGCTGCTATAAATATTTTTGTACATGTGGGACCCTTTCCCATTTTTATAATATCTTGGGGATACAGTACTAGAAGCAGTATTGCTGGAACAAAGGGTATGCACATTTTTGTAGCCGTCTGGGCATAGTTCCAAATTGCTCTCCACTATGGCTGAATCAGCTCACAGCTCCACCAACAATGAATTAGTGTTCCAACCCTCTCACATCTTCTCCAACATTTTTCATCTTCCTGTTTTGTCAAGTTAGCCAATATTATAGGTGTGATGTGATATCTCAGAGTTGTTTTGATTTGCATCTCTTTAATCAATAGTGATTTAGAACATTTTTTCATATGACTGTAGATATCTTTAATTTCTTCCTCTGAAAACTGCCTGTTCATATCCTTTGACCATTTATCAATTGGGGAATGACTTGTATTCTTGTACATTATTTTTTCATTTTTTTAAAAAAATTACTTCTTATTGGCACAACACCTTTATTTTCAAATATGTCTCCCTGCCCCCTTTCTTACCTGGAGGGCTGTTTCTTATAATAAGTAATAAAATAGGAAGAAAATAACCAAAACATCAACAGAATCAGACAGCATATTTGATGTTCCTCACCCACAGGCAGAAGAGACCACAGCAAAAGGGAGAGAAGTACCTTTTCTCCTGTCTTTGTGGGAGGCCAAATTTTATCATTATACTCACACAGCATTTAGTTTTATTTTTTCATCGTTTTAAAAGTCAGACAAAAGCCCAGTATGTGCAAAGCTGCTTAGGGGAGAACACTGAGAAAAATAGGACAGATTCTTGATCTTGTGGTGCTTATACTCTGGTAGGAGAATTGCATACATGTACGCATTCAGCAGACTACAGAGTAAGACTAGTGAGTAAAAGTAATGAAGAACACCAAGTGGCTTGCTGAAATCTTAGGAGAGAAAGCTCTGTGGTTGGGCAACAAAGGTTGGAAACCTAAGATCTCATCCCTGCTCTCCTTGATGGGGGATGGGGGGGTAGGGTGTCAAATGAATAACCTTAAGTAAATATTTCTTAGCTTTTATTGTGTGCTCCTGAGTGCTATGTAGCTAAATCCTAGTTCCTGACCTCATAGAGTTTATAATGGGGAATTAAACTACAAAGCACAAAAGGAAAATTCTCATTTTAGAGTCAGCAGAGACCTGGGTTCAAGTCCTGCCTCTGACACTTATTAGGTGTATGACCCAAGGCAAGTCACAGCTTCCTGGTACTTCAGTATCCTATAAGAAACTAGCATTTATATACTGCGTTAGGGTTGCAACATGTTTTACATATATTAACTCATTTGATCCTCACAATAATCCTGGAAAGTAGGGTCTATAATGAACCCCATTTTACAGATGAGGAAACTAAAGGAGGCACAGAGTGGTTAAGTGAGATGCCCAGGGTCACACAGCTAAGGAGTGTTTTAATTAGGATTAGAACTCAGGTCTTCCTGACTCCTACTCCTTCATTCTATCCATTATATCACTTAGCTGCAGACAAGATCTTCCTTTTATTGTGAGACTCAAATAAGATGATGTATGTAAAGTGCTTTGTAAACTTTCAAGTGCCATATACCTAAATATATAATATGTAGTTATCAATTATTCCTATAGTTTTACAGTATTACTACTATATACTAAAGTAGTAGTTGTTGTTTTGCAGGTGTTTCAGTTGTATCTGACTGTGACCCTATTTGGGGTTTTCTTGGCAAAGGTATTGGAGTGGTTTGTCATTACCTTCTCTAATCCATTTTGCAGATGAAAAACTGAGGCAAATAGGGTTAAGTTACTGGCCCATGGCCACACAACTAATAAGTGTCTGAGGACAAATTTTATAAACCATTATATAGAACAATAGTTACAATATAATATAAAACATTTAAGTGCATTTGAGTGGTGTAGCAAAAACACGGTGTTATGTGAGGTTGGAATAAGAAAAGATGAGCATCCACTGGGGTGAGTTAGGAATTCTGGAAAAACTTCCTTGAAGTAGTGGCAGTTGAGGCCAGCTTTGAAGGATGAACATGTAATGCATTGTTAGTGGAGTTGTGAATTGACCCTACCATGCTAGAAAAAAATTGGAAATTATGTGAGAAAAGTCATTAATATATCTATGTTCGTTGACCCAATAATCCAAGCGTAGGGTATATACCTTAAAAGTAGGTAGGTCAAAGAAAGAAAGCAAAGTAGAAGACATACAGACATACTCATGGCAGTGCCTTCTTGGAAGTAAAATTCTAGGAACAAAATGGATACTCAGTGGGCAGAGATGGCTAAATAGCTTGTGCTATGCAAATGTAATGGAATATTCTTAGCCTCATAAGTGATAACAGATGTAAGGAATTCAGAGAAACAGAGATCTAGATGAAGTGATATAGGGTAAAGAAAACAGAACCAAGAGAAAATGCACACAATGACTACAGTAATGAGAACAAAAACAGTTTTAAAAGGAAGCTGAATTCGGTTTAATTGCAGTGACCAAAATTTGTTCCGAGGAGAGATGATGAAGCGCATTTTCCTACTCTTTGTGGAAAGGTGGGGGCTATAGGGGCAGAATATTTAATATTCTGTCATACATGGCCATTCCATCAGATAGTTTTATATAAGAATGTTTCCTATATTACAAGGGAGGATTGAATAGAGAAGAGAGATCATTGGAAAATGACAAACACAAACAATGTCAATAAAACTTTTTTTTTTTATTCAGTGACTAGGAATCTGACAAGTGTCTCTGGAGAGGGGTATGATTTCAGACATGGGAGAAAGTGTGGGCAAAAGTTTGGAGATATAAAACCACGAAAAGTCAAGATACACAATAATGCAAACAAAGTCCATGGAGGGAATTCATATGACATAAGACCAAAAAGGTAGACTGACTATGGAGGACCTTGACTGCCAGACAAATGAGTCTATATTTTATTTGCTAAGCAAAAAGGAGCCAGTGAAGGATTTGGGACAGAAGAGGTGACTGAATCTAAACATTAAGAAGATAGGTCAGACAGTATGTAAAGCTCCCTACTGTACTCCAGTGGTGCTTAGTCAGCATCTGTGTGATGAATCAACTTTTCACCTTATTCAAACCTGAGCTTCCAGAGGGTTTTGTTTGAAAGCAGACAGTTGGCTACAACCTAGCTGTGATATAATACAAACGTATATCTCAGAGATGGTCAACAGTCCATTTTACCACAATCCCCAAAGGCATGCTTTGAGAAGGCCTTGATTGTTTGAGAAGAAGATTGATACTTGTCACTGATCAGGTCTGAGTTTCGGAAGGAAAGCTGTTCTTTGAAACTCCTGAAGTGACTTCTCTATAGGAGGGACATTCTGTACTCTCCTCTTTGTTTAGGGTGGGGGGGGGCACATTTTGTAACTGTGGTAGCTTTAATTCTACCTTCATCCTAAGTATGACTGACATTTTATACTTAGCTAAAGCCTTGTTCATTTAAAACACAAGGGACCAGAGGAGAAGAATTTAGAGTTAACTGGATTTTGATAATCAGGAAGTTGAATTAACAAAAAAATAGAGCAAGTGGTCAGATGGGGAATCCTGGTTACTGTGATTTGCCTTCAGTTTTGAACAGGGAGAGAAAGAAAGACAGATTCACTGTACATGAGAATTCACTGCTAGAGGGAGATAAGGCAGTAACCATTACTCCCATTTGAAGGATGGAGAAACAATGGTTAAAACAACTTCCTTATTTGAGGAGATTTTGGCATATAATGGAAAGAGCCCAGATTCTGGGGTCAGAGGATCTGGGTTCAACTACCACCTCTGACATTTACTACCTATGCCACCATGGACACATCATTTCATTTCTCTGGGTCTCAGTTTCCTCATCAGTAAAATGAAGGGATTGGAATAAATGACCTGAAACGTCTAGATCTATACTCCTATATAATGGTAAGCTGACAACCAAGACAGGTCTGCTAGAAATGAGGATAGAGCTCTGCCTGCCAGGTGACTTTTTCAAGACGAAGAAAGAAGCTTAAATCTCAATCCTGCAGTTGTTCTGCAAAAAGAAATTATTAGGGCAGGAAAATCTCATTAGGTACCAATCAAATAATGAGGCAGGCTCAGAGCCCCCTGGAAACATCACCATGTATGAGTTACCCACAGTGGTTAATCAGGAAATGAGAAAGAGGTTGAGAGACACTGCGACCGAGCCAATAATCTCTTTTACAGCTAAAGCAGCATCTCAGGAACCTTGCAGGTAGTGCCTCTTAAATGGGTCACAGTGCTGTAAGCACACGACGTGCTGACTGTGCAGCCCCCTACCCCCCATGAACACACTGCTTCCTCGCCAGGAGGGGAGAACCTGATCAGAATTGTTCTGCACTGTTGAAGATGCTTCATGAATCTCAATTGCTTTGGTACTTAATGAGTAACAGAATCCATTTGGCTAACCCTTTTGTTGCTCACTCACTTATTTAACAAATCTTTCCTGGATCCCTGTGTCAGTCCCAAGTTATTGGCAAGCAGAATGATGAAGACAACATGACAACAGAGCCTCTACGCACACATACTCAAGGACTTACAGCTTTTGCAAACACACTTGGAGAAAAGCTTTTCTGTGAAACCAAGAATCTGAATGGAATCCAAACTTCCTTTTCCTTTGTTGTGGTTGTTGAGTTGTTTTTTAGTCATGTCCCATCTGAGGTTTTCTTGGCGAAGATCCTAGAGTGATTTGCCATTTCCTTCTCGAGGTCATTTTACAGATGAGGAAACTGAGGCAAGCATGGTTCAGTGGCTTGCCCAGGGACACACAGCTGGGAAGTGTCTGAAGTCAGATTTGAACTCAGAAATATGAGTGTTCCTGACATTCCATCCACTGTGCCCCCTTGCTACCTCCTTTTCCTACAGAAGCTTAATTGAGTTCCTCTCCTCTTATGGACAGTACTTACTACTCATATTGTTGCCATCTCTCCATTAAGGCAGTGTGGTACAGGAGACAAGAGGGCTAGGTTTAGAGTCCAAGCACTTAGGTCAAAGTTTTTCTCTAGTCTATACTAATTTTGTGTGACTTTTGCCATGTCTATTTTCTTGTCTGGGCTTCACTTTCTTTACCTGAAAAATAAGAGGGCAAGCCTACATGACTTCCAAGGCCCCTTCTAGTGCTAAATCTATTACTTCATGGCCCATGGAACCTTGGACAGCCCACTTCATTTTCCCTGCCTCCTTAGCTGCCTGGTCTATGAAAAAGAGTTGACCCAGAAGTCTCTGGGCCTCTCACAGCACTAAAGTTATGACCATATGATCCTCAGTGTCAGGGGCAGAGCTTTCCAGACAACTGGCTACATTGCATGTGTACATCGGCAAGTATTTATTAAGCTGCTACTATGTGTCAGGTGCAGGAGATACAAAAACAAAACTGTCAGTGCCCTCCTGATGCTGATATTCTATTAGAGGGAAACAATATATACAAAGTTAACAGAATATAATTCAAGGGCAGGGAGTTCAGACCTTTCGAAGGGTTAGGAGAGGCCTCTTGGAGGATGAGACACTTGCACTGGGTCTTGAAGGAAGCCAAGGGTTCTAAGAGAGAGAAGGAGAGCCTTCCAACAAGGGGGGAAAGCCTATGCCAAGGTACTGTGGATAGGAAAATAGCCAACAGGTCAACGTGTCTAAAATCTGAAGAGTGATGTGCAACCAGCCTGGAGCCAGATTTTAAAGGGCTCTCCAACGTCAAGATTAGGAGCCTGTGTTTCATCCTGGGAGTCATAGTCAATCAATCAACAAACATTTATTAAACATCTACTATGTACAAGACACCATGCTAGGTGCTGGGGATACAAGTACAATAAATGAAACAATCACTACTTGCCAGAAACTAGCATTCTAATAGATAGAAGTAAAGACAGAATAAATATAAAAAGAATAAACACAAAGTCATTAAATGCAAGGTAGTTTGGGAAAGATGGCACTGGTAGTTGAGGATCAAGTGTGACATGGTTAGACAAATGCCTTTGTAATATTGATTGGACATCTATGTCAAATGAAATGGAGAGGCTGGATGAAACTAAAAACCTTACACAAGCAAAATGAATGTCCCCGAAATGAGAAGGGAAGCAGTGGATAGGGGTGGGGGAAGATTTTGTAACGAATTTCTCTAATAAAGGTTAATATTATACATGTGTGTGTATACACATACACATATATAAACAATTATCAGATAGATTTTATGTGTGTGTGATATATGACAACCATTTATCAATATGTAAATGGTAAAAGGATATTAACAAAATTCTCAAAAGAATAACTACTATTAGTACTACTAATAAATACATGAATGAATGCTCCAAATTACTAATAACAAGTAAATGCAAGTCAAAAACAACTCTGAGGTTTCACTTCACACCCTCAAATCAGTATTGGAAGGGTTGTGGGAAGTTTAGCATCCTTGTGCATTGTTGGTGGAGCTGTGAATTAATACAATCATCGTGGAAAGCAATTTGGAATTATGCAAATAAAATTACTAAAATGTCCACATCTTTTGACCCAGAGATTCCACTACTAGGCTCATACCACAAGGAGACCACTGATAAGGAGAAAGATCCCATATATATCAAAATATAGCTGGACTTTTTGTGACAGCAAAGTATTGGAAACAAAGAAGATATCCATCAGTTGGGGAATGGCTAAACAAATCGTGCTACATAAACAGAATAGAATATGACTATGTTGTTAGAAATGAAGAATGTAATAAATAAGAATAAGCACGGAGGAATTGCTGCACAATGACATAAGTAGAGACAAGAAAATGATATACACAACAACTACAATGTTGTGAGTGCAAAGAACAGTCACAGAAAAGAGTCAAATGAATGGTAAAAAAAAAAATTAAAGAAGAGCATTGCTTGAAAGAAGACATAGGAGAAGACATTCTTCATTCTTTGGCAGAAGCAGGAAGTTCACAAGTATTGTATATTATACATATTTTCAGACCTTTTTTGATGTATTGATCACTTGGGTTGATTTTCTCATTCTCTGTCTCTCTGTCTTTGTCTCTGTTTCTGTCTCTCTCTCTCTCTGTCTCTGTCTTTCTCTGTCTCTGTCTGTCTCTCTGTCTCTCTCTGTCTCTGTCTGCCTCTGTCTCTATCTCTGTCTCTGTCTCTCTTTCTCTGCCTGTCTCTCTCTCCCCCTCCCCACTGGAATGTTCTGAATGGAAAGGTATACTAGGAAAAAAAGATATCTATTATTAAAAAGTTGTTGTTTCCACTCATCAGTTAGAGGATTCGGATCTTGTTGAATGACCAGACTCAGAGAGTAGGGATGAGTGGACTGATGCCATTCTAGAGGGAGTTTTCAAGTAGATCAAGCCAGGGATGTGTCCCTGACCCTCTTCTGTTCAGTACTTTTTATCAGTGTCTTAGATCAAGGCAAAGATGGCATGTTCATCATAATTTTAAATGACGCAGAGCTGCAGAGGCTATTGAACACAGGAGATGAGAGAATCATTGTCTAAGAATATCCTGACAGGCTAGAATGAGGAGCCAAATCTAATATGATGAAATATAAGTGTGATCTCCACTTAGAATCCTTGTGATTCTGAGTCATTAGCTGCCCAGGCTGAAAACTCCTTCTATCCATACATCAGCCTCATTTCTCTTGTGTCTCTTTTCTGTTTCATTCCACCCTTCCATTGCTCCTCCTAGAACCCTGGATTCATTGTTAGCAAACAGTTCATCATAATTGTCCTGTGCTTTCCTCCCAGAAATTAATATATATGTATATTTGTATACTATACTATATATGTACTATATATGTATATGTGGTATTTTGATTTTCTATGTATATGTCATTTTCCCCAACAGAATTTAAGCTCATTGCTATTTAATTTTTGTCTTTGAATATGCAAGAGAGCCTAGCACAGTCCTTGGAACATTTTTTGGACCAGGTTTATATCATAAGAATTCCTGGTGCTCTCATTCCATCTTGTGTCTTCTAGCAGAGAGCCCCTTCTAGCACCCCCACTATCTCATTTACCTTCTATCTCTCCCTGTCTATTAGCTGCTCCCTTACTCTACTGTTTATCAAAATGCCCATGTCTCCCCATCCTCAAAAAACCTTCACTTGATCCATCCATCCATCCCTGATAGTGTCTTTTCACCCTTTGGTGGCTAAACTCCTTGAGAAGGCCATCTACAGCAAGTGCCTTGATTGTCTTTCTTTTCACTTTCTTAACTCTCTACAATCTGATTTATGATCTTATCATTCAACTGCTCTCTTTAAAGCTTCTAACAAACTCTTAAATTTCAAATATTACGCTCTTTTCTCAATCTTTATCCTTTTTGCCCTCTCCACAGCCTTTGACACCATCAAATTACCTTCTTCTCCTTAATACTCTCCACATTAGATTTTTGACACTTCTATCCTAGTTCTTCTACCTATCTGACCACTCCTTTTCAGTCATTTTTGCTGGATGAGATCATGCCCACTAAACATAGATGTCCTCAAGGGCTCTGTCCTAGGCCCTCTACTCCTTCACTTGATCTCTTCAGCAGTCATGGATTCAATTACCATCTTTATACTAATGATGCTCAGATGTACTTATCCAGCTCTAACCTCTGTGTTGACCTCAAGTCTTGCATCTTCAACTGATGGATATCTTGAACTCAAATTTAAACTGAAAAACTGAACTTATTATTTTCTCCTTCAAAAACTTTCACCTCTTCCTAACTTCCCTACCACCCTCCTCCCAGGCCCCCAGACTCACAACCTAGGAGTCTTCCTTGACTCCTCATTCTCTCTCATCATACCCAATTTGTTGCCATGGGCTGTCATTTTTATCTTTGTAGGATATCTTGCATACACTCCCTTCTCTCCTCTGACACTGCTACCACCCTGGTGCAGTTGTTCATCACTTCACATCTGGATTATTGAAATAGCCTGTTGGTTGATCTCTCTCCACAAGTCACCTACCATTTCATTCTATCTTCTACTCGGTTGTCAAAGTAATTTCCCCAAAGTTTGTTCATGTCACTCACCAAGCTTCAATCAACTCCAGTGGCTCTCTATCACCTCCACAATCAAATAGAAAATCCTCTCTTTGGCATTCAAAGCCCTTCATAAGCTATAACTCCTCCTCCACCCCCCATCTTTCCAGTCTTCTTACGTCTTACATCTCCCTACATACTTTGGATCCAATGACATTGGCTTCCTTGCTTTTGCTTAAACAAGATACTTCATCTCTCAAATCTGTGCATTTTCACTGGCTTCTGCCATGCCTGAAATTCTCTTCCTCCTCATCCCTACATCTGGCTTCCCCAACTTCAAGTTCCAGGTAAAATCCTACCTTCTACAGGAAGTCTTTCCTGATCCCTCTCTTTTCCAGTGCTTGCCATCAGTTGATTATCTCTAATTTATCCTAAATACAACTTGTTTGCACATAGTTGCTTGCACTGACTCTTTGCATCTCCCCCATTACACTGTGAGTTCCTTGAGGACAGAGACTGTCTTTTGTCCTTTTTTTGTATCCCCATTGCTTAGCATAGTGTCTGATAGTACATAGCAGATGCTTAAGAAATGTTTGCCAAAGAAACCACTTTCACAGATGCAAGTCAGTATCTGCACTGAACTACATAGTCCTAAAGAAACTCCCAGTACATAGCTGGTGCTTAATAAATGCTGGGGATGAATTGAATTGCACTAGGTGCAGTGAGTACAAGTAGTAGAGAAGCAGAAAGGCTCAATATAAAAGAGAGAATTTTCAAATAATTAATGTCTTAAAATGGAAGAAACTATCTAGACAGGAAGTGAGTTTCTTATTTCCAAGGGTTTTCAAGAGAAGGTTGTGTCTATCATGTTGAAGAGGAGATTCTCATTCAGGTATGAGTTGAACTTGATTGCTTTTGAAGTCTCAACAATGAGATTCTGTGTAAAGTCCCATGGTTCTCAAAAGATGGTCCAAGCTTCCCTAGAGAAGGAAGGGCTTTAGAGTATAGGTAGTTAACTTGTAAAGAAATGCAATTCTACACCACTTAACAGTTCAGTGATGAAGGTAAGAGAGGATAGTTAGTGATTTAACAAGGAGAAGTGAGGGCAAGGAATTCTGGGCATAAGGAACAGCATGAGCAAAAGCAAAGAGGCAGGAAAATACAAGACTCATATGCAGTAAATAAATAATCTAGTTTGACTAAAATATAGATTATGTGAAGAGGAGAAGTATAACATAAGGCTGGATAGGTAGGGTAACATCAGATGATTCAGGGTCTTGAATACTAAGAACCTTCCTCTGGAGGCAATTTGGCAGTATTAAAACATTTTGAACAGAGAAATTATCATTTATATTACTATAAAAATGTTTTATATTTATAAAACATATTGATTAAAAATAAAAATAATAACTAATGTTTTTATAGGATGGTATGCTCAGCTCAGGTACAATTTCTTCCTTGCTTGATACCCTAGCTAGTATTGTTTCCCCCCCCAAATGTTATTTTATATTTTACTTTGTATTTTCATGTTATATCCCTGAGTAGAATATAAAGGTCTTTGAGAGTCAGGACTATGTCCCTTTTGTCTTTGTGTCTCTAGATCCTTGTTTGTAGTAAGTTTAATAAATACTTCCATAAGCATTGTCTTTACAACACCCCCCTCCCTCCAAAGAGAGAATGCGTGATTATCCTGAGGAGAGTAAGAGGCATCAGACACTCAAGAAAATTGATTTACCCAAGGTCATAAACTCCATAAGTGTCAGAGCCATCTTCTCTCTCTAAGTATAGTGATTTTTTCCATGATACCATATTGCTTATCTATACTTAAAAAAAGAGAAGCAATTTGAAAATATTACATCAGCACTGAAGGAAACTAAACTTAGGATGGCACAGTGGATAGAGTGCTGGCCCTGGAGTCAGGGAGACTCATCTTCCTGAGTTCAAATCTGGCTTCAGATGCTTATTAGCAGCGTGACCCTGAGCAAGTCACTTAACCCAGTTTCCTCATCTGTAAAATGAACTGAAGAAGGAAATAGCAAACCAGTGTAGTACCTTTGCCAAGAAAACCCCAAATGGAATCACAAACAGTTGGACATGATTCAAGAACAACAATAATAACAAACAAAAAATATAAAAAACTATGATAAATGCAAAGGTTTATATTTGGGCTCAAAAAATCAACCACTAAATAAATAAATAATTTTTGGGATCAGCTACCACCTGTATAAAATGGGGGAAGCACAGCTAGACCAGTTTGTATGAAAAAGAGTCAGAGGTTTTAGTAGCCCACAAACTCAATAAAAATAAGGAGTATAACACAGCTCTCCAAAAAGCTAAGGTGATTTTTTTGATCCACGTTAACAGAGCAACGATATACAGAGCATAGAAAGTGATAGTTCCCCTCTTCCTAGCCCTGGTCAGGGCACATTTGAGATATCTTATTCAGTTCTGTTGGCCAAATTTTCAAAACGATATCAACAAATTAGAACTCTTCTAGAGGAGGACAATGAAGATGATGAATCTAGAACCATGTCAGACAAGTATTCGTTGAAGGAACTGGGGATTGTTGTGTGTGTGTCAAGAGGAGACTTGAGGGGATATAAGAACCACCTTCAAGTATCTGAAAGGCCATCATAAAGGAAGAAGACTTGTTCTATTTGCTCCATACGGAAGAAGGGGGGGGGACGGGAGGAGGTAGATTTAGCTTGACATAAAGAACAATTTCCTAACAGTTAGAACTTTGCAAAGGTGGAAATGGCCATTTCAGAAAGTAGTGAGCTCCTCATTACTTAAGGTCTTCAAACATAGGCTGAATGACCACATGTTCAGGATGCTATGGAAGGAATTTTTGCTTGGGCAGTCGGACCATATGACCACAGAGGCAATTAGATTGCTCTCTAACTCTGAAAAGAACTTGTTATTTTCAGTGCACACACATGTACTGACTTAGAAATTGGAGGGAGGGGGAGAGTAGACTTTAAACATTACAAACACTCTCCAAATACTTCTAATCCAACAGCTTCCACACAGACCCACAGGTCCAGCCAAAGCAGTTCAGCCCAAGTCTTGCCTTCATTAAAAGGAGATGCCTCTTATTCCCTCAATCAGACGGCAAGGTCAATTACATCTGCGAGAGACTGATAGGAGGATAATTAAATCTGTCTGTCACTGTGATCTTTGCTGCTGGTCAGAATATGCTTATGAAATAAGGACTCCAGATCAGCATCTCCCCTCTGTGATCTAGTGCTGGAGAAACTTGCTCAAGATGCAGGCCCAGAAAACTGGCCAAGGTCAATATCAGTTAATTAATTGAGGGTGTATGGGTACCCACATTTATGAAATAAGCATGCTGAAGGGTGGGTGGAGCAAAGCTAAATCTCTATAAGAGTTAGGTACAAGGGAAAAAAACTCCCAAATGGCTCATAGATTTAGAGCTGGAAGGGAATTTAGAGGTCATTGAATACAACTCCCTCATTTTACAGCTCAGGAAACTAAGTCCAGAAAAATTATATTTCTTAACCAAGGTCAGATCCTCTGACTCTAAATTCAGCTTTCTACTATATCACAATATAGGAAATATTTAAAATATTTAAAACAAGGCAATTTAAAACAAGAATCCAGGATTCATTTTGTATTTATTTTGTAAAGGTTGTAGTGGATACAGAGAGAGCTGACCTCAAAACCAGGAAAACCTGGGTCTCTGAATAATACTGGCTGTGTAATGTCACTAAATCTCTCAGTGCTCTAGGCAGCTCTCACTCTCTCTCTCTCTCTCTGTCTTTCTTTACTTCTCTATGTATTTCTGTGTGTGTGTGTTTCTCTCTCTCTTCCTGTTTCTCTGCTTCTCTCTGTGCATTTCTCTCTATTTCTGTATGTGTTTTCCTTTCTCTATTTCTCTTTCTCTGTGTTTCTCTTCCCAGCTCTCTTAAGACTACATGTTATGGAGGAGGAGCTGACCTTCACTGGTAAAGGGAGTTTTCTCACCTGGAAGCAGAGGTATACTGGAGCCAGCTCCAACCAGCTTGCTAGTTCACTGTTAAATTTCCAATATGAATATTTACACATCAGAAATCAGCAAAAGCTCCACATCCAGGAGCTTTTATCAATGGTGTAGTCTTAAGAAAGTGACGGAGAAAATGTTTATAATGCAAATTAAGCTTAGAAATGAGTCAGGTCCACACCCTCCCTCCCAAGTCAGTTAGTTTTAAACATTTACCACTATTCCTGCCTAAGAGTTCACTAAACCAATGAAATCACAGGTCCAGTATCTAATCTATTATGATAGATGCATCTTTTTATTTACATATCTTTTTACATATTGCTTCCCTCATAATGGAGAACTTCCTTCTCTGAGACCAAACCTTCAGTTTAGAGAGAAATGTGAGCAAGTGATGCTATGGAGAAAGCACATTTGATTCCCAGCCCAGTTATTTGCTACCTCTGGGAGCTGAAAAGGTCAGTCTGGACTTCTAAAGCTGGATTCAGTCAGAGGATCTGGGTTCAAATCCCAGCTCCGACACTTACTACAGGTTTGATCTTGTGTAAACTCTCTGGACCTCAGTTTCTTCAACTGTAAAAATGAGAGGCATTGGACTAGATGACCTCTAAGATAATTTTCCAACTCTAAAACCATGATGCTTAGCAGGAAAAGACATTCATACATAATGACAGAGTTCCCTTCCTGAGGGTAAAAATCCTACATTTGTCTAATGTAAATGGCCAGCTTAGACCAACCAAGGCTGGCTAAACTCAAGGACAACACATTCTCCTTGTTCCTGTTTCCCTCTATGCCTACGAGCTATTAATCTAGCCCTTTGGAAGCACCTTTCTCTGAACCTGCCTTGGCATGTTCCTCAAAGTCAGAGCGACAAAAGTTTGACTGTTGGCAGCTGAAATTGACTACAGGATTCAGTCATGGTCACTGCTCCATAACCACTGACTGACTGATACCCACCACAGTGGACCCAATAATGATTGAAACATTCAGACCTATTCGGGCAAAGTACTTTTGGTCTTCTCAGGAAGCATCAAAGAAACATAGATGTGGAGAATGAGTTCCACCGTATTTTACACATGAGATAACTGATGTTCAGGAAAGAAAATGATTTGCCCAAGGTCACATAGCAGTTGTGCCATTTATATATATATATATATATATATATATATATATATATATATATATATATATATATATATATATATATGTATGTATGTATGTATGTATGTAAATACATGTATACATTTTCATCTCAAGAGAGGCATTTAGCTGTATTCACTTCCAGGTCATTGGGCAGTGTGCTTGGGCACCCTAATAAATGATCATTCCAGTGCATCTTGGGTGTGGGCTCTCAGCTGCTTTGTCTTAAAGGTTCCCTAGAGTGTAGAAAAAGCTGTATTTGGAGTCAAATGACCTGAGTTCTAATTCCACCTCTGAAATCTTCTGGCTGTGTGACTTTGGGCAAGTTGTTTAAATTCTTTTTGCTTCAGTTTCTTCAACTATAAAATGAAGGAATTGAACTCAATGACCTCTAAAGCCCCTTCCAGCTTTAAATCTATGACTCATTTGGAATCTGTTTATAATAATGCCAGGCCTGGAGTCAGGAAGACTCTGGCCTCAGACATTTACCAGCTGTGTGACCCTGGGCAAGTCATTTAACCCTGTTTGTCTCAGTTTCCTAATCTGTTAAATGAACTGGAAAAGGAAATGGCAAACTACTTCAGTACCTCTGCCAAGAAAACCCCAAATGGGGTCACAGAGTCAGTCACAACTAAAAAATGACTAAACAACACAAAATATTCTATACTAGGATTTTTCAAATTTTTAAAATACCAGACTTATAATTTTGTTGGTATAGTGAAACTCCTTCTACCAGAGTAGACCATCACCAGTTTTGCAACTTTTAATCTTAGGGAGCTGACTGCTGCACAGAGAAGTTAAGTGACTTGTCCAAGGTCACACAGCCATTGGTTGTCTAAGGGACTCGAACCCAAGATCTTCTGAAGTCAATCCACACTACATCATCTCTTCCAGTAATGAGACTTAGATGTAATATTCACAGAAAACCTAACATAAGGGAAGGTCACGACACTATGCAAATATGTTTATTATTGTCACAAGCTTAAAAAGTGTTTATTTTAAAGTAGAGGTATTGAAGAGGAAAGTTATTTTTGATTAACTTTAGTAAGAAAATACTTGTTCATTCTGAGTTTCTCAACAAGTCCTAGACTCATGTGAATCAAGTTTGTTTCAAAGTAAATCTAGAAACTGACGCTGGAAATTCCCACTTCAGCTGAAGAAAAATGTCAAAGGGTGAATTATTTATCTGCCCCCTCTTGGCTGGAGTTTTAGGCAGAATCTGCCTGCTGAGAGCAGAGCTGTCTTTGGCAAAGATGGAGCGTGCACAGGTGCGGTGATGCAGCTGCTGCTCACACATGCAGAGAAGGATGGGTCCCTTCACCTTCCTAGCTCCCGAACACCCCATCAAAGCTGGGTCTCTGTGACATCTGTCTTGTTTTAGAGATGGAAAGTTGAAGGATCACAGTTATACTAAAGATCCCTACTCCCTCTGAGAGAGTAGGGGTGGGTGGGAGGGAACCTGAGACAGATCAAAGTCTACATTGTTCTGGCTCTAACACTAGCCGACTGTGTGACCTTGAGGAAGTCAAGGGTGACTCAGTTTTCTCACTCCTAAAATGACTGGGTTGGACTATGTTACCTTTGAAGCCCCCCTAGAAGTCCATACTTTCAATGAACGATAACATCAGGGACACTTAGCTGGTCAGTTCCCCTTTGGAATTTCAGTAGCACTGGAGACTAGGGATTACTTTGTGAAAATCTGCTGATGCAGTGTGAGCTGTGGAAAGGACACAGTATGTGCAGTGCAAAGACCTGAGTTTAAATCCCCATTTGTCACTCATTACCTATATGACCTTGATCAAGTCACTTAACTCTCTGGGCCTCAGTTTCCTTATCTGGAAAATGAAGAGGCTGAGCTACATGTACCTGGAGGTCTCTCTTGGCTCAGATATTCTCATATTCCAGACCAGCAACACCTAAATAAACCTGAAAGGCAACAACAGCAGTTATAACTAGCCTGGCAAGTCCCCTCTGGAATCTCAGGACCACTGAAATGGAGAACCGGCTTTGTGAAAATCTAACCCACAAAGATCACGACATGAATCCCAGATCCCAAAGTGTGAACTGTCCACAGTAGGACTTTAGTGTTACAAGACCTCTCCCTGCCTTCCCCGCTCTCAACTTCCTCCTTCAGCTATAGCTCTGGCTGGAAAAGCTCTCCTCCTGGAGAGCAAAAGTGTACCCTGCCTCTCCCCTCCCCCTTCCAAGGCTGGAGGTAGGTTGGGGGTGGGGGATATCTCTCACAATCTTAACTCTCCCAAGCAGACTATGTCTTCAAAATTCACCCTTAAGAGATGAAAGGGACATTAGAGATCATGATATGAAAGAAACAGTTTACAGAGGAGAAAAGTGAAACTAGGAGAAGGAGTTGTCCAAGGTCACACAGTTACTTGGTGGCAGGACTAGAATCCCGTTCTCCTAATTCCAAGTCTAGTAGACTTTTTCATTTTAATGCCAGATGAATGAAACAGCCTGACCTTTAAGTATTTGCTTACACACACACACACACACACACACACACACACACACACACACACACACACACACACACACACGCCACCATTCTATCCCGCCAATGAGCGCACCTCTAGTCATAAACGAGGTGTTCCTGGGATGTTCAAAGGTTCTACAGGGCATCCTCACCTTCCCCAGTCAGAGAGTAGTGTCTCTTCCAGGAAATGGAACAACAGAAGAAGCCCCCTGAATACACACACACACACACACTTCCAGAAACACATGGGGACACAGACACATACGGAGATGCACAGACACATTACGCACACTGTGCCACAGACACATGGAAATGCATAGAGATGTATACAGAAGTCCTACAGATGTGAAGCAACACGCAGGTACATGCCGACCCACCGAAGGGCCAGAAACCCAAGGAGACAGGAACAAGCACAAGCACACACACACACACACACACATACACACTCATGCATAAACACACACACGGAGATGCAAAGGTACAGGCATACACAAGCAAGTGGATTCTCCGGGACTTGGGAACACACACACATCGAGACACGCAGACCCACAAACATACAGAGGCGCAGAGGGTGTGCACGGGGTCATCTTACTCCTGGCTCGGGGCTCAGCTTCCTCAGAAGCCCTGCGGGTGGGGGTGAGGGGTGGCGGTTTCAAGGACCAGGTGTGCTCAGTTCCTGGACATCCGCGGGGCGGACACACAAACGCGCGCAAACGCACAATACACATATACACATACAGACACACTCGCATGCCCCCCAAATACGACCCCATCTCATCCCGCTCCTGCCGCATCTTCCAGCGACTGCTACTTACCCGCGGCTAGGCGCGCCGGTTCCCCCCGCTCCTGCCAGTGGGCATAGCCATCCCCACTTATACCCTCCCGGGCACCGTCGGCTCCGGACGGAACGAACCTAGCGGAGCTGGGTGCGCGCAGGTCGCCAGCGCTAAGGATACTCCGGCGAGGGACTATCTCCCGGCAGCTCGGGCGGGCGGGGCGCCAGGCGGGGCACGCACGGCAGAAGCCTGGGACCCACTGCAGCTTCTGCCTCCGCAGCCGCCGGCTAAGGAGCCGCCGCCCCTTCTAGCCCGCCCCAAGTCAGGCAGCGCGCACCGACAGAGTCCGGGGCGCCGCCTCGTGGCCGCCCAGAACACTAAAAATTGGGGGGAAAGGGGGCGGAGATGCGTGGAATGGGGCCAGTATACTGAACGCGAGCAGAAATCGAGGGAGATAGACAGTATCTTTCGTATGCGTAGCGTCTAGTGGTGTTAGGAGAGGCCTGGCAGTCTCGATCGCTCACAATCTGGCAACACCCTATCCTTCCAGATAACCTCCTATTACTTCCCTCCGCGAACTCTATACTCCACTCTCTCTAAACTGAACTCTATCCTCCCACCGTACTGCCTGTCCTTCCCCCACCCCCACCCTCGTCCCCTCTGGTCACGCTTCCCTATATCTAGAATATCTGCCCTCCTTTTCTTGCTGAATTCCTTCCTGACTGAAATGCTGCCTCCTCCAGCAGGCTGGGCCCGATGCCCACTATAAGAAAGGCTCATCTGCCTTTCCCAAGTTCTTACAATGTGATATTGCATGTTAGTTATTGCTGTACAGGGTACCTTACTCCCCTTAGTTGCCTTGGCATACTCAATGAAGGCAAGGACCTTGTCAATTTAAATGGTGTTCCTTGCCCCCAGCACCCAGCACAATGAACCTGGGGAGGAGGAAGGGCTGGAACTGGGGGTCCCCTCAGCTGTTACTGTTCCCCTGACCTCCAGCAGCAGCATTTCTGCAGCTCTGTTCCTCAGGCTTCCCTGGCCGAAAAAGTTAGTCCTAACTTTGAAAGGTCCAGACCAGTAATGGGGCTGAGGAAGGGAGGGGAGGGGCACGGAAAGGGACAGCTAGACTGTCCAGGGTCCCTTTGGCCTGGGATTCTATAAGATCTCAAAGTATTCTTAGAGACGGCTGAGTAAAAGGGGGAAATTATGAAAAGTCAAGAACCAGCAGCAGGACAGAGCAGCAGACAGGAAGGCAGATGATGCTCTTGAACTCTACAGTATGTTGAAGCTTGGTTCTTTGTGTAAATGAAGCTCAGCACGTTTAGCTCAGGTTAAGTGGCCTGGCTGAGAGTAGAACCAGTTGCTAGGTGGCAGGTTCAACCCTCATCCTGGTCAGTTGTTTTACTAGCGCAGGGCCACAAACCACAGTACACTTTGCTGGGGAGGCAAAGAAAAGGGGTCAGTTTAACTAGTCTATCATATGACTGCTGGGAAATTCCTCTAAGCCCATGGGGGAAGGGAGTTAAGTTGGTACAAACTGTGCCCAGGGCAAGTACACCCTGGAGGTCCTATGACATATGAAAGAGTAGAAGAGTGGAATAGAGTGGGACACTGTAGTGTAGGATAGTTCCCTGTTTTCACTCACTATCCTTATTAAGGAGGCCCTAAACTCTATTGTTTCCATGCTATTGAAGCAACAAGTGCCATCTGCATCCTCTAAATTTGGTGGTCCCTAAATCCACCCCCATGGGACAAAGTATTAGTTTTTTCACCTTAGTTACATGTTAGCTCTTCACCCTTGAAGGGAGGACACTTGGACAAAGGGAGAGTCTTAGCAGATGCCCCTGGCTACACAAGCTTTCGAGATACAGAAAATGGGTGTTTCTTTTCTGCAAGGCACATCAATGTCCCTTCCTGGGAGTTAGGGAAAGACCAAAAAAGGACCTTCTCTACAGGAAGTCATACTTAGGCAAGGACTGAGCAAGTGCTCTATTCAGGCTAGTGTGAAAACCTCAGGCTGGAATTAAGGAGAAATGGGTTGTAACTCTAGATCCACCACTAACTATTGGGCAATCCTGGCAATTCCTTTTCTTTCTCTCTTTCTCAACTTCAATGTTCTTCTGAATACTGAGGGAGATTAGACCAGATGGAATTTCATATCTGAACACAAAAAACTATAATACAAACTAGGAAAGGAGAGTCTGGGTGAGTTACAAAGGAGATGCTATGTGAAATTTGAAAAAGAAAGGGTCTTTCCCAGCTGAGAGGGATCAAGGAAAAGGGAGAACCCTATGTGGGCCTGGAAAGATTTCAGCTTAGCAGATAAAGAGCCCTTTGGAGAATTTACTACCTGAGCTATACATCACCAGATGATATTGAGTAATTGCTTAGGAAATCATTCTGAATATAACCCAGTTAACCCATCCCTATTGCCATAGATCCCCAGCAGACCCAGCAGCCTGCCCCAACTGCAAAGATAGCCCCATCTCCTAAAGGGTTTTCTGCAAGGTAAGTTTTTTAAAATTCCCTTGTCAACAGATCTCCTGCACAAGCAACATGATGTCTTCAGATATTTCTCTCTGTTTCAAGGGGCCATTCTCATTTGAGAATGAAATTGTTTTCTAGCCCAGTGGAAACATTTCAGTTAATTACCAGACAGTCTAACCTGAGTTCTTTCGCTAGCCAACTGGTGCTACTCTCAAACCAGGGTGTATTTCACAGGATAACTGGTGCAGGTAAAAATGGGCAAAAATGGGCATGTTCTTTCATTGAAATCTAAACTAGAAATGAAAAGACTACCACCCACAACGAAAAAAAACTGAATTCTGGCTAGCAATAATTATCAAGCTTGGTCTTGAAAAAAGAAGCAGCAAGATACTTCCTTCCCTTCCTTGCAGAGGTGGGAGACTATAGGTGTGGAACACTGTATACTGTCAGACTTGGTAGATATGCCGGTTAGTTGTGCTGAATTGCTTTTTTTCCTGTTTTTTTCAGTCTTTGTTCTAAAAGATGGCTCATTGGTGGCAAAGGGGGATACATTCAAAAGTGAAGGTATTGTAAAAAGAGAAATATCAAGCATTTTTAAAAGTAAAAAATAAAACCACCTGGGTACCAGAAGGAGGTGAAAAGAGTATAGCTCCAGAAGTCAGAGGTTCCTGGTTCTGGCATAAACTTTCTGTGACCATGGGAAAGTCTCTGCCTGTCTCTGGGGTCTCAGTTTTCCTCTTCCATCTCTATGAATATGCTTGAACTCATCTCATTCTCCTGTTTGTTTATAACTGTTTGAGCATTTTCTATGAGCTCCTTCATAGCCTTTTTTTGTATTCCCTGCTCTTAACACAGTGCTTGGCAAACAGTAGGCACTTAATAAATGCTTGTTGAAAGTCTCAGCTCACTTATCTATTGACTACACAGTTCTGAGATATCCTGTGTATCTGTGCTGTCTTCCATGTTGACAGTACCTAGAAGAAGCAAGGACTTACAATCTCCCTGCCCCTTCTCTCACATCATCCCCCACCCACCCCAGGATGGGTGCAGAATATTAACACTGGGCCTTGCAACTCACTCAGAGAGAGCATGAAGCTACTGAGGACAAGATCAAAAGCTTGAAACCTGAAGAATCCAGCTGGATTTGTTCAAAGGAAGAACAGTCCTTGGCATGGCTCCAAGATGGATGCTGCTGGTCACAAAGGAGATAGTGTTGGGACTGTAACTGGTCTGACACAACACTTCTGAGCAATCTGGGAAAGGGGGTTGTGTAAGTCCAGTGGAAAGAGCCTTGGCTGTAGAGTGAGAGGATCTAGATTTGAATCTCCAGCTCCCTCCTACCTGGGTGACCTTGGGTTATTATTTCTTTCTGGGTCTCATTTTCTTCATCTGCAAAATGAGGGAACTGGACTCTAAAAACGCTTCCAGTTCTAAATCTTTGATCCTGTATTGGCAGCAATATCCTTCAGAACAACTGCACCCCAGGGAACAGCTGGTGTGGGGAATGCACAAGAGTCCCCCGTGCAGCATCGATGCCAGGATCTTGTGGAGGCAAGATGTAGATACCTAGGGCTGCTAAAGCTTCCCCAAGATCTGCGGTACCCACACAAATCCATCCAAGATGGGAGGGGGGAATTACCAGTGCAACTGTCAAGTTGTCCAATGAGCCTCTCCTTCCCGACTCTTAACCTACCCCCAACCTACCACAGCCCAAGGCCTGTGCTTTGGAAGCAGAAACTAAAGAAGTGAGCTCGACCAACCACCCATCATTCAGATATGAAATGGGACTTCTGACCTAAAAGCTCTCATCATTACTCACTCTGTACAAGTACACTATGTTCTCTGGGTATCCAGAGCAGGGGTGCTTAATCTTGGCAGAATCCTTGATGAAACCTATCTCCCTTTTCAGGAAGAGATTTCATATATATATATATATATATATACATACACACACACACTCATATGCACACACATGTGTGTATATATGCATGTACATTCATATATATAATCCACATACATATATACATCCACGATAAATATATATGTATGCATGTACACACATATATACATATATTTGTATACAAATAAACATACATACATACATATATATATATATGTATATATATAATACATACATGTATATGTGTGTGTGTATTTCAAATCTGTCCCCAGACACTAACTGTGTAACCCTGGGCAAGTCACATAGCCCTTTCTGCCTCAGTTTCCTCATCTGTAAAATGAGTCGGAGAAGGAAATGACAAACTACTCCAGTATCTATGCCAACAAAACCCTAAATGGGATTATAAAGAGTTGAACATGACAAGTTTACTAAACATAAACATAAAGATAGATGATATATAGACATAGAAACAGATGTCGAGATATAGTACAGAGATAGAGACTTTCTTTGAGACTGCATTTCCCTATCTTGCCCAAGTAGCATCAGTTACTCCCAGATCTGATCCCAATGCTGATTGGCATGTAAGGAAAATTTAATCTACTCCATTTTTCCCTAGGTGGGCTGGTTTGGCCCCTCCATAGGCAGCTTCCTTAGACCCCCTTTCATGCCAAAGGACTTCCTTGATTTTTTTCTCCACTCCCAGGGGCTCACCATACTGGTGCCAGACTTATTTTGGATATCCCATCAACTTAAGCCTTAATGTAGCTTAGAACTCCAGAACTCAGCCGATCGCTCCATAGCCAGTTATGCCCAACTTAGAATGACATTGTTAAATGCATAAAGCAAAGTACATAGGACTAAAAAGGAAACCTATTATGTTGAAATTTAATTATGAAAATATTTAATTAAAAATAATTTTAAAAACATAAATTATACTTTTATATTATATCATATATGTAACATAATATATATTATATTTAAATTATAAATTAAAAATAAAGTAAAGTTCCTAGACTTAATAGGGTTAAGGATCCCATTCTAGTGGCTCACACCATGATCTTCACACAGAGGAAGCAAGTCCCTGCTGTTCCGAGGGTTCCATCCCTCAAACCCGTCTGCATCTCTCCCTCCTATGCTGTAATTGGGGCCGTGAAGAGGACTCCCTGCCACTGCATTCTCTCCTAAGCTACCCTCTTCTCTCCTGCCAAAATGTACTTCATAGCATCCAGACTGGGTTTTAGATAACATAATGCATCAGGCACCAACCCTCTGCCTATTTCCTGAAACCCCCAGAAATCCCTACAGATTCCAATTACCCCTTTTTATAACTACCCCTGTAATATCCAGGGCTGGGGAGCAGCCACACTGGCAAAATCTCATCCCCTCTAAAACTCATACCTTCTTACCATCCTCAGTCCCTTCTTATGTCACCTACTAATATCAATCCTGTTTGTTTCTGATGTGCCATTAAGACTTCACTAAGCATGAAACTGGCTGAGGGAAAATGTGATTTCTCTTTTCTTTGTGAGTTTGCAATAGAACCCAGTCAACCAGGAGAAAGATAATCAGTCAGAGAGGGCCTACGGTTAAGGACCAATGTTCCATTAAGTTTTGGATGTTCAGCTTGAGGCTAGACTGCTAAAACCTGCCTGATGACTTCCTAAGAAGCCAGGGCATCTCGGGCTGCAAGTTTCACAGGGATGGTCCTCATCTGTGAACCAAGAAGGAGAGAGGAATCCCAGGTGTGCACCTCACTCTCTACTTCCACACCCTTTCTGTTGGTGAAGAGCAAATGGCAGGAGGATTAGGAAGCTGGTTCCCAGGTCCTTTGAAATGACTTAGCCATGGGGAAGTATAGGTAATAAGAGGTCTGGATTCATTCCAACCTCCCCACAGCTTCCAAAATAATCTCACTAATGTACCCTAAGTTGTTTCCTTTTCCCAACAGGATAAAATCAACTCTTGTTAGATTGGCATATAAGACCATCAGCTATCGGCCTACAGCCTGCCTTTCCAGTCACATTTCATATTATTTCCCTTTGCTCCAATCAAATGTTTCAACCAAATTGAACATTGCTAGCTGTTCTTTCATCTCCTGCCTCTGGGCACAGGCATAGGCACAGGCTTTTCCTCCATGCCAGGATTATATAGCCTTGTTCTCAGCCTGTTGAAATTCTTATATTCCTTCAAGGCTCAGCTCAGGCAGCAGCTTCTCCATGAAGCCTTCCTGATTCCCCCAGCTGAAAGTACTCTCTTCTTCCTTAAATTCTCCTGTAGCAGGGGTAGGGAACCTGTAGCCTTGAGGCCACGTGTGGCCTTCTAGGTCCTCGAGGACTGCCTTTTGACTGAGTTCAAATTTTATGGAACACATCCTTTTATGAAGCGGATTTGTTTTGTGAAGTTTGGATCCAAAGGGCAGCACTTGAGGACCTAGAAGGCCGCAGGTTCCCTACCCTTGTCCCATAGTACTGTGTCCAGATCTCTCCTTTGTCCCTATTACAATTTACCTTGTATACAAAATACATCCTCAAATGGAATTTTGACCTTATCATTGTGGATGTTGCTTGCAGTGATTCCAAGCATACCCCATCCATGTCTGACCATCCAATGGTACTCTTGTCTTTGGTCTCACAGAGAATCACCATAGAGACACCACCTGACATGCTAGGGGATTTCCTTGATTTTTCCTGATATATTGAGGACACTAGTGGAGCCTCAGGTTGTCCCTCACTCTAACCTTGGGACCAGCTCTTCTTTTTCAGTTGATGACATTTTTTGATTACATTTTTTACTGTACTGTAGTTCTTTATTTACAAGGCAGCTATGTGGCACCATAGTGCAAAGAGTGCCAGGTCTGGAGTCAGGCAGACCTGAATTCAAATCTGGCCTCAGATACTTACTAGGTATGTGACAAGTCACTTAACCCAGTTGGCCTCAGTTTCCTCATCTATAAAATGAGCTGGAGAAAGAAATGGCAAGCCACTCCAGTACCTTTGCCAAGAAAACCCCAGGGTCACAGAGTCAGATATGACTGAGAAATAACTGAACAACAACTAAAAAAGTTATTTATTTGAAGTGTGTTTTTTCACATTCACCAAGTACCTCTCCATTGACCTCCAAATGATACTCTTTTATTTCCTTGGAGACTAGCATTCCATGACTCATAGCCATATAACACTAGTAGAAAATTAGCATCAAAAGATGAGTGTTTCTGAAAGAAATTTGGTGTTATTAAAAGAGCCTTACATTTTGTTTCAGGACATCCAAGGCCAAGCTCTCCTCTTGTTACTTGACTCTAAGTTCAACTCATTGTTCATTTGCAGAGTTTGTCAAAGACATATGTACTGATCCATCTAATTGTCTATCATAATCTAGACAATAAGCATTCTCCATACACTTGGTTTTTCCTGGATAGTTGGTTGCACCAAACTCTAAGGAGTAGCTATGGACCTTTTCAAAGAGCCCTCCCCACTCCTCCAATGTTCTGGGGCTTGAAACAGTCAACATGATGTTCTCTGCCAGCAGTATCACCTAGGGGACTTCATGCTACTGTAAGAATTTCCTCTTCAATGTGGACTCTGTGCTTGATCCTCTCCATGACAGTGGTAAGCATATCTGGCAAACACAGTCTTTCTTATTGTATGCCTTGCCTGATATTAATGACCAGAGGGTATTTGCACAAAGTTATCTCTGTTATTGGGAATGGAAAAGAGCATTTGAACCGTCATTTTGCTCTGCACAGTAGGATGTTGTCTTCTTTACATCTTTAGTAAATTGCGAGATAATAAGGATGTGGTAAATGCCAAGGAATGGCATTTACAAAAGTCTGTGGAGTTTATTCATAGCTAACTTTAATGTAAATTTCAAGGCAAACATAAAAGATTGCAGTTATTGATAATTTCTCTTTTTCTGCTTTTTTCTAATCTTCTGGTATGCTCCCTTCCTTCAGATACCATGTGAATCAATCTGTAAAGATCATCACAAATTTCTCGCCTCCTGTAAAGCTGTCTTTTGAATTTGCTTTCCCCAGTGCCACTTTCACCTTCTCTACAAGCTCATATGGCATTGTGATGTGAGTTTTAGTATGGTGGCTCCACTATCCTTGATGTTGGAAAAAGATTGTTATGAAAATCTTTGCAGTTCTTTCCCATTTTTCTTCTCTTTATTTTCCTCTATTCATTTATATTTTTTAATGCCTTTAATATGAATTTGCTTAGTTGTTTTTCTCAATAAATTTTCTTTAAAATGGTTTTGTCCTTCATCGTTTCTATTTTATGGGCTAATACTGCTCATTATCTTCCATCATCCTTCCATGAGATTTACAAATAAATTTGTTTCAGAGGGCAAAAGGGAACCCCTGAAGTACATTGAAGGGAGAAGGGTAACACAATTATTTTATTTTAAAGAATTTAATTAGGGTGAAAGACTTGCTTTTAAAATTGCTTCTACCCACTTTTCCTCTTCTCCTTAAAAAAAGTCTTGGTTGTCTTTATCTGATTTAAAACATTCATTTTACATGTTCTTCTTTATGAAAGTGCTTAGGGATGGGATAGCAAGATCCACTTATATATTACAGAGAAAGTTCTATAATGTGATATTCATTTTCTCTGAATGAATAATTTAATTCAATGGGGCAGCTAGGTGGTACAGTGGATAGAGCACTAGTGCAGGAGTCAGGAGGACCTGAGTTCAAATCTCACCTCAGACACTTGACACTCACTAGTTATATGACCTTGGGCAAGTCACTTAACCCCAATTGCCTCATTTTGGGTCATCTCCAGTCATCCTGATGAATAACTGGTCACTGGGTTCAGATGGCTCTGGAGGAGAAGTGAGGCTGGTGACCTGCACAGATCTCCCTCACTCAAAACAAAGTCAAGTGCAAGTCATGTCATTATTTCTCTGATGGCATAGGCTTTTTTGGCAATGAAGGGACAAACACACACACGCAAACAAATTTAGATCTCTTTACCATGTGATCTCCTCACCATGACTTCACTCCCTGATCCTCTCTGGCCTACAAGAAACTAGGACTATATATTTGGGGTCCCCCAACTCTGATAGGTGACCTTTCACCCCATTTTGCCAGGTCTCAGGTATCCTTGACATTTTCTAGACATCTCTTCATCATGCCTCGTCCCCTCATGCAGGCATCAGCCTCTCCCTATTCTCCACATTTCTTCATGTATTGTTTCCCCCCATTAGAATGTAAAGTCCTTTGAAGCAAGAACTATCTTGTTTGCTTTTATTCATATCCCCAGAGCTTAGCACAGTGCCTGGAACACAGAAAGTGCTTGATAAATGTTCTATCTATCTTTCTATTATCTTCTAAACTGTGCTAAGTGCAACTCCCACATTTCTCTGTTTGACAAATAAGCCAAGTGTTTGCTGACTAAGACTCTTTTGTTCTTCCTGTAATAGCAACTGATTTATATCCCTTATTGTGATTATGAAAATATTGTAGCCTTTCTTTCGTATATGTTCCATTTTTTCCATTATCAATAACTTATGTAAATTGATCAGGATGGAATTTAAATGCGTGCCATATATTTTCAAATTTTCTATTCTTCAAATTTTTGTATTTTTTATTCTAACTTTGTATTAACTTTGATCTTATTTATTTTTTTATCTGTCTGTATTCAGACAGTAAATTCAGAAATGACTTGCATCGGAAATGAGTTATTAAAATATAATCAATGTTTTATTTTTTTTCTTTGCCTTTTACTCAATAGTCACCATGTCCAACCCCCTCAGGTCTCTCCTCCAAGAAAGTATTCATGATGGACCAGTCATGGGGCTTCCATGTAGTCTTTATGTCTTTGGCCTCCTGTTCTTTACCTACTTTTTCTAATATATTTCTTATCTGCCTCATCTATTCCCCACTTTTGCATTGATGTCTATTGAAGTACTGAAGCATATATTGATTTTATTCGGAGAATCGTGTTGAACATCCTATAGAACTTGTATGTCTCTTCATTTTTTGCAACAGATGTTGGCACATAAGTCCCATCTTCCTATACCTTATAATTCTCCCCCTCTCCTGTAGGAAGCCTGTCCTGATTCTCTTTAATTCTAGTGCCTTCCTTCTATTAATTATTTTATTCTATTTATTTCTAATTTCTAATTATTCTATTATTATTTTCAGCTTATCTCCAGTCTTTCTGATGGATAGCTAACCACTGAACCCAGATGGCTCTGAAGGAGAAAGTGACGCTGGTGACTTTGCACAGCCCTCCCTCACTCAAATCAAAGTCAGGTCATCATCTCCGAGATGTCATGATCCTCGCTGAGAACAACCACAAACCACAATTTCCAACTTATGATAATATATTTTATGTGGGTGTATGAATTTGTACAGAGCTGCTATCATGGTGTCTCCCTCATTAGACTATAAGCTCCTTGAAGGTAGGGATTTTCTTTTGCCTTTCCTTTTATCACCAGCACTTAACACAATGTCTGGCACATAGTAGGCACCTATAAATGTTTATTGACTGACTGATGGTCTTTTTGCAAATAATTAACATGACCCTGAGATATGAGATGACCAAATGCCCCATGAGTTGATATTTCCTATTGTTTTGAGGGATGCAACAAAACTAATTCTACCCATTGCCTTATTTGTCTCTAAGGAGAAACTAAGCCATCCTTCTGTGGGGCTGCAACATCCTGCTTTATTGTATTTTTATTTATAATGAGACTGTCAGGATGTATATAATTCCTTTTACTATTACATCCCCTTGTTCAAGGTTTGATACTCATTAGAGTCCCAGTAGCTAAGTCAAAAGTTTATAAATAGTCTAAAAGGTATGATTCTTAGCAACCTCCAACCTCCCTTTTCCTCCAAACCGTTTTTAGCTCTCTCTTTAAAAAAAAAAGTTTTCTTTAGCAGTACCAGATCTTCAACTATATAATAAAAGAGCAATTATCAAAACTATCTACCACTAGTTAAGAAATAGAAAGACAGATCAATAGGATAGAATAGACATACAATTTATGCCGCAAATAAACATACCTTTGTATTTAACAAATGAAAAGACATAAGATTTTGGAATAAGAATATTTGGTAAAAAAAAATTATTGGGAAAACTGGAAACTGAGCATAGGCCAATATCTTATACCATTTACTAAGATAAGGTCAAAATGGATACATGATCTATACATAAGAGATGCTTTTCGAGAAAGTAAGACAAATACGGAACATATTACTTATCAGACTTATGGATAGGTAAACAATTTATGAACAAGAGACAGAGAGCAAAGTTAGGCGTAAAATGGATATTTTTGACTACATTGAATTTAAAAGATTTTGTACAAATAAAACAAATGTAGCTAAGATCAGAAGAAAAGCAGAAAATCAAAAAGGGGAAGTATTTTGTAGACAATTTCTCAGATAAAGGTCTCATGTCTCAAATATATAAAGAACTTTGTCAAATCTCTAAGAATATGAGTCATTCCCCAATTGATAAATGGTCAAAGGATATGATCAGGCATTTTTCCAATGAAGAAATCAAAACAATTTGCAGTCATGTGAAAAATACTCTATGTTGATTAAAGAAATGCAGATTAAAACAACCTTGATATATCATTTTACACCTACCAGATGGGTAAAATAATTGAAAGGAAAAGTGTTGGAGAAGATTTGGAATAATTGGGACACTAATTCATTGGTGGTGGAATTGTGAATTGATCCAGTCGTTTTGGAGAATAATCTGAAATAATGCCCAAAGAGTTATTAAACTGACCCAGCCAAGTCACTACATTTATTAGGTTTATTTCCAAAGATGATTAGGGAAAAGGGAAAAGAACTTCTATGTTCTAAAATGTTAACAGTGGCTCAGTTTGTGGTATCAAAGAACTGGAAATTGTGGGGATGGCCATCAACTGGTGAATGGCTGAACGAGCTGTGGTATATGCTCATGATGAAATACTACTGTGCTATGAGACAGGATGAACTCGATGATTTTAGAAAAACATGGAAAGATTTGCATGAAATAATGTAGAGTGAAATGAACAGAATCAAGAGAACATTGTATATAGTAAGAGCATATTGTTTTAAGAACAACTTTGAATGAGTAAGTTATTCTGACTACCATAAATAACAAAATAACCTTAAAGGATAGATGAAGAAAGATGCTACCTGCATCCAGAGAAAGAACTGATAAACGGAAGTATGTATAGAATAATTTTAAAATATGTGTGTATGTATGTGTGTATAAGTATATATGTATATGTATATACATATGTATGCAAACATATATATGTATATATACTATATACATACATATACCCATTTGTATTTAATGGTGGCCATCTCTAGGGTGGGAGGGGAAGATTTACATGATAACTGTTGTATATTTAAAAGAAATAGCAAGGAATACATAGTAGATTTGCTGTTTCATGTGCAATCTTTTTATTATACTCTTATAGAAATGCCTGTTAAATTCTATAAATTAAAAATAAAAAAAATTTAAAAAATAAAACAATTTTAGAAGTTTTCTTGTTGCTCTTTTTTTATATTGTCACCTCCCAGTGACTCCCCACCTCTACTCCAATGAACTCTCCTTTATAACAGATAAGTACAGTTAAACAAAACAAATCGGCATATGAGTGATATCTGAAAATGTATGCCTCACTCCACACCTTCCATTGACATGGTTTATACCTTGAATATAGGCATTGAATATGGATATTGAATATATTGAAATTATATTGAATATATTGGAATGTTGAAATATATATTCAAATATATTGAAATAGTGAATATAAGTATTGAATATAGATAGATCAATAGATCGATCAATAGATAGATAGATATAGGTATATATAGTTATTCACATGTGGTCTCCCCCATTAGTCTGTAACTTCATTGATGGCATATTTTTTTACCCCCAGTGCTTAGCACAGTGCCTGGTACACAGTAGGCATTTCATTACTGTGTATTGACTGACTGACTGACTGTAGTCCACCAGCCCTTTGCCAAGAATTACAACACATCTAGCCTCAGCCTTCACCTCAGCTCCTCACTCTCCCTCATCCTACATATCCAATCGATTGCCAGATCTTGTTCCCACCTCCAGATCATCTCTTGCATCTGACCTCCTTTTCCTGGTGCTCCCATAGCTACCACCTCATTACCTCTCACCTAGATTATTGCCACAGCCTCTGATTGACTGGTTTCCCTACCCCAAGCAGATCAACACTCTAGTCTATCCCCTGGCTGCATTGCTGCCAAAGTAATCTCACTTAAGTGAGATCTGACTATGTAACTCCCTTACTGGGGCTTTCCATTTTCGCTAGGATAAAAATGTAAGCTCCTCTATTTAACTTTTAAAGCCATTTGCCAGTGGCCCCAGACTATCTTTCCATCCTCGTTGTATGTTACTTCCTCTCCCCTCCCCTGAGAAGTAGGTAAAAATGGCCTTTTCTCTATTCCTCATGTGTGATTATCCATTTCCTATCTCTGGGCCTTTGCATGGCCATCTCCCATGCCTGGGATACCCTTCATCCTTATCTCTGCCTCATAGCACACAGTTCCTCTCTTTCTTAAAGATGCAACTTAAGCACTATAATCTGCATAAAACTTTTCCTGGTCACTCCAATTTCTTATTTTTTTTTTTTTGCAATTCAATAAACATTTATTAGGTACCTACTATGTGCTCGACACTGGGCTAAGCAGTGGGGATACAATTAATGAAAAGAAGACAGTTCTTGCTCTCAAAGAGCTTACAATCCATTGGAGGGAGGCAACACACAAAAGGAAGCAGCAAAGAGAGGGCTGAGAAAAGGGACACCAATGAAAGGGGTCCTCAGTGAGGTGGTATGTTGTTCAGTGGAGTTGAACCCAGGCAGAGCAGTAGGTGAAGTGTGGAGTGAGCCCAAACACTCAGTTTCTACTTCCATATAGGAATGCACTAGAAGGAGTTGGGTATTGCCTGCTCCAATCAGAAAACACCCATCTGCCATCCTTGACCCTTTGAACTGACTCTCCCTAGTATCTCCTCCCTAACTTCTACCTCTTGAAATCCCAGATTTCCTTTAAGACTCAGTTAATGTGCAGTGTTCTGCAGGAGGCCTTTCCTGATTAGAATCTTCTGCCCCAACATTGCCTCCTATCTGCTGTATTGTTGTTGTGTTCATCCTTCGTTGCCAAAGAAGACCATGCCATCTGTATATATTATTTATGTACTTATATATGTACAAATTATTTCCACAGTTAAAATGTAAGTTCCCTATTGGCTAAAAGGGTTAGGTTTTTCTTTTCTCTTCTTTTTCCAATAGGGGAAAGTGATAAAAGGGAAAGAATTGGGGGTTTGGGGTAATTAAAAAATTTCCATTAAAATTTCAAAAGTAACACAGGGTCTGTTTCACTCTGGTTTTGGCATTCCCAGTGCCTCCTTCGATGCCTGGCACATAGTACGCAATGTAGAAGAGACTGTTGATTGACTGGTTTCTATAGGTCTGGCCTATAGAAATAAATAGGACTTGTAGGAGGCACACTGGATTTGGAGTGAGAAGACCTGAGTTCAAATCCCAGCCTTGTTACTTACTGCCCACATGCCCTTGGCAAGTCATCTCATTTCTCTATGCCTCAGTTTCCTTTTCAATAGTATGAGGGATTGGACCAGCTGAACTCTAAGGTCCCTCCCAGCTCTCAAGTGATGCTCCAGTTATGCTCTGAATTTGTCTGAAAACTGTCATATCTAATACTTCCTTTCTCCCTCAAGGTAGATCCAGCAAGAGACATTTATCGCAGAGTATTAATCAGGTGCCAGGTGTGAAGCTTTATGGGGTTGGCAGTTTCTGAGTTATTTTGAGAAGGGGAAAAAAAATCAAATGAAGCAGCTAGGGAATACGTTGCTTTCCTGGTTCCTTTAACTCAAGCCTTATTTAACCAAGTTCGATTTTCTAGCAAAGTTCACCTTTGCATTGAGCTAAGTGAGAAGAGGCCACTTCAGGCAGGCTGAGGAATTGCTGGAATCGTTACGCACTAATGAAACAAAGGAGCTGATGATGGAAGCAGCAAGAGAAACTTCAGCCACAGGCAAAGAAATGACTCTGTCACTCGGGAGCCCATCAGCCTGTTTCCATCCATCCATCAATCCACCCTTTTATTTACTGCAACCCTGTTGGAGCTTAAGTGGCAAAGCAGATAGAGTGCTTGACCAGGAACAAAGAAGGCCTGAGTTCAAGTCCAGCCTCAGGCACTTACTAGTTGTGTGACCCTGGACAAGTCACTTAATCTGTCTGCCTCAGTTTCTTCATCTACAAAATATTAATGATAGTATCAACTTCCCATGATTGTTGTGAGCATCAAAGAGATATATTTGTAAGCACTTGGCAAATCCTTATGTGCCAGCTATTCTTATGCAGATAGAATAGTTAATTTTCAGCACTACAATGCTATAGTTGGTGCTTGTCTTTGACACTGTTATGAGGTCAGTCCAAAAGACTAACAATTTCCAGCTAAAGTGTGGGTGCTTGTAAAAGGGGGATGAGGTTGGTAACTCTTGGGATGGATCAGCCAGATTGGGAAATAAAGTGGGGACTGGAAGAAGCTATAGAGCTAAAAAAAGAAGCCATTTTACAAGTGGGTAAATTGAGGTCCAGGGAAGTTGCCCAGAGTGAAAGATATTAATTATTAAAGATGGGATTTGAACCCAGGTTCTCTGACTTTAGAGCCAGAGCTCTTTCCATCATGTTCCTCCTTCACAGGTTATCCAATGAACACTTCTTTCTAGTCACTGAGCCCTGAAGGAACCAGGAAAGAATGTGAAATCATTCAACCAGAAAATATTCTTGATTATCCAAGAGAAGCAGAGTCTAGATGTGTCTTCTGTATCATCACTGTCATAACTGATACTTTTTCAGTGTTTTCAGTTCCAAAGAACATTCACATCCATTATCTCACTTGATCTCTGCCATGGTCCTCCAGAATGTGAGCATCACCATCTACTGTCTAGGCTCTTTTTTTGATCATGGCTTTCAGGTAGTCCCACAATTTTTAAATTGTCTCTCCTGGATCTATTTTCCAGGTCAGTTGTTTTTCCCATGAGATATTTCACATTCTCTTCCATTTTGTCATTCTTTTGGTTTTG
>CM053769.1:357412934-357439065 GCA_028658325.1 Potorous gilbertii | reverse complement strand
CCTTCACTGTGTTGCTGCATGGCTTCCACTGTTCCAGACTTTGTCAGGAGTTCTTTTTACAGGAAATCTATGGGCTGTGGGTTCGGACCTAGCATAGGTGAGTCTTTCTACTCCGCCATCTTGGCTCCGCCCCCCTGGTAATTTTTTTTAATGTTCTTGCATTGCTATGAAGATCCAAGTCTACCAGAAAAAGCTCTCATGCACTGTGGTCCTTGCTGCGCACAAAGTTCCCTGGTTCTACTCCTTTCGCTCAGCATCAGATCGTATAAGTCTTTCCAGGCCTCTCTGAAGTCTTCTTGTTCATCATTCCTTATAGTGCAATAGTACTCCATTACATTCATATACCATAATTTATTCAGCCATTCCCCACTTGAGGAGCATCTTCTTGATTTCCAGTTTTTGACTACCACAAAGAATGCTGTTATAAATATTTTTGTACACGTGGGGACCTTTCCCATTTTTATGATCTCTTGGGGATACAGTCTTAGAAGCGATATTGCTGGGTTAAAGGGTATGCACATTTTTGTAGCCCTTTGGGCATAGAGGATGATGAGTTTCTAGAGATCATGAAGTCCAGGAGAGCGCCCAGGTGGGAAATGATTACGTGAAAGTCCTCAGTACCTTTCTTAAATAGTGGAGGATAAACGAGGAGCTCTCCAGTATCTAGCCTGCACCCTCTCAAAGTAGGGGCAGATGGTGCTGAGGTGTGAGTGTCAGAGTTTATAAAGTTTATAAAGAGGAAGAGGGTGATAAGAAACAAGGAGTGAGCTCAATTTCAATTCTCTAGATTTGGCATAATCTGCTTCTGTTTCCCTGACCCTTTTTGCTTTCCTTCACCCAAGCCTAGTAACAAATTCTGATCATTTCTTTCTCATCTTCAAACTCCACCCTCCTTAGCTTGTTTTGCTTAAGACTCTCCCTTAATTTAATTTTCCCTTCTTCCTGTTACCCTGTTTCTCTTTTTCTCTTTCTGTTTCCCTCTTGAGTGAAATACATTTTTGTACCCAGTTTTTGTGTGTGTATTCTTATCTTCTTTGACCAGTTCAGATGAGAGTGAGGTTCAAGTTGCTTACTCTCCTACCCCTTCCTTGTTTACATAGACTTTTACTTGGATACCCCAATTAAGTGAGATAATTTTGCCCATCCTCTTCCTCCCCTCCTCCATCCCAATATATTTCTCCCACTTTCTTTCCATCCCTCTGATTAGATCATCAAGACATAATGGCACTATTCCCAAGCCTTCTGTCTAATTAGACTCCCATAACACCTGATGGTAATGATTTCTGAGGGGTTATCAATTGGATCAATTGCCTATATTAGAAGGTAAACAGTTTTTTTCCCTTTTGAGTATTTGCTCATTTGCATTTTTATATTTCTCTACTCCTTTGTATTTCAAAATTTCTATGAAGCCCTGGTCTTTTCACCAGGCATGTTTGGAAGTCCTATATTTCATTAAAGATGAATTTTTCAATTTCTTGGATTATACTCCTTTGTGCTGGGTAAATTATCTTTGGCTATAAGCCTATACTTTGCCTTCTGGAATATCATATTCCAACCTCTCTCTTTCTATATAAGGGCAGCAGTTAAGTCATGTGTGATTCCTTTATACTTCAGTTCTTCCTTTCTGGCTCCTTGCAGTATTTTTTCTTTGGTCTAGAAGCTCTGGATTTTAGCTGTAATAGTTCTTTGAGTTTTCATTTAGGGGTTCTTTCATAGGAGTTAACCGGTGGATTTTTCCATTTCTTCTTGACTCTCTGATTCTAAGAAATCTGGGCAGTTTTTAAAAAATGATTTCTTAAAATACAATGTTCCGAATTTTTTTTCAGTCAAAGATTTTAGGTAGACCAGTGCTTCTCAAGTTATGCTTTCTCAATGTCTTCCAGGTCAGTTGTTTTTGTTGTAAGATACCTTACATTTTTTCAGTCTTTTTATTTTAATTTATATACATATATGTGTACATATATGTATTTCCTAATGCCTCATGGAATCATTGACTTTTATGCGGTCCATTTTAATTTTCAGGCAATGTGTTGCTTGTATAAGATTTTATACCTCTTATACCAAGCTGCTGGTTTTCTTTTCAATTCTTTTTCCATAGCTCTCATTTATTTTTCCCATTTTTTTCATTTAGAGCACTAATTTAACTTTCAAAATCATTTTTAGATTCTCCTTTAAGCTCTTGCTTCATCTTTCTCAGGAACTTTGCATCCATGGTGTGTTTTTCTTTGAAGTTTTGTTTGTAGATGTTTTGATTTACTGTTTCTTCTGGGTTTGTGTCTTGAGTCCCCTGTCACCATAACAGCTCATTATGATGAGATTCTTTTTTATATCCTCATTATTTCAGCTGTTCTTCTGACCTCACTATATTAGAGTCAACTTTAGCACACTTCTAGGGAGAATGTTTTGGCTGAGCTTGTGTCCTCTTGGATCCTTCTGCTACTTTCTTGGTGTATTTAATAGTATATTAATTTAGGATTTTAGAGACGGATAAGACTGGGGACCTATAAGCTTTCCATGTTCCTAAATTGATTTAATAAAGAGCAAAGTCTGATCACTGCAAATTCCTGATGTAGGTTTGAGCAACATACCTATGAGTTTGTCCCTGCTTTGAGTTACAGTAGACTATTAGCTAGATTCAGACAACATTAGCTAGCTAGAAAGCTTTGCAGATTTAGAGGGAAAGAACTCCAGGGTTCCCTTTGGTCTGAGAGTCCCATTTTGATGATTCCACTATAGTTTTCAAAGGCGGTTGAAAGCTGAAAATGAGACCCAACTCTCTTTCTGGGGTCAGAGCCACATAACTACACACAAACTACTGTTTGCTTCTGAACTTTATCCTTACTCAGTATACAGATTAGGGCCCATATGTGTTCCTCACGCGGGAATTCCATCCCTAGACTCAGGTTCCCCTCCTCAGTCAGTCCTGGATCCAAAACTGTGTAGTGAATGACAGAATTGTAAATTGGCACCTTTTCCCCATACCCAGCACAAGGTAGAGGCCCTTCAATTTGGCTCTGGGACCTCTTTTTTCTAGGCACACAGCCTTGATGCTCTTTCAGTTCTTTCACACTGGAAAGTTCCAGTGGGACCAGTGTTACATGGGTAATTAGACCTCATTCCAAGTTTTTGTTTTTTTAAACCTTTCTGATTATATCTCTATCCTTACTTGGTTTTGAAATATGACTGGTGAATTTTCTTGGATTTCCTGATCAGGATTTATTCTGGTATATTTTCAAGATCTTTATGGAGGAACTGTGTTGGAGAGCTATACTGTATTTCCTACTACATCACCATCTTGGGTCTGCCTCTCATTCTCTAGTACCTGACTCACTGTTGTTCTTTCTCTCCATCGCAACCTTATATCAGAATCTTCAAGATATATATTGTATTGTTTTTTTCCCTCAAACACTCCCAGGTCTTCAGTCTCTTCAAATCTCATGCTCTCATCCTTCAGTCTACTATGGTCATGAGTAGGAGATGGTCACATCTTCACTCTGACCATTACCTACAAATATTTTACATCCATAATCAAGAATTCTGAAATTCTTCTAATATATACATCCATAGACATCTACCCACATATGTGCGCATACATATATGTCTTTCTTTCTGTTTTACTTCTTCTAAACCTACTCTTCCTCTTCATGGTGACCTCCAGTTCCTGTGTCCCTACATGCTTTCCCAAACTATCACTTTTGCTCTGCCTTTTCTTTCTTGCCCTCCAAATCTTGACTTCATGGTTAACCAATTCAACATTACATGGTTCTTTAGTCTCAAATTTCTTTCCCCTTTGTCCTGCCAGTGTCCATGTCTGCCAAATCTTAACCCTGGACTACCCCTTCTATGAACTTCACCGCTGCTCCTAGTCACATATCACTAGATAATGTTGCAGGCAGTCACGTAACTCGGCCAACTTGCTCCTCTACAAATGAATGTTATCTTATCCCTAGTAGGTCTTCATTACAACAAGGAAATCCTTTTTCTCTTCTCTATTTGACTCTCTCACAGTCCTCATAGAAGCTGTTCTAAACCTTTCCTTCTTTTCCTAAGCTTCCCACAGCATTCCTTTCCCCATCCTCTTAACAGATGATCTTGCCCCATACTTTACTTAAAGGGTAGAGGCCATTAGTGACGAACTCCCTCTTTAACATCTCACTCACCAACCCCTTAATGTCATTCCTCCATTCTCCTTCACTCCTTTACTCCATCCCTTCTCATCTGTCAACAGAACCAACTCCTCTACTTGTAACCATCCTTCCGTTCCTGTCTTGTAGGGGTAGATCTACTGAGTCACTGGTACCACTGGTTCAATGGCCAATGAAGAAATTGCTCCATCACCTCAAAGCACAGGCTCCCTCAGATGGCCCCTATTGGTCCATATTCTGCCATGAGCCTCAGGGGCATATCCAAATTTGGCCCCTATTTCAGAGATGTTTCATATTGATTTTTATTGTGCACGCTGTTCTCCCGAATAGAAGTAATCTCCCTGAGGGCAAGGACTGAACTGTTTCATTTTTGTCTTTTTAGTTATAGTACTGAGTTCCTGGGTCATAGAAGGTGCTTAATTAATGATTCATTGCCTGACCCAAGAGCTTTCCTCATTCCTCCAGGCATAAATCCTTTGCCTTCTGAAATGACTTTGTACTTAATTTGTATGCATGTTGTATCTTCCCAATAGAATGTATTCTTGGAAACAGTAACTTTTGATTTTTTTCTTCATATTTCCATCATCTATCAAAGTGCCTTGTATAGAGCAGGCACTTAATAAATATTTGTTTTATTGAATTTGTTGATATTAGACGTGCCCAAAGTGTATCCAGGTCCATCTTATCAGATGGACACACACACACACACACACACACACACACACTATTATAACAGCTATCTGTTAGCTATCTTAGAGATTATAAAAATAACGCCTGGGATATTTAATATCATTCAAGAGACCTGGGACTAATGCTTTCTTCTCTCTGACCTGGGAAGGTGTAGAGCACAATCATAGAATCTTAGGATCTGCTTCACAAATACAGTCTCCACTTGAGCACCTCCAGGGATAGTGAACTTACCACTTTATCAGGCAGCCCATTCTATTTTTGGAAAGATGTGATTGTCAGGTTATTCTGGATATTGTTGAGTTAGAGTGCCCTAAAGGGGTGTAGAGCTTGGTAAATTTTCAGTACCAGTATAGAGCAGATCTACTGGGTTCAAGACAGCCCTGAAGAATGTTTGGGACAACAAACTATTTTTTCCACTACTCAGAGAAAAGACTCTCCTTATCTGAGGGCATCTCAGCTCCACAGATTTGTTCCTCTGCCCCTTCTCTGCAGCTTTAGACAATGGAGTAGTTGAGAAGAGGGAAAACAAGAAATCCTTCATCTGCAGCCCTGGAACAAAAAAGCCACTAGTTGAAGCCAGCAAGTTTGTGGTAAGTCCAGGGCCCCAGGGGGCAGGGGTCTTATTTCCCAGAAAGAGGAAGCCCAGAGAATGGTCTCTGTGGAAAGAATCCATGACATCAGGGCCCCCTGGAATCTCTGTGCTTATGGCTCTGGCCAATTTAAGGGGACTATTTGAGTGGGGACACTGTGTCCATCCAGTTGGACAGCATGTTCCTGATGTCAAGATCACTGAGAAACTCAAAACAAGGCATGTTAGCACGCATTTGGGAATGACTCCAAAAAGAGGAAGAGGAAAGAATACTGGACAGGGAGTCAAGGAGAGGTAGGTTCTTATCTTAACTCTGTCACTAACTCATTTGGTCAAAGTGAGAAGATCACTTTTCCTCTCTGGACCTGAGTTTTCCCATTTGTAAAATGAAGCAGTTGTGCTAGGTTGTCTCTATGGTTCTGGTGTTCTATGGTTCCACTTATCAGCATAGACCTCCCAGGGCCTGTACATAGAAAGACTCTTGGCAGGCAGTTAGTTCACATACTTTGAAGATCACAAAACTATTTTTAAAGAAATATTCTTTAAAATACTTAATCTACCTAGCCTTTTTTCATTGGTTGTAATTACTAAGGACAGACTATGGCTATCGTGGAAGGTCTCCATTTCAATTTCCCCAGGAATGGGAATGGCCCTACTACCTTGTCCAATAATCAAAGAATTTGAGAGCTAGAAGAGAACTCAGAGGTTATCAGTACCTGAACAGAAATCCTGTCAATAGCCTCCTGCCATAGAGTTCTTGTAGCCATGCTCCGCGGGAGAACCTCCAGTGATGGGGGAGTTCCTTATCTCTTGTGGATTTCCAATTCCATTTGGGTGACTCAAACTAGTATGATTATTCATTTTTTAAAAATTTAATTTATGGAATAAAATAAACATTCTCCTAAGAGTATAATAATAAAAAAGATGATTGTATATGAAGCTGCATATTATGGACAATTTGCTATTCATTTTAAATATGTAATAAAGTTATTGTTTAATTTTTTTTCCTTTTTTTCTTCCTTCCCCCACCCTGATGGCTACCATTAGACCTAAGTGTATGTATGAATATATATATACATATATGTATATATGTGTATGTGGAAGCATGTATGTAAAATCATTTTATACATACTTCTATTTATCAGTTCTTTCCCTGGATACAGATAGTATCTTTCCTTCATATTTATAATAGTTGAAATGACTTATTCACTCAAAGTTGTTTTAAAAACAATATTGCTATTACTGTATACAATGTTCTTTTGGTTCTCCTCATTTTGTTTTTCATTATTTCATGCAAGTCTTTCCATATTTTTCTAAGATCATTGAACTCCTCATTTCTTATAACACACTCGTATTCCATCACAATCTTATACCACAGTTTATTCAGTCATTCTGCAATTGGCATCCCTTCAATTTCCAGTTCTTTGCCACTGCAAAGAGAGGTGCTATAAAGATTTTAGAATATATAGGTTCTTTCCATTTTTCTTTATCACTTTTTGGAAATAGACCTCCTAGTGGTTTGCTGGGTCAAAAAGTATAGGCAGTTTAGTAACTCTTTGGACATAATTCCAGATTGCTCTCTAAAATGGTTGAATCAGTTCACAATTGCACCAACAAAGAATCAGTGTCCCAATTTTTACACATCCCCTCCAACATTTTTCACTTTTCCCTTCAATCATTTTAGCCAATATGATAGGTATAAAGTGATATGTCAAGGTTGTTTTAATTTGCATTTCTCTAATCAATAATGCTTTAGAGCATTTTTCATATGACTATAAATCATTTTGATTTCTTCATTGGAAAACTGTTCATATCCTTTCATCATTTAGCAACTTGGAGAATGACTTTTCTTCTTATAGACTTGACAAAATTCTTTATATATTTGAGATATGAGGCCTTTGTCTGAGAAACTGTCTATAAATGTTTTTCTAAAATTTTCTCCTTTCCTTCTGATCTTGGATATATTTATACAAACTCTTTAATTTAATGGAATCAGAATTATCCATTTTACACCTAATTATACTCTCTGTCTCTTGTTTATTCATAAATTGTTCACCATCCATAAGTCTAAGTACATTTCATGTTCTTCCAATTTTCCTGTAATATCTTTCTTTATATCTAGGTTATGATGTATCCATTTTGACCTTACCTTGGTAAATGGTATAAGATATTGGTCTGTACCTAATTTTTGCCATACTGCTTTCGAATTTTCTCAACAATTTTTACCAAATAATGAATTCTTACCCAAAATCCTAAGTCTTTATGCTTGTCAAATACAAGGCTACTATATTTATTTATCCACCTTCCTATTTCTTGCCAGGAGCAGATAGTTTTGATAATTACTGCTTTGCAATATAGTTTAAGATCTGGTCCTGCTAAACCTCCTTCCTTTACACTTAGTTCATTTGCTGTTCTTGAGTTTTTGCTCTTCTAAATGAATTTTCTTATTATTTTTTTCTAATTCAGCAAAAAAATGGTAATTTAATTGGGATGGCACTGTGCCTATATTTGCTGAAGTAGAAAAAAATAGCAAACTAATTTAGGTAAAATTGTCATTTTTATTATATTGGCCCTGCCTACCCATAAACAATGAATATTTCTCCAATTATTTAAATCTGATTTTATTGGTATAAAGTTTTTTATAATTTCGTTTGTATAGTTCCTGGGCTTGTTGTGGTAGATTTACTCCCAAGTATTTTATTTGACTTTAATTATTTAAGAACTTTCCTTGTGTCAAGTTGAAATTTAATTTCTTCAACATCATTCGTCACTTCTAGTTCTTCCTTCTGATACAAGATAAAATAAGTCTAGTCCTTTTTCCCTATGAAAAATATCCAGACATCAAATGACCATAAAATATTAATTAGTCCAGTTTGGTAGTTGAGGAAACTATGGTCCAGGAAAAGTAGGTGTCTTGTCTTAGGGTTACATAATTAGCAAGTGGAAGAGTCAGGTTTAGAATCCAGGACCGAATTAGATGCTCTTTCTACTACATTCTGTTGTCTCTCGAAAGTGTTGCCTCCACCTACATTCCCCTACCCATGATACCTAAAGGAACATGCTTCCTCTAAGTGATCGCTTCAGTTCTTTCCGTGTATTCTTACATAGCCTGGCCTTTCTTTCCTTATCACAATCGTTTCTGCTCAGAATTTCATTCTTGGGAGTTCTTCAAGTTTTAGTACAGAGAGGTCTCCAGCAATTATGCAAATAATTGAAGTTTTTCATCACTCCCATAATCTCATTTCTGTTCCCTTTTTGTCATGTTTCCAAAACACACACTCCATGTGTTCCTTATGGCTAGGTGGTCTGTAATTGTTTTGTTTTGAATCATCACAATATTGTTTCTGTTTCTCCTTGGAGTGATACCCACACATCATTTGGCTCTGACTCAAGTTTATGTATTTCAACTCAGGAGAATATCTTGACATTCCTGGAATTATCAGCTTGCCTCTTTTAACTTATCTATTCCTTTGAACTGTGATACACTCTTTCATGGCCATATTCCAGCCATGGGTCACATCCCACCAAGTCTCAATGATACCTATGAGATCAATTTTACCTTCCTTAAATTAAATTCTCTAGTTCACTTTCTAATGATGATGATGATGATGATGATGTGTGTGTGGTTTTAGTTGTATCTCATTCTTCATAACCCCCTTTGGGACTTTCTTGGCAAACATACTGGAAGTGGTCTGCCATTTCTTCAGCTCATTTTACAAATGAGGAAGTTGAGGTAAACAGGGTTATGTGACTTGCCCAGGGTCACATGACTAGTAAGTGTCTGGGGTCAGATTTGAACTCAGGTCTTCCTGACTCCAGATCTGGTGCTTTTCCTACTGTGCCACCTAGCTATCCCTTATTATCTATATTTTCTGTATTTGTGTGTCAGTGTCTGAGGCCACAAGAATTGTTACTTTCCTTCTTCCTGAGTTTGCTTACTGTGACTTTTGAGATCCCTCCCCAGTGTTCCTTTTTCTATGTCATAATATTATTTTGGCTTAGCAGATGGAAGCTTAGCACATTTATATGGGTAGTTCTCTCTCTCTCTTTCTCTCTTTCTGCCTCTCTCACTCTGTCTCAGTCTCGGTCCCTCTGTCTCTCTCTGTCTCTGTCTCTAACTCTCTCTCTCTGTCTCAGCCTCTGTCTCTTGGTCTCTGTCTCTATCTCTCTCTCTGTCTCTCTATCTGACTCTCTCTGTCTCTGACTCTTTCTCTCTCTGTCTGTCTGTCTCTCTCTCTCTGTGGAAGAGTGAAGGTGTGGTGAGAGGAATATGAGGCCAGTGTCCCAGAGGTAACCCAAAGTTGAGGCCAAGTTTATAAGGCTTCTCTTTTCAAAATCATGTCTAAAAGGATGCTTAATTCCTACCAAAAGGTTTAGGAGGAAATAAGGATACCTTTGGTTATCCTGCACCATAATGTCAACAGAGAGGAAAAAGGATACCCTGACAGGAAGGCTTTGTATAAAATTAAAAAGTAGTCATTGGTTAGATTGATTTTGTGTTATGTAAATTATTTCAGCCTGCCTGCGGTGTCTGGGCTCACTTAGGTAAGCACACCTGAAGAATCCTGCTAAAGCAGACAAGTGGAGGAAAGCCCACAAGTATTGGTAATTAATAACTACCTAGGACAACTAGAGAGTGAGGTCAGGGGACGAGAGACAGACAGAGCTCAAGACTGGTGGCAGCCAGTCCATCCAGGGCACGGACAGGTAAGTGACTGGCTGACGATAAAGCTCAAGAGATCCAAAGCAAGAGAAGGGGGAACCTGTCCAATATGAGACAGGATAACATGGCACCAGACTTCTCACTGGTAATGGTGACTGAGGAAGGAGTCAGCAACCACAATGGCATGTTCAGCAGCCAAAGATCTCCATTAGATGGGTAGTATAGCACTAAGCACAGCTCTGAAGCTGATCACGGACTCTGAAATGATCATACACAGCTTATCATGGAGGATAGTTGTTTGTCCTTCGTTTTTGAAGAGGACCAATGACATCACATCGCAGAGTGATGTTTTGACTTGTGCATGAATTAGATTTAAGCCCAGCAGAGTTGCACAAAGTCATAAGCCTCACTGGACCTGTGATTTCATTGGTCTGGGGAACTCCCAGGTGAGGACACTCCTTCTGTTAGTGAAGGCTAGCACCTTCTCTACTATTTATAGTTTTACTTCATCATGGAGGGAGGATGTGCTTGCTGGCCGAGTTTCTGGAAAGAATTATTTGTCTGAATAACCAAGTAGCACTAAAGTGGCTGTTTGATACCACCCCGCTTCAAATGGACCTCCCTCCCACTCACCCAGTTGGGATTAGGGCTTTCTAGTGACGATCTACTTGAATATGGATTATTTTCTACAAATGAGGCTAATTACAAATGTATCTTGAAACAGGCTCCCAAAGGCTGTTGCTCAGAACGTCTTCCTTGCAGGTAGTTTTGAGTCATTCCCTACACTTGAAAGTGGTAGAAGGGAAATCTGATTTTCCCAGGGAACCTCTTCTTTGGTTGCCTCCTAGGGCCCGTGTTGTTCTCTTAGCCAGATGGACAGCAGTTGGCAGCTCGGGGAGAAGGTGCTTTAATCCACCCAAACCTCCTTTCTTGGTTTTTGAAGCCCGTTCTCACCAGGACTCAGATGGATCGATGTTCCAGAGCCCATCTCTCCAAAGGGAGCGGTACTACTTCCCTGAGGCTCTGAGGAAAGATCAAGTCCCCAAACGGTTTCCTTTTTTGTGCTGCCTTTCCCATCCAGAGCTTGCCACATCCCAGGAAGAGCCTAGATGATCAGTTAAGTCCACCCCTCCCCTATATTGGGGTAGAGTAGAAAAGAGAGGTTTGGAAAGGCTTAATATTTTGTTTAAGGTTACACAGCTAGTATCAGGGCTGGACTTTGAATCCAAGTCCCCTTCCAATAAATTTAGTACTCTTTCTGCCCAATCATATTATGTCTCAAAAAAATAAAACGTTATTACCCTTGGTGTCCTCTCCTGCCACTAATAATTCCCTGTCCAGGATCCCTACAGGATGGTGCCCCTTTCTCAGACTCCAGGGTCTGGCATTACTGGAGAGATAAGTATCTATCTGGTAATCAGTTTCCATGACTTCCTCCCTCTTATCAGAAGGGATAACTTTAAATGGAAGGTTAAAAGTTTAGACCTCTGGTCAAGGCAGTGTAAACTAAATTCATAAACTTGTAGGATCATAGATTTAGAACTATGGAAGGAGCCTTGGAGGGCACCGAGTTAAACCCCTTCAATTTACAGATAAGGCAACTGAGCCCCAGAGAAGTTAATCAACTTGTCTAGGGTCCCATAGCTAGTAAGTATCTGAGGACAGATTTGAACTCGAGTCTTCCTGATTCTCAGAAGTCCAATGCTTTTTCCAATATGCCATCTAGCTGTTCCTTGAGGACAGGGAGCATTGCATATCTATTTTTGCATTGCCAATACCAACAGAGTGTTTAATATAGAGTAGGTGCTTAATAAATGTTTGTTGAGTAGAGTTACATTTAATTGAATTGGGCCTGTGCTCCGTTCCATGGGTGGAGTTGAATAAAAGACCAAGATAAAAACTGAAACTGCATGGCAAAGGTTTCTTTTTCATTCCCATGGGTAAGAATGTATCATAATTGAAGTCCAGAGGAATACGGTTGACACAGATTGTGCCAGCTGTTTCCAACACAAGATGCCCCTGAAAACTCAGGGTGGAACATCTAACCCAGGCCCATAACTTTTCCTCCTCTTCATCTTCCACCCCTCAACTGAAACCCCCTGAAGACCAGAAACAGAGAAAAACCTTGATCTCTTGCACTGCTCTCTGCTCACAAAGGATGGCTCCGGACCTCAGAAGTGATCCTTTCTCTTGTGCAGGCGTAGCTGGCCATCCTGGCCCCGCCAGCACCTGTCAGTCACACATCAATGACCCTGCACCTGGTGAGCTTCAGAGCATAGCTAAGCAGTCTGTCATCTGTCTTGTCAACTGTTGGGGACAGCTGGGACAACCCCGTTCCCCCACCCCCCATGCAGTGAGCCAGCTGTGCTGTGTTTATGTTCTGTGTATTGAGAAGCAGCCCCTGGAAGGCCTGGCTTTGTGGGGGTTGGGAAAGGGAGAAAATAAGGGCTCTCTTACTGATGACAACATGGAATATTGGGAAGAACATTGTGTCTTGAAGTCGAAAGATCTGGGTTTGAGTCCTGCCTCTGATCACATAGCCACCACATTAGCTTAGGTCTTCATCATCTCAATCAAATCATTACAGACCCCACAGTAGAGAAGAGGACAAGAGAGACAGCATATTTATTCCTTTGTATTTCGTCGCCTTTAATTTAGTGAGGATTGTCTTCTGTGCCAGCTTTTAACATCTCCCCAGGGAAAGAAAGGCAGGAAAAAGGAGGCCAGGCTTTCTCTGTTCTGTTCCTGAATCCTTGGCCAATCCAGCTCAATCAAACCAAGGCTTCCTAAAGCTTCCTGTGGCCAAAGTCCTCTTCTAGGTGCTGAGGGCGAGACAGTACTGAGACCTAGTTCTTTCTTTTAGGAAATGTACAGCCTAATGAGGAAGATGTGACATAAGCACAGGGTGTGTTCAGTGGCAAAAGAGAAAGTACAGAACGGTATATAGAAGAAGTGCAGTATGGAGGTAATGGCTCTGGACTTGGAATCAAAGAAAGATGGATTCAAATACTTAGATTCTTACTAGCTATGGGGCCTTGGGCAAGATACTTGAACTCCTTGATCCTCAGTTTCTTCATATGTAAAATGATGATAGTACTTACACTTCCTACCCCAGAGGGCTATTGTGAGGGGCAAGCTTTGTAACCTTTCATGTACTTTTTAGAAAAATGAATTATTATTATTGAGGGCATTCACAGCATGGAGAGACTAGAAAACACAAAATGTGACATTCTTGCAGATGTGCCCTGGATGTTTTCCTGGGAAGGGTTCTCAGAGTCCCAGGTGTGTTATTTTACCTGGCTCATTGCTGATAGCCAGTTGTCAGTGAGTTGTCAGTGCCATTTACTGCCCAGCCTTCATAGGGCTTCAAAGCCATCACCAAGGAGACACGAAAGTGTAGACCCAGATGGCTACTCAGGTTTGCCTGAGCTGTCTCCATGTTTTCCCATAAACCTCAGAAACTTCCCTCTCTTCAGAGACTTCTAAGCATCTAAAAGCAAAGTGGAAGAGCAAAAGGTTTCTTCCTAGCCCATTGTCTGGCTTCCACTGTCTTCCAGTAGGAATCTGGCAGCAAGTGACAAGGGCAACATGGGAGGCGGAGGAAGGTGTGGAGGAAAGGAGCTCAAATCTCCATGGTATTGCCAGAGTAAGGGTTATCTGCAGAGAGGGAAGGTGTTTGATGGTAGAGGTGGGGGACTGAGGAAAGAGGAAAAGGTTTGAAATAGCCATTGTGAAGAGCATGAGGGAATCCAAGGAACATCCAGCACTATCAAGGCCCAGCTAGAGTAAAATAGAGATAAGAAAACATATGCAAATAATCATTTTCAACAATCCTATTTGTCTACTGGACACACACACACACACACACACACACACACACACACACACACCCCTATCCCTTTTTCAAATCTGTATTCTCCTGATCATGCTATATGGTTACAGAGGTCAGATTACCCCAATTTCTGAGGAATCTATGTTGCAGGTGATCCAGAGGATAATGAAGAGACACATGATGAGCAACAGAATATTAAGGGAGAAAGCATTTGTTGCAGTAGGCCCTGGGTTCCAATTCCTGCTTTTCCACTTACCTCTGTGACCTTGAGCTAGTCATTTACTCTCTTTTGGTCTCTTCTCATCTGTAAAGTTAAGGAGTTGGACTAGATAACCTCAAGGTCCCTTCCAACTCTAAATCCATGATTCTTTAACTAAGAAGTGGTGGGAAAGATATGCAAAAAAATGTCTCAATCAAGCAAAGGAGGCCCCCAAGTCCTTTAGCTAGAGCAAGGAATAAGACGAGCAGTGCAGGTGCACTTGTTCCAAAGGAACATCAGAAGATCCAGGGGAAGGCCACCACCATATTGGCTACATCATCTATGGAAGATTATTGGGAGAAAATGGACAAAAATCACCCAAGATGAGAAGTCTTGGATGAGTTGGGACCTACATTCCTGGAGAGAGTGCTCAAATCAATAAGGTTATAGACTCACAAAAACTGTGAGAAAGGACCTTTGTCAACTCAAAGGGCAACACAGCTGGAGAATTGTGTGAGCTCTTCTTTGTATACCACCTGGTTCCTGGGCTGGTCTACACACCTTGAGGCCTTTCCATGGAGTGCTTCTTCAGAGCTCAGCCTTCATCTTGTAGCAAGGGAATTTGGAAAGAGCCTGATAGTGGGGAAAGCCATTGGATCTGCTGAGAAACTCAGCTGACCGGGCTGGATGTCAGAATCATATCTGTAGTGACCTGATAAGATTAAAGAGAGCTTTACAAAGCAAGAAGTTCCTTCTAACGATGCAGTTATGCTGAGGTCAATACTTTCCACTTACGTTTGAATGTGGCAAGAAGAGAAGACTTTAATCACTTTTAAAAGTTCTATCCATCAATTACTAAAAGGTTGCATGATTTATGGGAGTCCTGGACTGAGAGCCAGGAGAGTTGAGTTCTAGGTTCTATTGATTGTGTGACCTTGGGCAAATCACTTCCTGTCTCTAGGTTTGTTTCCTTATCTGTAAAATGAAAGCTGTTCTCTGCAGCTCTGACATTTTAAGATTCTAATATTTGGAATATCTATTATGTGTCTAGTCCTATGTACAGGGTAAAAGGGGGAATAGGAAAAGAATGTGACTTACTTCTTACCCTTCATGAGCTTATTTCTAGCTAGGGAGAAAACTTATGTATACTTATCAAAATTTCAGGGTGAGGAGAGGAGGGAAAGAGGGAGACAGACAGACAGAGACATAGAGAGAGGAGATAGAGAGACAGAGAAAGAGAGAGAAAGAGAGGAGGGGGGAAGAGAGAGAGAGGGGGAGAGAGAGAGAGAGAGTGCGCACAAGCACACTAGGCAATGTCTAAGTGCTGACTGCTTCTGGCAGTCTTGGATTTATTTTCTGTTTTCCCTCACGTAGTCGATGCTTCAGGCAAATTGACCTACATGCTGTTCTTCACACATGACATTCCATCTGCTTTCTTGGTGACTTTGCACAGATTGCCCACTATTCCTGGAATGCAGGCTCTCCCTTCTCACTGACCCTTCTTGGAATCCATAGCTGTCTTCAAAACTCAGCTCAAAGACTGCTTCTTTTTCTTGTTGTTTACTTGTGTCTGATTCTCCCTGATCCCATTTGGGGTTTTCTTGGCAAAGATAATGGACTGATTTGCCATTTCCTTCTCCAGCTCATTTTATGGATGAGGAAACTGAGGCAAACAGGGTGAAGTGACTTGCCCAGGGTCACACAGCTAGTAAGTGTTTGAAGCCAAATTTGAACTCAGGTTTTTCTGACTCCTGGCATGGCACTCTATCCATAGTGCCACCTAAAAACTCAGCTCAAATTCCCCCTCTTACAAAGGGTCTTTCCTGATTGAAAAAGAAGATCAAGTGACATACATTATGAGTATTCATTTGTAAAGCACTTAGCACAGGGCCTGGCCCATGACAGGAGCTTGGTAAATGTCTGTGCCTTTCTCCCTCCTTAATCCCCCACATATTATTGTGGCACTTACCCAAAATACTTTGTATGGCCTAACATAATGTGCACAGACACCACGTTCTACCTCAGTAGATGGGAAAGCTTCTTGAGGGCTCAGACTATTTCCCAAGGATTGCTTGGCTAGTCAGGATAGTGACTATCACCAATCTGGGGGACCAAGGAGTCTTGTATCACTGAAATTGTAACTTGAGGGCAAGTTTGCTAACATCCGATTCTTCTTTTGGTTTTAGGCAGGGTCTCTGTTACTTGCAGACACATAGAGGAGCTTTCTGTTAACAACCATGAGAAAAGGAATACAGAAAAAGGACTGTGGTCAATACCTACAGTGTTGAACTTGTTAGAAGGAGATTTGTAAAGGCATTCATATCAAGCAGCATCCTGACAAGACCAGCTATGGGACTCCAGAGAGCTCTGTTTCCACCTCCTAGACCTAGGCCAAAGCCTGGCTTAGTCAGGAGGTTTGGAGATAGTCCCAAACCATTTCCAAGGTCCTCCATACTCTCAGATCAGGTTTTGGGAAGCAATTTATTCCTAACAATCACAGCTGCTGCCTTGCGAGGTGGAAATCACTAGGGAAATCTTGAAGCAGAGGTTGGATGATCACTTGTCAGGCATATGATAAAGGGTAGTTTTACTGCTGCTCACTCAGGCTGTTCACTGTGTTTGGAAAACAGAGACCTAGACAGAACACAGGGTTGGCATAGGTCAAGAAGAAAAATACGAGGCTAGGTCTGATCACATAGTTTAGAATTTCTAGGACATGGGAAGATAGGATAGAGAGGGATGAGGTCTTTGTACTTGCTCCTGGGAGGAGGGCTAGGTGTGCAGGGTACAGCTGGGGGACCCTCGGGTACTCTCCTGGAAAGTTGAGGAGGCGAACAGAGGGAACTTAACGTTTGACAATCCCTGGAACAGGTCATCCCTCTATCCCCTGGGATTTTCTGCTTTTGGCACAAACCAGGGGTGACTGCTAGGTAACACAGTGGATAGAGAGCCAGACCTATAGTCAGGAAGACTCATCTACCTGAGTTCAAATCTGGCCTTGGACACCTGTTAGCTATGTGATCCTTGGCAAGTTACTTAACCCTAAATGTGCTTGCCTCAGTTTCCTCATCTGTAAAATGATCTGGACAAAGAAATGGCAAATCACTCCAGTATCTCAGCCAAGAAAATACCAAATGGAGTCACAAAGAGTCACACATGACTGAAACAACTGAACAACAACAGGGGTGACTTCTGTGGCTTGAAGGGGATGAGTGTACTAGACAAAACAGGAACTTTTTAAGGGAGAATGGAAAAGTGGGGAGGGCAGGAGGAATCAGAAATAGATTCTTTTCCTGATTTCAGTATCTTCACCTTTGAATTAGCTGCCACCTGGAGGCCAAACAGCTCACCTACATTTGCAGTTCTGAATGCCTAGTATTGGGAATCAATTTCCTGAATGTTCATGAATGTTAAAATCACAGTGTCAGAGCTAGAAGGGCCCTCAGAGGCCATGTAGTCAAATTCATACCTGAACAAGAATCCCCTCTATAACATACCTGACAAGCTGTCATCCAGCCTCTGATTAAAGAATCTACAACTCCCAAGGAATTTTTTTTTTTTTACATCAAGCCAAAATCTGCCTCTTTGCAACTTCTACTTATTGCTCATGGTTCTCTTCTTAGAATGTAAGAGCTCTGAGAGTAAAGGGTTTTTTGTTTGTTTCTTTTCTACCTATCCTCAATATGTGTAGGTATCCCCAGCACACAGTAGGTGTTCACTATTTGATTTATTCTACATTACAGCCCTTGAAATACCAGAAAACAGTTATCATGACTCTTGTAAGTCATCTTTTTCTATCCCTAGTTCCTTCAACAGTGCCCCGAGGTGGCACAGTGGATAGAGCACCAGACTTGGAGTTAGGAAGACCTGAGTTCAAATCTGTCCTCTAGCTGTGTGACTTTAGGCAAGTCACTGTTTGCCCCATTCCCTCACATGTAAAATGAGTTGGAGAAGGAAATGGCAAACCACTCTAGTATCTTTGTCAAGAAAAACCTAAATGGTGATCACCAAGAGTTGGACATGACTGAAACAACTGAATAACAAATTCCTTCAACCAGTTCTCGTACAGGATGACTTGAGATCCTTCACTATCATGTTTGCCTTCTGGACACACTACAGTTTATCAATGTCCTCCTTAAAATGTGACACATGGTACTTAGCACACTACTTTAGAAGTGGTCTGAATAGAGCAGAGACACTGGCCACTGTCTCTCAATGCAGTTTAAAGTTATATCAGCTTTTTTGTTCACCACTGGACCTTATTTACTTCTATTCAATGTATTGACCATTAAAAGACTGGATCTTCTCCAGAGAAACTTACTTAGTTGCACTTCCCATTTTGTGCTGTTGAAGGTGATTGTTTTGAACCCATGTTGAGAATTCACATTTATCCCTATTAAGTTCCATATTATTAGATTTAGCCCAGTGTTTTGGACTATAAGATCTTTTGGGATCCTGACATGCTCATCAGGCATAAGCTCTTCTAGCTTTGGAGCTGCAAATCTGATGAGTGTTTCATCTATGCCTTATTCAAGTGACTGTTAAAATAAAATAAAGTGGCCCATGACCAAATATAAGGAAAATCAAAAGAAATGATTTAACAAAAGCTACAGGAGCCTTAGGAGTACAGTGGACAAATACACCAGGTTATGGAGACATAAGCCTTTAGGATGACAGACAACAATGCTGTTTGCAAAATCCCTCATTATAGATGACAAACCGGATGAATGGTATATAAAATTTTCCAAATAACAAGGTTCTTAAATTTGACCAGTTCTGAAGGATACATATACAGAGCTTCTGTGTGAGAGAAAAAGGACAACCTAGTTTATGGGAAATACCTCGGTCCTCTCCTATACATTCTCTATGTATATATGAAGGGATATTAACTGCAGCCTCAATGCCAACGCCAAGGGCAGTTGTTTAACTAGCCAAAGTGCCAATGACTGTCTCACTTCTACTCCTTACCTCTAGGCATTCCCTCCCTCCTTTTTCTTGTCCCCTCCCCTTCTCTTCCTCTCCTCTCCTCTCTCTCTCTGTTTCCCTTTCTCCTTCTTTCTTTCCCCTCCCAAAGGAGGTCCTGTCCACACAACTGGAACTACAATTTGGGCGAAGAAGTCTTTACTGTTCGTAAAACAAAGGGATGGGTCAGACTTTGTAAAACAAGGAGCAAATACAGGGACATGGCAACTGATTGGGTTTCTCATCTTGCAAATGAAAACAGGAATTGAGAGCAAGAAACCTGTATGCCTGAGGTACAATCAGACCCCACTGACTTAATGTAAGGAGGTACATTCCAACATTCTGAGTTTGTTCCTTAGTTCTTGCTTCTGAAACCAGAAGGAACTGTAAGCTAATGAGCTCATCATTAGAGGTGCCCAAGCAGAAGCTGGCAGCTGAGTTAAAGAACCTAACTTAGATTCTCTGAATTTTCTAATTCTAACTCAAGGTTTAAATAGCTACACTAAAGTTCAGGTCAGCAGCATATTACTTGAAAGGAATGCTGGACTTGGGTGTCCAAAGATTTGAGTTAAAATTGTGGCTCTGAGACTTACTAGGTGTGCGACTGTGAACAAGTATTCACTTTTCTAGACGTGTTTTTTTTATCTATTAAATTGAAGTTGACAAGTATGTATGTATTAGGTATCTACTATGTGCACAAGCATTGTGGAAGGTGCTAGGAATAAAAGAAAAGACAAAATCAAAGATTTCTCCCCCCACCCCACCCCATCCCTAGCATCCCCTTCCAGCCCAGGAAGTTAAATTCTACTAAGGGTGAATACAGGGTGTCCCAAAAGTTTTAATGCAGTTCTAAGCCACTTGAAACTGCACAAAGACTTTTGGGACACTTCACAATTTAAGGTACTAGGGTTTAAAACTGCATTAAGAATTTGAGAACACCATGTATTACTGATGACACTTACCTCACAGGTGCTTCAGAAATGTGAAGTATTGACAACGATGAGATTACCCTGTTATTGAGCAGGCTTTCCTTGGTCACTCCTACTCTGTATCTCTGTGAAAGTTACTATGCAAAGCTCTCTCTCAATCTTTTCTTCAATGGGTTTAATAATCTCAGTCCTTATTCCCTGGGAACTTTTCCTTTCCTACTTTTTAATGGCATGCGTAGAAATATTTCTGCTACTTGGCAGTGGGGAAGGGGGGCTCTCAAATGACTTCACCTCGGGCAATTATATGTTCTTAAATTAAGGTTTGGTGCTTTTCAGGAAGCTAGAAAGACACAGGGCCCCCTCAAAAGATGCAGGAAGGAATGTAATATAATGGGAATTCAAACATTTATTATAGCCTTACTATGTTCTAGATCCTGGGGATAACACAATTGTTATGGCATGGACCCTACTTTTAGGAACATTCAGTTTAGTAAGGAGATAGGACATGCACGTAAATAGCTAAGATAAAAGAGGAAGTGAGAAGTACAAAGAAGTCGGACGTCCTAGAAGAAACTGGAAGTGAGAGAGTACCATCAACACTGGATTAAGGAGAACAGTGAAGGAGGTGGGCCTGGACAGAAGGGAGAGACTTCAATAGATGAAAACAGGAGTGCAGAGGTAAGTTCATTCTAGGCATGAAGCATAGTGTGAACTAGGGCCAGGAGATAAGAGAGAGTAGGAAGACACGGGAGATGAGAGAATGAGTGAAGTTTGACTACTGAAAAAGAATGAGGTAGGACTAGAAATTTTGGAGCTAAATTGTGGAGGGCCTTGAATACAGGATCAGCTATTTAGACTTTATTCAATAGACAATGAATGGAGAACAATGAAAAATTCTTGAGTAACATGATCAGAATGATGCATTAGGAAGTATTCTGGGAAAGGTATGAAAGATGAATTGGAGAGGGAACATAGACTAAGCTCCGGATGGTCAGTTAGAATGTCTAGAGTAGACCAGTGGTCTCCAAAGTGGGACTCTGGCCTGACCGCAAAGGGTGTGTGATCAAATAACTAGACAGTGGGAAGATGGGTCTCATCCCACCCTCCCCACAATAATTATAGTCTGATGTCATCACATCTACCCACATTCAATGTTCCCCTCTCCCCCTTCAACTCCATGCCTTCCTTTAGACTATGCAAGCTACCAACATCCCTCCTCCTAAGCCACATGTTGGGACTCACAGCAGTTCTAACCTAATGTCCTCCCAAACTCCCAGAACAGCAGCTGTGTAGCTGTCATGGGTAAAAGTTACAAACCTCTGACTCCCAGAGAAATAACTGATGAGTAAGAACTCCCCTTACTCTTTTTCATTTGAGATGAGAATGGTACAGGATGGGTAGATGTGGAGGGACTATGCTCAGCATTACAAATCCCACATTACCTTTACCCCCAAACACAATCTTCTTTCAAATTTCTCTATTCCTTTAAAGGGCACCACCATCCTTCCAGTAACTAGGTTCACCACCTTGGTGCCACTGTTGATTCTAGGTTCTCCTTCATCCCAAGATATCCAATCTTGTCATTTCTATCTCCACATCTCTACAATCTGTCCCCTTCTCTCTATGCACACAGCCACCATTTTAATTCAGATCCTTATCTCCTCTACTGCAGTAACCTAACAGACTCTTTGTCTCCAGTGTCTCACCTTTCCCACTTTCTCACCATAGCTGACTTTCCTATAGCTCAAGTGACCAGGTTACTCCCCTAAACTCCAGTGGCTCTCTATTGATTCTAGGATAAAAATTATTCCATATTTATCTTATCCTTTTAAAATGTGTAATTTTGTGATTTACAGTGGACATAATTATTACACATATATACATATATCTATATACACAGTGTGAGATCTTTTTTTTAACCTATAAGAGCATGAAGACCATTGGTCTAGATTAGCAGAGGAACCTGAACCAAGATGGTTACACCCAGAGTAGAAAGGAAATGGATGTGAAAGATATTATCAAAGTGGAAATGAATAGAACTTGGCAACTTATTGCATTGGGAGGAAAAGTTATAAAGGAAACAGAGAAGTTACAGATGCCTGAGGTATGGACCTGGAAGATCATAAGGATGGAAATATTACATATTGAAACAGAGAAGTTCAGGGAGGAGCAGATGTGGAGAAGAGATTTTTGTTTTGGACTTGCAGAGTTTAAGCTGACAGTGGAACATCCAGGTAGAGATCTCTGTATATAGATACTTCTCTACAACTAGATAGGCAATAAATAGATCAAGAACAGGATTTCTAGGAGGAAGTTGGGTGTGGAGATATAGATTTGGGAGCTAAATAAATACATATGCATAAAAGGAGAAAGTACATGCTCATGAAAGTGAAAGGGATATTATGTCACTCCTGTTATGGGTAAAGGGAAGATGAAGGAAGGCATGATGAAGGGAACATCCGAGATGGGTAACATTTTGATAGCAATGATGGGGGTGAAGAGAAGAAGAGGTAAGGCATTTCAGGTCAAGTAAGAGGGAAGGTATTACTTTAGCACAGTTAAAATATCAAGCTGTGATATTTTTTGCTCAAACTTTTTGCTCACAGCATATTATATTATTCCCTGCCGTGAGGATATGGCAGCACATTTCTATCCTGAGGGCATGTGGTTGCAAGTGTAAATTCTATTACAATTCATGGAACACCTGGACAAAATTTACTATGCCCAGGCATACCCTTTAATAACTGCTGGTATAGAATGCATATGTAGATTAGTGGGAATCTGGATTAGAAAGGTAATTTGTGGCCTGAGGATGGCAAGCCATAAATGCTATGCTTTTAACATTTGCACAACAGAAAACAGAAATTTTTGGGAAATTTTAACATTTGCACAACAGAAAACAGAATTTTTGGGAAACTTGAGAGAGAAATAGCAGAACAATGTCTTTAAAGAAGCCCTTTTCAAATGATCAAATAGAATCTTTGCCACTGGCTTGACAACAGTATTTTCTGACAAGAATCATAGGTCATGGATGGAGAGCTGGAAAATCCTCAGGAATTCACTTCTAATCCAATCCTCTCATTGTAGAGATGAGAAAACAGGCTAATATTTTTTCAAATCTTGACACTACACAGTTGCTACAGAAATTACACTGAAAAAAGTTTGAAACAGATTGGTCAACTATGGGTAGGAATATAGTCAGCAATAAAGGAAAAAAGATCTTGTGTTTCAGGGTCATATGGACAGACAAGGACGGGAAGAAAACAGCACAAACAAGATTCTGTCTGTTCAAGATGCAGACCCACTCTCAAATTTTTATTACTTTAAACATATGATGGGGGGCAGAGCCAAGGTGGTGGAGTAAAGGCAGGGACTCTCTTGAGCTCTCCTCCAAAACCCTCCAAATACCTTTAAAAAATGACTCTAAACAAATGCTAGAGCAACAGAACCCATAAAAAGACGGAGTGAAACAAATTTCCAGCCTAAGACAACTTACAAGGTCAGCAGGAAAGGTTTGTTGGACCAGACTGAGAGGAGTACAGTCTAATGCAGGATGCACCAGCACAGGCCAGGCCTCAGGGCAACTAAATTACTGGCAGCTGTGGAGGTTTCTGGACCTCTTGGCCCACAGATATCAAGGACAACTTAGAAGGTCAGCAGGAAGGGTCTGTTGTGCCAGGGTAGGAGTGAAACACAATCCAGTGCAGACCCCGGCAACATAGCACAGCCCCAACAGACAAGGAGCAGTCCTTAGGAGTGACTGATCAGCAGTGACAGCAGTTACAGTGCTTCTGGGGCTCCCAGACCACAGAGGGTAAGAGGGTTGAACAAGTGGTCAGAAGATTACAGGGGTCTCTTTGCTAGCACTGAAACAGGACTCTGTTGCTTTGCCCACATTCAGATGTGGGTCCCAATCCTGGGTGGCAGTCATAGGGCAAGGAGGAACACTAGCATAGCAGACTTTGCAGCAGCAGGGGGACCCTTCTCACAGTTCCAGGACAGAAAATAGTGCATGTCGTTGCTCATAGAGCAGAGCACAGGTCAGGAGAGTAGAAAACACATCTCCTTAGATCATACCACCTTGGAAGAAATGAATATTTACAGGTACCTAGAAGTATCTTTGAAAACAGCTGCACAAAACCCCTGAGGCTTGGGACAGTAAACCCTCCATTCAGGAAGCAGAGCCCTACTTTAACAAGCAGTTAAAAGTCAAGTAATAGGCTGGGAAAATGATCGAACAATGGAAAAAACTCTGACTATATAAAGTTATTATGGTGACGAGAAAGACCAAAACATATACTCAGAAGATAGCAAAATCCCTATATGCAAAGCCTCCAAGAAAAATATGAATTTGTCTCGGGCCATGAAAGAGCTCAGAAAAGATTTAGAAAGTCAAGTAAGAGAGGTGGAGGAAAAATTGAGAAAAGAAATGAGTGATAAAAGAGAAAGAGTTAACAGGTGAAGGACACACATACACACACACACACACACACACACACACCCCAGATAGGTCAAATGACATCCAATAAGCCAATGAGGAAAATGCCTTCAAAGGCAGAATTGGCCAAATAGAAAAGGAGGTCCACAAGCTGAATGAAGAAAATAATTGCTTACAAATTAGAATGAAGGGGAGGAGCCAAGACGGCGAAGTAGAAAGACACATATGAAGCCTCTCCCCACACAGCCCATAAAAACCTGTAGAGAGGGACTCGCAACAAATTCTGGAGCAGCAGAAGTGGAGAACAACAGAGTGGAGGAGATTTCCAGTCCAGGGTGACCTGAAAGGCCCACGGGAACCATCTGCTGCACCAGATGTGGAGCGGAGCCGAACCCAGCCTTGGCTGAGCAGCGTGGCTAGTGAACAGCTCTCAGGGAAGTAATCTCCAGTCCCGGAAAACCCAGTCGCAGCTGCAGCAGCAGCAGCAGCAGCAGGTTTGTAGATCTTTCAACCCACAGGCACCAAGGTCAGAGACAGGGTTTTTCAGCTTGCCTTGAAGGGAGAAGGGCATTCCCGTAACTCCAGCTGTAGGCAATGGCCATGGAAGCCACATCATGCAGGCAGCAGTTCCCACAGCAGCCTGCATCCATTGTTGGATTGTAAAACCCCTGGGGGCACTGAGGAGCACATTATTACCTCAGCCCTGAGGGAGCTAGTCTTTGTCTCCCACTGAATGGCAGCCCTGCCCCCACAGCTTAACAGAAAATCAGCCCCCAGTGCTGGCTTGGCGGAACTGGACTGCTAAGATTCTGGGCACAAAAATCTCTTCCTGCTCCCAGACCAGTGTACATGCTTGATTGTGTCACCTAGGAGGAACTGAGATCTTACAAATCCCCAGAGTATATCCTGCTCTTGACAAAAGACCCAAAACTCAAGTAACTGGTTGGGAAAATGCCCAAAAAATAAGACTATAGAAGGTTACTTTCTTGGTGAACAGATATCCTCTCCCATCCTTTAGGATGAGGAAGGACAATGCTTACCATCAGGGAAAGACATAGAAGTCAGGGCTTCTGTATCCCAAACATCCAAAATAAATATTCAAAGGTCTCAGGCCATGGAAGAGCTCAAGAAGGATTTTGAAAGTCAAATAAGAGAGGTGGAGGAAAAATTGGGAAGAGAAATGAGAGAGATGCAAGAAAAGCAGGTCAACATCTTGCTAAAAGAGACCCCAAAAAATGCTGAAGAAAATAACACCTGGAAAAATAGGCTAACTCAATTGGCAAAAGAGGTCCAAAAAGCCAGAGGAGAAGAATGCTTTCAAAAGCAGAATTAGCCAAATGGAAAAGGAAGTTCCAAAGCTCACTGAAGAAAATAAAAATTAGAATGGAACAGATGAAGGCTAATGACTTTATGAGAAACCAAGAAATCACAAAACAAAACCAAAAGAATGAAAAATGGAACATAATGTGAAATATCTCATTGGAAAAACAACTGACCTGGAAAACAGATCCAGGAAAGACAATTTAAAAATTATGGGACTACCTGAAAACCATGATCAAAAAAAGAGCCTAGAAATCATCTTTCATGAAATTATCAAGGAAAACTGCCCTGATATTCAAGAACCTGGGGGAAAAATAAATATTGAAAGAATCCACCAATCACCTCCTGAAAGAGATCCAAAAAA
>CM053769.1:357275307-357412434 GCA_028658325.1 Potorous gilbertii | reverse complement strand
AAACATTGTGGCCAAATTCCAGAGTTCCCAGGTCAAGGAGAAAATATTGCAAGCAGCTAGAAAGAAATAATTCCAGTATTGTGGAAATACAATCAGGATAACACAAGATCTAGCAGCTTCTACATTAAGGGACAGAAGGGCGTGGAATAGGATATTCCAGAAGTCAAAAGAACTAGGACTAAAACCAAGAATCACCTACCCAGCAAAACTGAGTATAATATTTCAGGGGAAAAAATGGTCTTTCAATGAAACAGAGGACTTTCAAGCATTCTTGATGAAAAGACCAGAGCTGAAAAGAAAATTTGACTTTCAAACACAAGAATCAAGGACGCATGAAAAGGCAAATAGCAAAGAGAAATCATAAGGGACTTACTAAAGTTGAACTATTTACATTCCTACATGGAAAGACAATATTTGTAACTCTTGAAACTTTTTTCAATATCTGGGTAGTTGGTGGGTGGGATTATACACACACATACACACACACACACACACACACACACACACACACAGGAAGAGAGAGACAGAGAGCACAGGGTGAACTGAATAGGATGGGATTATATCTTATAAAAATGAAATTAAGGGGTGAGAAATATATTGGGAGAAGAAAGGGAGAAATGGAATGGGGCATATTATCTCTAATAAAAGAGGCAAGTAAAAGACTTTTCAGTGGAGGGAAAAAGCAGGGAGGTGAGAGAAAAAACATGAAGGTTACTCTTATCACATTCGACTAAAGGAAGGAATAAAGTGCACACTCATTTTGGTATGAAAACCTATCTTACAATACAGGAAAATGGGTGAGAAAGTGGGGTAAGCAGGGTGGTGGGGATGATGGAAGCGGGGGCAAGGGGAGGAGGCAGCAATTAGAAGCCAACACTCTTGGGGAGGGACTGGGTCAAAAGAGAGAGAAGAAATGGGGGGGCAGGATAGGATGGAGGGAAATATAGTGAGTTTTACACAACATGACTATTATGAAAATCATTAGCAAAACTACACAAATATGGCCTATATTGAATTCCTTGCCTTCCCAAAGGGAATGGGTGGGTAATGAGGGAGGAAGAGAAGTTGGAACTCAAAATTTTAGGAACAACTGTTGAGTATTGTTCTTGCATACAACTAGGGAATGAGAAATACAGGTAATGGGGTATAGAAGGTTATCTTGCCCTACAGGAGAAAAGAGAAGATGGGGATAAGGGAAGGCAGATTGGTGATAGGGGTAACTAGAATGCTTGGCATTTTGGGGTGAGGGGAGGGGAGAGATGGGGAAAAAATTTTGTGGAAATGAATAATGAAAACTTAAATAAATAAAATTTAAATTAAAAAAATTAGAATGAAGTAAATGTAAGCTAATGACTTTATGAGAAATCAAGAAGCAATAAAACAAAGCCAAGAGAATGAAAAAATAGAAAACAATGTGAAATATCTTACTGGAAAAACAATTGGTCTGGAAAATAACCCAGGAGAGATCATTTAAAAATTATTGGACTACCTGAAAGCCATGATGAATAAAAGAGTCTGTACATCTCCTTTCAAATAATTATCAGGGAAAACTGTCCTGCTATTCTAGAACCAAAGGTAAAATAGAAATTGAAACACTCCATCGATCATCTCCTAAACAAGGTTCCAAAATAAAAACGGCCAGGAATATTATAGCCAAATTCCAGCGTTCTCACGTCAAGGAGAAAATATTGAAAGCATCCAGAAAGAAACAATTCAAATATTGTAGAGCGATGGTCAGGAAAACACAGGACTTAGCAGCTTCTACATTAAATGATCTGATAGAATATGGTGTTTCAGAGGGGAGCTAGGATTACAACCAAGAATCACCTAACCAGCAAAACTGAATATAACCCTTCGGGGGAAAAAATGAACATTCAATGAGATAGAGAAGCATTTTTGATGAAAAGACTAGAGCTGAATAGAAAATCTAACTTTCAAATATAAAACCCAAGAGAAGCAAAAAATGTAAATAGGAAAAGGAAATCATAAGGGAGTCAGTAAGGTTAAACTGTTTACATTCCTATGTGGGAAAATGATAATTGTAACTCCTAAGACCTTTATCATTATTAGGGTAGTTAGGAGTATATATAGACAGAAGGCACAGGTGTGAGTTGAATATAAACAGATGATATCTAAAAAATAAAATTAAGGTATGAGAGAGAGGAATGTACTAGAAGAGAAAGGGAGAGGAAGAATGGGGTAAATTATTTACATAAAAGAGTCAAGAAAAAGGTTTACAATGGAATGGAAGAAGTGGGAGGTAAGAGAGGGTGAGTGAATCTCACTCAGAATTGGCTCAAAGAGGAGATTAGATATACAGGCAACGGGGTGTGGAAATCTATCTTACCCTACAGGAAGAAAAGGATTAGGAGGGCAGATTGGGAGAAAGAGTAGTCAGAAGCAAAACACTTTTGAGGAGTGACAGGGTGAAAGGAGAGACAATAGAATAAACAGGGGTAGGGGGAATATGATGGAGGTAAATACAGTTAACAATAGTAACTGTGGGAAAAAAATTTGAAGCAAGTTTTTCTGATAAAGGCTTCATTTCTCTAACGTAAAGAGAACTGTGTCAAATTTATAAAAATAAGTGTCATTCTCCAATTGATAAATGATCAAAAGCTATAATCAGTTTTCAGATGAAGTAATTAAAGCTATCTATAGCCATATGAAAAAATATTCGAACTCACTACTGTTTGGAGAAATGCAAACTAAAACAATACTAAGATACTACCTTATACCTATTAGATTAGCTAATAGGACAGAAAAGGTAAATGACAAATGTTAGAGAGGATGTGGGAAAGATGAGACATTAACGTACTGTTGGCAGAGTTGTAAACTAATTAAACCATTCTATAGAGTAATTTGGAACTATGCCCAAACGGCTATAAACCCATGCATATACCCTTTGACATAGCAATACCACTATTAGATCTATATCCCAAAAGAGATAAAAAACAAAAAGGAAATGGATCTATATGTACAAAAATATTTATAGCAGTTCTTTTCTGGGAATAAAGAATTAGAAATTGAAGAGTTGTTCATCAATTGAGGAATGGCTGAACAAGCTGTGGTATGTAATTATGATGTAAGAAATGATGAGCAGGATGCCCTCTGAAAAACCTGGAAAGACTTGCATTGGTTGAAGCACTGGGTACAAGGTAATAGCAATATTGTAAGATGATTAGCTGTGAATGACTTAGCTATTCTCAGCAATACAATGATCCATGACAGCTCTGAAGGACTGTAGGATGAAAAATGCTATCCATTCCCAAAAAAAGAAGTGATGGTGTCTGAGTACAGATTGAAAGATACTTAGTTTATTTTTCTTGAATTTTTTATGTTTTCTTTCACAACATGACTATTATGGATATGTTTTGCATGAATACACATATATAACCTGTATGGAATTGCTTGCCTTCTCAATGAAAGTGGAGGAGTGTGGGGAGGGGGGAAAGGAGAAAAATTGGAACTCAGAGTTGTAAAAACAAATGTTAAAAATTGTTTTTATGTGTAACTGGGGGATAATTAAACACTAAATAAATTTTTTTATTGATTTGTTTTCAGTTTTCTATAATCACTTCCATAAATCTTTGATTTTCTCCCCCTCCCTCCCTTCTTCTTTTCCCTCACTACCCAAGACAGGTGTGCAATCTTATATGGGTTCTACACATATATTCTTACTAAATACATTTTTACCTTAGTCATGTTGTATGGAATAATTAAAATGAATGGGACAAACCATGAGAAAAACCAAAACAAAACACAAAAGAAAATAGTCTGCTTCATTCTGCATTCCAATTCCATAGTTTTTCCTCTGGATGTGGAAGGTGTTATGCCTCAAAGAGTCCATTGGGAATTTTTTAGATCCTTGCCCTGTGAAGGGCTACGTCTACAAGAAAAATTCCTCTCACACTGTGGTTGTTACTGTGTACAAAGTTCTCCTGGTTCTGCTCCTTTTGCTCAGCATCAGATCATATAAGTCTTTCCAGGTCTCTCTGAAGTCTTCCTGTTCATCATTTCTTATAGCACAATAGTATTCCATACTATCATATACTATCCATATACCACAACTTGTTCAGTCATTCCCCAATTGATGGGCATCCCCTTTATTTCCAGTTCTTGGCCACCACAAAGAGAGCTGCTATAAATATTTTTGTACATGTGGGCCCCTTTCCCATTTTTATGATCTCTTTGGGATACAGTCCTAGCAGTGGTACTGCTGGGTCAAAGCGTATGCACATTTTTGTAGTCACTTTGGCAGAGTTCCAAATTGCTTTCCAGAATGGTTGAATCAGCTCACAGTCCACCAACAATGAATTAGTGTTCCAACTCTCCCACATCTTTTCCATCATTATCATCTTCCTGTTTTGTCAGGTTAGCCAATCTGATGGGTGGGATGTGATACCTCAGAGTTGTTTTGATTTGCATTTGTCTAATCAACAGTGATTTAGAGTATTTTTTCATGTGACTTTTGATAGCTTTAATTTCTTCCTCTGAAAAATGGTCAACTTATCAACTGGTGAATGACTTGAATTCTTGTACATTTGACTCAGTTCTCTATATATTTTAGAAATAAGACCTTTATCACAGACACTGGTTGCAAAAATTCTTTCCCAGTTTTCTGCTTCCCTCCTAACCTTGGTTGCATTGGGTTTGTTTGTGCAAAAACTTTTCAATTTAATGTAATCAAATTATCCATTTTGCACTTCATAATGTTCTCTCATTTGGTCAAAATATTTCTCCATTCTCCATAAAGTCTGACAAACACACTATTCCTTGCTCCCCTAATTTGTTTATGGTATCAATCTTCATACCTAGATCATGTAACCCTTTGGACTTTATTTCCGTGTACGCTGTCAGGCGTTGGTCTACATCCTGTCTCCACCACACTGTTATCCAGTTTTCCCAGCAGTTTTTGTCAAATGAGTTATCCCAGAAGCTGAGGTTACTAAATAAATTTTTAAAAATATGTCTAGAAAACTGGGTTATGACTCCATGTGTGGTTATGAAAAATTTGGCACCATTAAAAGATTTCTAAATGCACGATGACGAAAAATTCATTTGAAGTCAAACATTTAATGAATCCAAGGTGTTTATGGCAGTGCTTGCCTGTGTTGCATCTCACAGCTTCACTGCACCTTGGTTCTGAACACACAGCATGAACACATTGTACTGTAAATCACTCAGACCATGCAATACAAACCAATGCTGAGAAACACATAAAGGAACACCAAAAGGGGTTGCAAGTGGAAAAACTTTAAGAAGCCCTGGTCTAGACATTCACTAATATACATCTTATACTGATTAAACCATCTTTTAGGTCTCAGTTAATAGACTTGCAAACAGCAGTTAGTTTTAAGCCCTGGCAATCCACCACAATGAGAATTAATAATGAATATATGAAAGACCTCTATGAAATAGGAAGATGGAAATTTTCAATATTTCTTAGACCACTTAACTTCTTCTTTCCCTTCTTTTTATATCTCTTTTAAGAAAATAATGTTTTGGAAGTTTTTCTGTATTAAAACCTGAACCCATTTTCTTTTAAATAGATGTTTTCTTTTAAATAACTGATTCCCCACTATTTTCTATTAAAATGCTGTAATCCAAGGTAAAACAAATAAGAGATACAGCACCTGCTTGCCCAGTACACCAACCCTCCCTCCCACTCATAGTTGACTTCTGGCTACTGAAACTTCACTCTCTTAGCTATTTATACATTCTTCAGTTATTCTAAATCCATCATCAAAAATTATAAGCCAAGGAACATCTTTTCTACATTCTTAGACATTAAGGGAAGTCACTAGAGCGAACATTAAAAATGACTTTAAAAAACCAAAATGGTTCAATAGGATGAAAGGATATATAATAATACAAACTACCTAGTACTTCAGCTGAACAAGTGTTCAAACATTGATGTTCCTTGATGTCAAAGTTTTAGCAAACTTATCTGTATGCCTGACTAGCCTATCTCCCTTTCCCAAAACAGCATCTGAAATGCTGGTCAGGGGTCAACATTTTAATGATAGATTTAAAGACAGTGCCACTCATAGATTATTTTAAGTAGCTTTAAGTATCAATAGGAAGCCTGAAAGGCCTTCCTACCTGTGTATGACCTAAACTTCTGGAGGTTTCCAACACTAAGCATGGTGCTCTATCCTCAGTAGGCACTTAATAAATATTTGCATTGTATTATACACGTCAGTCTCTTGCATCTGAGTAGAGGTTAGTCCAAGACTTCTTTTGCCAGAAAGAGGTGGGTCAGCTTCCAGATCTCTGTTTTATCTTGTAATCAGGCAGCAGCATTAAGTTAGCAATGTGGCAATCTAGCTCACTTTTGCTGTCGAGGTTGTAAGACTGGGTCATGATCAAGACCCTACAAGAACTTCAAAGTACTACTTCACATTACACATTTTTAAAAAATGCAGTTTCTTTGGTGCCTGGCCCAACATAACATCTTAAGGAAGCTAGCAATTTATATAATTGACAGGTGTTTGAAAGGCGAGGTTTGAGTGATTTAAAAAATTTGTAGTGATTCTGAACTGTTTCAAATTCTAACAAAAGGAAATGCCTCCAAAAAAAAGAGAGACATTTGACCATTTGATAGGCATTCATTTATTTCTAAATGCTAAATATGGTACATGAAATGATACAACAATTTGGAACTGATTTTTATCCTGAGCTACAAAAGACTGAAAAAAACACCACAAAATTCTTCAAAATGTCCCACTTCTGTGCAGGTATGCTATGTGTGGGAGAAAGAACTAGACTGAGAATCAGAATACCTGAGTATTAATCCTACCATTTCTCTTGTGTAACTTAAAACAAGGGACTTAAAAAAAAATGAGACAGAAGCTAGGAGGCAGCTTCTAATGTTATTTCTAATACCTGCCTTAGGGAGGTGTGAAAAAAGCATTTGGGAAGCAATGGTTACCTACCTCACAGGATTACTATGAAGAAAGTATTTGTAAAGGCTATATAATTCTGAGTTATTGTAATTATTGTATATGACTTCCCATTATTTGATCTTCTAAGTTTACCTATATGAATGTTTAACTTATATTTATAAAATTCAGATGTTGATTCAGACTTGGATTATTAGAGATAATAAAACTCAACTTTTTCATTTCATGGATGAGAGGTAAAGTGACTTGTTTAAGCCACCTTGTGAGTTAGTGGAGAGGCAGAATTAGAACCCAGATCTGAAAATCTTCAAATAACGTATTACATTGTTTGTTTACTTAAATGAAATGGATCCAATTCTCATAAGATTTGTAAAACTGATTTTCAGCCAACATAAGTCAAAAACTAAAGTGAATTTAAGTATGTTTAAGACTTTAAAATGTTGCCAACTCAATATAATGAAGTAATGAGCTACATATGTAGCAACATGTGTATTATGAACAAATCATGTCTACAAAAATGGAAATTCACCTTATATCCATGACTCTCCCTTGTATACATCAAGCACACTACCTAATTTTGGTTTGATTTGCACATGGTAGCATATAGCATTCAGTAGCCTTCCTGTGAAAACTTGGTGCAAGTATATTCTGTAAAGATGAAAACAAAACAAAACAAAAAATATATATAATAAAAATATATAAACATCTGAAAAATTTATATGGATATCATTGCCTTAATATTTATTCTAAGGCTTCCTCAAAAATTGAAGCAGAAAAGATACTTTTCCCATTCAGAAAATACGAAATGAAATCCTTACTCTTTAAGGCTGAGTAGGCTGCCAAGATAAAAATGGAATGCTTTGGCGAACATACACTTTATCTGAATTGTCTCCTAATAAATCTAGTAAACATTTCATTTATAAATGGATATATTTTAAGAAGCACATAAAGCAGATCTATAAAAAGATTCATTGTTTCCATTGTTAGAAGCAGACAGGAAAATAAATTTTTGTCTCCCTCCAAATCACTGTGGTTGAGATGTCACAACCATTTCAAAACCTTTCTCACAACACAAAATATATTTTGGGATGTCAAATGTTTGTGGAAGAATCAATACCACTGAACCTCCATTATGCTTGAGAACAAATACTAATCACACACTTGTTGCTTTCAATCCTGCTGGAAGGGCACAAATGCATATATAAGGGCACCTATGTTAAATATGCAATGACTGCATTCTTCCCAATAGAATGACTTGAGCACCTACTTGCTCTATTAGAGGTCAATGCAATTTAAAAAACAAAAAACCATGTCTAAAAGGACTGCTCTCTAAAACATAATTCCCTCAGAGTTACAAGGAGTAACCTAATCCCATAAAGCATGAATTCCTTCTAAAACACTGGCAAGTCATCTAGCCTAAAGACCTCCAGTATTCTCCAGGGAGAATATTTACCAGGAAGACACCTCATGACAGAGTGAGCTGGAAGAGCTCTGGCAACTAGTTCGACCCTGACATTTCACATATGAAGATGCTCAAGTACACCAACATGTATTGTTCTTGATACTTTACACAGATGCTATAGAAATTACACATAAAAAAATAGTTTGAAACAGATAATGAATTTATTGGTCAGCTATGAGTAGGAAAATACATTGGTAAAGAAAAAAAGACCCTGTATATAAATATAATACTAGCTAGTTACAATTTGACCAAGAAGAAAGTTCCACTGAAGAGAACAGTAAAAGCCCTTGTTTACCATCAGACCATATTCAGTTTTCCAATAATCTTATTAAAGAGCTGCCTAGACAAATGCAACATTCTTTGAGCTTAGTGCTGATAATGTGCTGGTTTGTATTACATGAATGGTAAACAAGAAATAGTCCAGTGCATCACACATTATACAGAAGTACTGAGAAGAAAGACTAGATATTCTACTTTAGACACTACTTGAACATACCAAGACAACTATGTGTTATTAAAATATATGTAGCCAAAAAAACCCTCAAAGTTAACATATACTAAAATACTGTTTCAGGCTGGGTTAAGAGATGCCTACAGGAGCAGTTGCTTGAATAATAAAGTTATACAGTTTGGTGGATTGCTTTAAAAATAAATTGTAGAAATTCTTGTCTTGGGTGGAACTCTAATGTAGTGAGACTGATTTTATGTAGCTTATAGAAATCCAGCCTTATTACTTTAGAGTCATACCATATATAGGCAAAAAAGGAATACTGAAAACTATCTATTAAGAATTTGCATCTTAGAAAAAAATTTGAATTTGAATTTAAAATCCAACATTCAGGAAGATAATTTCCCTAGATTTAGAAGCATTAGGCCAAACTAAGGCTTAGTGGATGTCACTGAGTTGAACATAATAACAACAAATTGCCTAGTAGTCTTCTTTGCCTAATTAATTCTATTTGTCTTTTTTTAAGTTTCAATTAGTTCATATTTCCACAGCTTTAGTTTAAATTGTGCCACAAGCTAATTTAGATGAACATTATTTTCTCAAAGGATAAATAATCTCCATAGATACTGCAGACTGTCCTGAGCTTCAAGACACTTTACAGCATGGAATTTAATGGCCCCAAATACCTGTTTTCCTGTAAGAGGGAAACTCTAACCCTTCACTTTCCCCTTTCCCACCCCACCATCCCACTTTAAAGAACATTTGTATGATGTGCTATTATTAGCAAGAACACTGAAGGCCTGTTATGGCAACACCAAAACTGCATTTAATTAATATCTGTTATAGAGCTTTTGAAGAAAAAAAATCTGCACTGTGAAAACACAGGAATTTTATTGCATCTTTTTGGGTACGGCTTGTTGGAAATGATGTTAAATTAGATTCATGACACAGGAAAATATTTTAACATAAAGCTTGCTTGATAAAAGCATCTCAGTTCAGTTTGGGTGTAACTGTTCTTCCCCTTTAGATTCAAAATATTTCTCCTTTGAAATTATAGCTGTAAACCATTCCTTAGATCCTTACAATTCAATTTATCACTATCTAAAAGGTGGAAAAGCAGTTTAAACTGACCCAAAGACTGCAATGTATCTGGTCTAGGCAAGAACAAGTATCTTCAAGACACAACAGTTCATAATATTTTACTCTGCTGCCATAAATTCAAATCTATTTAAGACAGTAACAAATACAGGTGAAACATAATGAGTAAAGCTCAAACCTTTAAGAATCTAACAAGTGCACTCCAGCTCCAGCACTGAGTAAAGTAAAATAGCCCCTACTAACAAATACAAAATGAATAAGTGCTTCCCCTAAACCTGCCATAAAGCTTTCTGGACTTATTATTACATAATCCAGATCATCAGAAAAATAGTTTACTCAATGTGATGAACTCAACTAGCTCATCTTCACTGGAAATTGTCATGATGCATATTACCAACACATTGTTAAGGAAACATGAGTAAACACCTTTTATTCACACTTTAAAAAAACAAAACAAAAAAACATAAAAGTTATGCATTGACACTACTACAACAATTCTACCTGCATTTCAATGTATTGATTATAACCTGGACATGTTGATGTCTGCACAACTTTAAAAAACTAAAACCAAACAACAACAAAAAAAAAACCACAAAAAAACAAACAAAAAAACACCTCAAACAAAAACCAGGTCCCAGACAAGAATTCAAGATCAAGACTTTAAGAAATTTAAAGTGAAAAATATTAAAATCTACATACTATATAATTTTATCTTAAAATGGTTAAGCACACTTAAGTGCTGAGATTTTATAATAAAATTTTAAGTCATTATTGGCAATGACTCATCCACTGTATTAAAAAAAATGCTCACAGCATTCAGTAATTTTTCCCTTAATGTTCATACAGTGCCCTTTTGCTTCCCTGCCTGCAGTTGAAACAAAAGCTGTTGGACCAAGCTCTTTTGGAATTCATTTAATTGATTTTTGAAAGATGAGAGAACGGGGAAAGAAAATATAAGTTATTTTTCAAGATTAAGTTGGCTTTACATCTCTAAGCTACTTAATGGCACTATGAGCAACAAACACAGGATATGATATAACTTAAGTCTTGCATGACACACTAAAATAAGACTTGGTCACTTTAAAATGATCTGAAGAATTGTCTTGGGAACCTGTTCTGAATATACATTTAATTTACACTGCTTCATAAACGAGAAAACATTACTTTTTTTTTCAAGGAATGATATTCTCTTTTTTGGAGACAGGAACACACTGAAACTGAAAAGAATTCACATGATAGTAGTAGTTTGAGTGACAGGCAGCACTGTGCAATGACTCTGTGAGCAGTGCTTGGGTTTGGTGAGCTAGGAATTGGGGACCCACATTCTGAACATGTTCAAATATGTGATATTCAATGCTTCACAAAAGGAAAAATGCCACAGCTTCTACAAAAGCATTTTCATAAAATTCTCACAAACGTTAACAGTATTTTAAAAATATAAAAGAGGATGCACAGATTCTCTCTGCATGCACAGGCAGTGCTTGTTGAGAACAAATAAGAGCAGGCACAGTGGAGATAGGACAAGTAATATTTTAAACAGAAGTTAAGAAGCTGTACATAAGCATCCCTAATTTTTCTTAACTTAAAAAAGTTAGAGATTTAAAAATATTAGAATGTACACAAGTCTACTGATCATTCACTGCTTAGCTTATCTGTCCTGGGAGTTGTTTTTCATACAATTCAGAAATGCATGGATAAGTTACCTCTGGTCAGAGTTAATAATGTCTTAAGCTTTAAACAGATTTTGATTTAAAAAGCAATGTTCTCAATTTAAAAATAAAGTAGTTCAAGAGGGCCAACACAACCCTAACAGTGCAAATCCTTAGCAGAGAAAGCCTGTGACAGCTTCTTTTACTTACAAGCTGGCCTAACACATGAAACCAATAAAAATTTAGCCTTAGTTTACAATACAATCATTTCCAAATCTGATTTTTTAAAGTATAAAATCTCATAAATCAGGTCTTCTGTAGTTCATATACAAGCATAAAGGCTAAATTCAAATTCTCTATTTTACAAACAAGTCTGAAAAAGGAGGGAGTGAAGTATAGAAGAATGGTCTTTTGATGTTACTACTGGCCTCAGAAAAGTAGTGCTACAGATTTCTGTGCAAAGAGATTATGTTGTATAAACATTTCCCTATTTCAAGGCATGAAAATATTATGCTGGAAAGAATAGGAAGATTACTTGTAACAAATTAAAGACAGGTGCAAATGCACCAATCCCTGTCTATCAGTATACAAAGCAGATTGGGCTCAGAATTTTGTCTCTGTTGATAGCACCTGGCTTTTACTATGTCTTTACCAAATAATCAAGATTGAAAATTCAGATCATTAAGAAAAAAATCCCTGTTGGCCATACCTCACTCCTCTATATTCAGATTTTACAATTTCACAAATCAGATTGAGGTTGTCCTCCGAACATACTTGACTACCTCCTGCCAGGAAGGTGGATACCATTGACCGGGGGCAGGAAGGGTAGCAAGAGCTCCAGTTGTGCAAAAAGTGAGAAGTGGTCAGAAGGGATGAGTGGGTGTGGACAGCCGCTTATATTGTTCTCTATTAGCCAATGGTGATCCAGAGGTCCAAGAATGCCTAGGATGTTCAGCTGAGGTTTAGAGTAGAAGATGTAGTCAATAATACCCTGGAAAACAAACAAAAACAAAACCCACAAGATGTTATTGGAACATCAAAGGCTTTCTTTGGGGAATACGGTTTTAAAGTTTTATCACTGGTGTTACCATAAACCAAATCATTCAAACGACTTCAGTCAAAGAAAGCAATGAGAACATAAATCATTATGAAGAACATGACTCAGGTCAATGATAGGAAGGAAAAGGGCAGAAAAATGGCTTCTAGATTATGCTATTTGGCTTTAGAATGAAGTCAATATAAATCCTGCCTCTTGACACCTGTCTTGATCCAGCCCTGCCACTAATCTAGGACTCTGTAGAATATCAAATGATAGGAAGAAAATATCAGGTTCCACTAGAGATAACAAAGGTGACTAGCTAAAATGCATAGAGCTAATTAGTTCCAATGAGCAATATAAAGTTTTTCAAATTAAAATGTTAATGACCTAATTCTGGGGGGTGGGGGTAGAAAGAAGGGTTACAGCTATGACAATTAGAACATATCATCTCTGAGGAAACAATAATCCATAGCAACACTCAACTGAAAACAGTCTTTTCTTCCCTGCTCCCCACAAGCCCTATTAAGATACCTCATGAGGTAATAATGACCCTGGGTTTTCAAAGGCTATACTTGCTGAGTATAAGCATAGGTCATGGACTATGTGTGTGTCTCATCTGAACATTATCCTAGTCAAATGTAGAGGGGCTCAAGCGGCAGGTTGGCCACTACACCAGATGATGAGTTTTTCTGGCCACAGAAATTTACAAAGAACAGTGCAAGATGTGGAGGGGCTACAATCTGCACTGAGATCTATGGGAGTAAAGACACGGCAAACATTCTATTGGAAGATTAAGGTGCAAAACACACAAAATGTGAATAACTTAAAATTCATAAATACATGAATACAGGTAAATAATCCACAGAATCTCTAAATAGGATAAAAGGCATTTTGTGACAGGCACATCCATACACAAAAGCAGTATTTTCAGAAAGACAAATTATTTCACTGGGGCATCTTTACTTTTTTAAGTGAAATCAGCTGCCCTAGTAAGGAGTTACAAATACTTGGTTCCTCCTCCTTCCCTGCTGCAGCTAAGTATATAGAGAAGGGATGGGATTATTTTTAAGAATAACTGACATACAACACTTTAAAATGTGAAAAGGGCTTTACATACATTCCCTCATTTATTCTTAATCCTGTAAGGTAGGTACTTTTGGTATTAACCTCATTTAACAAATGAGGAAACCAAGGCTCCTGTGGTCACACAGGTAAATGCTAGAATTTGGGTATGAATCCAGGTCTCCCAACTCAACTTCCATTACAGCCTGTGGTCACACAGGTAAATGCTAGAATTTGGGTATGAATCCAGGTCTCCCAACTCAACTTCCATTACAGCACAGGGCCTTCTCTTATATAATCAATGAAAACACTGAAAGAGACTCTCCCAAGGTCTTTACTCAAAACTTAGATCTAGAGAGGTCAGTTTTGACTGACTTTTAAAAATTTTAATTTAGCATTTCATTTTTCCCAATTACCTGTAAAAACAATTTTAGCCTTCTTTTTTCAAATTTTGAGTTCCAAATTCTCTCCCTCCCTCCCCTCATGGAGAAGGTAAGCAATTTGACATGGGTTTATACATGTATAGTCATGTAAAACACATTTTCATGTATTTGACATTTTTAATGGGAAAAAGGGATGCAAACAGAGAAATTAAGGTCAGGGCAGGCTAGGGTGAAGAAGCAAATGAGGACATAGTGAATTCATCACAAGAAAAGAACATGAAAGATATTGCCAAAAGCAGAAAAAAGGGCAAGTACAAAGTATCAACACCATCAAAAATTCGTCTTCACTTTCTTTTCTGGCTCCAGGTTTAATCTCTGATGGATCAAATGCTGTTTGCATTTGTCTTCTGACAACTTTTTATTATTTCTTCACTATGTTTTCCTTTTTAAAAGGTTAAAAAAAAAAGATATTAAGCCAAGGTTTTAAAGCAAGCCACAGGTTGTGCAGGCTTGTTTCAGAGTACTTCGCTGTTGCCCTAACAATTCCATCAATGAATCCTTCCTTTTGAGCAATAAGGAAAACACATTCATGTTAACTGGGTTAATGGAAAGTGTGTGTATGGTTCGAGGTATACCCCTCAGGAGATAAGCATTTTGAAGTACCTACCATGTACTAGGTACTGTGCTAAGCAATTTACACTATTATCTCATGTGAGCCTCAAGACAACCCTGGGAAGTAGGTGATATTTTTATTCCTCTTTTATAGCTGAGGAAACTGAGGCAGACAGATTAAGTGATGTGCTCAGGATCACATAGCTAGTAAATGTCAGAAGCTAGACTTGAGGTTAGGTCTTCCTGACTTAAGGCCTAGTGCTCTATTCTAGAATATTAGTTCCTCCACAGATTTTATTCACAGGCAACAAGTTGTGAATAAGACTAATCTTGGGGCCAGTAGCTCACTCTCATGTTTGTCTAATGCAAACACAATAAATTACTGCTAAGGTAAGGTTACTATAAATTTATCAAGTATGATCAAGGAATGAAATGTACCTGGTTAATAAAAACTACCCTCTACACACGTAATAATCAACTTAAAAATTAGAATATATGCTATACTGTACATAATTCCCAAAAGGTTATCACAGTATCTCAGAAACAGTATTATAAAAATCATCTTCTAGACACTACAATTCATGAAGTAAGACCACCTTATTTTTGGTTTTACAGAGAAACTAGGTGTTATTATATCATCAATTTACATTGAAAGTTGATTTTTTCCCCCTTACTGAGGGTCACACATTTTGGTCATCATTTTTAGCATTTTAGTATTTCCATGATAGAAATTCCATTCAAATAAGCATGTACTGAGTAAATATGAAGAGGAAGTCTTTTTCTAACCTAAAACCAATCCACCCACCTAATTCTTATTCTTTTAAATGTTAAAATTATACAGAGATACTTGGGTAAGGAAGAGAATACCTTTTTTTGCTAGCCCGTGAACAAAGAAACAGCAATATTCAGTATAAAGAGATATAGAGAGCGCTGGAATGGGAGTCAAGGGGACAAGGTTTGAGTCCCTGCTCTGTCAGAACTCAGTTGTGTGTCATGGACAAGCCACAACTCTGATTATTTGGTTCTTCCACTGTAAAATGGAGGGATGAGAGGTTGGGGGTAGATTGATAAGCTCTACACCCCTTTTAAGCTCAAGTACTCTAGCAATCTAGATCTCTAGAGTTTACAATGGAATTTCAGTGGGAACTGTAAGGCACCATCAGACTTCTTCACTTCACTTCTATTGCTCTATTGTTAGACAAAGGCAAATTTAAGAACTGCTTTAAAAGTTGAGAAAGCATTCTTTTTCAAGCTACCACCTCTCTCATCACATTTATTTAGTAACTGACAAATTAATTCAAAAAAGAAACAATTTCACCTACACCTTGCATATAAGAACAATCCTTCAACTTGTACTCTCCAGCTGCATCTTTGACCAACCCAACAAAAAAATCAGGAAGTGGGGCAATAATAAAACTTTCTCCATAATTCAATGTTCTAAAGTAAATCTGACTTCACTTAATTTTGACAATAAAACCAAAGATACCTCAGCTTAACAATTTAGTTAACACATCCAATTTTACACAATATAGTAATACCTCAATTATCCAAAACACATCTGGGGGGTGGGGAGTGTGGGGTGGAGAGAGAGAGAAAAGAAGGAAGCATAAGAGGTCTCTGAGAAAACAAAACATGTTTTCAGAAGATACACACTGAAACACAAGAACTTTCCGCACAGGAAGTCCCCGTATTTAGAGTTTATTTACTATTACTTCAGATGTGTATCTAATGAGTTTGGTTATGTTTTTCAAACCCAGAGAGGAACAAAAAGCAGCAAATTGTTGGTGGGCTGGGGTAGGGAGAACTGTTAGAAGACATAATGGAATTAAAAAGGAAAAAATAGTGTGGAAAACAAATATAACTTTAAAATATAGCATAGTCCAGGGACACAGTCTTATAAACTTCAACAATTAAATTACTGTAGGCAGCACACATTTATGTCATGCTCTTGAATCAAGAGGAGGTTAAGTTGAGCAAATTTTATCTATTCCACTAAAAATCCTCCTCTGATGTCTCCCTATAACATGAAAGGGATTTTGGATGTCCAAAGCCTAGGTTAGATGAATGCAAAACTAACTGGCTGGATAAGCTCTTGATTACAGGCTTGATGATAGATTTTACCTGGTCCAAGGCCTAATAACCAAACCTTTTTGAGATGGGGATTTATCTGAAGGCTACCAGGTGATAAATATTTTTTCAGTAGTAACTCAAAAAACTCATCTAAATCATAGAATTATGACTTAAATCACAGATAATGATGTGTTGAAATGTAAGTATACTCTGTTTAAGGAGGCAAGGAAGTATATAAAACATTAATAGAAAAATCTGATCATTGAGGGGTTATTATAATACAAGTCTATGAAAGGTGAAAATTCCCTTTTTATTGATGGTTACACTTTTTATGCTAGAAAGTGAAGCACACGTCACATGGATTTCTATCAAACAACTCGCCAATGCTCTGTATTCTAAAGGAACAGTTTAAATGAGTCTTTTTATCCCAATTAAAAAATGTGTCCATGTTTTAAAGATGTATATTTTATTATATTAAGTAAAAAGGCTACGGATTTTCTAATGGAAGAGATGCTTTTAAATCTAAATTCTCACCTTGAAATCAAATGTATAATTTGTATAAGGCATTAGGCCATTCTCATAGGCACTCTTTAACTTGAAACCATGCGTAATCCTTCCATTTGTCGTTCCATTTTTCCCATTACAGCTGAAGTTAGTAAGACTTTCGTTGTATCTCAGTTCTTTGAAATCCTTATGATTTGTTTCTACTCCACCAGTACTCAAGTATTCTACAACACCTATAATAAACAAAAAAAAATATTAATTAAAATTTAATTACTTAAAATTGTCAGGCTTACCAAGTTGTCTTATGATAAATGTAAGTAAATGCTCTAAAAATACTATTTATAGAAGCATCTTAAAATTCATGTTTACTTAAATCACATTTCTGCCATTTCCAGGTACTTTACTACTAAGACTGGGGGATATTATGCAGTGATTACTTCCGGAGCATAATCTTCAATCCTAATTAGCAATAATAATTTCCTGAAAGCTTTATGACATCAGTCTTAGAGGTCAAACCATTTGCTTTAAAGCTCACTTCTCTAACTGTCCTTAGAGTTTAGTAAGCAAATTACTTGATATTGTATTTATTCTACCAAATCGAAGAATATTCTTGCATTGTACTTGTGTTTGTGAAGAAAGAGGGTATAAATATAGGAGAGAAATCCAAACAAATAAAGCATCTTCCAGTTTGGTAACACAAGCTTTAAAATCTAATAGGGTCAAAGGGACAGATTTAGAAGTACAAAGAACTTTAGATGTCATCATTCCAATCCTTTCGTTTTACAAGACAAGAGATCCAGGAAATAAAATGACTTGTTAAAGGTCACAAAAGTAAGCAGCAAAGACAGAATTTGTACTGGGCTTTTCTGATTCAAAACTCAACATTTTTTCACTTTATCACATAATGACATACCAAACAGCATTTCAAATGCAGTCTGGTTCATTCACCCAACTTGGCTGAAGACAATTTCCCTGAATTTTGAAATTAAAAAATAAGACCAATTTAGCCTACCCTATGCCAATAAAAGATATCATATCTGAGATATCCTGTGAAAGGATAGTTGGAATCTAAAAGAGGTATTGTTAACAATCTTCTCAGAATTTGGGTTACACCAAACAATTGGAGAAGACATATAGATATTAAGAGAATGAAAACAAGTGTCCTCTTTTATGAACAAGATAAACAAACTTTAATGGTCTGTGTTATACATAAAAAAAGACATGAACAGATTTATAAATAATTTATTTTTAACTATCACTTCACTTAATCATATAGTAGGTGCAGAGTACAATGCTGTGAAAGATACAAAAATAAATAAGACAGGCAAAAATAAGTAAGACAGGGTCCTCATCCCTCATGGAACTAAAACCAGAGCAGGAGGAACAGGATACATTATTTTTGCCTTTCAAAAATGCAAGATGAGAGAATCTTTAACCTGGAGTCTGTGAACTTAATACTCTGGTAACTTCCAATATAATTAGTTTCCTTTGTAATCCTATATATTTCATGTTTAAAAACATTATTCTGAGGACAGAATCCAGAGATGCCAACTCCTGATTTAAGAGCACTAATTCAGACACCTAAATTCTAATTAGGACATTTCTCTATTTAAATTGTGTGTCATCCAAAAGGAATAAAGTTTAACATACTAGGATTTTCATTATACTATTTCATTTTTTAAATGCACAAAATCATTTCATGGCATACATTTGAAGCAGATCTTTTCAAATGCTAAGTCTAATCATAAATAGCATCTTCAGTGACTAATGCATTTACATTAAAAAAAAGTATTCTACAAAATAAATATTGTTGTTCTTACCAGAGTCTGGCAAAGAATTGAGATCTGCACACAGCACGAGTGGAATGGTTCCAAGTTCTCCCAGTACACTTGACTTGAGACTCCGAGAGGCTTTGTCAATGATGTTCTTTACTTCAGAGAGGAACATCATAGTTTGTACCAATTTCACATCAGAATATTCAGGATCCCAATGCATATGTGCATTAGCAACAAGAATAAGTTGCTTTTCTGTTCCAAGATGTGGCTTTCCAGCTAAAATTAGAGGGCAAAAGAAACCAAACGTTTCATTTCTCACAATCTTATGACTGAAAGCAAATCATTTTAAATGGTTCAACTCATTTAAAAATATCCTTAGTATTTAAATAGTCTCAAGATCCTTTAAAACACACAAACACACACACAACTTCAAAAGGGAGACTACTTCCAATCTACCTTTGCTGCCAAAAAAAGTAGAAAAGTGTTGATGTTCAGGGTATGAATGGCTATTTCATTTTATATTTACCTATTTCTTTCAAATCAAAAATGCCTAGAAGCAAATAATGAAGGCTTTTTGATTTTCACTCATTCTTTACAAGAATTCCTTAGGAAATTCCCCTATATCTTAAGCTCTATGGGTAGGAGAAATTATTTGACATATTGGAAAAGACTGAAATTTCACTTTTTTTGAGGGATTAATCAAGATAAGATTATCTATTTTCAGATTTCTACTCTTTTCAAAGCTGTCAAGACAACACTTCTATATTTTAGATCCCAATTTCATCAGAAATTAGTCACTTACATGACATTTCAATCAATTCTTTTCGAAGTTCTAGTAGCACTGCAACTCCAATGTTATCTTTTGTCATAACTCTGTTCAGCATAGCTTCAGACCCTTCTGAATTTGCCATTGCTAGTTGATTGAATTCAACAGTGTGTTTCTGAACCAATGTGAATCTAAATATCAAAAAAAAAGCATAGTTGAAAAAATGCTTTCTCAGGGGAGGCAGCATGGTATAAAGGAAAGAGCCTGGGACCAAGAGATAAGTCCCCACTCTACCACATGACTTTGGTAAGATACTCTTTCTCTCTGAGACTTTTTTGTTTCCCCATCTGAAAAATGAGAAAGTTGGTCTGGCTAATCTGTCTAGTTCCAAAATTCTGTAATTTGAAAAGTACAAAGATTTCTAATCCTGTATATCTGATGGAGCTAAGATCACTCGAAGACAAATTCTCCACATTTAATGGCGACTTTCCAAAATTAATATTAAATCATTTTCAGTTTGGCACTAATCTACACAGGGCTTTAGACCATCGCACGCCTAATAAGGAGATTCTCTTCTCTGAACTTAAATTTGACTTAACCACAATGCACACAATCTTCTTAGAGTTCATATGCCACACCTTCCCAAGGATCAGGTTCAAGACAGGCAATTTAAGGAGTTCTTTGGGAGCACACAGAGGGCACATGGTACTTCCATTTATATGAATTAAACCCCAACAATTAACAGAAAATAGAAAAAAATGTATATATGTATAGACACATATGAATTTTTCTTCAAATCTATTAGGAAAAAAATTATGGCAGTAGCTTCATTTTTATTAATAATTCAGTTTCTTTAATGCATTCAATCAACAAATGAGTTGATACCCCCTTAAAAAAGACACTTAGAATAAAGAGTTATACGTTTTATGTTTGCAAGGGAGACATTGTACTTACTTTTCTGTCTTGAAGAATATTGCACAACCATCAACATGTTTTCTTTCTTGCTCTGACATTGTCCTAGCTCTAGATTTTGGACTAAAGAATCCATTATAGCCGCGCTCCTTTAGCTCTACCAGAAAAAAACTGTAATACTGTTCAGTTTCAACCTCCTGAAAAAATCATAAACAGCATAGTATTTCAGTTCCCTAAAAACAAATTCATTATGACACACAAACTATTATAAGCATACCCTACCTACCATAATTAATTAGTTATATTAAAACATAATGTTAGGTGAAAAGGGGTTAGTAAGTATCGAAGGATTGCTACCTGTTAAAGGATGATGATATTATGGCTGACTTTAGTTACAATGTATTAACCTTTTTATTGCATAAAGGCATTGGTCAGGGCAATCTTATAGAGGGTATGCCTATATACCCACATGTTATTTGTAGAGGTGTTGCACCTGAGTTATAGAGGTAAGAACTGCAAAGGCCCATCCCCCTTTTCAATGCATTTTCTCACCTGCTTGTTTTTCATTTTACAAGTACAAAGTGCCCAGATCAATTCTTTTGGTACCCAGGAACACAGACAAAACCTAAGATGTAAAGATGCTGTTTTACCCAGGTCATTTTAAAGTAGTTAATTATAATGTCATTCCAGAGACTGGTATGGTGAGCACCATAAATGTAAATGTGCCCTAATCAAGAAGGTCCTAAAATAAAAAGAAAATTCTCTTATACCTAACTCCATTTTCCCAGGTACTTCAGACTAAAATATGCTGAAGCAGTAAGGACAATGTTGGCCACGCTCAGATATTATCAAAGGCTGAAATTAATTCAGTGGGGCAATATAGGGTTGAGGTGAGAAGCTGATAGTTTGCCCACTAGGTCTAAAACTTAAGGGATTAATGATGAAAGTAGAATACAGGAAACCTATAAATATAGGAATTCAAAACTCTGTTAATTGACAGATGCCAAATAATGTATACTTCATTTGCTCCTTACTTTACTAATTCTGAAAGATGAGATTTCAAATATTTACACAAAAGTTTTTCTCCAAAAATTACCTGAAGACTTATGATGTCAGCATTGCAGCTCAAGATTTCCTGCATAATGGCTTTTTTTCGGTATTCCCAAGTAAGTGCCCAGGATGGACAATAGCCATATAACTGCCGGGTTGCATACTTATCACAAAGAACATTGTAGCACATGACAGAAAACAAAGCTATAGGAAAAAAAATCATTTAACTTATTTACATCAATTTTAGAAAAAAAGACTTTACATTTTTTAATACTAAACTTTGATTTAAGGTATCTTAATTTAGAGGATAACAGAATATTAATAAAATAAATCAGTTGAGACTTGGCTTTTAGACATTCAATGCATTAGCCTCTAAAATGCAGGTTTCCAAGGCTCTCCAATTCCTCCCCATTCTTCATTCCCCTCCATCCCCTAAACTACCTCCATGAAGAAACATGTAAAATTGATAGTTATATTAAAAGCCAAGTCTTGATCGCTTCTGCAGAACTACACAGTTAGCTTATGCACAAGCATTAAGTAAAATCCTGTTAAAACTAATTATAAAGTATTATACAAATAATTTTCATCAAATTTAGAATTTCAAAGGGAATCAAAGTCAAGTGGTAAACCTCTTATGAAACCAAGAATTATGTTATCCTGAAAATCTATTGAATCAAATGCTGCTTGATATAGTTAGGGCATTACCTATGTCTTAAAGATTTTGATTTAATGCCTATCAAATAATGTAAGCAATAAGTGGACCTCAGATATCATGGAAATCACAGAAGACAAAAATGAGGCCCAGGTCAAAGTAAGTGAACTAGGGTTAAGCCAGTCTCCATTACATCAAGCAAATATCCTTTTCCTGTGATTAAATTTCACTGTGCTTTACAGGGCACATTCTCAGTACCACACAGAGACTGGGCACAACGATGGGGAGAAGTTTAGTTTTCAAAAAATGTGATTATTAGTATTTTCCAAATTAAGTCAATTGTAGATAGGTTTTTTTTTTTTTTTACAAAGGGTCCACAATCATTGGTATAACCTAACCTTAATCATATTTAGAAATAACTAGTAGAAAAAAAAAGCAAACAAAAACAATGCTACCAACCAGTTGGCCTTGTTCTGTCTGGTTCTTGTAACATAATCCAAGATCTTGGAGGTGGTTGTTCTGTTGCCACTAGTGAAATATTTAACACAAAATGAAATGACAATATTTCTATTTGTCGTCCCAAAAAAGTAACCTAAACTAATTACCACTTACTTGTTTTTCCAGTACCTGCCAAATTATCAAGCAAATAGTTCAGTAGCCTTCTTGTTCCATCTGGTTCCTGATAGAGGTTCAATATATCTTGTGTAAGTGGATTTCCTTGAAGTATTTTAAAAAAAGCAAAATAAGACCCAATTTGTAAGTATTCAATTTAGAAATAGCAAAACTCTGAATTATTAATTACCTTGAAGTTTTATAAACTGAACTAGCCTAAATTAATTAAAATGAAATTGCTTTAATCACAAAATAAAATCTTGACAAACAGCAAAAACTGAGAAACAAAACACATTTTTTCCTCTGGATTTTAATCAGATTAAATGAAAAAGTAAAAGTGATTAATGTATAGGTATGAAACATGTTTGCTTCTTCAGGCTACAGTACTTTTCTTGGCTCGTGGGTAAATAACTTAACAAAGACTAATAGATTATAAATTGCAAAATTTTGATTACATTAAATTGAAAAGTTTTTGCACAAACAAATCCAATAGAGAACCAAGTCAAATTTACAAGAATGCAAGTCATTCCCCAATTGATAAATGGTCAAAGGATATGAACAGATTAGAAGAAGAAATTAAAGTCATATGAAAAAATGTACTGAATCACTATTGATTGGAGAGATGTAAAGCAAAACAACTCTGAGGTACCACATCATACCTATCAGATTGGCTAACATGACAAAACAGGAAGATGATAAATGTTGGAGATGATGTGGCAGAGTTGGAACACTAATTCAATGTTGGTGGAGCTGTGAGCTGATCCAACCATTCTGGAGAGCAATCTGGAACTATAACCAATGGGCTACAAAAATGTGCATGCCCTTTGACCCAGCATTACTGCTTCTAGGACTGTATCCCAAAGAGATCATAAAAATGAGAAAGGGTCCCACATGCACAAAAATATTTATAGCAGCTCTCTTAGTGGTGGTCAAGAACTGGAAATCAAAGGGATGCCCATCAACTGGGGAATGGCTGAACAAGTTGTGGTATATGAATGTAATGGAATACTATTGTGCTATAAGAAATGATGAACAGGAAGACTTGAGAGCGGCCTAGAAGGACTTAAATGAACTGATGCTGAGTGAAAGAAGCAGAACCAGGAGAACATTGGACACAGTAACAACCACAGAGTCAATACAAAGACCTAAAACATGCTCAATGGACTCTAGAGGCAAAATGCCATGCACATCCAGAGAAAGAACTATGGAATTAGATTGCAGAATGAAACAGAATATTTTCTCTTGTGTTACGTTGTGTTTTGCTTTTTTCTCATGGTTTTTCCCACTCATTTTAATTCTTCTATGCAACATGACCAATGAGAAAATGTGTTTAATAAGAATGTATGTGTAGAACTCAAAAGATTGCACATCATCTCATGGAGGGAGGGGGAGAAAAATCTAAGACTTATAGAAGCGAAGTTAGAAAACTGAAAACAAATAAATTAATAAAAAAACCCACTAATAGATTAATTTCAGCCTACTATAATGAAGAATGAAGAGTACAGAACCTAAAGTCAAAGGAGCCTGTTTGAAGCAGTGGTTTTTACACTTACTTAATTGATTTACTGGCAAGTCAGAACTTTTCTGGCCCTTATTTTCTTCAACTAGAGGTAATACTTACATACCTGGCTGTGGTAAAGAACATGCTTTGTAAAAAACTAAAACATTATACAAAAGTGAACTTTCATTATTATTACTATGACTATCAGTGACTTGGAAAACCTAGTTATCATATTTATCAACTTCAAAGATGACAAAAAGAAGAAGGTGCAGCTCATGTACTAGACAATGGAATAAGGATCTAAAAAGACTTTGAAAAACAGGAAAGACTCAATTTAACAATATGACTTTAACATGGCAAACCTAATTTTCAATAATTGTTTCTTGAAGTTAGTATAGGTAAAGTTGTGTTTTGTTTTTTAATTTAAGCACAAAAGTATAGGATAGCAACATGGTAAAAAAAAATAGCACCTCACATTTCAAACAATATGCCATAATAAATTCCCAATATAGTAATGGTGTAAATAAAAAAAAAATTTAAACATGAAAAACAAGAAACAATATTGCAACTGTGTAGAAAAAGAATATTCTGGTAAAAAAATGACTCTAAACAAATTCTAGAGCAGCAGAAGCCACAAACTGACAGAGTGAAACAGATTTCTAGCCCAAGACAGACTGGAAGGCCAACAGGAAAGAATGGAGCGCAGACCAGCCTGGGCCACACAGCAGATAGGACTGGAGCAGGCCTCAGGTGCAGAACATGTGTAGCAGCTGTGGTTCCCAGATTTCTCAACCCACAAATGCCAAAGACATCTTCAAAGGTCAATAAGAAAGCTCTTTCACCTGGGTGAAGGAGAGCTCAGTCTGACCCTAGTCATGGCCCCAGGGCAGCAGCCACTACTGCAGAAGCTTCTACTTTTGGAGCCCTGGCCTAAAGACCCTGGGGGCATCTGGTAGCTGATCTGGGTCTCAGTCCTGAGTGGTGGTCCTGGGGTGAAAAGCTAGTGGTGGCTGTGGAGAGGGAATCCTACCTGCAGTTCCAGGGCAGAAAAGAGTGCTTGTGGCTGCTCACAGACCACAGCATAGTAAACTCCTTTCCCTTGATTATGCCACCTTGGAGGAACTAAGAATTTACAGGTCCCTAGAGTATAACCTCCACTTGACAAAGGACTCAAAAGTCAAGTAACTGGCTAGGAAAATGTCCCAAAAGGGGAAAAAAGTAAGATTACAGAAGGTTACTTTCTTGGTGAAAAGGTATTTTCTTCCATCCTTTCAGATGAGGAATAACAAAGCATACCACCAGAGGAAGACATAGAAGTCAAGGCTTCTACATCCCAAACCTCCAAAAACAATATGCAATGGACACAGGCCATAGAAGAGCTCAAAAAGGATGGAATGAAAATCAAGTAAGAGAGGTAGAGAGAAAATTGGGAAGAGAAATAAGAGAGATGCAAGAAAAGCATGTCAACAGTTTGCTAAAGGAGCCCCCCAAAAATGCTGAAGAAAATAACAGCTTTAAAAATAGATTAACCCAAATGGCAAAAGAGGTCCAAAAAGTCAATAAGGAGAAGAATGCTTTAAAAAGCAGAACTGACCAAATGGAAAAGGTGGTTCAAAAGCTCACCGAAGAAAATAGGTCTTTAAAAATTAGAATGCAGCAGATGAAAACTAATGACTTTATGAGAAACCAAAAAATTTTAAAACAAAACCAAAAAAAATGAAAAAACAGAAAACAAAGTGAAGTATCTCACTGGAAAAACAACTGACCTGCAAAATAGATCAGGAGAGATCATTTAAAAATTACTGGTTTACCTGAAAACCATGATCAAAAAAAGAGCCTAGATATCATCTTCCAAGAAATTATTAAGGAAAACTGCCCTTGATATTCTAGAATCAGAGGGTAAAAAAAAAAATGGAAAGAAATCACCAATCACTTCCTGAAAGTGATCCCAAAAGGAAAACTCCTAGGAATATTGTAGCCAAATTCCAGAGTACCCAGGTTAAGGAGAAGACATTGCAAGCAGTCAGAAAGAAACAATTCAAGTACTGTGAAAAATACAATCAGGATAACACAGGATTTATTTATCAGCTTCTACACTAAGGGATTAAAGGGCTTGGAATACGATATTCCAAAGGTCCAGGGAGATAGGATTAAAACCTTCCCAGCAAAACTGAGTATAATACTTCAGGGGAAAAAAATGGAATTTCAATGAAACAGAGGACTTCTAAGCATTCTTGTTGAAAAGATCAAAGCTGAATAGAAAATTTGACTTTCAAATATAAGAATCAAGAGAAAAATGAAAAGGTAAACAGGAAAGAGAAGTCTTAAGGAACTCATTAAAGCTGAATTGTTTACATTCGTACATGGAAAGATGTTATTCATAACTCATGAGACCTTTTTCAGTATTAGGGTACTTAGAAGGAATATATATAAGGAACATATATATGTATGGGTATGTATGTGTATATTATATATGTGTAGGTATGTATATGTTCATGGGTGTCTGTGTGTATATACACATACATACACAGAGGGCACAGGGTGAGCTAAATATGCAGGGAGAATACCTAAAAAAAAAATAAAATTCACTATTGAATGGAATGTACTAGAAGAGAAAAGGAGAGGTAGAAAGCAGCAAATCATTAAAGAGGGGGAAAAAAGCTTTTACAATGTAGGGGAAGGGGGGGGAGATGGAAAGGAAATAATTAAGCCTAACGAAATGGAATTCGGCTTAAGAAGGGAATAACACACACTCCATTAGATATGGAAATCTATTTCACCCTACAGGAAGGCAAGGGGGAAGGGGATAAGAGTGAGAAGATAATAGAAGGGACACCAAAATGGGGAAAGGTATAATCGGAAGCAAACAGTATTGTGGGAGGACAGGTCAAGGGAGAGAATGGAATAAATGAAGGGCAGGGTAGGACAGAGGGAAATATGGTTAGTCTTTCACAACCTAACTATTATGGAAGTGCTTTGCATTGTTATACATGTATGACCTATATGGAATTGCTTGTTTTCTCAATGAGGCAGGTGAGAAGGGAGGGAGGGAAGAAGAGAATATGGAACTCAAAGCTTTAAGAATGAATGTTTAAAACTGTTTTAGCATGCAAATGGAAGTTAAGAGATACAGTTTAATGGAGTACAGAAATCTCTTTTGCCCTAAGAAAAACAGAGGGGAAGGGAGATGGAAGAAGGGTGAGTAATAGAAGGGAGGACAGATTGGAGGAAGGGATGGATGGGGTACATGCTGTCCTGAGGTGGGGGGCTAGGGAGAGATGGGGAGAAAATTTTGAATTCAAATTCTTGTGGAAGTGAATGTTGAGAACTGAAAAATAAATTATATATTAAAAAAAAAGAAAAAGAAAATTCTTATCCAATCATGAGGCAAAATAAGATTTGATTACATAAAAATGAAAAATGTTTGATGCCCAAAAAATAATGCAGAAAGAATAGAAAGGAAAAAGAGCAGGGAAAATAAAACTAACTTTGCCTTAAATATTTAATGAAAATTCAAAATTGACAGTTGAACTGACAATTCATCCCCTCAACAGAAAATCACTTAGAAGACAAATTGTCAATAACCACCTGAAAGACTGTTTAAACATTCTAATAACCAAAGTGTCAATTAATGCAACTTTTCTGACTTCATACTCACTAAATTAGTAAAGCAATTTAAAGAAATAAAATTCAGTTATTAGGGTTATAGTGAAACTGGTACGTTTTTACACAATTATTGGAGCTCTGAGTTGGTATAATCATTTTGAAAATAAAAATGGCAATATGCAATAATAATTACAACTACCCATAATATTTGACCTAGTGATCCCATGATTAAGACTCTACCTTAGGGATATTAGTAATAGGAAAAAAATACTCTTCCATACAAAAATATTTCTAGCTACATTATTTGTAACAGCAAAAAAACTAAAAATAAACCATGTGGTCAATGATTAAGTGAGGTTATGCAAATTAAATATTACTATCTACAAATATGGCAAATTTAAAGATTAGAAATCTAAGAAGATATACTGTAGCTAAATGAAGAAAGCTGAGTCAGAACAGGATATAATTTCTGACTACATAAATTAACTTCTGCCATGACAAAATTTTGAAGAATTCACTGAAGGGAAAAAGGTGCAAAAGTTGGAAATAAAACCAAAGAAAAGTTTCTTTTGGGTTTTTAAAAAATAATGTATTAAATTTTTTTTGTTTTACTTTAGTTTCATTTCCAAATATATCCTTTTCCCTCCCCTATGTAAGCTACCTCTTATAAGAAAAAATAAAAATGAGAAAAAAATTTGTTCAGCAAAATCAACACATCAACCTCTCCTATGATATGCAATATCATATGTAATATGATATGCGATAATCCACACTCATATTCCCCAACCCCTTCTTTTGTTGAGGAGGGTGGGTGTGGGTGAGGGTGGGGGAAAGGATCTATTTTTCATCTTTTCTTTGGAACTAAGTTTGGTCATTACAATTCCATAGTACTCAGTTTGGGGATTTTATTTTTTTGATTGTTGTTCTTCTATGTATATTGCTGTAGTCACTGAGCACAACGCTCTCCTACTTCTGCTTATTTCACTCTTCATCAGTTCCCAAGTCTGGGATGAAGTTCATGTCAAGCAGGGATAATTTCATTCTTTACACCTGTATGCCCAGGACCTGGCACAGTCCCTGGCACATAATACATACTGTTTATCAATTGATGTTTCTGCAGACAGTAATTCCATTACATTCTTGTACCACAATTTGCATAGCTATTAAGCAATTGATGTGCACATAACTTAGTTTCCAGTTCTTTGTCACCACAAATGGTTGCTATAAATATTTTGGCATATATTGGGCCTTTCTGTTTTTGATCTTCATGAGATATATATGTTTGGCTGTGAGATATGTGGATCAAAGTGTATGGACATTTTAATCCTATTTTTAAACATAACTCAAAACTGACTTCTGAAATGCTTGAAGCAATTCATAAGTGTACCAGAGTAGTATATTTGTCTTTCTGCAGCCCTTCTAATGTTTATTACTTCCATCTTTTGTAATCTTTGCCAGACTGCATGTGTAAAGTGAAACTATTTTTGTTATTAGTGATCTGGATCAATCTTTCATATAGCTGTTAATAGTTGGCAATTCTTTTAAGGATTTTTTATTCATATTTTTTGACCACTTAATTAATGGAGGTCACTCAATTATTTCTGTTAATTGCCTACATACTTTGGGTAACATTTATCAAATATGTTTAATGCAGATATCACCCTCCTCAATACCACCTTGCCTTGTTATTCTAGCTGCACTGATTTTGTTTGTGCAAAAGTACAATTGAAATTATCCTACTATTTTTTGAAACAGGATACTTTAGTTACTATCCAAAGTTACTATATACACTGAAAAATCTCTACTGGTATAAGGAACTCAGAATGAGGAAACTTTTGCTACCAATACAGAATGCCATTTTTTCTGCAACTTGTAGTCTCAGAGTTGCCTAAATCACTGAGAAGTCAAGTGATTTGTCCAGGGCCACGGATCCAGTGTGTGTCAGAGGCAGGAGCTGAACTCAGGCCTCCATAGTTTCAAAACTTTTTCTAGCCACTAAGCCATAATGGGACAGATCAATAGATAGATAATATGAAAAAGACCTAGAAGTTTTATTATAACCTTAAAATGAATCGACAGTGTTACTTGATTGCCAAAAAAAATTATGGCAATCAGGCTGTATTGAAAGAAGTATACAGAACAACTAAGAGAGAAAATGCAGTCACCTATTATACAGCGCTAAGAAAACATTTGGAGTTTTTTTTTTCAAATCTGAGTACTAAAATTTAAAGGGGTCACTGACAAGAATTAAGTACGTCCAGCGAAAGGCAACTAGAAGACTTGTCTGGAAATCACCAAACATGAGGAAATGTTAACACATAAAAAGAAACTGGACATGGTTAGCCTGAATAAGAGAAGACTCAAGAAGGACTTGAAAGTCATCTTTAAATATCTAAAGAGTAGTTGTGTAGGAAGAAAAAAAGAATTATTCTACACAATTGCTTAAGAAAGGAAGTAGTACTGATGGGAGGACATTATAGGAAGGAATATTTGGGTTCAAAGTAAAGATCTTTGTCATAATTAAGATTTGTTTAAAAAAAAAGTGTTGCTTTATTAGATAATGTATTCCTTGTCACTCTAAGTATTCAAACAAAGGCTGGATCTTTTTCAGGGATATTGTAGAAGATATTCCTGTATGAGGAATGAGGTTCTAAGTAACATCTCATGTTACTTCAACTCTTAAAGATTCTATTAACCATTCTTAATTTTTGAAGACTGTTGTGAGAAAAAGTAGCTACAACTCATGTGACAAAATAATCAACGTGTGGAGTCAAAAACCCTCAGAAAGTTTTATAAGCAGAAAAAAAAGGAGATTAAAGGAGGGGAAAGATGGGAGGCAGATTGGAAAAACGATCAAACAGGAAAAGATATCAAATACAACTGACCGGTAGAGCGATAAATGGAATTGAGATAGGAATGCTTAACCAGGACTGAAGGTGCCCTTTCAATAAAACTTTTTTGGCCTTTTTTAGGTGGTGAAAAACTTGAGCAATTTTTGTTTTCCTCAAACGAATGTTTTTCATATTTTTCTAAATTTACTCCTTAATTAGAAAAATGTCAACTACTTCTCAACTTTTACCCACCAAGATAACAAAATAAAAATAAAAAAAAAAGCATACCTTTTAGACCTAAAGTCTGCAACTGAAACAGTTTTCCCAGCTCAAAAGGTAGAACTCGTAACAGGTTGTTATTTAAATGGAGTTCCCTATTGGAAAAATAAAAATTTGGGGCAGTAAGAAGTCAACGTTAGGCTTCATTAAAGGTTTTAAAATTTATTCCTTGGGAAATAAGTTCTTTGGGCAAATAACTCATTTTTAAAAATCTATTCTAGTCTGAATCTAGTTGAGAAAACAGGTTATAAAACAGACTAAGTGATGATGAGACAGTTGAGCATTTATAATTAGAAAATGGAGGATTAAAAAATAAGGTTTACATGACCTTGAAGAACCAATGAAAGGAATATTTAGATTATCCTTTTGTGATAAACTATTCTTTGAATTTACTCAATATTCATTAAGATTTACAAAAACAGCAGACTTTTACACACTGTTAAAATCAATCACAATCAGATCTTGGGTGCTACCCAGTATAATAATCAGTAGGAGTATCAGTTAATAATAAAGGCAAACACCTGCAACACAATATTCTTCAGTAAGTACTCATGAAGACTGTTCCTGTAATCCCTGATGCTTCAATTTATATTTTAAATCACCTACTCACTATTCAGTAAAACTAAAGAATTCTACTAAAAAGAGGACAGGAAAAAGAGGATTTTGAATAATGTCAGTCCATGTATTTGATTTAGCTCCTTTCCTGGACACAAACTACTACAGCACCGAACTCTTAAGAATTTTCATTTTCCATTTGCATATTTTTCTTAGGACTTATTTTCTTATTACATAAGGCTAGGGTCTATTCCATTACAGTTAGAGGGGAGCCAACAAAACTTTGCTCCTTTTGTTTAAACAGACCATGACAGGAAACAAGTAAAATGGAATCACAGGAAGTGGTCACTGATTCAATCAAAAGCTACTCATTTGCATGTGTGTTCGTCCTTTGTTGCCGAAGAAGACCATGCCATCAGAGAAATAATGACATGACTTGTACTTGACTTTGTTTTGAGTGAGGGAAGGCTGTGCAGGTCACCACCCTCACTTCTCCTCCAGAGCCATCTGAATCCAGTGACCATCAGGATGACTGGAGATGACCCAGGATGAGGCAATTGGGGTTAAGTGACTTGCCTAAGGTCACATAGCTAGTGAGTGCCAAGTGTCTGAGGTGAGATTTGAACTCAGGTCCTCCTGACTCCTGCACTGGTGCTCTATCCACCGCACCACCTAGCTGCCATTTTTTTTGCATATATTACATGTAAGACAGTGTTCTAGGCACTAACGGAGATAAAAAGATAAAGACATAATCCCTACTCTCTAGCAATGAGACCACAAGTACATAAATGTGCAATACTATAAAAGACTTACACAATAACTACAGTAACACATAGAAAATAAGCAAAATGCCAAGAAGAAAATCATTTCCAGCTTAGGACAGGGGACTGGGGGGCAAGGAGGAGGAGAGGGAGGAGGTTGGTAATAATAATAAAAGTTTCAGCTAAGCTGGACCTAGGTTTGCAAAAAGCACAACAGACATAGGTGCTAAGGGAAAGAGAATGGGCATTCTAAACACAGGAAATGTTTGTAACAGGCTTATTGGTAACAAACAATGTTTGTGTGTAAGAGCTAAGTAGAAATGGTAGACCAATGCCCATTCATCTTTTGAAGACAATATACAAAACTTAGCTTTACAAAGTAACATAGTTTGGACATACTCTGTACGTAGAAGTAATCCCCAAATCTAAGCTTGGTCCAGAAATTAAGCATAGTATAGCTGAAATCTTAACTCTTAACTATTCAGTCAAATTTTTATAACACATTTGGTTTAAATATTACACAAAGATAACAATTTGCTCTAAAATATCAAAGGCTTGCTCCACAATTTCAGAAAATATGGTATCCACTTATTACTAAATGTTATAAAAATCTACAGAAATAACAAATCACAGTTTGAAAAATATTTAAGGTAAAAAACTACTAATGAATTCATTTTAATTGTTTTTAAGATTAGTAAGGCTGTAACAACGTGTCTAAGGGTGCCTGGTTTTACATTAAGTCAAATATATTTACCTGAGTGACACCATGTTTCCGAGTTCTGCTGGTAAACTACGGATTTTATTAGAGGACATGTCCAGATAAACCAAATTTTGAAGCTTGGCAATGTCTGAAGGAATGCGGGATAAAGAATTGTCACTGAGATGCAAAGCTGTCAAGTGAGTCAGTGACCATAAAGATGAGCTTAAGCTTCTTACTTTTCCTATAAAAGAAAAAAAGGAATCTAAAGATTTCATATTTCTCCTCAATATTTAGTTCCAAAATGAAACAAAAATTAGAGTTTAACAAACTACTTTAAAATAGTCATACAAACTACACACAAATAAATTCTAACTTGCTTCGAGTAACTTTTTTGGGTCAAAGGTTTGAATTGTAATGGGCACACTAAAATTTTTAAAGGTACTGTCCTTCCCAGAGTAAAATAGTAAATAACTTATCATTTCATTTTATATGTCAATATTTTAAGTAGAAAGAAATTAATCATTTGTATCTATAACAAAGAGGCAGCCAGGTGGTGCAGTGGATAAAGCACCTGGTCTAGACTTAAGACTAAGACACTTGCTAGCTGTGTGATCCTGGGCAAGTCACTTTATCCTGTTTGTCTCAGTTAACTCACCTGCCAAATAAGCTGGAGAAGGAAATGGCAAAGCATTCCAGCATCTTTGCAAAAAAAAACCTCAAATGGGTTCACGAAAAGCCAGACACAACTGAACAACAACAGATCTATAATAAACTCCATCATATTTAGACATGTTTCAGCTTAGATTCATGTCAAGAAATAACTTGAGACTAGTAAGCTGAGCTGTGCAAATTTCTACATCCAAAAAAAAATAGTCATAATAGTGATGCTCCTAACTTGATTAGTAGAGCCAATGTGTGAACAGCATTTAAATGGCAACAAAGACCACAACCTAAGAATCCTAACCCTATATTAAAGACAAATAACACTTCCAGAAACAAGTAGCTTTTGGAGAATGGTTATCTTTCACTGATAAACTGAGGCTAAGTCATCAAGTTAAAAGTACTATAAGCCAGAATATGAAATCAAAGAAATGATAATGCTTCTAGAGAGTATTAAATCTGATCCCTAGCCCAAGATGAATACAACATACTTCTGGCTTCCACAATCTCTTTGGAATCTACCCCACAATCTTTGGTGATTACTGATAAGATCTCATGGAAAACGCTAGCTTTCAAGAACCAATTTTCTAAAGCCTCAAAATTATCTCAAACCTGGGAGCTATTTTCTCTATTATGCAGTATTCAGAAGGGGGCACCACAGTAATGTTGTATGCATTGTCAGGTAGATTCACTATCCTGATTAGTGATTTTGTTTAGCTGTTTTCCTACATTATAAGGGAAGTTTCAGTCAATGAAGTGGTTGAAAAGGTATACTAAGAAATGACTTGTACATAAACAAAGATTATCAATAAGACTTTTAAGAGCAGTACATAATTGTGAAATAGTGCATTTCAGGGGTTTTATTCATTCAAAAAAAATCTGTGAGTGCTTCCTATTACTAGGTCCCATAAGGGAAACAAGTATAAAAATGAGTGTCTTCCCTCATGAAGGTGATAATCATTTTGGGGGTTGTCAAACATATGAAATAACAGCAATCAGTATGAAACTACAATTTTAAAAGTATCTTTTGCAAGAACACTTGAGAAGCATGTAATACAGAAAAAAGTTTTCGGTCGGAATTAAAGAAGATTTTTGGTTATCTAAGAACTCAAGAAATATAAACAATCATAAGCTGTCACTGTAATAAGTTAATATGTTTTCTCTTATGAAGAAAATCAATAGCAACATTATAACTAGTCTTCCATCAAGAAAAGGCTAAAAGATCCAAAGAATGTATTTTTATATGGTGGTTTACTAAAGAGTATGAAGGAAACTCTCTAGAGAATTAGTCAAAAAATTTCCCAAGTAGGAAAGGGAATAAAAAGGAGCTAAGTAGGAAAATATGACACAGAAAAAGAAAAGCAATTTTGCTTAACTGAACCTATGCAACAGGTTCTTTTCATGAAGAGTTCAAGACCTTTTCAAGTAACACTGTCAGGAGACCCAAAGGACACAGGAGAGCTTCAGGCATGGAACATCTGCTTTGTTTCCATCTACCACTCCTTCAGAGAACAGGCTCAAATGTTAACTATTTTTCTTGTCAGTTACTAAACTGGAAAATCTCTCGCTGTACCATTACACTAAAACAGCATGCTAAGAATATTCAAGAGCTAAGTGTGGCCAGGCTGGATAGGTCATGTGAAAAGCATACGGGGATTTTAGTTGGCCACAAACCTAATATCAACTGACACTGCAATGCAACTGCTGAAAAAAAAATCAATGTTACATTTAGCTTAATTTTTTTTCTTTTTTATTCTTTGCTACAAGGAATATCTTGGGGGCAGGGAACGGGGTGGGGGGAGAAGGGCAGGAAGATGAGAAGAGGGGAAGGACATATTTGGAAATGAAAGTGTATAAAAACAAAATAAATATTTTTAATTTAAAAAGTGAAATTTAAATAAGGATGCTCTTATGAATATAGGAACAGAACAAGGGGGTGGTGGTGGTCAAGAAAAGAGCACTATATACAACTTCTACACTAAAATGCCTTTTCTAGCTAGTCGATTGGGATTCTATTATTTCCTGATATTCCAAAGGCTTAAACTATCCTTCATCACACAAAATGGTCTCTCTGGCCAGGGATACATCTACATATGTGAACACACACACACACACGACAAAAATAATCTCACTATCTTAAGCTTTAAACATTTCATTTTTCACAACTCATTGCTTACCACTTATTTCAAGCTCTGCCCAGTGTGATTTCTTCCCATTGGCTGCTTCCTCTGAGGACATAATTGTGTACATCCTCCGGGGGTCAGGTGGATCGTACTTTTCTTTGGGCATGCCTATTGAATTAACAGAAAACCATATGGGCATTTATTATGTCTGTGTTATATATTAATTAAAATACGAAAAAATTATAATTGGTTTTACTTAATTTTAAATTTACTAAAGTCATATCCTAAATGTTAAACACTTATCAAGTAAAACAATAAAATTTAAATAAACTGAAAAATAAAATCTCTCTGAAAATATACTTGAAAAGAAAACTTAAAAGCTTTAAAAATTATTTTCCATATCAAGGTATTTTAAAAGTCTTAAGATTTACAGACTAAGAATTTTGGAAAACCGTGTATATCAGAAACCACTGAAAAGTTACTAGGGAGGGGATGCTACTCATTCAAAGGTTACTACTAATGCTTTTCTTCTTGTTTTGGGGGGAAAATGCAACAACAAAACAAAATTACCAAAGGTCCTTTTATAATATTCTTGGTTTTATCCATTAGATTTTTATTGGAAAGAAGACCCATGAAGAAAAGAGGAAAATAACTTAAGGGATGTGTGTGGGTGTATGTGCACATAGGCACACATGAACGAAAATATTTACTTCTATTTTTTATTTGCAAGGCACCTTTGTAACACATTTATTTAAATACACAATTATCATTAAATGGGAAAAACTACTTTGACATGATTCAATCAATACATTCTAAAGTACTATCAACCTAAGCTATAGGATCCCTAATTGTTTTGTGAAAAACAATTTCTCCTTAAAGGGTCACAGATAAGATACTGACAGCTAAGTCTGAGCAAGCATGGAAAAAGAGAAGATAAAGTAAGAGTATTAAGGCTCTGAGAAGAGTGGCAGAAGGGACATCACTGCCAGTTCCAAAGTACTCTCTATCAGGAACTTTGGAAAACCCTGAAGGGGGAAAGAGTATTCACAGTTGAATGTGGCAACAGTAACTAGGTTTATAAATATAGCAAAGTATGCGCTGGGCTACACTAAGAAATTCTTTACAAGTAAGATTCTAAGATATCTACTTGTAAACACCGATACATTCACTGGAACTTCTGATTAAATGAATTTTATGCTATGATATGATAATGAGTTTTAAAAGACTGCTAAACTGTCTTCTATTACATATAGTTACTAAAATTAGCAACCAGTCAGTGGTTGCTAAGTTGTAACATTTTTATAAAGGCTTATTATTAAACCTTTTTATATTAAACTTTTTATTTTATACTAAACTTTTAAAAAAACTTTTGTAACTTTTATATAAGGACAACAGTGAATCCTAAAGCTGCGAAAAAACCAAAAACCAAAACAAAACACCTTACCATCCTAATTCTTGGTTTTTAATATGAAAGGCTTCACACAATAGTAAAATACCACAAAAAGGAAGTAAGAGTCATCAGAAAAAATATTGTCTCTCATTTCATAAAATGTCTCTAGGATATTTCACTAGTAAAACTACAAGTTTTTAAAGTTTAAGTAAGTATACCAAAGTAATCTTAAGAAGGAGAAGATGAAAATGTTAACGTTTATTCAAATCAACTTACAAAGTAAATTACTGAAAGATCCTAATAGCTAATGCCACCTACTACTAAGAATACTATGTAGGTCATGAACTGAGAATCTGTTGATGATACAGAACTGACATAGGGACCCTGGAATGCGACTACAGAATCATAAAATAACAACAAAGGAAAAGAAAGCTGGGAATAATACAATTATCTGCTCCTAGGTTTTAGGAAAATAGATCTTTAAATGTGTAGAAAATGTAAGTCAAGAGTCATAAAAAGTTCTAAAACATTAAAGATTAAATTCTTACTATACAAATTATCCTAGGGAGGAAGAAAAAAGTGAGGAATCTAAAGAAAGTGTAAAACATTGTAAAAATATGCAACAAAATGGAAAGAGAGGATAATCCAGAATGAACATTTTAAAATGGCACAAAATTTTAAAACATCAGAAAGGCAAAAGCTGATAATATGTCAAGGTGAAAGAGGGAATCTAAAAATATTTTTAAGGCATTTTTTTAGCTATGTTCAAAATACAAGATAAACTATAGGCAGCATTGCTCAAGTAAAATAACAAAAAGGAAAACTCCTTTAAATTGTTTCCCTTCTCTAACAAGGAAAGTATCTTCAAACTGTCTTATCTTTCCTATTAAACTATAAATTCTTTCAAGCAAGGAAACATGATTCAGATAAGTCATTTCTGTATGTCCCTCATTACAAGTAATAGTATTTTGCATTTAGCAAATACGTTTAAACTAAAAACAGTATTTTATTTCCCCTGTCTAAAAAATTCAAGCCCCTATGTCCAGAAGCAATATATTCTAGGGTGCTAAAGAAGTGGATAACTTTAGAACCTAAGAAATCATGACAAATGGAAGATGAATAAAAAAATGGAGATAGGACAAAGGTCCCAATTTTCAAAAGAAATAAAAAATGGATTAAAAATATGGGGAAGTATGACTTCAAATACCTGGGAAAGTTTTTAGAACATATTACTAAAAAACATGATTTGTGGCCCCTTAAGGAAGGGAAGTAATTAGTACAAGAAATTAGCATGTGTTCACATATACCAAAGGACTCTAAAACTTGAAGATAGGGAAAGTTTGCCACCTACAGGTGGCAAAGCAATAAAGAATAGCTGGCATGTTATAGGAAAATATAAATTCAGAAATCTAGCTAGGTTAAACAAATGACAAAAACAAAAATGATTACATTTGGTTATGAAATACAGAGATTGGAGCTGTGATTTAATTGGCATAAGAGAACTCTTGGATGAGAAATCTAACTGCCTCTACCAAATGCAGTTTGGCACCTTATCTGCAAATGACAGTCTTAACAGAGTTAAGTAAGGCAAGAAAAGGTTAAGTGTAAGTCCATGGTCATATGGCTAATATGTGTCAGAGGTGGGACTTGAGCCCAAGTCTTCCTGATTCCAAAACTGGCTAGTTCTCTATCCATGATGTCATGCAACCCCCCAATATTATAACAAAGATAAGCACAAAATAAAAAAAATGTCAATTACACAAAAATGGGAAAGAGGAGACACTGCTCAAGAGCACTTCATGTGAAAGATTTGTAGATTACAATTTGAGTATGAGCCATCTGTGAAAAAAACTAATAAAATCTTATGCTGTATCAATATTAAGTACAGTGTTTAGAACAAAGGTGGTAATATAGTCCCATGGTACAATATGCCATTCAGATCAAACACCTACTCAATTCTGAGTATCTCACTTTAAAAGAACACTGACAAACAAAAATAATCCAGGAACATGACCAAGTTGGTAAATTGCTTAGAGATTTTTATCATGTAAAATACTGTTGAAGGAATGGAGGATGTTTGGCTTGGACAAGACAGGCCTCAAAATATTTTAAGAACAATCACGTGGAAAACAAAGGTATTCTTTGTTGTTCCAGCAAGCATAAATACAAACCATGAGTCTCATGCCTTTTTACTTAGAGATTCTACAAGTGGACAAATACCATAAAGATATCCCAGGCAGTGAAAAGGATGCTATAAAATATAAAAATATTTACAGTAACTCTTTTTGTAGCAAAAAATAAAAACAAAGTGAGTTCTTATCAATTGGAGAATGGCTAGAAAAATTGCAGAAAATAGAGATATACATATATACTTACAATTCACATTTATAATCTTATTATAATGAATGCATTCAGAGCAACATGGTATGACATACTCACAGACTAAAGTAAAGAAAACAATATGGATGATAATTACAATAAAGCAGATGAGAGTAATAAAATGAATATAAGGTGATTATAATGCCCAAACTTTGCCCCAGCGAAGAGCATGCACAAGAAATGTGAGGGACACTACATGTGAAGAGTATCTCAATGCTGCATATGCTGTCATACATGATTACTATGCTAGCTGGTTTTAACTGTTTGGCATTGTTGTTACAAGTAAATATTTATGGTGAAAATAAAAAGGGAAACAAAACGTATTGATAAAAACCATTTTTAAAACTTAAATTAGAGCTGTCCAGAACTGTGTAACAGGATGTCTAACAATGTAGTGAGATTCCTCATTATCAGAATGGTTAAAGGAAAGGCTATATAACCATTTGTTAAGGATATTATATAGATGATTCTGGTTTTGGTTAGAAGGATTTCAGAATGTGTCATTCCAAATTACAAATGCATGTATCTTAAAAATGCATGATGTATATACAAACTACTGCTATATTATTTATATTTACTATTTTCTTTCTGTCAAATCAAGTTATCTAAATTTTTCTACTTATCCCATAAATTTTGTTTATTAAATTAAGACCACAAATACTAGTTACCTAAATGTGTAAGATACTTTGAAAAGATAAAACTCTTTGTTTTAACAAAATAAATATGCATAAGGTTACAAATGCTGAGCTGAAATAAAGTTATACAAGGAATAAGAAAATTTATGTTATAAAGCAATTCACAACATCATCTTTGGGAGTAAAAAGTCTATTAAATGGAAGCAATTCAAAAGTTACCAAAATCTCAATGGTGGAAAAAATACAGTTAAAAATGCACAGAAGATTCAATTTGTATTTGTATTATTTCTTCCTCCAGTACCCATATTTAATTTTTAGACACCCTCCACCAAAAAAGCTAGAGGAAAATTTTGGTATATAAACTTAACTTAAGGTATCTGAATCTTATTTCATAGATAAAATTTACAGTATTTTTATTTCATAGTAGAACTATTTTATAGGAATAATTATCTAACATCTAACTTTATCCTAATATATCAGGGAATATTACTTGTTTCAACAACATGGGATCCCTGATATTTATCAATTTAACAATGGAATATATCAAACACTAATTATAAATACAATACCCTGATATTAAACACATGAAAATGGTTAAATATGACTACAAATCACTTGTGGTTCGTATTGAGTGTGTATGTGTATGTGGCTGATAACCTTATAGTTTATGTCAACTTTGTAGAAAGGGGTTTCAGAAAGCTCAAATTGTCTTTACTTGAATTGAGATCATTTAAATGTTCAAAATGTCTCACAAATGTAATTATTTAAATTTTACTTAGTATAGAACCAAACCATGCTTTGCTTCCTAAAGGTAGGCATACTATGGTTAATAAACTATGGATGATAATCTAGCAAAGGAGACTGAGGAGAGGTCAGATATGTAAGGAAAAGAACCAAGAGAGAACAGAGTCAAGAGAAAATCCGGGAAGAAAGGGTTGTCCACAGATGAAGTAAGATAAGGCTTGAGAAAAGGCCATTAGATTTAGCCACTGAGATCACTGGTAACTTTGAAGAGAGCATATTCTTCTGAGTGGTAAGGCTGTAAGCTGAAAAGACAGGAAGTGGAGGTTACAAAGTATACATACTTTTTTCTTAGAGTTATTTTGAAACAGAAGATAGATAGTGTAAGAGTCCGATAGGGCCAAGTGAGGGTTTGTAGCAATAGGGAAGGAACCAGATGGGAGGGACAGAGAACTTGAGATGGAAGGAAAGGGATAGGATCAAGGTACACATAGGGAAGGTTAGCTTTCCTGACAAGGGCCACCTCTTCAATGACTAAAGTAAAGGAAAAAAGAATAGAGTACAGATTAAAGAGTATCAAGTGTTTCAATCTTACAAAATAAGAAAAATCCACTAAAATTAAAGACATGAATAGAAACTGATTTCTTAAGAGGCATCTAGTGAAAAGAGATTAAGATTAAAAAGTCATGGCATAAATGCAAAATGCTAACAGAATTTATATTGTCTCCTATAAGGATAAGGAACAAAATCTGAGCCCTCATGCTAAACTCAAGAATATGAGAGGACCATACAATTTTAGGGGTCACTAACACTGTTTCTACTACTGAGATGTACCTGAAAACTGAAAGTACTCCTATTTTTTAGTCACCTCACCACCATCTCCCTAGACAACTATGCTGAAAGCATAGGTATCATCTTCAGTTCCTAGTCTCACACCCTCCCACCCAATTATTCACCATGTCTTGTTATTCTACCTTGGTGGCAACTTTTCTGTACACCCCTTTCTTCTGGTGGGGACACCATCCTGGTGCAAGCCTTCACACCAGGACTAGTACTATAATGGCCTGTTGGTTGGTCTCTCTGCCTCAAGTCTCTCTCTACTTCAGTTCATCCTCTATTCAGCTGTCAAATCGTTGCATTCCACTTCCCCTCCCCCTTTACATACTTTAGTGGCTCCCTATCACTTCCAAGATGAAATATAAAAATCCAGTTTGGTGTTCAAAGGCCTTCACAACTTGGTCCCCTCCTACCTTTATATTCTTCTTACACCTTATTCCCTGCCTCCCTGACCTCTGCGATTCAGTGATATTGGCTTCCTTGCTGTTGCTCACACATAACACTGCATTTCCTAACTCTGGGAACACTCACTGACTGTCCTTCATAGTTGCAATTCTCTCCTTCCTCATTTCTTCTTCTTGACTTTCCTGAAATCCAGCTAAATTCCCACATTCTACCAGACGCCTTTCCTGCTCCCTTTAATGCTAGTCCTAGTCCTCCACTGATTATCTCCAATTTATCTTGTAGTTATCTTGTTTGTACCGAGTAGTTTGCATACTGTTTCCGCCTTTAGACTGTAAGCTCCCAGAGAGCAAGATTATCTTTTGCCCCGGTTTCCCCAGCACCTAATACAGTGTCAAGTATTATAGCAGGAGCTTAATAAATGCTTACTAATAAAAATCATTTTAAAAAATAGAACTTCAGAAGGCTATTCAAACAAAGCAGTTTTAGAACTACCATGTTAAATTAAGTATATACCTCCCAATAAAGCTGTACGGAATAAAAACTTACTGTTTCACATGCTTTTTTTTCCTGTTCTTTGTATAAAGAAGTATTCGTGTTTTCAAGTTCATAAAAAGAAAAACGTTTTAAAATAAAATGCATACTTGCCTAAAGCCTTTTTTTTTTTGCATTCTGCAACAGTTCTTCCTTAAATTCATCATTTTGTAATTGTCCCTACTAACTTCACTCAATATGATGCTGACCGTTTCTGGTTTTTCAGAGACATTTAGGAGAATTCTAAAACTATCCTCCAATGGCAAGTCCTCTCTCTGAACTTGTTCTTAACCTGCCAATCCAATCACTATTCTATTTCATTATGTGGGTCACAAATAAAATTTCTCTAACAGTGTTACTGTCCTAAAAACATAATCTATAAATTGTAATTCAAGATTTTCTCCCAAAAATCTCACCTTAATTTTACAAACAAAAAAACACACAATTGAACTACAATGTATACAGTTTTGATGCTCTTTGTGGAAGTTTATCATATGACCACAAGCTAATTTGGGGGGGAGGTAGGGGAAGGTAAAGCAGGGAAAAGGGCTATTGGCAAAATCAATTAAATTAAAATAATTTAGAAATTGCAAATGCTATGGGAGCACTTTCTGCATCAATCCACATATATTTTCTGAGAAATTACCATGGGCAGGGAGCCACGGTAAGAAATGCAGGATATATAATGTAGCAAGACCTGATTCTTGTTTTCAAGGAATGTATAATCTAGTTATGATATTTCAATATCTAAAGTTGAATAATCTAGTCTTTGGTGACTACCAAGTGACAACAATGATTTTAATAAACACCGTCAAAATTTTGCTGTACAAAAATTTTAGTATTTGGATGCTCAAGGAATTTGATGTTTTGGATTATTAAGGTAGCTAATGTTGATCCCTATAAGTATATTTTTATTTTAACCATACTGGATGGGAATTTTTCTACAACAGTATTTACATCCTTACCTTACTGAACAGAATACACTTTTTCTTAATGTATTACATTCCAATAACACTCAAAAAGGACTAGAAAGCATGTAATAAGCCAGTAGCAAAATACAAAGGGGTAAAAAGTAAGGCATTTTCTTCAGGGGTCTATGTTTTCATTAGCACGGGCATGCCACCATATCACCTTATAACTTAGAAGAGAGTCTTCTAGAATTGCTATAGGCAAAAAAAAAAAGCCCATCTTACAGCTAACCTGGTAATGAGTTTCTGGTTAGGCTAACAGATACAAATGTTGAGCGGTTAGGTGGCACAGGGGATAGAGTGCCAGATATGGGGTCAGGAAGACTCATCTTCCTAAGTTCAAAACTGGCCTCAGACACTAGCTATGTGACTCTGGGCATCTCACTGGCCCTGTCTGCCTCAGTTTCCTCACCTGTAAAATGAGCAGTATCTGCCAAGAAAATCCTAAATGAAAAAATAAAAGAAAAAAAGAAAGCCCCAAATAGGATTATGAATAGTCAGATGCAACTAAAAAACAACTGAACAAGAGATTCAGTACTCTAAACTCATACTAAGTTTTCAGCTTGGTAGAAGCTGCCACAGTCTATGCTCTGCCAGCACTGTCTTCAAAAGTCTTCAGGGTCTATTAGGTGTATATTCCCAAAAAAGTCAAAGACAAGAAAAGTGGTTATACCAATATTCATGGCTGCACTTTTTGTAGTAGCAAAGACTTGGAAACAAAGTTAAAGTCCATCAACTGAAAATGGCTAACACTGTGGTACATGAATAGAATATTGTTTTACTGTAATAAAAATGAATACTAAGAATTCAGAAGCATAGGAAGACTTATATAATGGATGTGCAATAAAAAGAACTTAGAAAAACAATATATAATAAAACCGCTACAAAATATAAAGAACAGTTAAAAGAAACTGAGTGCTAGCTAATTATAATGACCAAACTTGGCCCCAGAGAGGAGTAAATATACTTTTCTCTATTCTTTGTAGAGGTAAGGGGGTAAGGTTCTGAAATATTACATACATTGTAATTTTCAACTGATGTTTTGATTAGCTTTGCTGAGCTAATTTTTCCCCTCTTTTTGTTCTTTGTTAAAATGAAGAATTACAAGGCAAGGTGTGTGTGTGTGTGTGTGTGTGTGTGTGTGTGTGTGTGTGTGTGTGTGTGAGAAAGTGATTTATTATAAAATGAAGGTGACAAAAATTAAAAGATATCTAAAGAGATTATTATTTATTAAGAGAAAAATTTACTGTTTTTGTTGGGGCATCTAAGCTCTATGAAGTATCAAGAGATCTTAATAGAGGAAGGACTTTTTATAGAATGTAATAGTTTCTATCTAAATAGCCTTAAGATTTACAAAGAGCTTTTCTTACAATAACCCTTTGAGAAGTAGGCAGTTCAAGTATCATTACCTAACACTTTATAGATGGGCAAATGAAAGCTCAGAGAAGTTAACTGATTTCTCATGAAGACAAGTGACAAAGTTAAAGATTCAAATCCAGATCTTCTGTCTCCAAATTCGAAGAGGGGTCGAATAAGACAAAACAAACAAAAAAATCTAAAGATTAATAGTTTCTATCTGGTAAAGTGTGTGATGAGTTAAGGGATTTAATAATTAATGGGCAATGGGAGATAAGTAAGACCATCTTTGCATTCAGGAAGCATGTATCTAATAGGGAATATGAGCTATACAAGGCAATAGAGTACAGAAAAAGATAACTGTCACAAGGATTTTTTTAAAAACTCTTTTTAAACAATGAACAAGAAGACTTCAGAGAAGCCTGGAAAGACTTATATGAAGTGATGCTGAGTGAAAGGAGAAAAACCAGGAGAACTTCGTACAAAGCAACAACCACAGTATGCGAGGAATTTTTCTGGTAGATTTAGTACTTCACTGCAATGCACAGACTTAAAAAATTTCCAATGGACTCTTGAGGCAAAATGCCTTCCACATTCAGAGTAAGAACTATGGAACTAGATCGCAGATAGAAACAGACCATTTTCCTTTGTATTATATTTTGTTTTGTTTTATGGTTTCTCCCACTCATTTTAATTCTTCTACAAACATGCATTTAATAGGAATGTACATGTAGAACCTATATAAGATTGCATACCGTCTCAGGGAGGGAGTGGAAAAAAAAAATCTAAGATATATGGAAGTGACTGTCGAACACTGCAAACAAAATAATTCAATTAAAAATAAATATTCCACTAATAGCAAAAAAAACAAAATAAAAACTTTTTTCTTGTTTTGCAAGACTATGAGTGTGGAATATTGAATTTATTTTCAAGCTCAACATGTGTGATTTTGCAGAAGTTCCCCCCCTACACCTTTTTAAAATCTGTGTTATAAGGAGTAGTTTGCTAGAGATGGATATATTTGGAAATGAAAAAAAACAAAAGGCATTAATTAAAAAAAAACTTAAGAAAAAATAGAGTAGGAAAAAGCTGTATGTGAGGCAACAAGAGGCTAATTTGAATGACTATTAACAAACATTATTAAGCCTATGCAAGGTATTGTGCTAAACACCAAAGATACAAGGAAAAAAACTGAAGAGTTAACATTCTAATAGAAGAGGCATTAAGGGATTAATCAATCAAAAAACATTTATTAAGCCCCTACAATATGCCAGGCACTAATCTAAGCACTGGGGATAGAAAAAAGGAAAAGGACAGTCATCACTCACAAATTCACAACACAAATGAGGGAGACAACAAGCAAACAAATAACACAAACAAGCTATACAGGGGATAAATAAGAAATAATTAACGAAGAAAAGGTATTAGAATAAAGAGCTTGGAAAGGCTTGCTGTAAAAGATGGGATTTTAGTTGGGACTTAAAGAAGTCAGGAGTTGAAGATGAAGGAGAACATTTCAGATATGAGGAAGGGCCAGAGAAAATGCCTGGAGTCTCATTGATGGAACAGTCAGGGGGCCAGTGTCACTGGAATCAAAGAATACATATCAGGGAGTAAAATGTAAGAAGGTTGGAAAGGTAGGTGAGGCACTGGATTATGAAGGGCTTTGCATGTCAGAGAATATTGTAATTTGATCCTGGAGGTGATAGGGAGCCACTGGAGTTTATTAAGTGGGGGGTGGGGTGGATGATATGGTCAGATCTGCCTGCACTTCAGGAAAATTACTTTAGTGGCTGAGTGGAAAATGGATTGGAGTGGGGAGACGAGGCAGGCATACCCACCAGCAGGCTATTGCAATAGCCCAGGCATGAAGGGTTGAGGGATTTCACTAGAGTGCTGGCAGTGTCAAAGAAGAAAAGAGGGAGTATTAAAGGGATACTGAAAAAGTGAAACTGATAGGCCTTAACATGGTTTGGATATGAGGGTAAGAGACAGAGAATGGTTGAAGATGATTCCTAGGTTGCAAGCCTGAGGGACTGGGAAGATAGTGTTGCCCTCTACAGTAATAGGGAAGAAGGAGAGCGGAGGTTTAGGGAGTTGTGCTTGAGAATTTAATATGTTTATTGAACATTCAGTTGGAGAGGTCTGAAAGGCAGAAAACACATGTGATATTGGAGGTCAACAGAAAGGCTGGGACAGGATAGGTCAGTTTGAAAATCATCAGCAAAGAAATGGTTATTAAATGCATGGAAGCTTATGAGATAACCACTTGAGATAGTATAGAGGAAGAAGAAAAGACTCAGAACCGGACCCAGTAAAACACAGGCCATGAATGAATGAGGAGACAGAAGGAACAGTGTGATAACAGGAGAATCAGAAGAAAATGGTATTTCAAAAACCTAGAGAGAAAAGTATATTGAGAATATCAACAGTATTAAATGCTAGAGAGTTCATGGAGAATGAATATTGACAAAAGGCCGTTGAATTTGACAACTAAGAGATCACTGGCAATTTTAGAAGAGTTTCAGAGGGATGAGGCTGAAAGAGAGATTGTAAAGGGTTAAGAAGAGAATGAGAGGAAAGTGGAGGCATATATTTTAGATAGTCTTTTGAAGGAGTTTAGCTACAGAATGTAGAAAAGATATAGGACAATAGTGGGGATAGAAAGAACAAGTGAGGGTTTTTTAAGGATGGGGAGAAATGGGAGTGTTTGTAGGCAGCAGATAAAGCTAGAAAATAAGTGAAAAAGTAAGGATGACAGAAGGGGCAAGTTGTTGGCAGAGGCAAGATGGAATGGGACTGCTTAAACAGAAAGAGAAATTAGTCTTGGTAATGATGGCAGTAGTGAAGGAACATTTGAGCTTGGGTAACACAAATTTGTAGCTTTTCTGTATTCGTAGTATTTACATTGTGTATATGTATGTGTGTGTGTGTGTGTGTGTGTGTGTGTATACATATAAATGAATGTTTGTATGTATGTAGAAGACAGGTACAAAGTTGATAAAAAGTAATCTTAAAGGAGGTAAGCATTAGTGGCAACAGGAGGAGACCAGGAAAAGCCTCTTGCAGAAAATGATGCTCAAGCTGAGTGTATCTTAAAGAGAGCCAAAAAAGCTTCTCATTCAAGTTGCCTCACAACCTAGCTCTAAGCACAGGCTTGAGAGTCCAGCCAAACTATCTTTATTCCTTTTCCTTACACACGTTCTGGCACAGGCTATTCTCCATGGCTAGAATGTGTTTTGTCCTCACCTCTGCTTCTGGGAATCCTTAACTTCCTTTAAAACTGAGCTACATCTGGACTTCCTATATTAGGCCTTTTCTGATCTCTTCCTTGCCCCCGGCTGCTACTATCTCTCATTCTGATATTACCTAGAATTCATTCTGTATAAATTTAAATGTGCATTGTCTCTCCAAATAGAATATAAGCTCCTTCAAGGCAGGAATTGTTTCATTTTTGTTTTTGTATCCCTAGGCCTAGCTGTATTTGGCACATAGTAGGTGATCAATAAATGTTTGTTGATTGAGACCTTCAGAAGATCGGGCTTAATTAAGTCAAAACATAGTAAGTAAACCCCCTTACCAAAGTGCTTAAAGGACTATTTTCATATCTGATTTGACACTACAGGCTCTGAAGACATTTCTTAGTCTAACTGGTAGGATTATTTAATAGGTCAAGAAATTGAGAGCATCTTGTGTTATTCCTGGCAAAGGGAAAGACGGCTTTCATTCTTCTTATAAGTATACTGAAATTTAATTAGTCAATATTTTCCTAAACTAGTTTTTTTCCTTTTTAAAGAACCAGAGCACTTCAAATTTTATTTTTACTTAAATTAAAACACCTAATTCTGGTGTTTCAAAATTCTAAACTTATCCAGGTTCTCCACTTCAAATTGTTCTCCCCATAACTCCTTTTCCCTTTGTTGAAGATAACAATTAGATACACATTTAAATAAGTATTATTTAAAGTTATTTCTATTTTTATGGCTCTCTGAAATGACTTAATGTCTAAATCCACCCCCAATTTTCCTCCAAAATCTTGCAGAAAGCATTATAATGCAGATTCATTGCCATTTTAGCTATTTATTAGTTGCTAATGTAAAATTATCTATTAGAATTACAAAGGCCATTCTAAAACTAACTATAACAAAACTAAACAGGTGTATACTCCTGAACTTAACCTCAAATAAAAGTTAAGCCCAATATAAAGATACATATAAATGAAGAACTTCATTAAGTAAAATAAAATGTTATAAATAAAAGTGCTAAAGATATAGAGGTTAACTTCTGATGAAAGCTGACACTCTTCATCCTCAAAAACCAAGGAGGGGGGTGGTGAGCAGGAGGAGGAATCAGATGTAGAAATATGCATTTATTAAGCATCTTTGTGCCAGGGACTGTGCTAGGAGCTAGGGATACAAGTACAACAAGAATGAAATAATTCTGATTAGCAAGACATTTAGTTAACCGGTAAAAATGACTCAGGCCACAACCTTTGATATTTCACTGGTATAAAGAACTTGAGGAGTCAGTCAACTAGAACTGCTCTGCAACTTAAAAGTCTTAAAGTTACCTGGGAACACTGAGAGATTAAGTGATTTGCCCAGGGCCAGACAGTATGTATCAGAGGTGAGACTTGAACCAGGTCTTCCTGACTCCAAGGCTGGTCCACTATCCACTATGTCATGCTAATCTGAAATGCATAAAAACATCAAATATGGAAAACAGGTTGGGTTCCTAATAATACAGTTATGGATTTTGGATATTATTGAATAAAATTCAAGTCAAACAAGAAATAAGTCACTCCTCATTATTTACACCAGTATGTTCCTGTAGGTTTCCCAAATTTTCTTTCTCCTTCTTTGCCTTTTTTAATAATCCTCATTCCCTCTTCTCCAGATAGCTACAATACTAAATCATTTCTGATCTACCTGTTTTCAGAGCTGCCTAGTTCACCAAATCAAGTGAATAATAAAACTGACATTATTTAATAAGCATTTATTAAGCATTTACACTATGTACCAAAAACTTAATTATTATTTCCATATCCACTAAAATAACTGGAATATGGGCTTGTTCCACCTATTCAATCTACAAACTCGCATTTTGAAACATAAAGCTCCTTGAGGGCAAGAGTTTGCTTTTGCTTTTTGTCTTTGAATCCTCAAAACCTATCCAGTCCAGTGCACAGCAGGCACCTAAATACCTAATGATTAACTGATTTGTGGATTTGTAGTTAGACAGTCCCACTGGTTATTAGCCCTCCCTAGTACACAAATTAGACACCAACAGATCCAGACACACATCATTTCTGAAACCACTCTCACTTCCACTTGAATTTAGCTCCCTTCAAACCTCAGCTCAGATGCCACCTCCTATATAAATAGACTTTTCCTAGGGTGTGGTTGTATGTGTGTGCGTGTGTGTGCATGTTGTTTTAATATGTATATGTTATATTCCTCCAACGCAGGGACTGTCCTGTTTTGGTCTTCAGATATCTCAGTACATAGTATGCCTTTTACACAGCAGGTACTAAATGTTTTTGAATGAACAGGCTGATCAGAAAAATGAACTTTCATAGAGGCAACTAGCTAGAATAATGGATCTGTGCTCATCCTGGGTGTGTGGTCAGAAATACCTGAGTTTAAATACAGTCTTAGATATCTATTAGTCTATGCGACAGAAGGCAAGTCTATTTGACGGTAACATGGAGATAATAAGACCATCTACATCCCAGGATATGCCTCAAGGATCAGATAAGATCTCTGTAAAGCACTTCCTGGCACACAGTAGGTGATTAATAGATGCATATTTCCTTCCCCTTTCTCATTAATTTGGGTAAGTGTAAAGTTCTACAAGTGGATCTTTAAAAAAAAAAATCACATGAGCAGAAAAACTGCTCAAAAACATCATGCTCAATAAGGTACATAACACATGTACACAATAAGGGAGGCATGATCCGACAGTATTATTTAGAAATAAGACTTGGACATTTGTGTACTGTAAACTAAAATGCTAGTTAGGGAGAGGCAGATTTTGGCCAATACATGAAACAACTTCTTAAAGATTAGTGTTATCTAGAATAATGGACTGCTTTATCCCTAAAAATCTTTAACTGGAAATTAAATTACTGCTTAATAAGGGGATCTTGTAGAAGGGAACAATAATTTGAGTACAAATTGGATGAGGTGACTTCTAGTGTCCCTTCAAACAGATTTTGTGAAGGAAATATTTAGCCTGAAGAAGGGACAATAGAGGATATATGATCATTGTCTTCAAATATTTGAGGTGTAAGAAATGAATTATATGGGGTGTCCCAAAAGTCTTAGTGCCGTCTTAAGTTAGTAAAGGTTCAAACTGCACCAAGACTTTTGGGATATCCTTAAAGTAATAAAATAACAAAAACCACTTAGTAATAACTACAAATTATAAACCAGTACGGTATAAATGAAAGACTCTATTTAGAAAACCTGAGCTCAAATCCCACTCTTGCTTGTTACTTGCATAAATAAACTGTAGAACAGAAACGTTATTGGCTAAATAATCTCCAAGGTTCCTTCCAGATTTAAACTCTATGATCATATTATTGCTAGGGGAGGTAATTTAGGATGATGAGTAGAAAGCTGGCCTCAAAGTTGGGAACACAAGGGTTCAAGGACTACTTTTGATGTATCCTTGAAAATCGCAATCTCTCACTGATCTTTAATGTTTGCCAGAAACTTTTTTTTGAAGTTTCCCTCTCAATAAGTTCCCTATACCAGTGGTATCAAACTCAAATAGGGATGTCTGAGGACAGTGTATTGACTTAAAAAACCACAAATTAACATCCCTTATGTTGTATTGTATTTTTATGTATTTTGTTAAACATTTCCCAGTTACTTTAATCTGATTTCAGCTTATGTATTGGTAGAAGTAAATGACTTTTAAAGTCTCTTAGCTGGATGGAAATAGTAATAAAATTTATTATTACTTAGCCCTCCCAATTCTGTATCACTAGCTAAGCAAGCCTATTTTTTTGTATAAGTCATTGATAATATTAGCAGAACATGGCCAAGGAAAGAATCCTACAGATAACTACTAAAGATACTTTCTTCACATATGGTAACTAATCAACAGTCTCTGGATACCGTTATTCAGTCAATCATGAAATTACTCAAGTGAACCGTAGAATGAGAACTGAAAGGCTCCTTCATCCATGATCATACTCCTCAGCTGTAACATGCATTTGTACATGAGTTTTTTCAAATGATGCATATTTTTATGGAGGACTGTCACTTGCACATGCAAAGTAAAATAAAAATAGCACTTACATTGATTTTTAAAAAAACTTCCCTCCATGCTTAAAGGAGTCCATTATCAAATCAACTCATGAACCATTCGGAATGATACACACCTATAATATTAGAGTTAACATTCCAGAAACTTAGCATTCTCTAAATTTTGTAAATCAGTTTGTACAACAGAAGACCCCTGACTACCATAAATGACTTCAGAATGGTTTTCCCCCTTTTGTGATGTTGTTTTTCTTTTTAAATCACACATAATTTAACAAAATGTCAAGTGATATGAAATAACTAATCTGTTGATCCTATGTTTAGTTAATACTTCTGAATCACTAACCATCAGGCCACTAATATCAAAGTCATATTGACTTTGGACTTCTGAGAAATAAGAAAAATTCTTTAAGAAAATTATGCTATACATGACAAAGAAACAGGTGCTGCAACTGTTTTGAATCATAAATTCTATTTTTTATGTTCTAATCTGTATTACTGAATTTGCATTTAAGCTAAAAATCACGAAAGCAGATTACAACTATAAAAAACTATTTAGGATCCAACCACAATACTTCAAGAGATGGGATTTTATCAGTGTAGCAAGGCAGATGCTCCTTCAGCCTAATGTCTACACACCACAATATGTTTTTTGTGTGTTGCTATAGCCAAAAAGAAATCATCTACTGGCTAATGTTAACCTTCTGTTAATAAGCTTTTTCACATTTAGCTAGGATAATTCTTGGATGACAGATACACAGTTCATTGCCAAAACTGTACTTGAAGCATTCACAGCTTGATACAGCCTGCTACAGCTTCCATTTTGCTGGCATGATGTTTGAGAACCCAGCTTCATTCATCCATGCCAGGATAAAATAGGAGAAGAGGACCTTAGTTTCAATATTCCATGAAAAGGCAGGAGAATTAGAAGAAAAAAAGTTGTCCATGTATAACTGATATCACATTATTTGCCTTTTCATGGGATGGCAGATGGGTGAAAAGGAGAGAGAGAATTTGGAACTCAAAAATTTTTTTAAATAAATGTTAAAAAAACTGACATGTAATTGGGAAATATTTAATGAAATAAATAAAAGTATATTTTTAAAAAAGAAAAACAATTCCAATGAAAACTTCAATACCACCAATATTTATTAAGTGCCTACTATATGCAAAGTACCAAGCTAAGTGCTAGAGATACAAAAAGAAAAAAGTCACTGCATTCAAGGAGCTTTATATTCTCCAGGCTAAATGTTATTAGTTCATTTACCAAGAAGGGGCACAGGCCCATCCAAAGTTTGAAAAAAAAAATGGGGGTTATTTGAAACTAAAACAATTTCTGGTTCCAATTTCAGATGCAAACAAATTAAATATATTGCTTCTCTGTTTTGTTATACCTAAACCTTTCCCAAGTATAACATCATTTCATTTTGTTTTAAATAATCCTTTAATTTTACACATTTAGACAGGATTGTTAAGAGAGGTATTCCCAACAGCAGCATTAAAATTCAAGATACAATAATGAATATAAATACAATTTAATACATCTGCAGAATATCTAACATGTATGTTAAATCTACAATGATATAGTTGGGTTTAGACACGAAGAGGCACCTCTTTATTACTCTTTCCATGAAATGTCATTGACTTACCAAGAAAATTTAAATGCTGGGCACAAGTGGGATAATTCAAAACCACAGAAAGAAATTACAACTGAAGTCAGCAATAAAATTCACCTTAAGCCCCAGTCTTATGCCCAAATCACATTTCTACTTTTGTATTAAGAATTCAATATTAACAGCAACTCACATTTATATAGTGCTTTAAGGTTTACAAAGTACTTTTCTAAACAAGTCTGTGAGGTAGTTGGTACAACTATTATCTCCATTGTTCAGATGATGAAAATAGAGCCCAAAGAGAAGAAATGATTCGTCTATGGTAACATACATAATTAAGTGTTGAAGATGTATTCAAAATCGGGGGTCAGTAAATTTTTTCTAATTATCATACTGCCTTCTTAACCACTATGACATTCTACAATTAATTTATTAAAGGTCTAAAGTAGTTTGAATGTAATATACCCTACTATACACCAAAGTACATGGATTGTGAATTTAAATGACCATATATGGATATAAGTGAAAATCAAGAGGGTTTTAAAATCTTAAAAATTTTTTAAGTTCATCAGTCAACAAGCATTTATTAAATATTCCAGGTATTGTCCTAAGCACTGGGGATACAGAGAGAAGCAAAAAACCCCAAAAAGTCCCTTATCTCAAGAAGCTAGTCTGTTTTTTACCTTTTTTGGTTTCAGAGATACAAGTCTGCTGTTGTTGTTTTTTCAAAACAGAACTCATGGATCTACAATCTCATCTACAGAGGCAATCCCTTTGACAGTTGAATCAAGTCATCTAGTCCTTTTTATCCTATGCAATTTATGTTTATGTCTTTTCAAACAATCATTCCTGGGGAAAGGAAGGGAGATGAAGAAAAGAGAGTGCATTCCCCCCAGTGGGGGACCTTCCCTCAAGGTCTTTTAACATTATATAAGCACTTGTACAGTTTGAGTTATCACTCAGTCTCACTATTTAACTAGCTTACTCCCTTTTCCCACACCGGCCATCTTTCCAAATTTAAACTTCTTTTGAGGAAGAAATTAAAGAAATATGTCAGTAATAACGACTTTTCTTGACAACTAGAGGTCTGTAGCTACAACTGCAGCTTTGTGACAACTAAGCTTTACTCACAAGAAAATTTAAAAATATAATTACCCAGAAATCCCAAAATTATTGCCATTAAAACTACTGGTGCCAGATGGCCCCTACTAAAATGTTTTTTTTTCTTCCAGTATTGCATGTAGGATACATGTATCTATAAGTTCATAAATACACGGAGGATACATGTATCTACAAACCTCAATGTATCAATGGCAATATAATTTTATGCATTTAAAAACTATATATATAACAAGAAACAATGAGTTCTATATTAGCAAATGATTTTAGGGTTTTTCCACTGAATAAAATTTCATTATAGAGTAGGAAGTTTTCCTAACCAACTCTGCCTGATTAACTGAATGGGCAGTAAGAAACTTCTGGAATTTTATAATCAGCTAATGAAGTGTTTGCACTTGACAATATAGTATACAGGATAAAATGTAATGAGATTGCATCCTAAGCATATACACTGGGAGATATAGTCTAATATAGTTCAAGTCACATTTGGAATTGCTATCAAAACCAGTTAGACACAAATAGTCTTGTTCTTTTACAGTCACACCTCTGAGTAAAAAACGGAATTACCCAGTTGATTTACCTACCTTATCCAGTGACTCTGAGAGACTTTTGGATATTTTTTTTTGGCTATTTTCAGAAAATAACTTGACCCTCAAAAGGTAGAAAGAATGAATACTGAATTAGGAATCAAAAGACTTGGGTTCTAGCTCAAGCTATGATACTAATTAATGTGACTTTAGGTAAGTCACAGTTACCTTTGGGCCTCAGCGCTCTCATCTGTAAAATAAGTCAGATTATACGTTTTTAGGTGTCTAAAGCTCTTTTTTAAAAAAAGCCCAACTTTACAATTCTAACTCAATGACTAAGAATTGCTACCAATTGAGTATATTTAGAACTAGATGTAGACTTAGGACAAACCCCACAGATAATCTAAAAATGTCTGAAGCAACAGAATCATCACTAAAATACAGAATGTTCCAAAGTACCTCAAAAGAGATAACTTCTATTGATTCTACATGTTTTATTATTTTTTATAAGTTTTTTAAAACCTCAGTCATATTTCATACTTAATTTTTTTTCACCTTTATTCCTCTTTGAATCAGAGTCCAAAGAGAAAATTTAAAAATTTCAAGAATCCAAAGAGAAAAGAAAAGTTTTACTGGGCCTATACAACCAAGACCAACATATACAAAATTAATGTAAATATGGACATACTCATGTAACACATGATTTATTTCTCATTGCAAATCCCAGAACGTCAAGATGACCATTTGAAATACGGTTAATTCTTCTGAATAAATTTTAATTAAGTCAGTTCTTGATTCTAGTTCCAATTTCAAAAAAGAGGGAAAGTGGATTCAAACTAGCATAATAATAGATAGCTATCTTTTAAAACTTAACTCACACTACTAGAGAGACAAATTACCCCAACACACAGAAACAGAATCCAGGAGGACCTAGGTTCAAAAATTCTACCTGGAGAAACTATTTGTTGTATGACCTTGACAAGGAATTTGCTTTGTCTCAGTTTCCTCATCTGCAAAATAGAGATAATAGCATTTATCTCTTACATAGTTGTTATGAAAAAGGCAAGTGAAAACTTAAGTACTCTGCAAACCATACAGCACTATATGTTTCAACTACCTTATGTTTCAACTGCATGCAAAACTTGTGTTCAAAAGTCTGAATCAAAACACTGAACCTGTAGTCTGAGTCTGCCACTAATTCTTTATGTGACCTTGTGGGCAGGCCACTTAAGTTTCCTCTCCTGCAAAATGAAGGGGTTTGGACTATAGATAGGATCTTTTAGGTCCTTCCAGCTTTAACCTGCTAGGACCTATAAAAATGTTCTAAAGTTAGTATTACTGTTCCAGTTAATCGCTTTTTTAAAAAATCTGCTCCCATGAATCACTGGATACAAGAATATTAATATAAAACATGCATACTCCCATCTGCACATGATGCCATAACAAATACAATGCCCACCCCTGAAAATCATAGTTACACAAGTTATCCAAATTATTTCATCCTGTTACAAACCTACTCTATTTAGCCTCTCCTACTAGCTGGATACAAAATTACTCACTGATTTAAAAAAACAAAACATCCCCAAGAATCAGGCTTGTTCTTGGAGTTATCCCAAAGAATAGAATTGGAAGCAATTCTCTACTGTTGATTCCTTGCATGTGTAAGCCACTTACCTGCTCAAGTCCCACCCACCTCCCTTCGGTTTCCCCGCGCTCCTGTCAATCAAAGCCCTAACTCTCTTTCCTGACGGTTTCAGACTCAGCCTGACTGCTCGCTGCCGTGGTGGCTTTTTTTAGTGCCAACTAGGCCCCAGCATCCCGACCTGCAGCGGCAGCGACAGTAGTTGTTGCAGATTCTTATCACAACAACCGACAGCCCTGCTTGAACGAGCAGTTCTGCGGTGTGGGGGTTTTCCTCCCCACTTCCATGGGACAAAAAAAAAGTTGTGGTTTTGTTGTTGTTGAAGTGTTGGGGCTTCCGCGCTGATGGGGGGCGGGGAGGGGAAGAGGAAAAGAAAGAGAAATCGCCCCCGGGGTGAGATGAATAAAAGAAACGGAGCTCGAGGTGAGGAGGAGGAACAAGAGATGGAGGTGGCAGCGAAGACATCCAGGGTCCCCAGCCTGGGGCAGGGAGCGTACGTGCGCCCCTCGGCTCGGGCCGATCAAGGATGGCAAGTTTCGGGGGAAGATAACTTCTCCCCAGCGAACAGCTGCTCCGGGAGTGGGGGGGAGGTCCTGGGGGGCAGGAAGAGGAGCCTGGGTGCCCGGGAGCCCCGCGAGGGCAGCCCAGGGCGCCCGCCCGTCCCGGCTCCCCTCCCCCCTCCCTCCCCCCCACCTCCAGCCCCCCTCCTGCGGCCCGGCCCTTCCTCAGCCTCGGCTCCTTCCCCGCCCGGCCCGGGCTGAGCTGGGGGGTCCCGGCTCCCGAGCGCTTACCTCTCGGGGTTCGCCTCCTTCCTCCGCCTCCTCCTCCTCCCTGTGAGTGCAGCGGGGTCTGACCTCTGGAACCACCATACCAGTCCCCCCAGCTGCCGCCGCGCCGCCGCCGCCGCCGCCGTCGCCGCTCCCGCCTCAGCCGCCGCCGCCTCGGCCTCAGCCTCCCGCGGCTCTTTGTTCCCTCCGAGGGCGCCGCGGCCGCCCGCCCGGAGCCCGGCCGCCGCCGCTACTGCCTCCACCAGCGCCTCCCCTCCGCCGCCGCTTCGTCTTCGCCACCGCCCTCTTCGCCTTCCCTGCCGCCGTCTCCTCCTCGTCGTCGCCGCCGCCGCCGCCGCCACCGCCGCCTCCTCCTCCTCGCCCCCCTCGTTTTCATTGAAAGCAAACAAGCATCATGGCGGCGGCCGCCGTCCCCAGCCAGCGAGAGCCCACACAGCGGTCCCGGCTCCCAACATCCCCGCCGCCCATTGGCCGCGGGCTCCGGACGCGACCATTCGGGGACCAGCTCGGGGAGCGCCACAACAGACGCCTGCCTCCCCGCTCCCCCCGCAGAGGGCTGCGGTTGAGCTGGCCTGCCCCGTTCGGTCCTCCCTTCTTCTCTTCCCCCACCTATTCTTGCTTGCTTTCCTTTTCGTCTCTCTTCTCCCTTCTTCTCCCTCTCCTCCTTCTCGTCTCTCCTGTTCTGTTCTTCCCTCTCCTCTTCTTTCTTATCTGTCTCCTACCACTCTTCTCTTTCCTCTCATTCTCTCTCCTCTCCCCTCCCCCTTTCTCTTCTCTTCTCTCTCTCTTCCTCCCTCCCCCTTCCTCCTCCTCCTCTTCCTCTTCTCTTCTCCTGCCCCCCAACCTCTTTTTCTCCCTTTTTTCTTTTATCCCCTCACACCCCCACCCTCTTGCTTTTGTCCCATCCGTACACACTCTACTCACGTAAAGCAGAAAGAAAAGAAACCAGGAAACCAGAAGCTGACTCCCAGCTCTGACACTTACTAGCCCCTTGACCTTGGGCAAGTCAATTCACCTTTCCGAGCCTCAGTTTCCTCCCTCTGTACAACTGGGATAAATAATAGCTTTCCCTACCTACTTCCCCGTATAGCCTGGAGCTTAGTATAGTAGGTGCTTAGTAAATACCAATTGACTAATAGATAACTAGAGAAAATACTTTGTAAACCTGAAAGCTGCATATAAATATAAATTATCATTACTTCTTTTTATCACCCAATCCGGATTATTTGTAGTAGGCTATTGCCCCAAGGACACTTCCTTTCTGCCTGTATCCCTGCCTCGATGCTTGGGGACTCTAATGTGTGCTATTATTTCCTCACATACATGAACCTTCCACTTCGTCAGCCTCTACTCCCAGAACTGTAATTTTGCTTCACTTCAGCTGCGCAGAAAAGGTCATAAACTTTTTCTTCCTATCTCCCATAATTCTTCCAACTCTATTATCCAGATCTGAAATTCTTTCTTCTCTCAAAACTCCCTATCCTTCCATTCCTCACTGAACTTCACACCTAAAACTATTCTGTGTCATCTCCTTGCTTTCCCAGTGGACCTTTCCTTCTCTGGCCCACCTTAGCAATGTAGTGAACTACTCCTTTCCAATTCACAATCTAAGTATGCTCTTCTTGTACCCTTGTTTCTTTTTCTCTGTCCCCACTCACACCTTGACAAACCCCAATCCTGGGGTGCTCCCACCTTTTCTACTCCCATTCTAATGATGCTAAATAGAAGCTCCTCTAATTAATTCATGTTACATAACCTCAACCCAGCCCTCACTGCTGTCAGACAATTCTTTCATTCCTCTCTGACTTACATTCTCTTATAGTCTTCACAGAGTATACTCTTCCAAATCTCTCTTTAAATCTCCTACACTGTCCTTTACCAACCACACCTTGGCTAAAGACAGTGCTTCCTACTTCATTAGGAAAATAGAGGCATCCATGGAGAACCCCCATTTTTTTCCTTTTCTAGATATAAAAACTGATCCATATCATCCTCCATTCACTATTCCTTTGCTGCAGTATGACAAAGAGATACCTCCTCTCTCCAAGGCTGGCATTTCTCTGGGTACCCTTGGTTCTATATCCTTATTTCAGTCATACTCTTTGTTTAATCTTCAGTCTATCTTTATCTTCCAGGTCTTTCCTAAGTGTGCCCTGTCTTCTCTAATCCTTTAAAAGAAAAGAACAGAGAAACAAAGATAGAAAGAAAGAAAGAACCCTGTCACTTCAAGCTATCTCTATCTCTCATCTCTTTCATAGCTAAATTCCTAGAAATAGCTGATTGCCTCCACCACCTTCCTCCCACTCTTTTCTCAACCCTTAGCAGTCTGGCTTTCAACCCCACCGCCATACAGAAACTGCTCTTGCCAAGGTCAGATGGCTATTGTCACTCTTGTCCTTCTTGACGAGACGTCCCTCTCTGCCATTTGTTTATTTGGGTTTTGTTTTGTTTTTTACACTGCTGGCCACTTTGTGATTTTGCATACTGTCTCCTCCCTCAACTTTTATGACCCAGCTTTTTCCTAGTTCTCTTTCTCATCTAACCATTCTTTTTCATTCTCTTATGATATAGCATCTTCCATAATTGGCCCCCTAACCCTAGGTATCCCTCTAGATGCTATCCTGGGCCTTCTTATCAGTTCTCATTGATTGAGTTGTCATCACAATGCAGTAGATTTTCAAATCTATGGACAGAGCTCTAATTTCTTTTTGAGCTCCAGTCCTTTATCACCAATTGCCTGCAAGATATCTCCAAAAATATGTCCCATAAGCATCTCAAATTCAACACACAAAAGATCACATTAACTTCTCCCTCATACCTACATCTCTTCTAAACTTCCTCATTTTTGATAAGAGTCACCACTCTTCCAATCACCAAATTTTGCAACATCCCAGTTTTGACACTTCCTTTTTCCTCATCCCCTATATCCAATCAGTTGCCAAATCTAGTTGATTTTCTTCTACATTATCTCATAAGACCATCTTCATGCAAAGGACTTAATGCATATCCTTATTCAGGTCCTCATCCCCTTTCACCTAATCTAATTGGTCTTCCTACATCCAACTCTTACCTCTCTTCAATCTATTCTCCAAATAGCTGCCAAACCAATCTTCTTAAACCACAGGACTGATCATGTCACTAACCTACTCAAGAACCTGCAGTGGCTCCCTATTGCCTTTAAAAGAAACTCCTCAGTATGACATTTAAAGCCTTTCAGATCCCACCTTTCCAGTCTTATTTTTCATTATTCTTTTTCATGTACTCTATATTCTAATCAAACCAGCCTACTTATTTTCCTGAACTCAGCACCCTATATTCTACCTCCATGGCTCGCATAGGCTGTTTCCCATTCTTGGAATGCCTTCCCTCTTTACCCCTCCTCTTAAAATCCTTAAATTCTTTCAAGGCTTAGTTCAGATATTACCTCCTATAAGAAGGCCTATGGCAGACTAGTGACAGATCTAAGCTCAAACATTTAGTAGCTCTGTGACCCTGGGCAAGTTTCTTACCCTCTATCTCAATTTCCTCAACTGTAAAATGAGGGTAATAAAAGCTCCTGCCTTATAGTTTTGTGGTGAGGATCGATCAATTGATATTATTTGGAAAGCATTTAGCGCAGTGCCTGGCACTTAGTAGATGCTCAATAATGGCAGGTTTCCTTCCTTTCTCACTAATACTCACTTTCTTCAAATGATCTTGCCTTTACTTATCTGTGTACCTATTGTACTCTCTCCCACTGGGATTCAAGGAAAATTTCAATTGAACAAGTTTTTATTATCTATCTGCTACTGCTGTATACTTTGCTGGAATTTTAATTTTGAAGGCAGAGGACTTTTTTCCTTTAATCTTTCTATCCCTAGTACCTAGCATCTTTCTCTTCAGAATCAGAGCTCAAGTTTGGTAATCAAAGCCTTCTGCTGCTGTAGGAGAAACTGAGACTGGCAGATCTCTTGAGCACTGCAGTTCTACACTGCAGGCCAAACTAATTGGGTGTCTGAATTAAGTTTGACATTAATGTGGTGAGCTGCTGGGAGTGAAGTGCATCAGGCTACCTAAGGAGGTAAGAATGTGCTTGTCAGAAACTTAGCAGGTCAAGGCTCTTGAACCAATTATAATAATGGATCTGGAGTGGTCAATGGTTCCTTTTCCAGCCTGGGCAGGATGAGGAGACCTAATCTTTTTTTTTTTTTTTTTTTAAAGCATCACAGTTCAACTCTATGTGTGTTTAATAAATGCTTATTGAGTTACATTGAATTTTTTTCTCTCCTTTCTTCTCTTCTCCAAGTTTCTTTATTCCTCCTTTCCCCTTTCCTTCCTTCTCCACCCTCCTCTTTTCTTCTCCTCTACTCCTCTCCTCTTTCCTTACCACTGCTCTCCCCCTTCAACTTTCTGGCTTTCTCCACTTTTGTCATTTTCTCCCTCACTTCTGCCTCTATGAATCCCTGATTTCCTGTCTTCTCAAGCATCAAGAATTCAGTATTCATGCCCCAGGTAAGTCACTAACACTTTTCCCTGTTCCCTGGTTTTACCGCATTGTGCTGATAAGGCAGCTTGGAGGAGGTGGATACAAGCAGGCTATTACCCTGTGGGACTGGAGGTATGGAAGGTGAATAAGAAATGGATGATAGAATGCTTGCTTATTTTAATTCCTTGTTAATTAGATTGCAGTCTACTCTAAATGAATACCCCTGCTCCTTATTATGTTGTCAAATTTGTATAATTCTATAAAGGTAAGGGTCAATTCAGCTTAGGTGCCCACCTCCAACATGATCTGCTAGGCCTCTCCTTCCAAAAGTTAGCTTGTATTTATTTTTTTATATATTCTGTGATTATGTGTGTACATGCCATCTCTCCAGTTGGAATATAAAGTCCTAGAAGTAAGAACTGTTTTTCTTTTGTCTCTGTATTGCCAAAAGCTTAGTTCAAGCTCCCATCCAAAACAGAACTCCTTAACTTTTCCCTAAATCCTTCCATATTCCCAGTTTGCCTATTACTGTCCAAAGTAACACTATCCTTACAGCTACCTAAGCTTGCAGCCTCAACATCATCCTCTTCTCATTTGTACTCATCTTACATATCCATTCTCTTAACAAATCTTGCGATTTTAACCTTCAAAACATCTTTTCTATGTGTCCCTTTCTCTCTAGTCATCACCCTTGTAGAGGCTTTCACCATGTAACACCTGGGCTATTTCAACAGCCTTCTATTTGGTCTCCCTGGCTCAATCTCTTCCTACTCCAGTTCATCATCCTCTTAAGTGCAAAAGGATCTTGATAAAACACAAGTCTGTCCATGCCACCCCACTAATCAATAAAATCCAGTGGGTCCTTGTTGTCTCCAGGATCAAATATAAACTCATATTTGTCATTTAAACTTCTTTACAATCTGTTTCCTTCCTTTTACCTTTCCTGTCTTCTTAAATTTATTTCTCTCTATATACTATATTCTATGATCTAGCTAAATTGGCCTACTTTATATTCCTAATGCAGGACACTACATTTTCCAACTCTGCATCAGCACTGGCTGTCCCTTATACCTTCTTTACCTCTACCATCTTGCTTCTCTGCATTCCTTTAAAACTCAGCTTCTACTTTTTATAGAAAGCCTTTCTCTCTACTTTTCCCCCTCCCCCATACCTTTCCTCTAAGATTACCATCCGTTTGTACTGTGTATAGTCCATAGTTATTTGCATGTCATCTCCCACTACAATGTGAGTTCCTTCAGAGATCCTTGAACTTCATGTATCTCCAGTGCTTAGCACCAAGTGACCGCTTAATAAATGCTTATTGACTGATACAAATAGGTACTTAATAAATGCTTGCCAATGGTTGAACTGCTATTACAGTATTATATTAATTAAAATGATAGAAATAAGTGTATTAAATGGTATAAAGAACCAATAAAATAGTAAATGGGAGCGATCGGTTATAAGCTGAAAACGTCATGCATTAGAATTGTGCCATATCACTTTACCACTCCTTTGAGGGAAATATCTGTTGGAATCCAAGTTTTCCTGATGCCTCATATACACTGAATCTTAAAATAAAGGCATATCCTTCTCCCTGGGAAGGTCATCCTGTGGTGCTCTTGCCCATACTTGTCTAGTACATGTACCTGGAGACAGTACTCTCTCAAGTACCAAGACTTCAGCCCTCATGCCCTAGGTGAGTCACTAACACCTTTTTCCTGTTCCCTGGCTCACTGCATTGTGCTGATAAGGCAGGTTGAAGGGGGTGGATACAAGTAGGCTATTACCCCCTGATACTAGAGATGTGGGAGGTGATAGTTTTAAGAAATAGATGATGAAATGCTTGCTTATTTTAATTCCTTGTTATTTAGTTTACAATCTACTCTAAATGAATGTCACTTCTCCTTACCATATTGTCAGATTTGTCTGATTCCCTGTGGGTAAGAGGCAATTCAGAGTAAAAGAAGGATTTAAAAGCAGTGGTTCTGAACAGATTGTAGACCCAAATAGGTTCTAGTATCTATGCTACAATCCTCCTTCTCCTGATCCCACTTTTTTCCTTTTCTTCACTCAAACCAGCCAAACTGGCATAGAAAATTATGATTGTTCTACTACTTTCCCTTGGCTGGACTGGAATTATAGTCCCCATGGAGTCCGACTTCTATTAATAATTATATTAATATATTAATTAGGTAGCAGTCCATAGAGCCCCTGACTTGCAGTCAAGAGTGCCTGAATTCAAATCTACCCTCATATACTTACTAGCTGTGTGACCTTGAGCAAGTCATTTAACCCTTTTGGCCTCAGTTTCCTCATCTGTAAAATGAGTTGGAGAAGGAAATAATAAACCACTTTAGTATATTTGCCAAGAAAATCTCAAATAGGGTCACAGAGAGCAGGACATGACTAAAATAACAACAACAACAACTTGGTAAACACTTCCTTTTTTATGTAAATAGTATTTTATTTTTCCAGTTACATGTAAAGATAGTTTCAACATTTACCTTTATAAGATTTTGAGTTCCAAATTTTTTTCATCCTTCCTCCCTCCCACCCCTCCTCCTTAAGATGGCAAGCAGTTTGATATAGGCTATACAAATCATATTAAACATTTCCACATTAGTCATGTTGCCAAAGAAGAAACAGAACAAAAAGAGGGAAAAAAAACAGGCAAAAAAAGTGAAAACTGTATGCTTCAATCTGTATTCAGACTTCAGTTCCTTCTCTGGATGTGCATAGCATTTTCCATTATGAGTCTTTCGGAATTGTCTTAGATCATCACGTTGCTGAGAGAAGCTAAATCTCTCTGTCATAGCTGATCATCACACAATGTTACTGTTACTGTGTACAATGTTCTCCTGGTTCTGCTCACTTCACTCAGCATCAGTTCATTTAAGTCTTTTCAGGTTTTTCTGAAATCCTCCTGGTCATCATTTCTTATAGCACAATAGCATTCAATTACATTCATATGCTACAACTTGTTCAGTCATTCTCCAACTGATGGACAGTCTCTCAATTTCCAATTCTTCATCCTGGTGAACGCTTTCTAAGGAATGTAGTACAATCTCACCTGAAAACCACCAGGTGGTGCTATTGTCTGTGGTCCTTCTAGTAGTGGTGACGTGTTCCAGGAAGGCCATTTGTATATGAACAGCTTTGGGCTGCAGTGGCAATAGCGAACCAAATTTTCTGGGTCTCCCCACTCTAATAAGGGCCTCCATGCACTACCAAGACAATTAGCCATTCACCCTTTATTCCAAGTCACCACTAAAAGGAGGGGAAAAAAGAGCAGAACTTCAGAGATCACATAAGTTAACTCCCCCCCCCACTCCTTTTACAGTTGAAAAAACTGAGGCCAAAAGAAGAGGCTTGCTCAACGTACCACAGTAAACCAGAGGCCAAAAAAAGGATCCCAGACTTCTCACTCTCAGGCTAGGAACTTTCTACTTTCATCCGTTTATTGTGTTTCATGAAACCAAAACAGTTTCAAGGGGGAATTACACATTGTCAGTCACATATATTCAATTTTCCTTCTACCTTTTTTGTTAGTGGGAACATTGCCCTCTTGTTTTTTACCAAACAATTCAATAAATACTGATTAAGGGATTACTATGTGCAAGGTCCTGTGCTCCTGTGGGCTGTCTGAAGAGCTCTTTTGTTTCAGGAGATAATAGAATCCTCTGTTTGGATCATGCCAATCATGACAATGTCATGACAGTCAGTTTGTCAATAGCTTGAGTTCTAGCTTGTCTTTCTATGACTCTCCCTTTGAGACATGAATCCTTGAGAAGATTGAAGATCTTCATGTCCTATCTAGAAATTTGCTCTACCTCCCAAAATTGTGTGACTGTAACTGCTTCCCAGATTTGGCTTGAAGTACTATGTCAGCCATGTCTGAAGGACACAAACCACAGCAAGTTAGATATTTAAAGCATAAAGAGCTTTTATGGTGCATCAGCTAATATAGAATCTGGGAAAATGCATACAAGGCATGTAGCATTTTTTTCCTCTAAAAATATTTTGGAAATGCATTTTGCTTTTTTTTACCGTACCACAAGAATTCTCAATAACCATCCCTACTCCCTCTAAATACATATAGAATATCTTTCCTTGATTAAAAAAAAGTTAACATCCCATGACACATTGCTGCTCCCCACATGACACATTATTACTTCTCAAGACCAGGGGTTAGTTTGATGGAAATATAGCCAGCAAGATTAATATTTGTAACCTAAGCCAAGAACCACAAGCTTTGGGCTTCCATGTGCTTGGGAGATTTCATCATTAATTTGTTTTTGTCTTGTGAATTTTCCCCTGAGAATATCAGAATATAGTTGATGTTTCAGTCACTATGGACAACAATAAAAGAGTCATGCTATCAAGAATATATATACTCAATATACTCAAGCTATCAGAATCTATTAAATACCCAGGATAATCTATTGGCTTCTCAGGATCACCTGAAATCTTGACTCACTTTTTAATACAAAGTTGCTTCTTCCCCTCTGATTGGGGTACTGGAGGGTAGAAGAATAAATCGTTCCAAAGTCTTCCTTAATAGAGGGCTCAGCTCAGAGCTTCCCAGGTAACTCTCCATTTTTCATCAGCAACTCTGGTTTTAACCAAACATCATGCTCCCTTGCCAGGTACCCCCTGGTCATTGTGGTTGATCAGTTGTGTCCCCATTTGGGATTTTCTTGGCAAAGATACTGAAGTGGTTTGCCTTTCCTTCCCCAGAACATTTTACAGATGAGGAAACTGAGGCAAACAGCTGATAGTGAGGTTGAATTTGAACTCAGGAAGATGTCTTCCTGATTCTAAGCTCAGTGCTCTATCCACTGCACCACCCAGCACTCCTTCCTCCTTTTCAGTTTCCTTTTATATGTTGTATTCCTCCATTAGATTGTAAGCTCCTTGAGAACAGGGACCACATATCTTTCCCTTATTAATATCCCTAGCACTTAATGTAGTACCTGGCACATAGTAGATGCTTAATAAATATTTGTTGAAATAAGTTAGGGTCCTTTAATTCTTAGTAATACTGTGGAGACAATTAGGTCAAGAGCTTGTAAAGTTAGCAACATAAATATTATTTGTGTCTCAGTTGGTTAATGTTTAAAAAAAATTCTTTTGTGGTCCATTTTGTAAATGCTTTAAAAAGAAGTATCACCTGACCAAAAGTTTGAATTGCTTTATCTGTTATAAACTGTGTTAAAAATAAATTTAAAAAACAAATAAATAAATTGATGCTAATAAATAAACAAATAGATAAATATTTATTGAGCTGAATTGAAAAATACAGTTTTTATTTAACCCCATAGGAAAATGCAAAGAAAGAACAAACAGGAATTCATAAACAGTTGAAGTCAACTCTTCTCCCTCTCTAGTGAGTTTTACCTTCTCTCAGAGACCTATACTATCCTCCAAATATATAATACTACCCCGACTCCAATTCTATCTGGCCTGCTTGTCAATACAAGCATCATGAATGCTCAGATTCCTTAAAAGTCTAGCCAATGCTGAAATTTCTTAAGAGTCTGGCCAACATGGCAGATTTTTAATAAACTTTAGGGGAGTTTTTTTGGCTGAAAAACAATGAACATAGTACCACCCTGTGGTTGAGACTCCTTCGGAAGGGAAATGTACTAGAGGTTGCTAGAGAGTCTTCTCTTTTCCTTAGAACCTGGACAGTCTGCTTCATTCACTGTAGAAATGATAGACAAGGTATAAATTTGTGTTTCCATATTGTGTCTCAGTCCTTAAGTTCCTCGTATGTTCTTTCCTTTTCCTGAGCAGGAATTTGGCCTTGATAAGGAACATGGAGTTTTCCAAGAAATTCTCCTCTCACTCTCCAGCAGTTTAAGTCCAGGAATTCTCATCACTCCACCACTGCCTCTGGATTCTGGCACCTCTTGAGTCATATGGTTCCCCACTGTAAAAATTCTTTGGCATCAGTGCCACTGTTTCTCCATAACTTTCCATCTCCATGGCTAAGAGGCTTCCTGGGAAACTGTGCAGGCTTCACCCCTCCAGGAATTCAAGACTGTTGTATGTGTATGTATGTATGTGTGTGTGTATGTGTGTGTGTATATGTGTGTGTGTGTGTGTGTGTATACACATATGCTTTCTGACATTAGCCAAAGAGTTCCATCAGCTCTACTTTGCTCTGGCTTTATCACATGCCTCCCTGCTTCCTTGCTCTGTCTGCTCTTTTATATAACCCTAATCCAAGTGTCTAGCTCAGATCTTCAATGATCATGTATTTCAACATATTATATAGGCATGTTCAGCCTTCCAGAGGAAGAAGCTCACCTTTGTAATCTCCTATGTTGAGCAAACTTCTCATTCACACCCCATTAAATGTCATCACTCCTTTCAGTGGGAATGTCCACACCTACTATGGGGAGATGTCCTCAGGCTACTCCTGGTTACACCCTCCATAATGAGAATGATAACAGTAACTGCCATTTATGTTTCCTCATCTATAGAACAAGGGAGTTGAACAATGGATGACTTTTGAGATCCCTTCCCAGTCTGGGTTTATGAACCCGTACAGTGCTTTATGATTTGTAAAGTATTTTATATATGTAACCTGGCCTTGCCTGGGCATGTGCAGTTCTAATATGGCAACACCATTGAGAGGGATCTTTTGAGCATGTCCACTTTGGCTAACATGGAGCCTGAGTCCCTTGAGTCCCCTGCCACATGAATGGGGGCAGTCTATTTTATTTGGCTGCCTACATCTTTAAACAGGATGTTACTCTTTCCCTCTATTCTTTTCTGCCATTTTATCTGTAGAACTCTTTTTTTTTTTTGGCAGTCTTTATCTGTTGTTTAGTATGGACCCCATGAACTGAATTGGTGAGATGGAAAAGAGCATTTTTCCTCTGCTCCTTCTCTTTCACCTGCCTCTGAGAAATGGGCCTGGGAATGTTTGTTTCTGTACTTTGTCCTCAGTTTCAGGTGCTGGAGGTGATCCCCTTAGGACCAGAAATTCAAGTCATGGCATCCTTGGAACTAGGATTGTGGGAGGGGTAGATGAAGCCCCAGATTACATATACGTTTATTTGTATACACATAAATATACATAAATTATGTATATACATAAATTTATTAATTTATTTGTTGAATAAATTTCCACAAAAATATATATAAACTTGAGGAATTGCTGCTGAATCATCATAGGAGCTTTGGCACTCATCTCTCCTTCTTCTGGACCCAGGCATGAGGTTGGACCAAGTTAAATTCTGGGGAGTCTAGCCTCTAATGAGTGGCTCTCTTTTCTCACATTCAATTTATTAAATTCCTCCCTGGCACCCCCCAGAGATAATTTTTACTTGTGGCTTACATCTAGGGCTTTCCCAAAAATGAGGAAATAAAAAATGTGCTCAATATAAATCATGAATCAGGTATGAGACAGATCATTTATTGCTACACACAAAAGAAATGATAAACACAGGATTCTCAGAAGAGCACATAAGAACATACTTAAAACAGTGTTCAGCAAATTCTCTGGTGCAATCTGCTGGAAGAATGATACTTAAACTTCATCAAAACATAAAGTCATGTGTAAGATCACTGATTAGGCATTTTATATTTTACCTTGACTCTGCATACTTGCTTCATTGCAAACCTGAACCTCCTCTAAACTTCATGCTCAGCTACTTCCCAAGGTTCTTTTTTGCTGCGAATAAACATCTTTTAATGGACCCAGGAGCTTTAGATCTTCAGAATCACAAATTTATCTCTTAATTCTAAACACAGGAAACCCAGAGATTCTCTGAGTCTGAGACGAAGAGAAAAACCTTCTTACATGAAACCTTTCCTGGACTTCATCTCAGGAATCATGTTCACTCTACTTAGGAAAAGAAATAGAAAGTGAAAAAGACAACCAGAGTCCTGGACCTTAAAACAAGGATACTCTACAATCTATATCCCTGGCCCTAGGCTGGCCTTCCTGGTTGGGGGCACTGTTCAGTAGTCAGTCCTACCTGACCACCGTGCAGCTGTTACACACACACACACACACACACACACACACACACACACACACACACACACACACACGGAGAGACAGAGACAAAGACAGAAAGAGAGAGACAGAGAGAGAGAGAGAGAGAGACCCTCCCTCTCCCCTGCTGGACCAGCCTCATGATCCAATACAATTCTCTGAACTGTGGAGCCACACCTTTGATGCTGTGATCTATCTATTTGGTCTTTAACCCTATTAGGTCTATTTCTCATACAAAACGTTCTCTCTTCTGCCTCTGCCTTTGTACATATGGTCCAGGATGCACTGTCTCTTCACCTATGTTGCAGAGAATTGCTAGGTGTCTTCACAACATAACTCTAGTGCCATTTACTTCAAGAACCCTTTCCTGAACTTTTCCCCCATTCCCCAGTTATTATCCTTCTCTCTTTGAAATTACTTTTTTAAACACTTTGTGTTTACTTGCTGTGTAAGTGTTGTACCCCTTAGAAGAATGTAAGTTCCTTGAAGGCAGGGACTGTTTGATTTTTTTGTATTCCCAGTGCTTAGCACAGTACTTGGTATGTAATAGATGTTTAATCATTATTTATTGAATTGAACTTCATTATTTTTCAATATCCCTAAGTGACTTTTTCTTGCTATAGGATGAAGTACAAACCTGATTTTCCTTCCTTAACCTCCACTTCTTTTTGTACTCTGGGTAACTCTTCTCTAATCAGATCCTTCAATCTGCTATTTCCCTGCCTTTCCTCCACCATTCCCTAGTGCTAGAATACCCTTTCTTTCAGCTCATTCCCTTCCCCTCATTCACTATTGAATTCCTCTTACTCATCCTTCAAGGCCTAGGTTGAGTCTTTGGTGGCAACTTCTGTCCATGTGGTACATAATATGTAGCCATTTTGTCAGAGACACAAAGGACATGAAGGATCCATGGAAACTTTGGAATTTGGGGGAATTTTTCATTTCCTTGGCTGATAGCCTTCACCTAGGAAACCTAGGAAAATCCCTGATATCAACCAGTACATGCAGAGCAACTTGCCTTGTATGCACACAACTCACAATATTTAGCTCCAGGAAGTTCTGAGTTCAAATCCAGCCTTGAATAGTTGCTACGTGCTATAAGGACAAGCAAATGTTATTAAAATGAGAAGGAAAACAAATTAGAACCCTTAGAAACTCAAGAGAAACCCTCCCAATGAACAGCAGTCTCCAGAAGATGTGAGTAAATCCCAGTTACTTATATTCCTAAATAGGTTAACTCCTGTCTCATTATATTTCCAAGTACAACTGGTTTTTGGAGACACTTTCTCTTATCTACCTACTGTGTTCTGCTGGTGGAATGACTTAAAGACCCCTCCTTAGTTCCCTCTGCAGGCTTAAGGTGCTCTTCCCTTCCCTTCCCTTCCCTTCCCTTCCCTTCCCTTCCTTTCCCTGGCTCTAATACAGTAGCTATGTGATCATGGGTAAATTGCTGAATTTCTCTGGGTTTCAGTTTCCTCATCTGCATAATAACTATAACAATTATCCTGCAGAGACCATGTGCTATAGGGGATAGAAAGCTGTCTCAGAATCAGGAAGCCCTGGGTACTAGGTCCAGAGTCAGGAAGACGCAAGTTCAAAACCCGCTTTACACACTTGCTAGCTGTATGACCTTGGACGAATCACTCAAATTTCTGTTTACCTCAGTTTCCTCATATATAAAATGAGGGAAATAATTTAACCACCTGCTGGCTAAATTTTCATGCTAATGAATGTGTTCTTGGAAGATAATCCCTAATCTTTCAACCTGGGGTCCCCCAAAATCTCCAGAGGGGCTGGGGAGCAAGACTTAAGATAGTATCTTGGTGAGAATCCGTGGAGGATGAATAGCAGAGAAAAAGACCAGCTGATCACAGAGGACAATCAGGAATGATGCTGGACTAAAGGATACTTTGAAATGAAGAGTGATCTCTTTTAAATGGATACTCACTTCAGTTCACAAGCTGGTAGTATCATATTATGAGATGGTTTACTCTTGCTCCAACCAAACACCATCCTTAAAACAAATATTCATTCTAACTATTGTGGTATAAGAAACGATGGGCAGGATACTCTCAGAAAAACCTGGAAACACTTACATAAGGTGATACAAAGTGAAATGAACAGAAGCAGAAGAACATTGTACATAGTAACAGCAATATTGTATGATAATCAACTGTGGGAATGACTTAGCTATTCTCAGTAATGCAATAATCCAAGACAATTCAGAAGAATTTAGGATGAAAAATACTATCCACCCCCAGAGAAAGAACAGATGGAGTCTGAATGCAGATCAAAGCATACTTTTTTCTTCATTTCTTTATTTTTCTTGGGGTTTTTGGTCTGTGTTTTCTTTCACAACTTGACTAATATGGAAATATGTTTTGCATGACTGCACATGTCTGATCTACATCAAATTGCTTGCCTTCTCAATGAGATGGGAAGGTTAGGGAGGGAAGGAAAGAATTTAGAACTCAAAAAATTTTTTAAAACAAATGTTCAAAATTGTTTTTATGTGTCATTGGGGGAAAAATAAAATATTAAAGAAACAAACAAAAGCCAAATGTTCATTCTGTAAAACTAAAATTTAGTTAGGAGTGGGCGACCTACAGCCTCAAGGCTGCATGTGGCCCTCTATGTCCTCAAGTGTGGCCCATTGAACGCAAACTTCACAGGGCTGCACTTGAGGTCCTAGAGGGCTACATGTGATCCCAAGGCCACAGATTCCCTACCCCTGGTTTAGATCAATGCAATAGCAGAAAGACTTTGGAGAAAGAGAGAAGCGGAGTTCTGGAGACCTGGAGAAGCAAAGCGTAGGCTTTGAAAGTCTTATGGAAGCTTCCTAAAGATATATACATGGGAAGAAATCCAACCACCCCACACATGCGCCTCCAGTAACAAAAACTGCTGAGAGCAGACTTCCTGGGTTAGATCATTCTCTCATTGACTGAACTAAGGTTTTAAGTAGATCCTGAGTTGCAAAATTCCCTGACTCTTGTGTATTCAATAATTTAATCTAATCTTTTAACTCTCCCAGTTATAGTTTTATTACTTGATTTGATAAACATATTTGTTTTTTATCCATGATTTACTTTTGTGTAATAAATGACTTTGAAACAACAAACGTTGACTGAGGTAATAAGCTAATAACTTCTGCCATTGGAGCAATCAGGGAAAGTGACTTTTATCCTGACGTCCTCCCAAAGAGCATGGTAGCCTTAGACTACAAATATCTCAAGTGTAATAGTTATAATTCTGTCCTATACACCCCTTGGAAACAGAAGAGTGGAGGAATAACCATCCAGCAACAACCTTGCTCCTGCTCCCTATAAAGGTAAAAATAACTGTCACCCTAGAGGTGGAATCTAAACTCATAATATCTTTCTGGACACTGGTCCTTTTAAAACCTTGGTGAGTGAGAGCTCAGAACCCCATAGGTCTTTTCCTGTTCAGTTAGTCTGCCACTGATCTGGGAATCTGGCTTTGTTACCATCCCTAACCACAGTAGTATTGATAGAGGAACAAATCCCTCCAACTCCAGTTCTACTGTCCAGATAATCAGTTTATCAAGCATGTGGTATAATGGAAAGAGCCCTGGATCTGGTGGCAAAGGACCTGGGTTTGAATCCCAGCCTCTGACTCTTACAGGCTAGATAGATCACCTTGGGGCAAAACATTTTATTTCTCTGGCTTTTGTTTCTTCTTTTATAAAATGGGGGAAATAAATCTTGCACTCTCTGCTCTAAGACATGTTGCAGGGAAAGCACTTTGAAAACCTTGGAACACCTGAGAAAGAGGAATTGTTATTATTTTTATCAGCACCATTTATTGTCTGCCATGTGCTAAGCATTCTAGTCATTGTTATATTTCAGTGCTTTGAGGATTTGTGGTTTCCATAGAACCCCTCCTCGGGTGCAGAATGTGCCTCTTCCCTGTCTTGGCAGATCAAAAGATCAGAGATTTAGATCTGGGACTTCCTCATTTTACAGATGAGGATCCTGAATTACCAGAGAGGTTGTGACTTGCCAAGAGTACATATCTGAAGCAGGATTTGGATCCAAATCCAGCATTCTATCCGCTAGGACACTCAGATTTTCATGAACTTTAGGTGTTGCGGTGACTGAGAAACTGTCTTTTCCTCTAGTGACAAAAAATCTTTGTATACTTAGACTAACAAGCATATATCCCATCATGGGGAAGACTTGAAGTCTTCCCAATGTAATAGGATCTTTTCTATTAGAAAAAACCTCAAACAACCCTACATCACCTCATGCCATGAAAGACAAGACCAGAAGCTAGGTGAGGACTTTAGAGAAGCCCAAAAAGAAAGAAGGGAGTGGAATCCTTTACATATTCAAGGACTTTAAGATTTTCAGGGAATTTGAATTTTCTAAAGTGCAGGTCCAATCTTGTCACTGCCCTCCTACTACACTCTACACATTGCAGTGGCTCCATTTCGCTTCCAGGATCAAATACAAAAGATACCATTTGACATTCAAAGCCCTTTTACCTTTCCAGTCTTCTTATGCCTCTTTCCCCAACATCCTGTTCTATCAGGGAATGCTGGCCTCCTGGATGTTCCATGAACATGACACTCCATGTCTTGGCTCTAGGTATTTTCTCTGGCTATCCCGTATGCCTCTGCTTCTTCTGCTCTGACTTCCTTTAAAGTCCAAATAAAATCCTATCTTCTATTGGAAACCTTTCTCAAACCCTCTTAATTTTAGTGCCTTCCCTCTATTGATTATTTTCCATTTATCCTGCTTGCCTCAGTTTCCTCTTCTCTAAAATGAGCTGCAAAAAGAAATAGCAGTATCTTTGCCAAGAAAACCCCAAATGGAGTCACCAAGAATTGGACAAGACCTGAAAACTAGAGAATAGTAACAACCACTGAAATTTATCCAATATCTAACTTGTTTTGTACATTCTTGTTTGTACATGTTGGTCTCCCCCATTAGAGGTAAGCTTCCTGAGGGTAGGGATTGTCTTTTCCCTTTTTTCAGCAACTCAGTGCCTACCACATACTAGACATTTACTTAAGAGATGTTTATTGATTGATTGACTGATTCACAACCACCTTGTGAAGTAGGTGGTAATAATATTAACAGCTAATATTTATGTAGCTCTTTAAGATTTGCAAAGTGCTTTACAAATATCTCATTTTAGCTTAACAACATGAGAGGGAGGTGCTGTCATTATCCCTATTTTATATGTGAGGGAATTGAGGCAGACAAATGCTGAATTATTTGTCCAGGATCACATAGTGAATAAATACCAGATTTGATTGCATCTTCCTGATCCAAGGTCCAGCACCGTAGCCACTGAGACATCTATGAGTACTAGGTAGTAAACGTGTGTTTGTATATATATGTATATGTTTGGCCCTGGGTCTTTACCCAGGCAGGGCAGCAATTCTTTTTTTAATTCTTAGTCTTAGAGAGTTAGGCACACAGCCTAAGGAGGCACACCGCCAGGATGTAGTCGACTTCCTAACTTTGTATTCCAGGCTATACTGTAAGGACTCTTGTGTTAAAGGTAAGGATGCCAAGGCCCTGAGGAGTTGAGTAACTTGGGCTAGTTACAAAACTTGTAAGAGCAATAATGGACATTTTGAGGTCTTCAAACCCATACCTCATTTGAACCTCATAACTCCATTTTTTTTGGCCAAACATACTTAGGAAACTCCTGATGAGATCAGCACCTTCTCTGCAACTTAGAATCTTAAAGTGTTGCTCAGAGCCCTGAATGGTTATTAATAATGATAACTAGCACTTATTTAATTTATTTTTTACTTTTAAAAAAATATTAACATTTCTTTTTCATTTTCAACATTCACTTCCATAAGTTTTAAATTTTCTCCCCCTCCTCTCCCCTTCCTCCCTAAGACGGCTTGCAATCTGCTATGGCTCTACACATATATTCCTATTAAACACATTCTCACATTAGTCATATTGCATAAAAGAATTATAACGAATGGGAGAGACCATGAGAAAGAAAAACAAAACAAAACAAAAAAAGAAAATATTCTGCTTCATTCTGCATTCCAACTCCATAGTTCTTTCTCTGGATGTGGATGGCATTTTCCCTCATGAGTCCTTTGGACCTGAATAACTAGCATTTATATAGCACTTACTATATCCAGATGCTATGCTAAGTGTTTCATGATTTTTATCTCATTTGATTCTCATAACAACCCAGGAAGGGAGGTGTTTTTATTATTTTTCTATCTTGAGCCTCATCCCCTAGCCGTGCTAGAGGTTTTGGGGACCTCCAAGTCAGAACCAGAGATTAGAATATGAGTTAGTGTGAAAATTTAACCAGCAGGTGGCAGTGTGAGTTTATTTCTCCTCAGCCTCCATCCTAAAGTTTCTACTTGAATCAGTAAAACTATTTATTAATCAGAAGTGACCACAATAAGAACTTTTTATCTCATACCCCTTCTTGTTGCCCTCTGCACTGCACTCCCCACGCCACGCACACACCTTGTTTCCTTAGAAACAGGAAAAACATTGAGACATTAGGAAAAACAGTCAGTCAAGAGGCAGTTAATTAAGCATTTATTATGTGCCTGCTGAGGTGGAGATATGAAGAAAGTGAAAAACAGTCTCCACTACCAAGAATTTTATATTCTAAACAAAGTATAGACAGCAACTGGAAATTAGAAGCAAGGCTGAATGGAGATTGGACATTCTGAGCCAAGGGGAGAGAAGCAGACGTGGATGTGATGCGAGTTTCTCCATGCGAGGTTGTGCTTAGAAAGCAGATGTCATTTACTGCCAGGACCATATTCAGAATCTTCCAGAGTGATAGAATGTGTCAGAGCTTGGGCCTCATTGGCATAGCTTTGGAGAACCCAGGGTTACTTCCACACCACAGTGAGACTGAGCATAAGACCAGACGATATATTGAAGATAAGGCTGGTGCAGTGAAGTGGTTAGTGACCAGGGTTCCAAGTCAGAAGGATCTATGTAACTTCAAATCCTCCCTCAAAGCTACAGAACAGTTTCTGTTTGGCATTGCTAAAGAAAATATCCTTAACAGGAAGCTTCCCATATATCAAGGAAATCATAGATGTGGACTAAAAAAAAATATAGAAATATAAATTGGAATTGGGGGCAGCTAGGTAGCACAGTGGATAGAGTGCTAAGCTTCGAATTAGGAAAATTCATTTTCCTGAGTTCAAACCTGGCCTCAGATACCTATTGTTTGACCCTGGGCAAGTCACTTACTCCTATTGGCCTTAGTTTCCTCATCTGTAAAATGAACTGGAGAAGGAAATGGCAAACCACTTCAGTATCTTTGCCCCTGAAACCTCAAAACGGGTTATGAAGGATCAGACAGAATAAAAACGCCTAAACAACAACAAATAAGTTGGGTCAGGAACAGGATTAAGAAATTATTCGGTAATAGATAGTGGGAAGTCACCCAGAGTTTTTGGTGATCTGTAATTAGCACTAGCCTTGCCTTATGCCACAGTTACATCCTTTATAGACATTCTAGGTCCTTTAACCCCTTTCCCCTCTTTCCAAATGAATGTTGTTCTTGTCTGGCTACCTTTAGACCTTCCTGCTGCCCTTGGTCCTCTTCAAGAACAAAGGACAAATAACAGTCTGTGGGTAGTAGTAGTTGCCCCATTGGGGACCTAGCTGACCCGTTCCAATTCGACCTTCTTTCCTTCTTACCTTCTTTCCTTCCTTCCTTCCTTCCTTCCTTCCTTCCTTCCTTCCTTCCTTCCTTCCTCTCTCCCTTTTCCCCTTTTTCCTTCCACATGAGGACTCATACACTTACATGTAGGTGCTCTCTCCAAAGGAATATAAATTTCTACAAATTTATATTTTTATATATATACGGGCCAGGTTTTGATGACATCTTTTCAGATTCAAATGGAACTTTTTTGACTCTTCCTTGAACCCAAATCACTCTGGTTCTTACTGATTGGCCAGCAGTGGGGTTCAGCCCAAGCCTCTGTTGGACATTGTGTGGGTTGTGATGGCTCAGAGTGAGTATAAATAGCAATTGTTTCTGTTCTAGCCAGAAACTCTGAGGATCTTCTCCTCCCAGATTGATTTTTTTTTTTTGGAAGGTAAAAGAGGCCTTTTTTTTTTGCCTCATTTCTTACCTAGCTTTAATTACTGATTAGGTGTTACCTCAGACAAACTGAGACCTGGGAAAAACCTTAGCTTAAACAGGGTCAAGGTCTCCCATGCATCCTGGGCCATCTCTTGTCATCCTGATCTCTATCTTGCCCCTGGACCCAGAAGACTATGGAGGAGAGGGTGAGGCTGGTGACTCTGCACAGCCCTGTCTTAAATCCAATTCACTTGCAAGTCAAGACATCACCTTCCTGATGTCATGGTCCTCTTTGAGAATGAAGGAGTAACAATGATCTGTTCTTGCTTGAAGGTAGCCAGGCAGAAGAGCAGAGTTGAGGATTGGGAAATGAGGAAAAAAGATTCCAGAGGTTTTTGCCTTCACCTCATACCAGAGATATGGTTTCAAAAGATTGGGGGATTCCAGAAACTTGCCTTTGCCTGTCAGAGATACTAGTGGGTTGGGTTACCATGATACAGAACCATGAAGAAACAGGAAGTAAAAGGAGTGGGGGTGAGGGGAAAAGAGAGAGGCAGAGAGAAACAGAGACAGTCAGATAGACAGAGAGGAGAGACATATAGATAGATAAAGAGAGAGAAAGTCAGAGGGAGGCAGAGACCTGTGGGTGGTAGGGACTCCACAAAAAAAAAAAGCCTTCATGTTTAGGACTGTGACTGAGAAATTATATATGTATGTAAAGTCCCTCACATATAAAGACCATAAATGGGTGATTGTATGTAACAAATACATGAAGACAAGGCTCCCACATTTTAGATTAAATAGGGTTCAAAACTAGACATGTAAAATCCCTACAGGTAAAGAGTATTAGAGGAAATAAGGGAGTTTTCCCCTGGAGCTACATTTTACAAGAGACTAGGTACCCTGCTGGCAGGTTTAATAGGAAGAGCATCTGTTTTGTTTCCTCCTTAAAAGCAAAACCAAAACAAACCACCAAAAAACTCCCTTTTCTGATATTGTGAACTATGTCCTCTCAAACCCGAGAGTTAATCTCTGCATACTGGGGCAAGAATCCAAATAGCATGCATACATTTTTCTAGCTTTCCTGGATGGGAGTTCTGAGATGAGAGGGGAAAAAATCCTCATAAAGTTCTCCAAAAGTGTACCAGAAACATTTCCATCCCTAGAAACTCTTTGATGCAAAGCAAAACAAACAAATGGCTATTTCTAAAGTGACTAGAAATCAAGATGTGCACAGAAATTGTGGTGTGACTTTTTAAAATGTTTTTCTTGTTGTGGACTTAATTTCCAATAAACACAAAGATTTCAACATACAGAGAAGAATAAGAAAGAGGGAAGAGAGTAAAGAAAATGGGGGGAAGTCACATGAATGTCTCATAAACAAGAGTGAAGACTGATACCTCATGGCACCCCAACTGATGGGGTACAAGCCCAAGCCAAGACTTTTCTCTCTTGGATCTGGAGTGTTTTTGTCCCATTTTTCTGAAGGGCCCTAGAAAGTTTGGCCTTGGGGGGGCTTCTTGGATTCCCCTTCCATTTTTTCCATCCCAGATATTCCCTATTTTATCAAAATCCGGTGGTCTGGACTATTTAGCATTCTTTTGAAATTCCTCCCTTGGATCCTATTACTGGCCACTCCCATCAGGATCCTCCCTGGTTTGATCTACGTTCCAGGCTGACCTCCCCTATCAAGACCATCCCTGGGACCCCCAGGTTACTTGGTGACACCTGGATCCTTCCCTCAGTCTTTTTCTGTATTTATAAAGTTCTATCTCACCTCCATGAAAGCGCTCAGATTCAATCCAGCTCAGACTATCTAGCTGAGATTCTATCTGGTTCACTTGTTAATACAAGTGTTACAAAGGCTTAGGCTCCTTAAGAATCAATCCAGCATGGCGAATCTTTCATAAACTTTGTTTTTCTTTGACTTTAAGAAGGCTTGTATCAAATTCATTTGAGCAGGACCCAATGTGTCGGTATTTTGGGGTCCCTACATCACCCCAGACCTCAACACAACCACCACCAAACCAGTTTCTGAGAAACCTTTCAATTAACCAGTCAATCCACACACATTTATTAAATGTTTACTATGTGTCAGGGGCTGACACATGAAAAATGATATAGTCCTTCCTTTCAGAGAGCTTGCTTTCTATTGAGAGAGACGACAAATATACACATATAAATATTCAAAAAGCTTCCTAATCTTCATGTAATTGTATGAGTTGACCTTTATTAGAAGGGGATACTTTCCATGGAGTTAGATATATGCCCCAGAATTCAGAAGAAACTCCTCTAATTTACCAGGAACTGGAACTACATCATGATGGTTAGTTAAGAACTGAGAGGGCAGATTCTTGTAGGGAGAACTCTCTTCCTCTCTATCCCCTCTCCCCACGTAATCTATAAAATGAGGTTTTAAGACTCTTTACAAGCGTTACCTCTTCTTTCATCTTCTAGAGAGGGGAAAGTTTTCCTTTTTTGTCCCACCACTGCATCACTGGCTACTTTCAGCAGAAACCCAAGGCAAGTGGAGATGTGTTTGCCTGGATAATGGCATTTCTTAAAATTCTAATTTCTAGCAGCCTGTTTACTTTTTTTTTTTTGGTGCAGGATAAAAACTAGCAACTTGAAAAAGAACAGTTTTACTACCTTGGGGTTACTTTGTATGTTATTCTGAATTTGAAAGTTTTTGAGATTCAGCATCAGGCATCAGCCACCAAGACAGAGATTTCCTTCTTCTCACAATTCTCAGAAAACAACTCACAGGCTCTTGCAAGTAAAGGATTAAAGTCATACCAAGAAGTGACCAAGAGATCTAGACCTTATCAATTCTCCATAATTGCTCTGAGTGGCTAAGGTGTGTGTGTATGTGTGTGTGTGTGTGTGTGTGTGTGTGTGTGTTTGTCTTTCGTTGCTAAATAAGACCATGCCATCAGAGAAATGATGACATGACTTGCACTTGACTTTGTTTTGAGTGAGGGAGGGCTGTGCAGGTCACCAGCCTCACTTCTCCTCCAGAGCCATCTGAATTCAGTGATCAGATATTCATCAGGATGACTGGAGATGACCCAGGATGAGGCAATTGGAGTTAAGTGACTTGCCCAAGATCACACAGCTAGTGAATGTCTGAGGTGAGATTTGAACTCAGGTCCTCCTGACTCCTGCACTGGTGCTCTATCCACTGCACCACCTAACTGCCCAAGTATGACTAAGATAGTGCAAGTCTGAAGTGAATGGGAAATATCAGTTCAGAAGACTCACAAAAATCTTAATATTCCAGAGCAACATCATCATGAATGAAACTGATATCTCCTCAGACAAGTCCTCATTTTCCACCTTGCTGCACTCATTTTGGAGTTCTTTTAGCTTCTCCATCATGTTTCCTCACTTACCTTCCCCCACTTACCTTCAGCTTTCTTTTGTATGTTTTCTTGATCTGGTCACTAGACCCAGATGGCTCAGGAGGAGAAAGTAATGCTGGTGATTTTGCACAGCCCTCCCTCCCTCAAAACAAAGTCAAATGCAAGTCCTGTCATCATTTCTCTGGTGTCATGGTCTTCTTTGAAAACGAAGGATGAACACAACCTGCGAGTAGACTGAGCTGCCTGGATGGGGACCCAGCTGGCTGGGTAACTCAGCTCATCCTTTCCCTTCTGTCTTCCTCTCCCCTTCCTTCTCCTCTCCAAAGGGAGGTAAATTTAAATATCCAGAGGCTGCCCAGTTAACTTGGGATTTACTGGCTAGCTGACTTTCTCTCCTTCCTTCCTTCCTCTCTTTCTCTCTTTAACTCTTTCTTTCTTTCTCTCTCTCTTTCTTTCTTGTCATACCCCAAACCTTAAACCCAGTGTACGCTGAAGCCCGTAGACTCCCTGCCTAAGCTCCACTTAATGGCTTGCTTAGAGTAATTATCAATTGTAACTGTTTCTCTTTCCCTCCCAACTTGATTTAATTATTTTTCCTTTTGTTCATTAAAGGGGCCATTCCCTGACTACTTCTTAAAGAGGCCTGTTCACTGAATGGGCATCACCTCCCTCTAAGTGAGAACCTGGAAGGCCTTAGCCTAAAAAGGCCAAGGTCTCCCACTGCATCCTGGGCCATCTCCAGTCATCCTGAGGAATATCTGGTCACTGGATTCAGATGGCTCTGGAGGAGAAGTGAGGCTGGTGACCTGCACAGCCCTCCGTCACTCAAAACAAAGTCAAGTGCAGTCATGTCATCATTTCTCTGATGGCGTGGTCTTCTTCGGCAAAGAAGGACGAACACAATAGCAACAATAATCTGTCCCATTAGAGTGTAAGAATCTTGAAGAAACTTGAAGGCAGGGACTATCTTTTTTCTCCTCCTCCTCTTCCTCTTCTTCCTCTTCTTCTTCTTCCTCTTTTTCTTCTTCCTTCTCTTCTTCCTCCTCTTCTTCTTCCTCTTCCTCTTCTTCCTCTTCTTCTTCTTCCTCCTCTTCTTCTTCCTCTTCTTTTCCTCTTCTTCTTCTTCTTCTCCTTCTTTCATTCATATCCCCAGTGTTTAACACAGTGCCTGACACATTGGAGTGGCATAATAAAACTCTATTGGCTGACTGACTAATGGGCAGTTTGAGTGTTTTATGTCCCTTGAATTTCTTCATGTGTGTATACAGATACTGTGCAGACTGGGATGGAGAAAATTAAAAACTATTCCATACCTCATACCCCTATACATTTGTGAGAAGAGACTGTTACCAAACCCTAGACATCAGCCATACCTAAGCTTTGTTTTTGAGATTTTCCTCGAGTTTTACACTGGAATAGGGGAAGGGGTAGAGAGAGGAAGAGACCCCTGTGGGATCAGACCTCCCCAAGATCAGAGTCATGTGAACCTAAAGTTCCCCTGTGGGGGACCCTGAGCCATAGCTCAGGTAATTTCTCATAGATTAGCTACCAGCAGCTGGGAGAGGTGGAGAGAAAACAGATAAAATCTTATATAGGACATGGTATTTAAGCTAGTAGCAAGTACATAGGTAGAAAATGGTGAAAGTGGGAATTGAACCCGAGTCCTGTGCCTCCAAAGTACCAGGACTTTCCCCACTATAACATAATGAATTTGGGAGAGGATAATATGTGAGGAGCTGGGAGGAGGTAGAGAGAGGTTCTAACAGTATCTGCCAGTGTTGGGGTGATTGTGTGGGAGCAGGACAACCTCTTGGAGTTTCCTAGCCTTTCTATAACCTGAATTGTATGGGAAAGAGGGAGAAGAGAGAAGAGGTAAAATGAGAAGGAAGGACAGGGCAAGGATGGGGGAAGTGGAGGAAGAGGAGGAGAATGTAAGGAGATGAAATTAGAGCTGAGGGATATCTTGCTTGGGAAATCCCAGGACTAACTGTTTTTGAAACTGTCGGGAAAACAGAGGTGGAGGAGGGATGACTCAAAGGGAAGGATTGCCCAGGAGAAGATGTACCCCAAGGCTCAGAGAAAGAAGTAAATCAGTGAGCCAGAGATAAGAATTCTTAGGAGTGGGAAACAGAAAATGGGAAAAAAAGGCATCTGGAAATTTTCAGGTCTAAAAGTTGCCTACCAGACCCTAGTGTGCTTCCCTTATCAGAGAAACGAGAAGACAATATATCTAGACCTGGAAACCAGCCTGGGCATTGTCCCAACATCAAGTCCAGGAATTCTCCTCCCTGGTCAACAGGGTCAGACAGGGCAGGGTATCTTACGTCTGGGGAGGAGAGTTTGGCCCTGTCTATACACTTAGAGTCAGCCAAGTTATTACAACCATGGACTCATTACTGGGATAGGAAAGACGTAAGAGTTCATCCTGTGTGTGTGCAGCCCCTGGGGAATAAAATTTTTTAAAAAGTAGAGATGATCTCAATCACTCAACCAGGATCAGCGTTTCTCTTCCAGAACCCATACAGACTATAGTACATCCCCACCTTTGCATTCTGTTCCATTTTTTTATATCTTTGAGTAAACTCTCTGTCGAAATGATTCTCAAAGCCGAGACCCAATGGAAGTCTTCCTTTGATTCCTTCCAAGTTTTGTGCTTACAAATGTAGTGCTCAGACTATCCAACTGATACTGTTCACTTTCATTACATGATTGACCAGCCTCCTTTTCTATCCATATTTTAACATCATCATAACAATGATACCTTATATTATAGGCACTTTATTGAACATTAACTGGGAAGGTAGTTGTACAGTTTGGCTCTACCAAGTCAAATGCTTTTTCATATCAAATGGCACAATGGCATCTTTCAGTCAATTGTGAGATTGTAAAGGTGGTCCATTGTTGAATATCACTTTTGAAAGCCTATTTGTTCCCTACTGAACCCTCATCAAGGAAAATGCTGTTGCTGTCTAGTTGTTTCCAATGCAGCTTACTCTTTGAGACCCCATTGGGGGTTTTCTTGGCAAAGATACTGGAGCGGTTTGTCATTTCCTTCTCCAACTCATTTTACCGATGAGGAAACTGAGGCAAACAGTGACTTACCTCACATCACACAACTAGTAAGCATCTGAAGTTGCCTTTGAACTCCAGCCTTCTGACTCCAAGCCCAATGCTCTAGTCACTGTGTCACTTTGCTGCTTTATAGTTTGCATTCCAGTATAAATAACTTTCACAAAAATTTCTGCATAAATGGGAGTGTGGGCATAGGTCAATAGCTGATGATTAATATGTTTATACACATACTCACATATATGTGTATATATAGTTACACATACATATATGTATATGTTATAATTATGTGTAGACACACAAATAGATTGCACTTTCCAAATTTTAAAGTGTTATATAAATGCTATTAGCATTATTAGTTATTGATGTTCTTTTAGTACCCTTTTTTCAGTATTAATAAAGTTTGAAGTTTTTTGGTTTGGTTTTTTTTTTCTTACACATTTCCCCAGACACCAGGCCTGGAGTATGAATGTTTAGTGGAAAAGGACAAAGAACTCCATTTCCCATGAGGGGTACACATAGGGTGGGGAATTGGGAAAGAGACTTGGAGATTCATGTAGAATTACCATGAGATGGAGAAGGATTAATGAGGTCTCTTCTGGGAATAATAGCAACTGGTATTAATATTAATTAATATTAAATAAATGCTTATTTACTAAAGTGAAGAAAGAGGGGTGCAGATACTGCTAAGGACATTTTTCAAGCAGAGCCGTCCAGGCTTTCTGCCCTGAAGATTCCAGCTTTCACCTTCTGCCTCCCTTCCCCAAGGGAGTTATGAATCTTTTGCATGGAGAAGACTAATGTAAATGTACTCATTCATGAATATGGCCAAGATAGTTTTCTGTGGGTTTCGTTTCTTTCCTGATTAAACGCTTTACTGTTTCAATGCTTTTCTCTTTTCCTGGGTCTGTTTACAGTGACCTGGGAATGTTAACTTCAAATGTTTCTAGTTCTTGAAATGAGTGGAGGCCAAAGTGAGCCAGACAATTCCAGTGATTTAAATCTACTAATGTGAGTCTAGAGCTAGTTAGACCATAAGCTACAGTTACATTTACATAATACTTCATAATTATCAAACGTTCTCACATTCATTCTCTCCTTAAATCCTCACAAGAAGTTCCTTGAGGTAGTCAATTTAATTAAATTCAACTTGGCTTTATTAAATGCCTACTATATGGCAGGCACTTTGCTAGGTGCTGGGGGTACAAAGTCAAAACAAAATGATCTCTGCCCTCAAGGAGTTTACTTTCAAATGGGAGAAAAACCACACAAATATAAATAAATATTATATATAATATGTATATATTATATATAATAGATAAGAATATTCATGAGGTGGTGAAATCTAACACCTTGAAGTGATAATTTTTAAAATTATAAAATTATGAAATGGGAGCAGACATTCCTGGTTGTTTGGGTACTTGCTGGGAAAGACCATGATTGGCAAGTGGGCAAAAAAATCACATTTTTAAAAAGTAGGAAGGGATACTGAGACAGATTGTGGCATGGGGACAGGGAATGGGATGGTGAAGGGAGGTATTGCAGGAGAGGCAGAGAACATTACTCACAATAGATTAGAGTTGGGAGCACTAGACAGCATGGACCTAACAGAGGTGGAAAAGTACTGGGAGGCAGAAGTCTAAGGTCTCGTTTTTATAGGAATTTTTGTTTAAAACAGACCAACTCCTATCTGTGCCACCTCAGGGTTAGTTCATTAGCACATACAAATCATCTCAAAGTTATCAGTAAAATTTCGAAGTCATCATCCCATGGTTATCAGTCTCTTTTTGATGTTCTGCTGCTCTGGAACTGTGGAGGTCTGGATTTTGTCTGGAATTTACATGTCATAGGACCAGAAACTTTGACAAGCATTGCCTAGATAATTTCTCCTGATTCAGCACACATTACTAGGATGTAAATTTTGGTATATATGATACAATTTGTAGATTATACTCCTTTGATCTTTGGGATGCTTTGTATGAGATTTCCAGGTTCTCCTCTGCAATCTAATTTCCTACTAAAACTTATTGATTAAAAGAGGAAAAAATGGTCAGGGGGGACTAGAACAAGATATAATTTTAACACATACCTGAAAGGATCAGGCAAGGCCTTATTTGGGAAGTGGTATCTAAACTGAATAGTAACATCATGGATATTGATCAGTATTTCTGATATCAGTGTTATTGTCACCCCTATTTTACATACAAGGAAAGTAGTTTTCAGGCTATTCTTTCTACCACACCTTGCTTTTGGTGGAAAGTCAAAAAGAGTTATATATGTGTGTGGTTTTGTCCTCCCTAAGTTCCTAATAACAAACTGCTAGCATTCAAGTAAGCAGTCTAGGTAGATTCAAAGGTCATCTGGATCTTAATGCATAGTACACAGATATTGTGAAAATACTTAGAATCATGTGGTTTGCTTCTCACAGCTCAGCAAAGAACATTTTGCAATATATCATTAGAAAGTGCCTCAGAGAGAAAAGACCGATGAGAGATACTAGACTATTTGTCTTCCTAAAGCTGTCTTTGACAGGACTGTCATATATTCAGGACAAATTCAGAACATACATAAGTGGTAGCAGTTTTAGAAAGCATTCATAATCTGCTGCTGTGAGCAGGGGAATAGGGAGTGTGTAACAGCACAGTTGGCTTCCCCTCCATCCACTTCCACATGAGGAAATGGGAAATGCATGTGAGCAGGATAGGTAACATTTGAGAGAGTCTCTGCCCTATTAGGAAAACCCAGTGGGGAAAGTCAGTGCAAAGCAGCCCCTGGCTTCTCAGTGTTTGCCTTTGTCTATCAATCTAGTTGTAATGACAAAGTTCAGCCTATAGGCTCTATGTGGGTGGGATGCTTCTCTGCCTTTAATCTCAAGTCATTCTCCCTCCTATCCACCAAGTCATAATCTTTGCTCCATTCTGGTTATTTCTCTGTCCTATACTTACTTGGCTTCTTTTCTTTTTTTGCCCCCAGTCTCCTTCAAGGTCAAGGTCAGATAAAAAAAACATTGGGTAGTTTGATCTCAGAAAAAATCCAAAATACATCAGAACTCACAAAGTGCTGGAAAAAGGTTTGTCCACCCTCAGGCTACTCTGTCCCCTCTCACTTTGTTCTATAGCAAACCCTTTTGGAGGAGCTCCATAAAGACTGACTCTATTGATATACACAAATGCATGTGTATAATGTATGTGTATGTGTGTATATATATATACACTCATACGTATATACAATCACATACGTATAACTATATGCATATGTGTGTGTATGTATAAATATATGCATTCCGGCCCCACTTTCTTAGGGTGAGAACACCAAACCTTAGGATTCCAGAGTACATGTATCTCTTTTCTCAATGGTTTGAGCCCCCACCAGGTGTTTTCGCCATTATTAGGGGCCTTTGACTAGCACTCAGTATTATATTTAGTCACTTAACAACAGGTAGCTTTTACAAAGAGATAGATACTTTACAGACACTTTCTCCAAAATACAAACATTTTCTCCAAAATCTCAAGGACATATTGTCTCCTATACCTGTCTGGTCCCTGAGGCTCAATAGTATTGGTTCCACTGAGTCCATGTCCTGAGCTGGCATGAGAGCCAGACAAATCTGTTGCAGAGTGATCCTCCCAAAGGCCACTCCTGAAGCTCATTCCTTGTACTTTGGGGCAATCATGCTCAGTTGGTTGTCATACCATGATTGAATTCCGACTCCCAGATTTCTGTGGCTCCTACTTCCGACTAAGATCACAAACCTATTCTTCCTTCACCTAGAATAAAAAAATACAAAAAGAAAAGACCCAGGAGACCCCATTTCTAGTGGACTACTTGCCCTTGGGGGAGGGGGAGAAAAGAAGGCTCCGTGGCCTTTCACCTTACAGCATAGTCTGTCATGCGGCACTGTCATGCCACCAGAGTGCAGCTGAAGACAGTGGGTGGAGAGGCAAAGAACAAGTGACTGAAGCTTATAAGTCTTTTGGAATGACCTCAAAACCAATAATCAAAGAGCCTCCCTTTTAAAGTATGGTTAGCTGGCTGGAACCAATTACAGAATGTCTGCTTATTCTCTGGTGTCTCCAAAGTACTCTGACTCATTGTCAGTATTCTCCCAGAGGAAGGATCCCTCCCTTTCCACATGGAAAGATAAAGTCCCAGGATATCTGCAGATTTGCTAGTTGATCAATCAATCAATAAACATTTATTGAGCATCTACTGTATGCCAGGGTCCCTCATTACATATACACATACATTATTCTTTTGTTGATATCAGTTTGGTAATTGAGTACAGTATTCCCTAATCCCTTCCTGTTCATGGATAAGGATCTATGGGGAGGGGACAGAAACCAAGGGAAGCATTTAATATGAAAATTCATTTAGTGTACATAATGCCCAGAAAAAAATAAATTTTTGAAAAGAGAGAGGGGAAAGATATTCTTCAGCCTTCACTTGGGATGGGGAGTTGCAGTCTAGGGTTCATAGAGCCCATTGTAGACCTGCCAATGAAGTTTGACCATGGCTTCTATGTGAAGAATGGTGGAAAACTATCAATAAAATGAGGAAACTGCTGGTGTAGTATGGTAAGGTTTGGTCCTCTCAAAGTTGGGTTGATGGTTTCTCAGACAGCCCTCATTTGGGACTCCTGTGTAGCTGCCCAAGCTCTAGTTTGTGTCTCTCTGAGTTGGCCAAGTTGCAAAGTCAGATATCACAGTTCAACAACCAATGAGCCTCATTGGGCTCATGCAGAGCTGAGTCTCATGGCTTTCCTAGTGGCAATACTCAAATAGGTGTTTTTAAACATTTTATTCAGTTGTTTTCCAGTTCAGTCCAACTCTTTATGACTCCACTTTTTTTGGTAGAGATACTGGAATGCCTTGCCATTTCCTTCTCCAACTCATTTTACAGATGAGGAAACTGAAGCAAGCAGGATTAAATGACTTGCCCAGGGTCACACATCTAGCTTAAGTGTGAGAGGCTGGATTTGAACTCAGGAAGATGAGTCTTCCTGGCTCCAAACTCAATGATCTATCCATTGCACCACCCTGCTGCCTGTTTTTAGACTTTACACTTCACCCATTTGTTGGCACAGTTCCTATCTTACTCACAAAATGTTCTAATTAAGATAATGTTCCTCAGTTCCTAAATGATTCCCCAGAGACAGACCCTGGCCAGCAAAGAGTCAGGAGTGGAGCTGTGGATGGGGGGAGAATGCTTTCCTCATTTGCTAAGCTGAGTATCTGGATGTTGCAGGAGGACAAGGACTGAACATTTGATTCTAGCAAACATGCTAGTCACCATGCTAGGAAATAGAGTAACAAAGATAAAAATGAAAAACTGCCTATCTTCAAGGAACTTACATTCTGTAGGGGGATTCACCATATAAACAGATTAGAAAAAACATAAAATCTACAGAAAGCAAGTACAAAGTCATGCAGCATTCGGCTTAGCAAACATTTATTAAATGCTTACTATTTGCCAAGCACTGTGCTAAATGCTAAGGATACAGAGACTAAATAAACAGATTAAACACAAACAAGATATTTTGAAGAGGGACACTAACTAAAAGGATCAGGAAAGGGGTCACATAGTATGTATGAGCTTTGATAGAAGCTATAAAAGCTCCAAGAGGTGAAGGCAAGGTGGGAGAACCCTTCAGGCATAGCTTGTGCGAAGTTGAAGAGGTAGGAAATGACGTATTGAATTTGGGGAACAACAAGTAGATGAGTTTGGCTGGAAGGAGGAATGCATGAAGTGAAGCAATGAAAAGCTTTTCTTATAAAACTTAGGTTGAGTCAGGTTATAAAGGGCTTTAATGCCAAGCTGAGAAGTTTGTATTTTATCCCAGAGGCAGTAGGTAGCAATTGAGGGTTCTTGAGTAGGGAAGTGACATAGTGACTTTAGGAAATTTATTTTGGCTGTGGAATGGAGAATGAATTGGAGAGTGGAGAAACTGTAAGCATGGAGGGAGACCAATTAATTAGCAATAGTTTGCAAAGGCCAGAACATATAACAATAACAGCTAACATTTATATGGCACTTTAGGCTTGCAAAGCACTTTACATACGTAAATCTTATTTGAGCCTTACAAACTCTACAACATAGATGTTACTATTATCTCCATTTCATAGATGAGCGTTCCAGGGCAGACAAAAGTTAAGTGACTTGCCCAGGCACCCGCAGCGAGTTAAGAGTCAGAAGCAGTATCTGAATCTTCCTGACTTCTGGCCTAGTTCTCCACCTATCGCATCACCTAGCTGCCTGAGAAAAGGGGATAGAGGGGAATAGCATTCAGATTTGGCAACTGATTGGATATGGTAGACAAGGGAGAAGAGAGAGACAGGATGACTCCAAGGTCACAGATTCAGATGCCTGGACACTTCATCAGAGTATATTATTACAAACAAGTAGCTTTATATGACAAATACAAACAGACATATCTTATGAGGAACTTCTGCTTCAAAGATGGAGTGAGGAGATTGTGGGCAAGGTACTAAAAAGCAACATAAGCGATCTAAGGACCTCAAATCAAGTAGTTTCTTCAGGCAAGTATATTCAGTAAAGAATGTGGCTCCATGGACAACCCAAGGGGTTGGTCCAGGCATACGGTGGGACATCCTGAACAAGAGCCCAGATCTTTTCAGTCTCTGCCCTAATATCTGGTTATTGTTGTTGGGCATTTCCTAGAGACCAAGTGGGACAGAGTCCTTAGGGGCATTCTGGATTATCTCCTGAGACCCCTATTGACCACAAGGGTGTTACGATTAGGAAAGTTTGCTAACCTTGAATCCCTGGATTAGAGGAAGTTTACTAAACTGATTAAGATCGTAATCTTGATCCCCCACCTAAATATAGCTAACTAAACCAGTATTGAGTATATAGGAACTTCCCAGTAAATTGGTGGGTCAATCAGTGGTCACATATGGAGTTACTCACTTCTGTCATCCAGGTCCTAGAAATATGCCAGTTCTCACAGGTGGGTATGAGAAGGCCTGTACTTCCAGGCATGCTCCATGATGAACGACTTTATTTCTGGAACTCCTGAGGCCCCACAGTTCCTGTCCTTTGAACTCCAATTATGCTGTTGAGGTGAGGAGTGGTATTGGAGGAAAAAATCACAGATTATGAGAATTGAAAGCAGTTTTAGCTCGCTTAGCTCTCCTAATTCAAGCTGTATCTGGACAAGAATCTCAACTCTAATCTTGTCTTAACATGGTCAGCCAGCCTTTTCTTGAAGACTTCCAGGGAGTGGGAGCCCACTTTCTCTCAAGGCTACCCATTCCACTCTTAGATGGTTCAATCGCTCAGGAGTTTTTCCTTACCTCAAACCAAAATCTATTTCTTTGTAATTTTCCTCCATTGCTTCTAGTGAGAGACCTGCCTGTTCAGGACTAGAGAATGGGCCATTTGCAAAGGAGGCAAGCTATTTCTGGTGTCTTAACCAATGATTCTTCTACTTTTACCTGAAGCCATCATAAGGAAGGTAAATATGAGTTGTCTGGAGTTATGTGGACAGATATGGCATAACATCCTATGGAAATATACATAGTATGAGGCCATATACATGGACACACAGAATAAAGTCATATACATGGGTACAGCATAAGGTCACATGTGCCGACACATGGCAAAAGGCTGCTGTGAACAGTTGAAGCTTGTCTCTAAATACCCAATTCCCTTAACTACTCTGTTTTCTGAAGAGTGATATTTCTGGCATCTTCTCCAGGGTGGGTCAGTCCGGGCAGCCCAGGGGACTGCTCCAGCCAGGCAGATGGGAGGTGGAGGCTGCACCCCAAATGACGAAGATAATTGGGGCAGAAAACACCCCACATTAATTTATTAATCTCTGCTGTCAGCGGGTGTGCCGGGGAGTTTCCTGGAATGTCAGAGGATTGGAAAACAACAAGCTGTGGAAAAGTCCTAGGCAAAGGAAGGTTGGTGGCAGAAGGAAGAACATGTGAAGTCTCCCGGTATTCCCTCATTTCACGTTTGACCAAAGAGACAATGTGATGGTCAAAAAATCTACTGAAAGTGTACGCTTGTGTTAGAATGGCTTTCTTAGGTGTTCACATCATTGCTGCTTGTGTTCTTTCTGAATGCAGGAAAAGCACATGCCCCTCCTTTCTGTTCTATAACACTAGAGTCATAGAATAGAGCCCTGGAGAAGGAAGGAAGGAAGGAAGGAAGGAAGGAAGGAAGGAAGGAAGGGAGGGAGGGAGGAAGGAAGGGAGGGAGGGAGGGAAGGAAAGGGAGGGTAGGAGGGAGGGAGGATAACCCAAGAAACTGTCCAGTTTAACTCCCTCACCCCCACCCCAAATTTTACAGAGGAAGAAATTGAGAGTGTGTGATAGAACAGGAAGAGCACTGAATTTAGAATCAGGAGGTACAGGTTTGAATGATAGCTTTGTTGACGCTTCTCTGGACTTGGACAAGTTACTTCCTGTCTCTAAGCCTCATATTTCTCATCTGTAAAATGAGATTGTTGGACTAGAATATCTCTAGGGTCCCTTCCAGTGTCTAATTCTTTGATTCTTAGGGATTTGAGGTTCCAGAGCAGGGGTGGGCAACCTGTGCCCTTGAGGTCATGTGTGGCCTTCTAGGTCCTTGGGTGCGACCTTTTGACTGAGCCCAAGTTTTATAGAACAAATCCTTTTATTAAGGATTCTGTGAAGTTCTGTGAAGTTTGGATTCAGTCAAAGGGCCACACTTGAGGACCTAGAGGGCTACATGTGACCTTGAGGTCACAGGTTCCCCACCCCTGTCCCGGAGTGAATTAATTATAAATCTGAAATCTGAATCCAAGTCTTATTTCAAGTCCAATATTCTTCTCTCCCTCCCCTCTCTTCCTTCTTTCCTTCTTTTCTTCCTCCCTCTCTTCCTCCCTTCTTCCCTTGCCCCCTCTCTCTCTTCATCTCACCTCTTGTGCTCCCTCCCCTTGCCTCTCAGTTCGCTGTCTCTGTCTCTCTGTCCCCCCACATACATACACACTCAACTGCCCACTTCTTTTTCCACCCTCTCTCATTTTGAGAAAGCAAACCAGTGAACCAGTGCACAGCAACATCAACATGCATTCTAGGGTAGTGGGAGGTTGGGATGCCTCTGCCATGCATGAATAAATGACTACTCTGGGATAGAAGCACATGGGAGTCACACAGAGGAATTGTTTGTCCATCGTTTCTAAGCATGTCAGAGACTAAAGTTTCTGAGAGCAGGCTATCGTAGAACAGGATGCAACAGTAAGCAGCACATTGGTAGCGTTCCTGCGGGAGCATATGGCAGAAGCAGACATATGTTCCCACTGAGCCCAAGTTGAAGAGTTTCCAAGTTCAAGGGTTAAAAGCAGACCTGCACAACTGGTGAACTTCCTCAGGCTGCAGATAGGTGAGACTAAGGACAGACTGACCATGGTTGGTTGCCTTGGGTCACATGACAAACAGGAGAATGTGTAATGGCATCCCTACATTTTTTGGCAGGTCTCCTGAAACCTTTTGGTGGGCCTGCAAGCCTCTGTGGACTATATATTGTGCAGGCCTGAGCTAAAGGATTGGGCCTAGAGAGAGAAGAGGATTTCCTGATACAGTGTGTCCTTTGGAGAAAGAAGATTGGTCACTTAGTTCCTGAGGAGCATTTTACTTAAAACAGAAAAACTAATGAGTTATTCAAACAGAGAAGTCTAATGGGAAGGGGCTGATGGCTTGTTTGGAAGTTCACCTTCTGGACCAAGTCACTGGAGGGACAAAGATTGTTTTGATCCCTGTTCCAAGTTCCCTTTGCTTCCTTGGGATAAGCCGAGTGCTTTATATTTTTCTGTATCAGTTTATAGGCTCCTGTGAATACTTTTAAGTTTTCTGCATTTCCTGTGGTGTGAACAAATATGGTCTATTTGTATGTATGAGCTCAGATATTATACAGGAATTGATGGCCCATTTCCCACATTCACCACAGAGGTATAATTCTACCTGAACTTTATTTTGGACATTTCATTGAGTTAACTATAGGCAGGAGATATGAGCCAAAGGAGATAATTTTCTTCTTGAATTGGACCTCGGGTTCTATATGAGCTCAGGGTCTGGGAGTTACTAGAAGAGGTGTCCTGGCTCATGTATTGTATAAAACATATTTTATTGATACATCACACCACTTCTCAATGTCTTCTCCCTCCATTAGAAACTTTTCTTGCAACAAAGAACAGCTAAACAACCAAAATAAACATGTCTAACAATCTGTTTACCTCATTCTACACCTAGAGTTCACTACTTCTCTATTGAGATGGAAGTCATACTCTACTAATTATTTCCTGAAGTCATGATTAGTTACAGAATTAATCAAGGCAAGACTTATGGACAGCAGGACCAGGAGAAGCGAAGAGGATGTCAGTGGAATTGGAGGGTCAGAGGCCTAGACTCTGACACACATTATTTTCCCTTTGTTTATCTAATCCCATGTCATATCTGGACAATATATTCCATTTTGTTTTTCCTGTTGTGGATAGCTGAAAATGACCCATGAGACAGAAAAATATACAAGACTCCCACATAGGCATGCACAATACAAAAGAGAATGTGTACATAAAAGCTACAAATTAAGTATTATTAGAAGAAATAAAGGTCATTTTTGTTAGGGATAACTGAGGGAGGAATTAATAGGAATAAGTAAAATATGCAAGGCTGTAGAAATGGCACCACAAAGGTGTAGAAAAGGGTGGGCTCAGAAAATCACACCATAGGCCTCTGGAGCCTCCTGTGTAAGGCCATAGTAGCAAAGAAAAATGAAACAAAACAGTAAAAACTCTGAAGCAATATGTTGGGACCTGATTGTATAGCATATTCTGTACCATTCTAAGAAGTTTTTGACAGAATTTTATAAGACATGACACTGAAAGTATTAGGACAGCAATAGTGACATCAGCAATCCGCCAGAGTCTTCTGACACATCGCCGTGATGTGGAAATGACTCAAGGATTTCACCGGCTTTGCCAGTAAAATACAGACTCTGAAAAGTTCTCAAGCACAGACTGAATAAAGTCCCAACCTAAGGTTAACTGGGAGAGGCTTATTAAAAGAAATTTGGCCCCATTGGAGGAATTGTTTTAGTACTGAGAGTCAAGGATCTCTATGGGAAGAGGCAGGCTCATACCGATGAAATCATTGTCTCTTGTCATTTGATGATGCTGTAAAATAATAGATTGTGATTGCATTTTGATGTTTTTCCTAAGACTAATTAAAAAGAAAAACCTTTAGTTTTTGAGCCAAGAGACCTTGATGAGAAAAGTAACCAGCAGTTAGATAGTGCTAAGAGAATAGGAATGATTGATGAAGGAAAATCCCAGAGAAAACTGGGGAGATGAGAATGGAGTCCATAGATAGAGCAGTGGAGATTCTGAGAAAGGCAAGGTATGGAAGAAGGAGAGGATAGGTGAAGAGATTTAGGAATGTGGAGGAGGAAAATAGGAGGAGCTCTCAGATGTTGCAGAGGGTAAGTGAAATCATCTGAGTAAGAAACTAGGAGATGAGTTCATCAGAGGGATGGAGGTAGAACCAGGAGATTGAGAAGAGTGCAGTCACTGGGACAAATGCAATAGGAAAAGAACAAAATAAAAGGGTTGTGGAGTACCTCCTTCCCTGAGAACTTGAGAGCAGCACAGACCTGTGGTGACTTAGGATGGTCAGGAGAGGGTGCCATAAGCCCAGACGTCTAGACTTTGAAAAGCCTTTCTGTCCCACAGCTGAGCCAGTCTCAAGGCATCTTTTGCCTATGAATCTAGACTCTAAAAGGCAAAGCCACAATCAAGCACTCCCTTCACCCCAGTCATCCCTAATTATAAACAGAGGCTAACAAGGGGCTCTCAGTCCTGGGCAGGCCTTCAGTTTGCTTTTCATAGGATTCCCCCTAAAGACAGTTAGGAGATGGGATTCAAAGAGTCAGCCACACAAGTAACTAGCCAGTAGTTCATCAATCAGTCAATCAGCAAGCTTTTAAGTCCCTGCTATGTGTCAGGCACTGTACTTGGAAATAGGAATATAAGTACAAAAGAATAAAACAGTCCCTACTTACAAGACATTTACATTCTAATGGAGGAGACAAGTATATATACGCAGTACACATACATATACGACAAATACAGCATAAATATAATATGTGCACATAATGCATATAATATATGCATACATGTGTATTACATATATACATTGCATGAATGTATTGCTTATATTCATTTATTTTATATTTATGCTACTTATATTTCTATGTGTGTATGTATATGTGTGTGTATATTACACACACACACACACACACACACACACACACAATTTAAATACAAAGTAAATTGGGAGAGAGATCACTACCAGTTAGTGGATGCTTTACATGGAAGGTGCTGCTTGGACTACATCTTTAAGGAAAAGAAGGACTTTCTCCAAGGTGGAGAGAATGCATTCCAGACATTGGGCACAGCCTCTGGAAAGGCCGGGTAGAATTTTACGGGACTTGGTCAGTAATTAGGGGCAGGGGTGTGAGAGAGTGAGGAGTCGAAGATGACACATAGATTTTGAGGTTGGTGATACTCTGGACAACCCTAAGGAAGGTGCCCTGCTCTCCCAGTGACTCCATGCTGCTTTCTCTGGCTCAACACTGCCCCCTAGAGCAAGCAGTTCTGGAGGGCTAAAAGGATGCTGGGTTTAGAGTCAGAAGACCCGCGTTAAAATTTCTGCTTTGCTACTTGCTACCTGGGTGACCTTGGGCAAGTCATTTCCCCTCTTTGAGCCCCAGGTACCTCAATTATAAAATGAAGGGGGTGAACTAAATGGCCCCTGAAATGCCTTCTAACTCTAAATTTTTGATCCTATCCTGTGATTTCTCTTCATATCTCCTAGGTATTCATTCAGCTACATGGCCATATTGATTCTAACCTCCAAATTCTTAGACTTAGTATGCCCTGCCACATGCGCCTCTAGGTTCTCATCCAGTTCATTCCTAAATTTTTTCAGTGCCATCTTCTAATTGCAGATGGTTTTTAGGGGGCATAGTGTATTTGTATATGCTATCAAGGCTCATTTGTTATAAAATCAGAAAAGGAAATGAGCCAACTATGTGGTGAAAATGAGGGCTAATGTGTTCCGCTGGTACCTACAAAATGTAGAAGTATATATAGGAAAGCCTCACATGAAATGTGTATATCTTTGGTGGGGAATATATAGCTAATAATCCATAAAATGATAAGACATGGATGAGTTGCTATTTTCACCAGTGGGGGAAATATTCACATCAAGGTGATCACAGTGGAGCATTGAAATGTATCCTGGATTATGCTTTACATGTATCACGTAATATATTTCCTGTTGTGGTCTCAATGCAGTGGCATAGCCATATCCCATATGCAATAGGGAGGTCCCCCCAAATATCTAGCAACTCTACCTTAGACCACTGATGGCTCCCTAGAAAAGAATTCCTCTTTTTCCATCAAAGGTACTGTCATTGTCATAAATGTTTTCTTAATTAAATCATCTCCCCATCCTTGCCTGATTCCCCCACCAATCTCCTTATGATGAAGACAGCCTTCATCATGATGTTGCCAAGGTCTTAAAGATTAACTTTAGGAGGGTCAGTTGCCCCAGAATATGGGTGGAGAAAAGATAGCAGACAGCCATGCTGCCCCAGTTGGAAGTGCTAATGAAATTGTCCCAAGACACCTAGGTTTTTGCTGCACCCCAAACTCTGTGACCACCCCCTTGTAATTTCACTTAGCCTATGAATAATCTCAATTAGAGTTTATCCTCTAGGTTTTTTGGGGTGGAGTAGAATCCATAGTACCTGTGCTACTGCCAAGGTCTCACTACTGATGACTCTCAAGGTTCTATAACCAAAGGGACATGTAAAAGAAGATGGAAGAGTTCAGATAATATTGTCAAGGTGGTATAAGCTAAGACTGACTCGGGAGTTCAAATCTCACTTCAGTTAGACAATAATCATTGATTAATGCTCTGTACCAGGCACTGTTCTAAGTGCCAAGGATACAAAAAAAAATAAAAGAGCCTCTGCTCTCAAGGAGCTCACAATCTAATATTTATAACATGCAAACACCTATGTTCAAATATTGGATAAATAGGAACTATGATAAAGAAAGAACACTAGAATTAAGAGGGATTGGGGAATCTTTCCATAGAAGGTAGGATTTTAGCTGAGACTTGAAGGAAACCAGGAAAGCCAGGAGGTGGAGATGAGGGGGGAGAACATTCCAGATAGCCAGTGAAAATGCCTGGAGTCTGGAAATGGAGAATCTTGTTTGAGAAACAGCAAGGGGATTAGTATCACTGAATCAAGGAGTACATTGTGGAGGTGTAATGTGCAGGAAGACAGAAAAGGTAAAAGTAGAACAGATCATGGTGAACTTTGAAAGACAAATAGGAGTTTATATTTGATCTTTGAGGCGATAGGGAGCCACTAGAATCTATTGAAAAGGTTGCGGGGGATGATGTAGGCAGAAGATCACTTTGACAGCTGAGGAGGACGGATTGTATTGGAGTAGAGAGAGACTTAGGGCAGGTCACTGTAGTAGACAAGGCATGAAGCGAAGAGGATCGGCACCAGGGTGGTGCCAGTGTCAGAGAAGAGAAGGGAGAATATTTAAGAATTGTTACAAAGGTAAAATTGATAGGTCTTGGCAACAGATTGGATTTGAGGGAGTGAGAGATAGCGAGGGGTCCAACATGACGCTTAGGTTGCAAGCCTTGACAGCAATAGGAACATCAGAAAGAGGGGAGCATTTGAGAGGAAGGATAACGAGTTCAGTTTGGATGTATTGAGGTTAAGATATCTATTGGACATCCAGTTCAAGATGTCTGCTAAGTGGTTGGAGACGTGAGGTTCAAAATCAGGATCAGATCAAATCTACTAGATAAGTAGATTTGAAAAGCATCAGCATAGACATGACATTGAAATGAAATGAGACACTTGTAGACTATCTAATACTTAAAAGAACATATAAAAGGTGCTCAACAAAGATATACTACTAGTTTAGACAGACACAACCCCCTTGTGTTCATATGGAATTGCGTCTGATCTGAAGTATTTTAATTTTTCTAGCACTAGGACATGTCAGGGCAGCTAGATGGTGCAGTGGATAGAGCCCCAGTGCAGGAGTTAGGAAGACCTGAGTTCAAATCTCACCTCAGACACTTGAAACTCACTAGCTGTGTGACCTTGGGCAAGTCACTTAACCCCAATTGCCTCATTCTGGGTCATCTCCAGTCATCCTGATGAATATCTGGTCACTGGATTCAGATGGCTCTGGAGGACAAGTGAGGCTGGTGACCTGCGCAGCCCTCCCTCACTCAAAACAAAGTCAAGTGCAAGTCATGTCATTATTTCTCTTATGGCATGGTCTTCTTCGTCAACAAAGGATGAACACACACAGAGGACATGTCAAGTTTTAAACGTTCCTTGGGCCAACCTTTTTATACTCTGGGTGACCCGAAAGCTGAGATAATGATTTAAACCTTAGCCCCCTGGACCAATCAAGTGTCAGAGATAGCTTCCTTGCCTTTTAGGGAAAAACTAGCCTGACATAAATGGCCTAGACCCTAGTAGACATTGCTGTTTTCACACAATAATTCTGCCATCACTGACCTTGTGACAGAGTCATCTTTATGCCATCCCTTTGTTGTTTTCTTTAACCAAGATCTCAGGAAGCACAGTGCATCAGATATTCCCAGGGAGACCTGTGACAGAGAAACATAAACAGAGACACACAAGGAAAACCACCAAAGCAGAGGCTCTTTAAAGCCATATTGCTCTGTCCCCAAAAGGCCTCATTTATGTCTTTTGACTTCTCTCTTGTCAACACATTTATGTCTTTGGTCACAATATAAAGTCCAATCTAGAAGCATAATCCCAGAGGTCTAAGCAAACTGCTTGCTAGTAGTCTGATACAGTAGGAGGGAAACATGTCTTGACTACTATGAAGTGACCTGAATTTAGAGGTTAACAAAAAGAGAAACAGAGACTCTTTAGGTGAAGGCAAGACACAAGCCACATAAAGATGCTACTATTGCTATATTGCTAAGTTTAAACTCTGTGCGTCCCTCCTCCATTGACACAATTATACACACAGTCGCTAGAAAGTAAAGAAAGCTGCCTTCCCATCTCCACAGCTCTACTCTGTCTCGCTGATTACAGAAACTAAGTCCAACGTTTTTTCCACTATACTATTCTCAATACTTATAATAATTGCTAGCATTTATAGGGCACTAAAGGATTACAAAGCACTTTACAAATATTTCATTTTATCCTCACAACAAACCTGGGAGGTAGGGGTATTATCATTCCCATTATATAGATTAGAAAGTCAAAGAAGGCAAAGGTTAAGTGATTTGCCCAGGGCCACCCAGCTCCTAAGGGTCTGAAGTTGGATTTGAACTCATATCTCTCTGGCTCCAGACCCTCCATTCTATCCACTGCTATCTCACTCAGCACCTACAAGTGAAGGTTGTTCAACTTCATGGGGAGAAACTGGAGAGGGTATTCCTACTCACCTATAGGTGGGAGTAGGTGCCTATAAGGTCCTTTCCACTTCTGACTTTCTGTGACTTTATCATCTCTTAATATCTTTAAATCTCTTTTGAAATGAAACCTTACTTTCTAGTGAAGCACAGTGTATGTGCATGTATAACATGTGTGTCAGCTGAGGAGAGATGTACAGAGTGTAAACTTAGAAATACAGGAATAATAGTACCTTTATGTGGCTTGTGTCCTGCCTTCACCCCAAGAGGCTCTGTCTATTCTTCTGGTAACCACTAAATTTAGGTCATTTCAGAGTAGTCAAGCCAAGGATACAAGTTCAGAGGGTGTAAAGAGCATAGTAGAAGGTTGTAGAGGGAGGGTGGCTAGCTCACCTGCTAGAAACCAATGTAGCCACTAGGTATGTTTGAACATTAACATATTTAATACAAAAATAGATATAAGAGGAACCGTTATTCACCATTAACCTTTAAGGGGCAGACTCATGTCTGGGTACACAAGAACTGTCTTTGGACTAAAGATGCCAGAAAGCTTCAGGATAAAGAGGATGTTCTCTGGGAAAGGCTCAGAACTGTGACTTCCCAGGTCTGTGCATGAGGTATGCACAGTCGAAATGTCTCTCTGGCAACATTTAAAGATCCAGATGAAAGAAGAGGCAGAAGAAAGAGAAACTGTTGAGAAAGTGGAAGGGGGGAGAAGTGGATGTTCCAAGATTTCTTGCCCTTCTCCTACCAGTTGGTAGATGAAGTATTTATCTATAGCAACCAGTGTAGTTCAGATCCATTATTTCTGCTAAAAATAGTATGAAGAGGTGAATAGAACAACACAATCACCTGCGAAACTTAGTTAAGGTTCCTGCCAGCATGTGATGGCCTCAGGACTCCAGGTATTGTAGCAACGGCCTCTGATAATAGCTAACCTTCATAGAAGGCTTTAAGATTTGCAAAGGGCTTTACATGGTAGCTCATCTGACCCTTACAACAACTTTATGAAGTAGGTACTATTACTATTATTCTCCTTTACAGATGAGGAAACTGAGGCTGAGAGAGGTTAAGTAACTTGTCCAGAGTTACACAGCTGGTCTTCCTCAAGCCTAGCACTCTTCACTGCCTAGACTAGTAGGAATGTCTCTCTGCTCCTCTCTCAGTCACTGAGGTATTCCCACCCCTTTAATGTGGGAAGATGGATGGTCAATCCGAGTGAAGTCTATGCATTGAAGCAGCTGGGGACACATGGAGAGATTGGACTCCAATCTGGTTGGGAAGCAGGGATTGGGATGGAAGTGATGGCCCTGTTTTGTGTTGTGTGCTGCTTCATAATAATACAGTATTATCTATTTTAAGGGAAGTGCTATTTTTATACTAGGATGTGAAGTCAAATGATTCATAGAATCAAATAATTTGAGATTTGGAAGAGACCTCAGCAGTCATCTTGTTCAGTAAGCATACAAAGAAACCCTCACTTTACAGACAACTGGTCATCCAGCCCATTTGTAGACTTCTCAAGAGAAGGAAACCACTCCCCACCCCCCCATATCCATCCCAGCTCCTGAGGCAATCTGTTCCATTTTTGGATGATTCTTAATTATCAAGAAATTTTTCCTAATAAAACTCTTCAGTTTTCCTCTTTTCTAGTAGGTCTGCTTTTGCAACTACATAGGACAAATTGAATCCCTCCTTGACATGACAGTTCTTCAAATACTTTTACTTTTTGAGGGGGGAGGTAATCAGGGTTAAGTGACGTTTTCTGGGTCATACAGCTAGTGAATGTCTGAAGTCACATTTGAACTCAGCTCCTTCTGGCTGCTGGGCTGGTGCTCTGTCCAGTTCACTACCTAGTTTCTCCCTTTCAGATAACTATTACGTGTGTCCCCTTTCCCCTTTTTTCTCCAGCTTTAACATACATAGTTCCTCCAATCAAGCCTTATATGTCATGGACTCAGTGCCAGGTAGTGAAGTGGATAGGGCTCTGGAACTGCAGTGAGGAATGATCTAAGTGCATATCCAGTTTCAGATACTTCCTAGCTATGTGCCCCTAGGCAAGTTACTTAACTTCTGGATGCCTAACTTTCCTTATCTGTATAAAGGAGAGAAAAAATAAGACCTACTTCCCAGAGTTGTTGTTAGGATCAAATGAGATAATATTTGTAAAGTACTTTGCAAACCTTAAAGCATGATATAAATACTAGCATTGGTGCTGCTGTTGCTAATGATGATGAAGATGAAAATGATGATTGCCCTCCTCTGGTCACTCATCTCATATCAAAATCTTTCTTAAATGGTGATGACCAAAACTGAATACACTATTTCAGAGTTCTGATGACATTCTATCACCTCACTGTTTCTAGAACCTATGTTCTCATCCCTCCTTCCCATAATGTTCAAGATTATATTATCTTTTTTGGATGGTACATTGAAGGGCTGATTTATTCTGAACTTGCACTCCACTAAAAACCCCCAGATCTTTTTCAGAACAACTTCTGTTTATCCATTCCTCTCTCATCATATACTTGTGAAACTGATATTTTTCCCCAAATGAAAATTTTAAATTTATCCCTATTGAATTTGATCTTTTGGGAAGGGTATGAGGCAATTGGGGTTAAGTGACTTGCCCAGGGTCACACAACTAGTAAGTGTCAAGTGTCTAAGATTGGACTGGAACTCAGGTCCTCCTGACACTGGTGCTCTACTATCTAGCTGCCCCTTGAATTAGATCTTATTAAATCCAGTCCAATGCATTAGGCTGCCACAATCATTTTGGATTCTGACTCCATCATCTACTGTGTTATTTATCCCTTCCAATTTTTTGTCATATACAAAAAAAGCATACAAACATGCCTTCTATATCTTTATCCAAGTCATTAATAAAAAATAAGCATTTGACAAGCAGCCAAATACAAATCTCTGGGACACTCTCAAGTGTAGATTTCTTGCCATATTGACTCCAAAACAAGACAATTACTCTAAGAACCCAGTCACCCATCAGATTATCTAACCCGTGTCTAATTATCTCCACAATAGGATTATGACATAGTCTGTACTTCAATTAAAAGTGATGGAGCATTTTTATGTGATTTTTAATATTCCGGATTTCTCTCTTTGTAAGCTGCCTTTTCGTATTCTTTGACAATTTCTCTATTGGGGAATGTCTCTTAGCCTTATAAAGCTTACACTTATATATACATATATATGTATACATAACACATGTGTATATGTATGCATGTATATGTATGCATGTTTTGTATATATTTATGTACATGTATACACACACATATATATATATATATATATACATATATGTCAGCTATAAGAGCTTCATCAGAGAAACTTGTTGCAAAGATTTTTTTCCGGTTACCTTTTTCCCTTCAAAGTTTTACTACATTGGATTTGTTTGGGCAAAAACTTTTAAATTTTATGTGATCAAAATTGCTCATTTCATCTTATATGATACTTTCTATCTCTTGTTTAATTATGAACTCTTCCCTCATCCACATGACTGAAAAGGTAATTCTTGAATGAATTAGTCAATTAGAACTGGATGTGAACAGGGCCTGTATACCCAAAGCCATTTCATGAGAGAGCTGGTCCTATTCTGAGGAACTTGTATAAAAAGGAGGAGCTATCTCAGAACTTCCAAAGAGGAATTATAAAGGTCTAGAAGCAAAGAAGAAAGAGTAAGGCCATACATAGCAGAGCCAGAAAGAAAAGCAGCTCAAGAATAACCACTGAGAGGGGAAAGAAAAGGTGGGCTCAATGACAGAGAAGGGCCAAATAGAGGAGGGTCATTGACCTGCAGGCTTCTTCAGAACAGAAAATTTGGGCTGATGCCACTGTTGTACCCACCTACTCAAAGACTGAGGGATGTTCAAGAAAAGGTCTGCTCTTTCCCCAACTCCTACCTTCCAGTACCCTTCTCGCCATAGCCCTTGTCATGTAATCTGCTGCTTCATTACCTATGTGCCTGACAGCTTGACTTTTGTCTTAGACATGAAGAGGTCAGGGATCTTTGTCTCTCTCTCTCTGTCTCTCTCTCTTTCTCTCTCTCTGACACTTGTCTCTTCCTGCCTCTGTCTCTGTGTCTCTGTCTGTCTGTCTCTCTCTATATATATACAAAAATGTATATATGTGTGTGTGTGATATGTATGATATTATATCTATATTATCTTGGAAGATCACACCAAGTCTGGTTAATGTCCAATCTAACCCACTTAAGCTATATGACCCTAATGACATCGCCTCCAGCACCACCCTAGACAGGAGGATGGATGTATGCATGTATGTACATAGGTATGTATGTGTATCTCTGTCTCTATATAATACACATTTATACATACACTAGAAATTATGTGTATATGCACACATATATATGTGTGTATGTATGTATATACTTAAGGCAAAAAGCCAAATCTTTTTCTAAATGTTAGAAATCATTCTATCTGGGAGTTCAGAGCAATTGTGATTATACTTGGATTACACTTGACTTTTCAACTAAAATTTCCTAGAGCTACAAAAGACAGAGCCACATGCACATCAGGCACCATTATATTGTCCCTTGGCTTAAAGCAAGCTAATTATTGTAGCAGAGTGCTACACTAGATATTTCTTCCCCAACTCTCTGTTGCCTTCTCCACAATCAAACTCTCCTTCAGTCAGAACCAGGACACTGACCACAGCAATATAGGAAATATATTTTTTGCTGAATTCTAATCAATGTATTCACCTTTCTTTCTTGAAGGCTTGGTGGAGAGGAGAAGGAGTATAAACTCCTATAAGCTTATACTTGCATGTGTGAAGTAATGAGTTTGAAATTTTAACAACTTATTCATGACTATTGCCTCACTAACTTCTTGTTTACTTATCTATAAAATTTAATTATAGGGTTGGATCAGGGTAAGGGTTCGTAACCTTTTTTGAGTGTAGAGGACAACTTAGGTATTTGGCAAAGCATATGAATCCCTTCTCAGGATGATATTTAATCCTACGGATCCCCTCTCCTACATATAGAATGCTAGCCCTTTCCACATTTCTTCCTTCCTAAATCTTTACCTGTCCTTTAGGGCTTATATTTAGGCCTGACGGTTCTTGGAAGTTTTCTCTAGCTCAGGGGTGGGGATCTTGCAGCCCCAAGGTCACATGTAGCCCTCTAGGTCTTTAAGTACAGTTCTTTGACTGAAGAGAAGGTGGCATCAGTGGGAATATGGAACAGGTAGGTAAAACTTCTCAGAAGAGATGGACCTGAAGTTAGACTCTGAAAGAATGGGAGAAGAGCTTGGGAGGCCAAGTTTTAGAGGTCAGCATTGTAGGTAGAGTAGAAAATAGCCTATTAACTCTAGAAGCTTCCTATTTAGGGTGACCCTGGAGACTTTCGTATCACATGGCAGCTTCATCAGGGTGAGCTAGCCTAAGAGAGTTAGTGTGGATATTAACTAACTTTGGTCTGTTTTCAGATTATGAAGGGTTAAGCACAGAGGATTCATGGTCAGACAGTTTGGTAATAGTCATTTCCTAGGAAACCACAGAGGATTCATGGTCAGACAGTTTGTTCGTGGTCAGTTACAAGAAAACCAGGGAACAGAGACACTGGTACATGGATGTGGAGGCTACTTGGAATACAAGCTCCAAATTAGAGGTCCCACTGGAACATTTATTTCTGAATGGGTTCCCTAGAAGGGTTGAATTTGTTATAACTCACAAACCAGAGAATATTCTGATACAGTCCAAGTGCATATCAGAAGAGATGATTCTGGCCTGAACACCATCGCTATATAGTCTGAAAGTCCAGTGAGTTAGCAGTTACAGGAAATTGAGCATCTGGATTCAATCATGTCTCTCCCACATCCTCAGTTCTGCTCTGATCTCCTGTAGCCCATGCTGCTTCAAGGGAACTCTAGTCTTCTAGGGAATTCTAGGCTTCCTATCAGGGCAACTTCCGGGTTAAATACACAAACATTGCTCCCATTAATCCCCAGCAAGCCACTACTAGTCCTCTGGGTATGGGGGAGACTTGAGAAGTTTGATGATGCATCTTCCCTTGTGCCTCATTCCCTTGTACAATATGAAGACTCGCAGGCTTCACAGAATCATGTCATCTTGAAGAAGAAAAATGCCTTAACCAAATCAGTGCCTGAGCAAATATGCCCTCTTCAAGATGTGCCCACCTTGCTTGTTCTTGGGGATCTCCAGTGACAGAGAATATCCCGCTTTCCAAGGTAACCCATTCCATGTTTGGACAGCTCTAATCATTTGAAAGATTTTCCTCATGTTGAGCCAAAGTCTTACCTTTCCAACCTCCCACCTCTTGTTTCTAGTTCTGCCCTTTGGGGCCAAACAGAAAACATCGAGTTCCTTTACTCCATGGCAACCCTTGAAATACTTATAGAAAACTCTCATGTACCTCCTTAGTTTCCCCCCAAACTCCCCCCAGCTAAATAACTTTATCCTTCAATATTCCTCATAGAGCAGATTTTCTAGTAGAACAGTGACTGGCACATGTCCAGAATGCATCAGCACGCTCGGCTGGTGCAAATTCCCAAGCTGGAGAGGCTTAAGAACCTGATTCCAAGGAGTCTTGATGACGTGCAATGAAAATGCCTTGGAGAGACTTGAATGTGTATCAAGTACGCATTCTGTGACTGGTTCTGATTTGTTTATCACATGGTCTAAAGAAACCTTTTCAATCATCTGTGTAACTGGAATTAGGGGTGTCTTCAAAAAGGTGTTAATCAACCTCGGCTTAGGTTCTTGCCTCATTTTCTTTCTTTATTTGTGCCTGGTGGTTTTTCTCCTTCCCTCTTTATATCTGGTAAGAGAAAGAGTTGTAAGGGAAGAGGTCTTGGGGACTTCTCCTCCCTGAGGCCATGTGGCTCTGTGAAATGGACCTCAATCCTTTACCTCTACATTTATTCTTTTTCATTCTAGGTGAACTTACTAGAGCCTCTGATCTTGTGAGTTTTGAAAGGTCAGAAGGGAGCCCTCACACACCAGCATTCCAAAGTCCAGGTTTCTGTGGCCAGTGCCATATTGATGGCTTGTGGACCTTTGGGACCTAGTTTAGTAGTAACAGAGACAAAGACTCTTCTGGTTGTGGTTCTACCTTTGGATGTAACTTAGTGGGACCAAATAAGAACAGAGTTAATTTGAGCCCACGTTCCTCAGAAACTGAAGGGGGATAGAGAAGAATATGACTCTGATGTGGTGAGGAGGGAGATATTTATACATTTGTTCCTGCAAAAACGTCAAAATAAATACCCTTTGTAAAACCTAAATGATGTTAACTAGGTATACGGAACTGGGATGCTAGGCACTGGAATCTAACAGTGGTGGTGGTGATGGTGGTGGTGGTGGTGATGATGATGGTGGTGGTGGAGGTGGTGATGGTGGTAATGGTGGTGATGATGATGATGGTGGTGATGGTGTTGGTGGTGGGGGGAGATGTTGTGGTAGGAACAGAGGCAGTGGAGTCTTAAGCTGACAACATTAGAGAAGAGCCAATCAGCCCTTCCTGGTCCTCTATAACCTTAAGGGAAGATGTAACTAGTCTGGCTCCACGAGAATGACTCAGTACATTTACTACATTAGTCTTCCAGTCAATGAGCTTGGCTTTCACTGGACAGGTTGAAATGCAATACCCACAACTCAACACAGAAATTCTAGAGTTTTTTGGGCATCCCTTTCCATTTGTAGGACCATTAGAGCTATACCTAAAGGGAGACCTAGGTGCATATTCAGTCTAAGACCCTCACTTTACAGATGAGACATTGAAGGCCCAGGGAAGGGACATCCCAGGCCACTGACAGGGGCATTAATTATCAGAGGTGATGTCTGAACCCTGCCTTCCTGGCTCCAGAATCAATCTCCTTTACACTGTACCATTTTGCCTTTCAGGCTTTCTCTGGACTCACTCTACATGTGGAGAGTGGCTTCCTGAAGGAAGTGCATTGATCTGGGCCATGAAGGATAAGAAAGATTTCATGGAGATTCAGAGAGTAGAAAAGATAAGTAGTTTCAACCATAGGGAATGTAAATTAAGACCAAGAGAAAGGAAGGCATAAGCCAGGTTCAGAGAATAGCAAATTTTCTGGCAGGGCTGTAACATAGAGTACATGAGGAAGAGGTCTATCTAGAACTTGGTGCCAGCTGCAGCCACTGGAAGGCACTGGGGAATGCAGGCTAGTGTTTAGCATGGTAGACATGGGGGTGGTAATTCACTCCAACATAGCTGAAGTACTTTTCACTGAGTGATGAATAAGACTAGTTATTGCGGAAGTCTATTCAAGGGCACTGGCTATCCTATGATGTAGCAACTGGGCTGGTGGTCCATACATAGAGCCCCACTTGGTGGCAAAATTATGTGCTACATCCATAGCTAGTTAATTAATCACTTGATAGGATTTAGTTCTCTTTAGGTGGCAGAAGCCAAAGAATGTGGTTGGCATAACACAGTACGCCTGGCACCTACCACTCATACTAATTTTTTGTCATATATGTATCAACATAACTTCCCAAAAACTGAAAAAGGGGATATTTTCTATTGCTATATCTCAAACAAGGGCAGTTGGGTGTGCAGTGGATAGAGTCTAGAGTCAGGAAGACCTGAGTTCAAATCCAGCCTCAAACACTTACTAGCTGTCAAACTCTATTTGCCTCAGTTTCCTCATCTGTCAGATGAGCTGGAGAATTAAGTGACAAACTACTCCAAGTATCTATTCCAAGAAAACCCTATATAGGGTCATGAAGAGTCAGACATAACTGAAATGACTAAACAATAGTAATAACAATACCCCAAGTAGAGTCTCCAACTGATAACTTTTCACTTTGAATCAATCCTTTGTTTTATTGGTTCTCATTATGGCAGGCTCACCTAAACTCTGAACTGCATCTCTCCAAATTCTTTCCCCTTGCCACTAATTGAGAATGAGTAGGAAGAAAACATTGTCTAAGGTACCCTAAAGTGATGGAAATAATTGTGTCAGATCCCACACCTAGTGAACTGGCAGAAGTGCAGAATGTCAGAATGGGAACCAACATGTAGCATAGGAGCCCCAGAACTTCCATCAGTGCTATCCCACCAAGCCATGGCCTCAGTGTCTACAGAGGCATTCTATGAGGGTCAGTGGCTACTAAGCTCATGGCCTTCCCAGACAGAGTGGATAAGTACAAAAACCAGAGGACCCAGCCCACGACCACATCAGACCAGAGCAGGGAAGCGAGGGAGCATTCAATTGCTTTGAGGCTTGAGACTGTGATAGACGGTTTCTGCATTAGCACACTCAGAGCCTGCCTCCCCCTGATCCTCTGCAGACCTCCTTGGCTTGAACTCACCAGCCCAATTGCGGGAGTTTCTTTGCTTCTTTTTCATCCCTTTGAATATTGACATTTTAAGAAACCTTGGATCTCAATCCAACCCAGCCTCTGGTTTATGGTTATTTATTTTGAATCCTATTTTGGATCCTACCCCTCTTTTTCCCTGGAGGGGGCTTTCCCTCAGTCCTAGTTTTTACCCAATCACTAGTGTGTGTTGGCTCTTTTGGTAAAAGACAATAGTGAAGGTCTTGGATGAGAGAGAGAGAGAGAGAGAGAGAGAGAGAGAGAGAGAGACAGAGAGAGAGACAGAGAGACAGAGAGAGACAGAGACAGAGATAGAGATACAGAGACAGAGAGAGACAGAGAGAGAGGCAGAGAGACAGAGAGAGACAGAGACAGAGATGATTGATGATAGATAGAGAAGAAAAATAGATGATAGATAATTTTTTATACCCTTACTATATGAGAGGCATAGTCTTTAAAGTCTCTTTTAGTTTTGTGATTCTATGTCCAAAAGATTATTATCAGAGAGATTAAACATGCCTGGGAGAAAAGGAACCAGGGAAAAACATGTTTCCTTAGTTGAGGACCAAGGGAATGACCCCTCATGGTGAAAGGCAAGAGTCAGCATCAGTTTTGACTCTTCCAGAGACAATATAGCTAAGACCCTGGCAGAAAATAGACTTTCCCTTCCAGAGAAAAGAAGGGATATCTAGGAAGGTAGTTTGCCCAAGATTGGAGACTGGTTTCTGTCCAGTTTGCATTCTACTACCCCACACTGCTTTTATGAGAGAAATGTCCTTGGATTCCTGTCCCCTTTCAGGGGACATCCCTGGTGGTAGCAAATGGAAGTTCTCCCAGGTCAGATGCAGAGGATGAGACAAACAGAACCCCTAGGCTGTAAGAGCTTTAGCTCCTGTATAGTCACAGTCACTAAAGGATGAGATCAGAGATAGGGAGAACAATCCATTTAGCACTGTGATTTTTCTCTTCAGGAGAACTAACCTCCTGGTTCTGACACAATAAAATGAATCTCTCAGGGGAGGAGGCAACCAAGGAATCCAATCTGTTTGGGATTATTATTCCTAATGATCCACATTTCCATATAGCCCTTTAAGGTTTTTAAAGATTTTTCCCCATAGGTCATAGTATCATAGACTTAGTCAGCTGATAAACATATATTAAGCCCCTCCAATTTGTCACTTCATCACTGTGCAAAGTGATGAAGAATCAGGAGATGGAGTGTCTTGTCTGAGGAACAGCAAGGCCATTGTCATTGAACAGCAGTAGAGTATAAGATGTAAAGAGACTGAAAAGGTGGAGGTAGATTATGAATGCCAAACAAAGGACTTTTTAGTTTATCCTGGAGCCAGTGGAATTTATTAACTGAGGGAGTGACATGGTCAGACTTGAAAATCAGACTTGAAAATCACTTGGATGTCTGAGTGGAGGCTGGACTAGAGAGAGACTTTCAGGGCTGGAAGGGACCTCAGAGGCCATCTAACCCAACTTCCATATTTATGAGAAATCTGAGCCACAAAAGGTCCTACATGTACAAAAATATTTATAGCAGCTCTCTTTGTGGTGGCCAAAAATTGGAATTCCAGGGGATGCCCATCAATTGGGGAATGGCTGAACAAGTTGTGGTATATGAATGTAATGGAATACTACTGTGCTATAAGAAATGATGAACAGGAAGACTTCAGAGGGACCTGGAAGGACTTATATGAAATGACACTGAGTGAAAGGAGCAGAACCAGGAGAACTTTATACACAGCAACAACCACAGCGTGTGATGAATTTTTTTGGTAGACTTAGTACTTCATTAAAATGCGTGGACTTAAAAAATTTCCAATAAATTCTTGAGGCAAAATGCCTTCCACATCCAGAGAAAGAACTATGGAATTGGATCGCAGATAGAAACAGACCATCTTTTTTTGTATTATGTTTTGTTTTGTTTTATGCTTTCTCCCATTAATTTTAATTCTTCTGTGAAACATTTAATAGGAAGGTACATGTAGAACCTATATAAGATTATACACCACCTCAGGGAGGGAGTGGGGAGGAAGGTGGGAAGGAGGGGGAGGGAGTGGAAAAAAAATCTAAGATATATGGAAGTGATTGTTGAACACTGAAAACAAATAAAATAACTCAATTTAAAGAAAAAAGAAATATACCTCCATCTCTCCTTTTTGGAAGTAGAGGATTATGGGCATAAAATATTGCATATGCTATCAGACTTAGTTGATGTAGTGGTTAGTTTTGATGATTTTTTCCCTTCTTTTTTATTTATTGCTAAAGAGGGATGGCTCGAAAATGAAGTAATATGGAAACCAAAGACACGAATAATTTTTTAAAATAAGGTATGGAAAATAATTGGGCAGCTAGGTGACAGAGTGAACAGAGTACTGGGCATAGAGTCAGGAAGATCCAAGTTCAAACATGGCCTCAGATAGGTACTAGCTGTGTGACCCTGAGCAAGTCACTTAACTCTGTTTGCCTTAGTTTCCTTTCTATAAAATGAGCTGGAAAAGGAAAATGACAAACCACTGCAGTATCTTTGCCAAGAAAACTTCAAAATAGGATCATGACGAGTCAGACACGACTGAAACGACTGAATGACAACAAAGAAAATAAGAGTGTCCATCTTGAAAGGGTCTGATAATGAGGACATGGAGAGGTCTTAAACAAGGGATGCCATGCAGTTGTTATTTAGAAATAGAAGAGACCTTCAAGGTCATTGTGTCCAACTCCTTCATTAAATGAAGCTCAAATTAGTTAGGCTTATTCAGGGTCACACAGCTACTAAGCAACTGAAAGAAGATTTGAAGACACCCAGGTCATTCAAACCGTGTTGTTTCCACATGTCCACAAAGGCTTCAAACGGAGGGAAATAAGCTAAAATTAAATTACAGTAGGATCTTGACTCCAGAAGGTAGAACTAGGACCAGGATGAGGAGGGGAAAGAGAGGTGATAGGGAGAGTTACAAGGATTAATTTCCTAACAATTGAGTTATCTGAAAGTGGAGTGGGTTTCTGGACTGCCCTGGGAGCCTGGAAGTATTTGAAGGTGCCTGACCAGTTTGAGGTCAGGGATATTTTAGGGATGTTTTTAGGGATGATGTAGAAGGGATCCCTCCACTGAATGGGAGGTTTAACTATGTAGCTTCTGATTTTCCATATACATGATTACGTCCATATCCATATCCATATCCAGAAAAACTTCTGTTTATCCATATATATATATATGGGGGGGGGGGTCTCTGTATGTAATACATTGCTTTAGAAACCCTAGTGGGGACTGAAAGAGTACAGCAAATCTCTATTTCAGGCTTCTTGACTGGCTGAAGCAAAGCAGCCTCTCTCATTTAGCTGCCTGTCTCTCAGTTTCCTGGCCCTCTCACACTATTCACATAGTCTGTGGTTACCTTCCCTTCCCCCACCCCGCCTCTCTCTGTGGGGATGCCCAGGGACAGGGTGTCTCCCGGGGAGGGGAGGAAAAGGGAGAGAGAGATTCCTGGCTGCCCATTTGTCCACAGTAGGGGGCGTTGCCAATGGGAGGTTGTAAGACAACCACCTCTGAGCTCAGAAAGGGAAGACAGCCATCCACGGGTGACACTCACTGGAAACAGAAACAAAACGTTCTGAAAGAGCTGTAGTTCTCCATGGACTTAGAAACCTAATGGACCACAGATGCCGGGAGCTGTATTCTCCAAGCAAGGGGTGGATGCTGGTCAATCTTTCTCCTTAGAGGCCTCTTACCCAGAAATCCTCCCTGCTTTTCTTGCCTCCAGGCTTCCCCTACCCCCATCCCTGCAACCCAGCCAACACTCCTGTTGGATTATTCTTACTCAATCACTCCTTTCATCCTGTCACCATCCTTACTCACCCCTCAGCTGAAGAAACTTCAGTGTACTCCTTAAGGTCCAGGATGGAAGACCACCTGGTACAATGGAAAGAGCATGGCTCTGGAGTCCAAAGACCTGGGTTCAGATCTCACCTCTGAGGCTTAGTGTGTGACTTTGGGCAAGTCACCAACCTTATTAGGCCTCAGTTTCCCCATCTGTTAAACAAGAAGATTGGATTAAATGGCCTCTGAAGTATCTCTCAATATAGTGCTGGTCCCCTGCTTCCCTGCATCAAATTACCAGACCTGTTTAGAGGGCAGCCACTAAATCATTGCGGAAGGGGATGGATTTACCCTCCTCATCACCAACAGTGACAACTGCTAACCAATTGCCACCAATAATCAAACAGGCCCAGGAACCCTGGGAATGGCAATGTGCCAGACCACTGGTACTGCTTCCAGCCAGTATTTATAATCATTCATCATCTGGGGAAACAACGCCTGTTGAGAAGGGGTCAGCTGACCTCACCAGCTGCTAATCAACTGCAACACATAGGGCAGGCCAACCCAGTCTAGTTGAAGCAGCAAGGAACAAGGTGGGAGACATGGCAGGTCAGACCACCATGATCACCTTGACAACCATCTCCTTTCAGATCTTGGTGGAAACAGTCCAGGAGATTGAATTCAAACAAAAGCCTTTGGAATAGCAATACATCTGATTCAATGCCCTCAGTCATCAATCATCCTAGGAAGCAACCCCTGTCAAGATACTGCCTGTAAATGCTCCTGCAGATGCCACTGCCGCAGTTATTGAAGACCCAGAGAAGAAAGCTCTTGTCACCAAAGTCCGTGTCAGTCTCTAATGCTTCAACATCAGAAACTGGTATTTTATCTGTGGAAATGACATTAAATAAGCATCAACATCTGCTTTGTTGCTGCAACTTAAAGATCATGAGATTTTTTTCATCTGACTTACAGCTGAAACCTTCCCAGTATGTTGACTGTCCCGTTAGAATGGGAACTCCTTGAAAATAGAGACAATCTTACTTTTTTCTATCTATACCCTCAGCTCTTAGCACAGTGCTTTAATCATGGTAAGCATTTAATAAGTACTTTATTAATTCATGATCTATACAAATAGACCTCTAATGTCAAACTAGCATTCAAAACCCTTTATAGGTTAGCCTTGCTTATTTCCTTCATAAATCCTCACACCTTTCTATACCTGCCAACATCATTTCTGCTGCTAAGCTCATGAGCATGGGGGACTGGGAATAAGGTTCCCACTTATCTCTTCTCCCCAACTCCAGTGCCATCCCTTGGAGCTCATTATGTAATAATGTAGTAGGTGCTCCCTCAGAGGCCCTGATTGACAATGCATGCCTGGTTTCTATGGCCAGGGAGTTGGTTTGACCCTTTGTTAATTTCTGTGGTTCCTGTGAAAGTCTAAAAGACACTACACTAAAAGACATCTAAAATCAATTCAATGAGTCATCTCTACCCAACCAGGAATCTCCTCTACCATATTCCCAAATGTTGGCTATAGAAGCGCAATATGAACATCTCTAGAGATAGGGAACCCAACCCCTCCTAGCACATCCTATCTCACTTTTGGATAGTGTTAATGGTTAGGATATTTAAAGTTCTATGTTGAGCTTGAGCCAAAATCTGCCACCATAACTGCCATTCATCAGTGTTCATTATGCCCTCTGGGGTCAAGCAAAAGGAATCAAATTACTTTTACATGTGACATCATAGATTTGAAAACAATGATCATTTCTCATAAAAGTCTTCTATTCCCTGAACTAAACACAACAAGTTCCTTAATTTTCTATATGACATGGTTTCAAGTGCCTCTGGCCAAGATGGTCATTGTTTTCAGAATTCTATTGGGTTCATCAATGTAGCATGCCTTCTACATGTATAACTCATTTAAAATTCTTACCTCTTTAGGGAAGGGTAAGGGGAGAGAGGGAGGGAGAAAATTTGCAACTCAAAAAAATTTTAAATGCATGTTAAAATATTGTCTTTGCATGAAATTGGAAAAAAAAACTATTTAAAATAAATAATATAACATGCCTAGAAATGAGCAAAATACTGCAGATGTTTTCTGAACTAGGGCAGAATATAATGGAATCATCATCTCCCTTATTCTGGCTACAATGCTTGCTTTTATTAATTCAGTCTAAAATTATATTTCATCTTCTAATGCCTCATTGTCACATTGCCTCATACTGATTCATATTGAGTTTATAATTCACTAACACCTCCAAGTCTTTGTCACATGAATCATTTATCTAGGTACTTCTCCCTATCTTGTACTAGTCCCATTGATTTTTTTAAAACCAAGTATATGACTTTACATTTGATAATTAGGTATATCTGAGAGTTTATTACTGTCTTGAATGAAGTGTATAGGGTGTTTGTGAAGGACTTGCACCTTCGGTGTAAGGGATAGCCAAGTCATTTTCAGAGTTGCTCATCTATCTTTGGTATCCACCTTGACCCAACGCTCACCTGTGACTCCAAGAAGTTGTAGCATGTGAAGCAGACACACCTTGTAAAACTGACTGGGCAGATGGGCTAAACCAAGGTCAGGGCAACTGACAGGCCTCAAACTCGTTGATGAGTTAGAGGGATGTCTATTCCAACTATGTGAAGACTTTGTCTGGCAGAATGGGTAAATGAGAACAACTTGGCATGAAGGCAGCTAAAGCAGGCACTATGGAGTGCTTAGACCTTGGTCAGACATGGAAGATGCCAAAATCATACACTACATCCTGGACCATCGCCAGTCTTCTTGACTTTAGTTCTTCCCCTAGATTTCCGTGACTCAAGAAGAGTGAGCAAAGCTGATGCCTTTCATGATTCTGCATCACTTAAGTCCAATTCACTCAAATGTCAAAGTATCACCCATTATATCATTGGCCCTCTTTGAAAAGAAGGACAAACAACAACTTCCTTGAGTAGTGTAGACCGCAACCCTTTCACTTCTCATCCTGTGCTATTCTCATCCATTTTTCCCCATGAATCTTTTAATAAGATCGATCTAACTAATACAAGACTTTCCTTTTCTTCTTTTAATATTTCAATCCAATGTGGCAAAAAGTTCAAGTCACCAGTCACATATAAACTACATTCCAGTGTACTGAAAACTAGTGCATGTGACCACTGAGCTATTGCCAATGAGCCTGGTACTTTCTATCTCTGTGACTTTGGGCAAGTCATTTAACTTCACTGGGCCTCAGTTTCTTCATTTGTATGATGGAGCAAAGGGGAGGCTAGATAACCTTCATGATCTTCTACAGTTTTAAACCTATTATTCTATGGTCCTATGATCCACTTGGGTGACCAGATGGTTATTGTCTCTTATTCTTACTTCATGACCTACCCATCTCTTAATATCATCGATGCCAATTTGGGAATGCAAGTACCTGCTGGTAATATGCTGTGGCCCACTTAAATCTTTCCATTACTTTTTGGGCCACCCACAATTGAGGAGCACCATGGTACAATGGAAAGCTCAACTGACTTGGAGAAAGAGGACTTGGATTCAAATCTCATTTCTTCTACTTCCTACCCATATGACCTAAGCATCACTTCACCTCTCTGGATCTCAGTTTCCTCACCTGTAAAATGAGATGATTGTACTACATGGCCTCTGAGTTACCTTCTAGTTTAAATCTATGGTCCTGTGATTCCTCCACTGAGATCATGCTATTCTTCCATGATGTTCAACCACATAAGATCATTGAAACGATAGTATTCCTGAGCCTGTCACATAACTGTTGTATTATCCTCAGGTGTTTTGCACCTGTGGCACCTCTCACCACCCTGTCAAAATGCCTCAAGGCAGAATTCATGGTATACAGAAAAAGGTCTTTTGAGAAGTATACCAAAATTTAGCATTTTTCTTTTTTTCATCTTAAATCATCTTCCCTTTTACCTACATTAGAGTTATCAATTCTCAAGTTAAAGGTTGGTTTAGAGGATCTGGTCAGTTCTTCAGAGAATCTACTTTCTTTCTTCATAATCTGCATTGGAGGTCTATGCATGAACTGAAGTTATCTTCATCTTTGCCTGTCTTCTCTTTACACTCACAGTGAACATTGCAAGGCAAGAGGATCAATGAAAAGATGATATTCTTGCTTGCCTTTATTGCCTCTCTGAAGGCAACCACGTATGTGCAATCTCATTAATTCTTTATGTCTTCTGGTTTCATTTATAACAAGAATGCGACTCTGGATGTGGCTTGGTTCCTTGAGTATTGCGCCAACTCTTTGATTGTTGTCCAAAGACCATATGTTAAGAATATCAACACTTAAATTTGTAGGAGGATTGGGTTCATCAGGGGAATCCTAATCAATGGATTTTCCCCCAGTTTACTTGACAAAATTACAGGATGTTAGAGGTAGGTAACAGAGATAATGAGGCACTAAGGTTTCTCCTCTTTCAGATTTTGGGTAATTACATTCACATCTTGAAAAACCACATAAAACTTTTAATGGGCTTTGCTCTGGGAGTGATCCATTTGCACTTTATAAATGGTTTACCCCTTTCAAGTTTTGTGGGGCCAGTGTAAAGGAAGCATAACCTTTTTTTAATCCCATAGGAAGTGTGAAGAAGTTTCTTAATCAATCTGAAGGAATGATAAAACCCCTAGCATTGCCTGGTTAAAAGATCAAATAAATTCTTATTGGCAGACTCTGAGGGGAGAGTCATCCCTGACAATTGAAAGGACGAGATATGTCAGAAGGGACCAGCTCTTGAGAGTTATTAACTTTTTTTGCCTGTTCCCTTGTATTTATCCCAGGACATCTGTGGTTGGGAGGAGATTTCTCTCTTCTTCCTATATCCTCAACCATGACACTCCTCCCCCTCCCCCCTGCCACTGCAATGGCATGATTGCAGTAGAGTAATCCCAATAGGAGATGCCATGCTGGTCCAGAGAGTCATACCAGAGAATTAGCCCTAGAAGCAGAGGGGGGAACTATGGAGAGGAACAAGTCCAGAAATTTCAGAAAAGCAGCCTGTCCAGCAGAGGGGCTGTTCCTCTGGGAAGAAGCCTGAAGACATTGCGCAAAGACAACAGACATCTGTGCTCCTCAGGGCCAGATGTGTGAATTTTCTTAGCCATGTATATTTCCTGTGTTAGTACCTCTATGTACTCTATACTTCATACTATAGCATAGTACTCTATCCTGGTGCACTCTATGTGTGTGTCCTCTTTTTCCACTGGCACTGTGTATTTTTGTGTAAGAGTGTGCCCTAGATTTATGTAAGGAACATGTTACTGCTGTTTATCCTATGCCATTTCAGTAAATGCCTTTACTTTGAGCTAATTGTATCTTTGTCCTGACTAGAATAAAAATAAATTCATCACTGGGGGTTTGAAAACCCTGGTTTTAGAAGTGAAGACTCTTAGAGTACCTCAAACCTGGAAGAATTGTCCTCTGGGAGACTCAATCTATGACCCTGAAGACATGAAGACTGGATCATAGGATGAAGGGACCTTAGAGGCCATCTAATCTAACACTCGTTTTTTTTGTAGATGAGAAAAACTGAGGTCCAGGGCAGTTAAGTTACTTGCTGAAGGTTACACAGGTAATAAGTATAAGAATCCAGATTGGAACTCAGTTCCTCTGGCTCCACAATCAGAGTTCTTTTCATTGAGAATCTTGTAATTGGAAGGAGCTTCAGAGGTCCAACCTGTGGACCTGTGGTCCAACCTGAACCTGAATAGAAATATTTTCTATATTCCTCACAAGTGATCATCCAGATTTTCCTGGAAGATCTCCAGTGATAGAAAACTCACTAACCCCCGAAGACAACCCATTTCCCTTTTGAACAACTCTCCATTTTTCATTATTTTGAACTGAAACCAGACTCATGAGCTTCCACTCATAGCTCTTGTGGGGCCAGTTAGAGCAAGCCTGATCCTTCTTCAACATGACAACCCTTCAGATAGTTGAAGATAGCTATCACATCTGGGAAATCTTCTCTTTTCTTAGGGCACTGTCTCCATTTCCTTCAATAGATTCCCGTATGGTCTGCTCCCAAGTCTTCTCACAAGCCTTGTTGGCTTCTTTAAACACTAATTTGTCAGTGTTTTTTTTCCCCAAAAGTATGGCACCAGAACTGAACATGAACTCCAGATATAGTCTGATTAGGGCAGAGAACTTGCTGTAAACCATCAGTGAGAAGCCTGAGGTTTGGGGTTCTTGGGCAGAGAACTACAGACTATCACTCCCAAGGCATGGGGCATCTGTCTCCCCTGAGAATTCTGGAGTATCAAAGATTTGATCCTGGATTGTTTTGGTGATCAGCTATTCTCTTTATTAGGGGATCTCTCTGGCTATTCATGGCAGTGCAAGAATGAATGAGTCCAAACTAGAGACAGCTGTTCTATTTAAGTCATTGCATCCCAGAAATGGGTGCATTTGCTTCCCCAAGATGAGCACATGGTGTTTATGTTGTTATTCTGTTTCTTTTTGTTCTTGCCTTTAAACACCATACTTCTTTTTTTAAATTGGTTTGACCGCCTGACAGAAGATTATCAGTAGGTAGATATGTGTCTGCTTAAAGATCAGATTTTGAAGACTGTCTCCTGCCAAATGTGCCTATAAAGTACAGATTGACTTTGATGGGCCTGGTCCAGGGATGGGGAACGTGTGGTCTTGAGGTCATATGCGACCTTCTAGGTCCTCAGATGCAGCCTTTTGACTGAGTCCAAATTTTATAGAACAATTCTTTTTATTAAGGGGATTTATTCGGCAAAGTTTGGATTCAATCAAAAGGTCTCTTCCAGAACTAAATTCTGTGATCCTGGATAGAGTGGTATCAGAGTGATTATCCCTTCCTAGGGATGACCTTAGGCCAAATACCTCCCTCCAAGCATCTGTTTTCTCATCTATAATATAGAAATAACAACATTTGAACTATTTATCTCAAAGGGTTGTTGTTTCAAAAACATTTTCAAACTATAGAGCATGATAGAAATAGGAGCTATTAAATATTCATGTAGTAGGACTACAAAGCTACATGGCCCTCCTCTCAGCTTATGTTACCTCTTCTCAGTCTCATATTCTCCCCTTGATTGAAAATCCTATGAGACTAATAGTCTATTGTACTGGTTCTCAAACTTTTTGGTCTCAGGATCACTTTACTCTTTTAAAAATTAAGACTCTTAACTCCAGGTATGGATAGCAAGAAAGGCGGTCTGAGCCTCCAATCCATGACACCAGTAATCCTGTGAGATGCTGGTATGAACTGAAAAAGATGATCTCATGGGAAGGGTGGGAGAGTGGCTGTTCAGCCTAGGCTGAGGTAGGAATCTCCTGACTCAGTTTCCCCACTGACACCTGGCAGACTTTAAGCCTGACCAAATGCAAATGGACAATCTAATCCTGCCTGGAATTGATATGAAGTTGGGGAGATATTGTATCCCTGCAATGTCCCTACTCTTGGTGGCAATTTCTTATATTCAAAAAGTTTGTAAGCTTAATACCAGATCTATTAAATTATAGATGATTGGTAGGGGGACATCCGAGGTTAAGTCTAAAATTAAGCTATTAGGCATAGGACTTTAGACCAACAACAATAAGTTAGGGTCCTTTCATTCTTAGTAATACTGTGGAGACAGTTAGGTCAGGAGCTTGTAAAATTAGCAACATAAATATTATTTGTGTCTCAATTGGTTAATATTTTAAAAAAAATTATTTTGTGGTCCATATTGTAAATGCTTTAAAAAGAAGTATCATTTGACCAAAAGTTTGAATTGTTTTATCTGTTATAAACTATGTTAAAATGAAAAATAAAATAAAAATAAAAATTAAGGTTCTTAAAGAGCTTTTGCTTATGTGGGTTCTATCTAGGGGTGTATTGGAGTCAGCTCTTACTTTACTGGTTAAATTACCTTACAGGTTTAATTTTCAGCATATTTATGACTGGGAACCAAGGCTTGTTTGATTTATTGTCCTGTTAATTATCTAGACCTAAAAAAGTGATGGAGAAAATGTTAACTATATTAAGCCTAAAAGTATGTCCTGTGAATATCTTGAGTTTTCAGATAGCCAGTTGTTAAACATTTATCAGCACACTGTTGGTTATATCTACTGATATGTAGAATGTTATAAATGAAAACATCTTAAAGTTATTAAGAAAATAATTTCAGATCACCTGAAAGGGTCTCAGAATCTTCCTTCCTCACTGGATCACTTTTTTATTTAATTGTATTTCATTTTTTTTCTAATTACATGTAAAGACAATTTTCAACTGGACCACACTTTTAAAAATATTCTATTTTTTCCATGTAAAAATAATTTTTAACATATATTTTTTTAAAATTCTGAGTTCCAAATGTTTTTCCTCATTGAGAAGGCAAGCAATTTTATATAAGTTATATGTATGCAGTATGCAAAACCTATTTCTATATTAGTCATGTTATGAAAGAAAACACAGACCAAAAATAGAAAGAAAAATAAACCACGTTTTTTAAAAGTATGCTTCGATTTACCTTCAGACTCCTTCACTTCTTTCTGTGGAGATAAATAGCATTCTTCATCATAAGCCTGGGCCATACTTTGAGAACTACTCTTCTATTTAACCATTATATTAGGAGCTTTCTCCCAACATGCAGAACCTAAGTACACGTTGGGAAATCTCTATGAAATGGAACATAATATGAAATGGTGAGATCCTTAAAGTTATAGATACCTAACTTGAAGGGTTGTTGCAATTGACTGATTTTTATAAATTGTAAAATGCTATAGAAATAGGAACTGGTTTAATATCAATTGTATCTTTTCCCCAGTATCGAATATTCTACTTGTTCCTCAAAATAGTCACCCTTGAAGAGGGCCACATTCCTCCTATGACTCCTTATCAGACTTGTTATCTCCAGTGATTTTAAAGGGGGCCAGCTTAGGTTCCTCCTGCAGGCACATTTCTTCAGGAATTGTCCTCATGAAGGGATCTCCATCCTTTATGCTGGTGTTGGTCTAGTTCAGACCTGATCAACTCTGGAAAGAGAAAAAAAAAGAAAACTCTTAATTGACCATATAGTAAATAGGACATTGAACTTGGAGTCAAGAGTCGAAAGATCTGGGTTCAAGTCACACCTTTGGCACTTACCTCTCTGAGTCTTGGTTCCTCCATGCCACAAAGGTATGTTGGAGTCAGTTAAAACTGGCTCCTCAAGGCCAATGGCTAGATTTTCAATATGAGCATTTACATCTGGGAAATCAGCAAACTCTACAAATCAGGACTTCATTGCTTATTTTGATGATTGTCTAGACAAGAAAGTGATGGAGAGATGTTACTTAGGCAGACTAAACTTTAAAGTGTGTCATAGGTATGTTTTTTTCAAACTTGTCCCCAGAGCCAGTTGTTAAACATTTGCCAGCACACTTGTAAAATGGGAATGATAATACTTGTGTAATAAAGTAAGAAAAACACACTGTAAGACTTGATGCTATGTATAAATTTAAGCCTTTGAATTCTGGGAGGGTGGAACTGTAATCTCCTCATGCACACTTCATGAATCAGACTCCAAACAGCTTATGGACATAAAATGAACAAAGTGTTTTTTATGAGGTGACTAAAGGGTGATTCCACACTTCCTCCAAAGCACACCCAGCTACAAAAGGAGCATCCTAACCCTTGTGATTTCCTACCCTCATCACCTGCCATTCTAGGTCCTGTCAGGAAGTGAGATAACTTATCTCCACCCCCCCTCACCCTGAAAAATTGTCCTCACTTGATACTCTCAGAATTAGGGTTAGATTCCTTAGAAAGGAAGCTAAGGAGAAAGAGGTATTCACCAGTAATAATGGTAGCTCAGTGTCCTGGACCGGTCCAGTCTAGACAGAATCAAAATCTTGGCCAGACACTCTCACCCGTGGCCCATAATCTTCATAGCTTTGACTACTAGACTGACTCTAAGCTACTAGTGTGACTGCTTCAGAATATCAGGGCATGATCCTAGGTCTGAGACATTTGTTCAGGCACAGCATTAGGCCTGGCAGACATTACCTCATGACTGCCCATGACCAGAATGAAGGAATTCTTTTAGTCTATGTGAGTGGCTTTAGAGAATTTATCAGGTTCAGTGAAAGGGTGTTGGAGTGTGTGTGCCAAGATTTGCACGTATGAACTCATGGGTCACAGAAGATGCCTTACTAATCTTTAATTGCTATCAGTCACTTCTTAATCTAACCTTGGATTTTCCCCAACAAAATTTAAGTAGATTACTTCTTTCTAACTCATTCTGAACCTTATGTTTGGAATTAAAAGCCCTCTGGATATATATGTGTCTCTGGGCTTCTTGCCAGCTTAGCATCAAAGGCCCTTGTAACTTCTTTAATCTGAAGTTATGGGAACTTTTTAGCTTGGGGAATCACAGGCCATCTTCCATAGCATGATGTTGAAGTAAACTGTCACAAATTTTAGCCCCTTCTCCTTCAGAGTTCTTCTTTTCCCTTAAACACAGGAGCTAGGAGGAATTATAGACCTGTAGTGCAGCTCCCAACACATAACATGGTGCCTTGCACATAGTAGGCCCTTAGGAGATGTTTGTTGAGCTCAATTGAATTGAAACACTAGTTGTCTTTTTCCAATCAGAGAGAAGTAACTTTTCCTCCTCTTAAAATGAACTATCATGCAAAACCAGAGCTTAGATTATTGCTAATTTGCATTGAATAGTCATATTGTAGAATAGAAAAAAAACCCAACCCACTTGTTCATAAGGCATTCACTCTTCCCATCCAAAATGCAAAGTGCTACTTGCTGCCTTTTACCCTATTCCTATCCTGGGACCTCCATGTCTAGATTCTTAATAGGTTTGTAACCCAATAGTGTCCAGCTTCCTAGGAAATTGGTATCACCTTGCTTGTGACATCAGAAACCAGCAAATTAATCTGATTCCTCTAAGCAAAACTCCCCCCACCCTATCCTCCCCCCCCAAAAAAATCTGAGTTTCCTTGATTTCTGAGCTATTTATGTGGCCAGAATGAAGATGGGCTCAAGAGTCTCAGCCATGGAACTGTTGTTTGTGATTTGGTCACCCCGTGGTATTGCCATGTATCAGGTAGCTGGAAGTAGCATCTCCAAAGTCCATCATGAATTCTTTCCTCCCAATGATACCTCTTGCTGTATTCATTATCTGCCCTTTCCCATATAGCTTTGAAGGCATCAGTCTCAAATCCAGATAGGAGTAGATGCTGTGGCTGCTTAATTTTAGAGGTGTCAACTGCTTGTCTCACCATGAAGAGGGTGGGTGTTGCCCTGGTATGCTTACCTTGATGTTCTTGCCCCATCTCCATTCTAGCTTCACCCATGCTATCTTGATTGTGAGGTTAAGTCTATCTCCTTTTAAATCTACCATAGCAGATAAAAAGGTCAATTGTTTTCAGGTCTGACTGATTTATCATAGAATCAAAGATATAGAGCTGGAAGGTCATTCAGTGCAAACCTCTGTTTTTCCATCTGAGGAAACTGAGGCCCAGAGAAATTAAGTGATTTGCCCAGGGTCACACAGCTGTAAAGTATATGAAGTGGAATTTGAACCTACATCTTCCTCACTCCAAGTTTGCCACATTATCCTCTATACCACTGCCTTATGTGACCTCGGTAAAGGCTCTAATTTCTCAGCAATGGACCCTAACAGTTTCCTTAGCAACATCACGCTCACAAAATGAGTTACAAAGCTGCTTTCTAAAGAAGTGGTTACCCTCCTGGTGCTCCATCTCAATGATGAATAATGAGGTCACATAGCAACACATGTACACATCAGTGCTTCTGGGTTTCCTAGTGGTCCCAGGCAACAGGAGCAGTGTGGGGAAGAGATAGGCTTGATTTTTGCCTCTATCCCATTGCTATGACTCACCTTCAGGGATTTTCCCAGGGTGATTACGGTCTCTTCCCCTTCCCTCCACTCCCCTAGCCCCAAACAGGCTCATTACAGACTTTTTCCTTCTGCTCCCCCAGCGATCTATGACAAAGAACCCAGCGCACCCAAGAGCCCTTCAGCTTGTCGCCAGTGTAACAATGTAATTTCAGCAGAAGGGGGTTGAAATGTCTTGGCCTGGAGACAGTAAAACAAAGAGGCTGAGGTCAAGCTCCCAAGAAGTCCCCACCAGGTAATCAGGGTGCTCAAGGAAAGCATTTTCATCTGGATAGGGAACCCCATTCTATCAATGCAGATCATCAACTGCCCATAGATTGTAACACCACACTAGACCCCTGCCCAAGCACCACTTAAGGACTCTCCTGGCTTAAGAGTGATTTAATTATTTTTCTTGGTCTCATTAAAGGGGCCATCTGCTGACTACTTCTTAAACAGAAACATTCACTGAATGGGTATTACCTCACTTTAAGTGAGTGCCTGTAAAGGCCTTAGCCTAAAAACCTCCAAGGTCTCCCATTGCATCCTGGGCCATCCCCTGATGAATATCTGGTCACTGGATCCAGATGGCTCTGAAGGAGAAGTGAGGCTGGTGACCCACACAGCCCTCCCTCACTCAGAACAAAGTCAAGTGTAAGTCATATCATCATTTCTCTGATGGCATGGCCTTCTTTGGCGACGAAGGATGAACACAACAGTCAATTGCTCTGCAACTTGCAGTCTTAGAGACACCCAGGGGCACATGGGCAATATGTGTCAGAGGTGAACCTTGAAGCCAGTTGTCTAGATTCCTAGGTTAGCCCTGAATCCATTTTGCCTTGATGCCTCTCTGTATCTATGTACACATTTTTTTTTTCCTAAAAGAATGCCATCCTTTTGCTGGCATGAGTTGTTTTTGGTTCTTTCTTTGTATCCTTAGTCCTCAGTGCTTAATAAAATGCTTGTTGAATGAATGAACTGTGTGATCTTGGGTGAATCATTTCCTTTTCCTGGACCTCAATTTCCCTATCTGTAAAATGAAAGAATTGGACTAGATGACGTCTAAAGTCCCTTTGAATTCTTTCTCTTCAGTGGGAGTGGGAATGGGGAGAAAGGATGACAATTCTAGGTCTTCTTGATCTCTTGTTTCTCATAGACATTCCTAGCCACAAAGTATTAAAAGAACCAGAGAGAGGCCTCCAGCACATTAGGTGCTTATGGAGGATTTCTGGAAAGATTTAGACAGAGATTGCACAAGATTAGAAGACAGAGAATGGCTGTGATTTATACAAGGAAGGACCCATATTGATGAGTTCAGGAATCCACTGAGGCCTTGAAATATATACGATGGGAAGTAGGAGAAAGGACAGTCTTAATGGAGGGATTCCCTAATGATGCCTCCCATTTCCCTCCTAGTCCAAGACATCATAATAAAATTCCATATATATCAAGTCCTGGTGCCAAGAGCTATGTGGCCACCCTGTAATGGTATTTAGGCTCTGGTTAGAACATAAACTTGGATGTTTTCTGCCTATCTTTCCAGTTTCTGGTAAACTCTATTTCACTGCCCTGCCTAGTGTGAGGGGCAACCAGTGCCACTGGAGTAAGTTCCCAAGAGTTGGTGAGCTAATTTCAATAGTACTGGTCTCCTTCTCACCCTGTTCTCTGCTTAATGACTAGTTTAGGGGTGTTTATGCATCACTCCCTCCCAATGGTCCAAGTCCATGAAGGTTATTCTGATCTTAGTCCAAAGATCTTTGAGCCACCTCCTTCCCCTCCCTGCCGTCAGACTCCAATATATTTGTCCAGGCTTATGCTTCTGGTGACCTGCTGAAGTCATCTCCTCATCAGGCCTGTAGCCTCTCCATCTTCTTGCCTCAGCCCAGCCATGTGGTTCTGATTAGAGGCTGGAGCTGCAGCCAGGCCTGACTCCCTCTGTCTCTGATGTTTCCTATTAAGGGTGGGACAAGAGAAATACTCTCATCCAGAAATGAACCCCGTTAAATCTGATTGAGAAATAAGAGCTTTCTGGTTTATCTACTCAAGCATTCGCTAAACAGACATAGGTTAGTTGGTAGAGTACACATGTAACCTAATGGGACTAGCTATTCAGTATGATATAGCAGCATGTAGTGCCTTAGACAAAGAAGTCTGAAGACCTGAATTCTAATCTTTGTCATTTACCAGCTATGGGCCTCCCCACTCTTCAATCCACTTGCCACACAGCTGTCAAGTTGATATTTCTGAAGTTTCAGTCTAACCATGTCATTCACCTACCTCAAAAAACTCCAGCGATTCCCTATTGCCAGTAGAACTAAGTATAATCTCCTCTGCTTGGCATGGAAAATCCTCAGTCTGGTTCTAGCCACCCTTTCCACACTTATTGCATTGTGTTCTTCTTCCCACCATCTACATTCCAGTCAAACTGCCCTGCATACTGTTCCCCACATGTGACATTCCATCTCCTGTCTTTGAGCAGCTCATCCCCCATGCCTGCCATGCTTTTCCTCTTCATCTCTGACCCTTAGGAGACTTGGGGTTACTGTCAAATAAGTTAAGAGTTATCTTCTGCTCAAGAGTTTTCCTATCACCCCAACCCCCACACATACGTATGCACACAATATTTTTAGATACTTCCTCATCCATTATTCTGTATAATTGACTTCTCTGTATACATGTTCCCACAAAAGAATTTAAGTTTGTTTAGGCAAGAACTATTTTCATCTTTGTATTTCCAGTGCCCCACAAACATCTCAGACTGGACTTGTGGCATAAGCTTCTCTGAAACTTCACTTCCTTAGAGAGTTGCTTAGGGGCACTGAAAACTTCAATGACTTGCCAGTGTTATGTAATTACCGTGTGCCAGAGGTAAGTCTTGAACCCAGGGACTTCTCTGCTGCCAGCTCTCTAGCCACTGGGCCACAATGATATATCAACGATGATAGACAATTCTATACAGTCATACCTCAGAAATATTTCAGGTTTGGTTCCAGACTACTGCAATATATCTCAATAAAAGGAGTCATATAATTTTTTTGGTTTCCCAGTGCATACAAAAGTTATGTTTACTCTTTACTGTAGTCTATTAAGTGTATACTAGTATTTTGTCTAAAAAACCAATGCTAACCATATTCTGAGTCTTCACTAGTAATAATCTTTTTGCTAGTGGAGGGTCTTGCCTTGGTGTTGATGGCTGCTAAAGTTTGGGGTGGCTGTGGCAATTTCTCAAAATAAGACAACAAAGAAGTTTGTCATGTCTATTGACTCTTCCTTTCACTTGAACTCTTAGAGGTCATTATAGGGTTATTAATCAGTCTAATTTCAATATTTTTGTGTCTCAAGGAATAGGGAAACCCAAGGAGAAAGAGAGAGATTGAAATGGCTAGTTGGTGGAACAGTCAGAACACACAATATTTATCAATTAAATTTATTGTCTTGTATGGGAGTGGTTGGTGGCATCCCAAAACAATTTCAATAATAACATCTAGATTGCAGATTACCCTAACAGATACAATAGTAATTAAGAAATAGAATTACCAAAATGTGACATAGATACAATGTGAACGCATGCTATTGGAGAAACAATGTCAATAGATTAGTTTGACACAGAATTGCTACAAACTTCACATTCGTTTAAAAGAAAATCATCATCTACAATGTACAATAAAGTGAAGTGCAATAAAACAAAATATGCCTATAACTCATAGTAGCCACTTAATGAATATAATAAACATGAAAAAAACCATTAGGAAGAAGGCTATCGGGCTTTGACATAGACAGCAAGTGCCTGAAAGGCACTGTGATCAGCTAGAGCAGTATTGACTTCAGGTCTCATACTGATACGTTTCAGAAAGAAAACTTTATAATGGTAACTGTGATGGTGATGGTGATGGTGGCAATGATGGTAATGCTCTCATCATAGGCTTAGAAAACTTATACAGATTGCCCTGACTTGGGTCTGTAAGTGGGAAAATTGGTATTCATTATATGGCAATATATATTCTAATTGGGAACCATCTATGGGGGAAAAAATCCTGAAATTAAACTGGACAAGTGTGATGTGAAAATATCCCAGGATTCCCAGTGGTACTTTACTCTTTACATGCAAGTCATTTCCTATGTGGATCTGTCTTTGCTGATATTGATCCCTCTGGCCATGTGTCCTGAACTTCCTAATCATTTTATTTATTTTTTTTTGTTGCTCCTTTATCGGTTCTCAGTATTTTCCCCCATAGAATTCATCTCTATAAAAAAGAAAATCCGTTAAGCAAAATAAAATGATACAACAGTGATATCTAATAGCATATGTGATAATTCATACTCATAGGCCACCATAGTCTCTACCAAGAGGAGAGTAGTATGTTTTATAATCAGTCCAGAGCTTGCAGTTTGCAAAGTAATTTTCCACTGTTTATCTCATATAATCCTTCTGATAGCCCTTGAGGGACATAGAGATAGAAGAGAAAATATAAGCTCCATTTTGCAGAGGAGGATAGATACTGAGGCCCAGAGAAGTTAGGTACAATAGAAAATTCTAACCAGATCTGCCCAATGACAAATCAGGTTGCCTGGTGAGGCAGAGAACTCCATGTTTCTAGGAGTGTTCAAGCAGAGGATGTGTGATTCCTTTGTGAGAGAAGTGGTGGAAGATATTCCTGAGTTGGGGAAAAAATTAGGTAGATTCCTTCCTGCTCAAGGATTCTTATAATCCCAGGATCATGGGGTTTTATAGCTAGGAAAGACCTTGGAGGTCCCCCAATTCAATCCCCTTATTTTACACATGGGAAAAATTATATCTATAGGAGTTAAGTGACCCGCTAAAGACTCATTCTTGTGCTGTTGTTGAATGGCTTCTTCCTTTGCACAAGAGCAAACTTAGCCAGTTCATTGGCCACCACTCCACAGGTTCATAGGACTGGGTAAAGGGTCCACTGAACCAGGACTGGAATTTGCAATCTCTAATTCCAAACCTAGTGCTCTTTCCTCTATTTCAAGTTGTTTTATTCTCTGACTTCTTAATTCTAAGTTTCTAGATTCAATGCCTGGAATTACACCATGCTGCACTCCAGTGTAGACATAGCTGAACACAATGAGGCCAGAACTGAATGCTGTGCCCCTTAGAGCAATGGAGATTCCCAAACTGAGCCTCTAAACTCCAGGTGACTCAGATTGTTCAGTGATAGGTACTTCCGAAAGGGCCAAATAAATACCAGGATTTCTTATTCCTGTGATTGTAAATCATAAGAGTCAGACCCCCAAGCTTAGGCATCATCTAATCCAGGGGTGGGGAACCTGCGACCTCAAGGCCACATATAGCCCTCTAAGTCCTCAAGTGAGACCCTTTGACTGAATCTAAACTTCACAAAACAAATCCTCTTAATAAAAGGATTTGTTCTGTAAAATTTGGACTCAGTCAAAAGGCCACTCTCAAGGACCTAGAAGGCCACATGTAGCCTCAAGACCACAGGTTCCCCACCCTTGATCTATTTCAACCCTTTCATTTTTACAGAGGAAGAAACAAGTTCAAAGAGGTTAAGTGACTTGACCCAGATCATACAAGTGAGTTGGGATTTAAATCCATGCCCTTTTCCCATAGGTCCAAAAACCTCTGTACTTTGCCATACTGATTTTCTTTAGGGCTTCACTGTTATCATAGGTTGATAAGGGGTATGGGGTGCTGCTATATATAACTCTCTCACTACCTCCTGATCTTGTAAGCCCCACAGCCTCTCAGAGAATCAGGAAAGGGCAGTCACCTCCAAGTCACAAGATATGGATGAAACTTTGAAATTGTTGGAGGAAGGGATGGGGGATGATCAATGAACAGAGGTGGCAGGACATGGCTCTTTGAAGAAGGTTACTTTGATATTGGAGCTTGAGTCACTGAACTTAGGCAAAAGAATGACTGGGTACAGTAGTTTCAGGGGAAGGGAGCTTGAAGCAATCAAAACTCATTCTTCTAGCCACAGAGTGCCTCTCTTCTTTGCATTTGACCAACTTAACCAGTCCATCTCATTAACTTCTGAAGGCTAGTAATTCTGGGTAGGGATCAATGACATCTGCATTTAGGGCGTAAGGCATATGGGGTTTCAGACATAGGAAGTGAAGATAAGGATACTCATATCACCTAATCAGTTACTGAAACTATAGTATAGAATGGGAACATGGTCACAGTTAACCCTCTGTTGGGAAGATCTAAGGATGCAGAGTACAAGATTCAAGTTAGTCATTGTGCTGGGCAAGAGAGAATATATTCATGATTGCTTCTGCAATAGCAAAGAAGTGGAAACAAAGTAGATGCCCATTGACTGGGAAATGGATGAATAAGTTGTGGTACATGGACATAATGGAATATTACTGTGCTGTAAGAAACAATGAATATGATGAATATAGATATAACCTAGACTGGCATATATTGAAGATTCTTAGTTTGTCTAACATGGAGTCTACTGTGTGCCCTGCCATGTGGGTGGGCAGCCTCCTTTGTTTGGCTTTATCTCTGAGAAATGAATTTGTTTCTGTTTTGTGTTGTTTGTACTCAGTTTCAGATGCCCAGTGAGTAGTGGGAGCTCAAGCAATGGTGACCTTGGAGCCAGGGTTGCAGATGGAGAGCTGTCTGTCAGCCCATGTGGCATGGAAACTCAGAGAAATCAGGGTGCCTAGGACTTAGGCCCAAGGAGGAACTAAGCTGAGATAGAACCTAATGCCCTTCCTCTCCCCCAGAGACTGCAGTGGTGCAAATTAAGAGGGGGAATTATACCATCTATGGGAAGAGAAGTTTGTATGTTTTTTACTATACTATTTGAAGTAAATATTCCTTTGTAAAAGCTCCACAGTGTTACACAGAGAAGCATCGAAATATTTATCTGAAGTGATGCAAAGTGAAATAGGCAGGTAAGCAGCACAAGGAGAGAATTAGACTTGGAGTAAGGAAGACCTGGGTTCAAATCTTACCTTGGACACTTACTAGTAGTGTGACCCTGTGATCCTCTCAGTTTCAATTTCCTCATATGTAAAATGGAAATAACAGAATCCAAGGCCCACTTTCCCATAATTATACAGATCACCAAATGAATGAATGAAACATTTATTAATGCTTACTATGTGTTAAGCATAAGGGATACAAATACCAAAGGAAAATGTCCCTGAAATAAAAAACTTTATATAGTTTAATAGGGAGAGATAACATGTAGAGAACAGTCTTAGGGTGGGGAGGTGGGATGGTAGGGATTTTTGACCTAAAAGTTACAAGGGCAGTAAGTAGTACCATAGGGGAATAGATTTATTCACATGTGTAGACAGGTACATAGATAGGGAGGATATGTGGTTAGAACTCACATATAGAGGGGCAATCTCAGCTTTTAGTGCTAATAAATTTCCAGTGTATCTGATGGTTTCATTTTGCTTAATCTGCTATCTCCCAGGGTTGTGGCAAGGATCAAATGAGAGGATATTTATAGAGCATTTTGTAAACTTTAAAACACTATATAAATGCTAGCCATAATTACTATTATTATACTTATAAAAATAATGCTACTTATATATATATATATATATATATATAATATATAAAATAACTACAACAGTGTAAATGGAAAAAAGAGCAACAAAACAATTGAAAATGAATGTTACAAAATTATAATGACCCAGCTTGGTCCCAAAGAAAAGATACATGGAAAAAAAAACCTTGCCCCTCTTCTTTGAAGGAATGGGGAACCATGGGCATGGAACGCAGACTTTTTTGATTTGTTGATTAGTTTTCCCCCACTTTTTCATTCTTTGTGGCCATTCCTGTCTCATTGAGGAGGGGGAGGGAAAGCAAAACACAGATGATACTAAAATAAAAGATATGAATAAAAATTTCTTTTTTTAAAAAAAAAAAGAATGTGTGTTCATGGTATTTAAAACCTAATTCAGTCTTAGCTTGAGAATGTAGAGAGCCTGTCTTCTTGTGAATTTAATCACCTTTGTTTTTCCAAGTCACTTGCTTTTTTGTACTGCAGGGTTAAAGTTGTTTTCCAGTGACTTGTGGTGATAAACTTTAGGGAAACACTTGGGCGTTAGTTTTAGTGATCCTCCCTGCAGCTGCTTAACGGTACATAGTTTCTGGCAGTGGACTCCAGGGAGGAGGACTGAATGAGGAACCCTCCTCCCCACCCCTGGGGACCCACAAGCTTCAGGAGCAACTCACCACACCCTGGATGAGCTTCACTGAAGTGGTAGAGAGAACTTCTCAGGACTTCCTTCTAAATTCTGTCTTAAAACTCTGAGTCCTTGGTTAGTGTAGAGTTAGGGATCAGGAGTCAAACCACCATGTTGCAGAAGGGGACCATGACTTCTCACGCAAAACAGAGAGCAGTGTAAACTAGGAGTCAAGAGATAAGTCCTAGTTCTGGTTCTGCTACTGACTCCCTGTGAGACCATGGGTACTTAATTTTTCCCAGATGCCTCATCTGCAAAATAGGGATGATTACTCCTGCACTGCCCCTTCTATAGAACTGTTAAAAGAATGGATGTTCTAGGAATCTGGGTTTTGTGTAGCACTGCTGGCATCTCCATTTATAGGTAAATCTCTATAGAAAGTACCTCAGGTTTAAGGTTTTTTAAATGGCTACTTTCACTCATAAACTATAGCTCTTTAGCCCCTGTGTGTTTATTTTTATAAGTCAGTCAGAAAGCACAATTAATTCAAAGACAAAGGCCTTTAGTGAAATGCATAAGAAAAAAAAAACGTCTAAACCAGAGTAGTATTTATTACATAGACTTTCTTGAAATGGAAATTTATTGTTGTATATCTTGAATCTTCTCATGTTCTGCTGTGTACAAGGAAACACTTTTTTCTTTTGTATTTTAGTTTATAATATATTTCTTTTTCTTTCTTATTGTGTATTTGCTTAAAATAAATTAATAGTAAATTAAAAAATAACAGTAACACATTTCCTTCCATAACTTAGAACATACTCTTCCATAAATATACACACCGTCAAATGAATGAATGAATGTAGAAACATTTATTAAATGCTTACCATGTGCCAGGTACTGTGCTAAGTAAGCATGGGGGATACAAATATAAAAGAAAAGACACAAATACAAAAGAAAAGGGGAGACAACACACAAAGGAGAATATGGAAGGTGAAGGGGACTTTTGACCTGAAAGTTATAAGGGCAGTAAATGGTACCACAGGGAAATCAATTGATACACACATACAGAGGGGTATATAAATAGGGAGCTCTGTGGTTAGAGCATACGCGTGGATGGGTAACCTCAGCTTTCAGTGCTAAAATATTTCTAACACCTTCTGATGGTGTCATTATACTAATTCTGCTGATCCTGTTCCACCCTGGCCTTGAATAGAATATAGTAGTCTCTGCTAGGCAGAAATCTAGTCATTTATGTCAGGAGAATCTCTTCTGGGCACATAGTTACAAAGTTTCTCTGCTGCCAGCTTCTGGCTTTGGCTAGTCTTCTTGGGCCATCTCCAGTCCTCTTGATGAATAGCAGCAGGCCACTGGACCCAGATGGCTCAGGAGAATAAAGTGAGGTTGGTGACCTTGCACAACCCTCCCTCACTCAAATCAAAGTCAACTGCAAGTCATATCATCATTCTGATGTCATTGTCCTCTTTGAGAACAAAGGACAAGCAGACACACGCACAATACATCTTTCCCATAAGGGCAACAATGGGCTAAGCAACCTCACTTTTAGCTTAAAACTGAGTCTTAAACTTCCGCTCTTTTGGGGAAGAAGTCTCTTCAAACAACAGTTTCTTTATCTACTTCCCTTGTATCAGACCATGGAAATTTCCAAGCAGCTTTTCTTACCATAATGAGAATGAGATCTATCAAGTCCCAGAATCCTGGTTGTCATCAGCTTTTGCTCCCTTAAGAAGAGTCTTTTACTATCATGGGTCAAACTCTTTTTGAGCACAGACCTGCTAGTTAACTAAGTAGAATCTATAGATATTCAATCTGTCTTTTTTTTTCTTTTCTTTTTTTTATTAAATAAATTTATTTATTTAACTTTTTACATTCATTTTCACAAAATATTGGGTTCCAAATTTTCTCCCCATTTGTCCCCTCCTCCCTCCTCAATACACTGAGCATTCTAATTACCCCTATCACCAATCTGTCCTCTCTTCTATAATCCCTCCCTTCTCTTGTCCCCATCTTCTCTTTTGTCCTGTAGGACCAGATAACTTTCTATTCCCCATTACCTGTATTTCTTATTTCCTAGTAGCAAGAACAATACACAGCTGTTGTTCCTAAAACTTTGAGTTCCAACTTCTCCCCATTCCTCCCTTCCCACCCATTCCCTTGGGAAGGCAGGCAATTCAATATAGGCCATATCTGTGTAGTTTTGCAAATGACTTCCATAATAGTCATGTTGTATAAGACTAACT
>CM053769.1:357243195-357274807 GCA_028658325.1 Potorous gilbertii | reverse complement strand
TGAAAAACAGGTCAATACCTTGCTAAAGGAGACCCAAAAAAATGCTGAAGAAAATAACATCTTGAAAAATAGGCTAACTCAATTGGCAAAAGAGGTTCAAAAAGCCAATGAGGAGAAGAATGATTTAAAAAGCAGAATTAGCTAAATGGAAAAGGAGGTTCAAAAGCTCACTGTAGAATGTCAGGTAGTTTTCCTTGATAATTTTTTGAAAGTTGATGTCTAGGCTCTTTTGTTGATCATGGTTTTTAGGTAGTCTAATAAGTTTTAAATTATCTCTCCTGGATCTATTTTTCCAGGTCAGCTATTTTTCCAATGAGATAGTTCACATTTTCTTTTATTTTTCATTCTTTCCATTTTGTCTTATAATTTCTTGATTTCTCATAGAGTCATTAGCTTCCATTTGCTTCAATCTAATTTTTAAGGATTTATTTTCTTTACTGAGCTTTCGGACCTCCTTTTCCCTTTGACCAATTCTGCTTTTTTAGGGCATTCTTCTCCTCATTGGCTTTTTGGACCTCTTTTGCCATTTGGGTTAGTCTATTTTTAAGGCATCCTTTTTGGGGGTCGCCTTTAGCAAACTGTTGGCTCATTTTTCATGATTTTCTTGCATCACTCTCATTTCTCTTCCCAATTTTTTGTCTACTTCTCTTACTTGATTTTCAAAATCCTTTTTGAGCTCCTCCATGCTCTGAGACCAAATCTTACTTTTCTTAGAGACCTTGGATGCAGGAGCTTTGACTTTGTTGTCTTCTTCTGGCTGTACATTTTGATCTTTTTCACCAAAGTAAGATTCTATAGTCTGAGTTTTTTCCCATTCTTTGCTCATTTTCCCAGCCAATTACTTGATTTTTTAACTCTTTGTTAAGGAAGAGCTCTTCTTCCAGCATGGAGGATGTATACTGTCCTAAGCTTCAGGGGTTTTGTGCAGCTGTTTTCAGAGATACATCTATGGACCTGTAAATATTCAGTTCTTCCACGGTGGTATGATGAAAGGAGACGTATTTACTCCTCTCCTGACCTGTGCTCTGACCCAAGTACTCTTTTCTGCCTTGGAACTGTGAAGAGAATTCCCTCTTCACTACCACTACAAGCTCTGTCACACCAGAGTTCCTCCTTGTCCCAAGACCACTACCCAGCACTGCAACCTTGATCCAAGCATGGGAAAAGCAAGAGAATCCTGCCTTACCACCAGCAAAGAGATCCCTTCAATCTCCCTCTGATTGGTCACTTGATCCCCTTACTGTCTATAGGGCAAGAGCTCCAGAAGCAGCCACTGCTTCCCCTGCCACCACTCCAGGACTGAGGCTGGACCATGCTCCTGTCTCACTCAGGTCTGATAGACCTTTCCTGCTGACCTTCTAAGCTGTCTTTGTAGGTTGAGAAGTCTGGAAACCACCATAGCTGCCAGCAATTCATTCCCTGAGACCTGCTCCAGGTTCTGGGGCCAATCTGTGCTGGTGCTTTTTGAGTTGAACTGTGTTCCTCTCTCAGAATGGTGCAACAGACATTTCCTGTTGAACTTTCAGGTTGTCTTGGGCTGGAAATTTGTTTCATTCTGTCATTTTGTGGATTCTGATGCTCTAGAATTTGTTTAGAGTCATTTTCACAGGTATTTGGAGGGGTTTAGGGGGAAGCTCAAGCAAGTCCTTGCTTTTGCTCCTCTATTTTGGCTCTACCCCCAAAAGCACTCATTCTTAAGACAGATTTGTCTAAACAGCAACCTTGTGAGTTCAGGAGATCCAGAAGTTCAGTAAGACATCACAATAGTAGCTAAACATGGCATCAGTAGTGAATAAAGCAGTAGTGCTAGACAACAATGAAAGTGACTGAAGATAACAGAAAAAAAATCACTCAAGTATGATGGCTTCAGAGTGTGACTCTTGAAGAGATAATGCTGACTGTGACCCCTAGAAAGGTACCTCAAATCTGAGCAGAGAGCTATACCTAAGCATTCACTGGAATGCTATGCAGAGGGATAACGACTTCCAGAGCCAGGTATGTGGTATTTGCCACATATATTCTCTACATATGTGCCTCACTATTGTTGTACTTTTAATTTGGAACTTTCTATTCCCAGGATCCTTGTATTCAATGGGAGAGTATCCTCCCAGTTTGGAGAGAATGTTTTATACTAACTATTTTTTCCATACCTTCTCAGTAAATCTTATTTCTAAAAGCAGAGGCATCTGTGAATAAATACTAGCATGCTGTTGTTTCATGTTCTCTTCAAATTCCACAGTGTCCTCTGTGCCATACAGTTAGACCATTTTCCTTTTTTTTATAGTATTTAGTCATAGATCCCTAAACTTGTTTATTAGATCTACAGGCTGTATTTCCTTCTGTTCTTACTGGGTTTTTGTTGTTGATTTTTATGTTTATGTTCAAGGTCTTTGAGTTTTTTTCTTGAAATCTTTAGTAATTTCAGTCTCTTTCCCCCTTATTTTCCTTATCACTTATGTCCTGACTTCCTCCCCTTTGATTGTGGTTTCCTTAAGGCTTGGACATCTCAGCCTCCTCCTACACTAAGCAAGTCGTGATTCACCAGCCTAGGCCTCTGCCCCAGCTGACTTTTGGATGGTTGGAAATGGCTGCATCTGAGCGCTATACTCTTTCTCCCTCACTTAGTGAAATGCTGTACAAATCAACCCTCCCCCTCCCCTTCTCCCATCACATATACAGAGTGTCCTGTCCTGATGACCTCTCCCACTGCTTCTATTCTTCAGTTCTCTGGACCACTACTGGCAGTTTAGTGCTTTGCAGTGCTGGTGTATCTGGGTTGCAACCCCTAGATGACTTTTGCTTCTGAAGGTCTGTGATCAAGCTGGCAGTCAAGACCTAAGAAAATGTCTATGGCCTGGAGCCAGGATCTTCACAGTACTGAATTAAGGAGGCAGGACCAGGGTGTAGGAGTGGGTTTTGATGTAAGTTTTTGTCTTTTCCTTGGGTCTGCTAGTACAGCCTTCCTGCCAGTAATATGGGAGGTGAGGAGGGGGTGCTAAGTAAGCTCAGGGTCGTCTGTTTTGACAAGTGTCATGAAGTTCTTTGTTCTTTCTTGGATACTTGCCCTAAAAAGATAAAGGATTTCTCAGTTGTAACTATCAAGCAGACAGAGGAATGCCTTGGTACTTCTGAACCACCAACCACCTTTAATCCCTGTGTCTTTCTCTGATTCTTACCAGCTGATTTTTCATCTGATAGCTTCTTTGGCTTTACTTTGTTACACCTTGAAGAACAAGCAAATGGATCTCTACCAAAAGGAGTCTCAAATTTTTCTTTCTAAAAACTCTATATAGATCACAGCTGTGTACAATTGTCTTTCTAATCCTCTTCTGTGTTGTATTTTCTCACTTTCCAACATCTTGTCAAGGACCAAGTTTCCTTTCTACCACTTCAGAAACTTTTTTCTTCCCCATCAAACTATACTTCTTTTTTCACGTATTTTTTGGGGGAGAAGTATGTCAGTGACCTAGATAGTATTGAGTGTAGAGAGGTCTTCTTTGAATCTCTATACCTTTTCCAAAAAGAACAGGCTTACCTTGGAACATCCATAATAGTCATTAGTTATACCTGTGGCAGAAGTGAAAATATTGCAGAGTCAATACAAATGACTTGAAAATCATTGATCTCTATGTTGACTGAGAATTTCAGTCTTTTTGGGAGGACACACGTTTGCATGTTTAAAGCACCTCCTTAAGCCCAGGCACATCTTTAAATATTCATATACTATGATTATCTTATCACAATTGGACAGCCATACCAAACTTCATTTCCTTAATATCAACAATTCCATGGCTCCCTTCTATCTTTCTTCCTTCATATGTCATCTTCCTGTCTGACTAACCCACTTGTTTCAAATATCAATTCACTGTGCAAGTTTGCTTTACCCAATAATTTGTTTCACTTGCCTTTTCTCACCTTTCCTTACCAACTACTTCCTTCTTTAGTACTTCTCTTGAGACTTTCATTTCTAAATCTTACTCCTCTCTCACAGGAGCAGGAAATAGAATCTAGACCTGAAGATGTTTCTGTTCTCTGGATTCCTCAATTTCTCATCTCCAAATCGATCTTTGTCCTCTTTCACAAATCTTAACCCTTCTAATTTACCTACATCATTCTATTTCTCTTATTTAGCTCATGACCTTCTCTTCTCTTTTTTCTTCTCTCATAAACTTCTCCCATTAGACTCATACCTGAGGCCATATAATATCAAGAGATTCCACCTCTACTACCATAGTTTTGCCTTCTCCTTTAGGGAACTGTATATTTTCCATAACCCACAGTACTCATTTGGGTAGAACCTCAGCAAGAAAGAGTGAGCAGAGAGGCAGAGACAAGGTTCACTCCACCATTTTGGCACATTGAACTGCAGTGCTCTTTTGCCAACAATTCTCCCCCATTCATTGCTCCCTGTTGGAGCAATGTAATGTACCATTGTTATTGTTCAAAGTGTAGATGAATTCTCTGCTGCTTGTGCTAAATTTAGCCTAACAATTAACACCAAGATAATGGAGATTTTCCACTAATCAGCATCACATCATACATACATGGAACCGCTGGTCAAAGTAAATGGAGAAGTTTTGAATGCTGTTAATAAGTTCACTTACTTTGGCAGTATACTTTTCAGAGATATACACATAGATGATGAGCTAGCTCAGTGTTTGGGAAGCTCTGAGGAAAGTGTACAAAAGAAGAGGTATTAAACTGCCAACTAAACTGAAGGTCTACAGAGCCATTGGGTTGACCTCATTGTTGTACGCCTATGAAAACTGGACAGTATACCAGCACCATTCCAAGAAACTGAATCACATCAATTTGAATTGTCTTGGGAAGATTCTGAGGATCATCACACACGATACGATACTAGACAATGAGGTGCTCTCTTGAGCTGAACTGCCAAGCACTCAAATTACTGCAGAGAGCACAATTCTGATGAGTTGGCCACATGATTTAAATGCCAGATGTATATTTTTCTAAAAGACTATTTTACAGAGAATTCACATAAGGCAAGGAGTCATTTGGAAGCCAGAAGAAACAATTTAAGGATACTCTCAAGGTCTCTCTGAAGAACTTTGGAGTCAATAGTGAGGCATAGGAGACAGTGGCAGAGGACTGTTCAAGATGGTATGCCCACATCAAAGAAGATGCTGTATTCTATGAGCAAAGCAGAATTGTAGTAGCTCAAAAGAAATGTGAGATGCATGTATTTAAAAACATCTCCACTCCACATCACATTTTGTGCCTGACTTGTGGAGGAACTTTCCAAGTTCATATTGGTCTGATCACCCACAGATGACACATTGTACCTTGACCCCAACATAGTGATGTCATTTGGGTCCTCTTTATAACTGTTACTTTTTATTCCCAATAGTTACATCTACTCCCAACAGTTGTTGTGACTCCTTCTAATCACTGTCCGAGTTTTTCATTTGACTTCCTTCTATTGATTCGTTTCTCTCCACTAAAGAGTACTAGTTACTCTTTTCTCCAGGTACCAGCTCTCAAGGATCTGACCTGTGGCTCCTCTGCTAAAAATATTACAACTCTTTAAGACTGTAGGCATTAAACACTTCTGATCTACTTAAGTCTTTTCTCTGATAGAATATAAGCTTTTTGACACAGGGACTATTTCATTTTTGTTTTCATGTTTAAGCTATCACATAATAACCATTAAATAAATGTTTTTTGAATAATGAATTACTTGATCTTTTTGTTTTATACCTAGGTCCCAGAGCCCTACTCTCCTCCTAAAGAGTTTCTTCCAGTGGTTCTGGCCACACCTCTTTCATGTGTAATTGGGGCAAAACATTAATGATGGTCAAAGTGTTTCTGTTTTTCTTGAGTTTGTTCTTCTTTTATCTAAGGGGAACAAATATGTAGGCATAACTGATCAGGTCACAACTGTGTGAACTTTGAAAGTTCAAAGAACCAGTAGTTACCCCACTCTCAACCAGAGTCAGAAGCAAAGTCTACCAAAAGTAGTAGAAACAGCTGACTACAGAGACAGATGTGGAAAGCAAGTCACCCGAAAAAGGTAAAAGGGAGTGTAACCCTTGAAGAGAAAAGAGATGGGCTATGGACTCCAGAAAGTCAGTGATCCTCAGAACCCATCAGAGAGGTATACTTAAGTGAATCATCAGGAGACTCCCTGAAGGGAAAAAGGATTCCTGGGGCTAAGAATCTTTAGGTACTCCTCAGTTCCATGTCTTCTCTATTCATGGATATGACTACCTTTGTACTTTAACTTTGAGTTTCACTATCTCTAGGAACTTAGCATGTGCAAGGGGAGAGTATGGTATGTTCTGGTTTGGGGCTGGGGGATGGTTTTACAACAATTTTTCTTGCTATATTTTATTCATAAATCCCATTTGTAAAAACTAAGGGATTCAACTGTTTGAAAATGGGAAGCACCTTGAAAACTCAATAACTACAATGTTAGATACCTCAGTGACCCTCAAAGTTACCTTTAGAACCATGAAAAAGAGAATTAGTTACTCTCCTAGGGAACCCAATTTTCCAGTGCCAGTGCCCAGCTAGGGAGTGAGCCAAGAAGGGCTGCTACTGATAGATTGCTCAAATGAAACTTCATTTTATACTCTGTATGAGTTTATGATCATCCAGTCATCCCTTCCTAGCACTTGGGCAGTGTGCTTACCATTTGAGACATCTTCCATGGAGACTTTTGGAATCTGAAGAACCATGCCTGCCAAGTTCAGAAGTTGGCTTCTAAATGAGGAGCATTTTTGTTGGACTGCACTTTCTCATAAAGGATTATCTAGTAAGGCTAGGAGTAGCCAAGATGTGTGTTTGTGGAGGGAACATGTACAGTTTGTCCTTCAAGGTACTAAGGGAAGTTGTAGAATTAGACACTTTATTTAAAAAGAGCTTCGTTGGTTAGGATAGTGTGGTTCTGGGTCTTGGAGTTATTCTACTAATAAAACTGTGTCAGAAGAGTGTCTGAGCAATGGGCATTAAGAGAAGACACCATAGGGCATTGACACACCCTATTGACCAACTGGACTGAGAATCCTTTTATATAAGAAGTCCCGGAAGACTTAGTTTTTCCTCTTCCTCCTTCATTCTCACCTATAATTAGAGAGCTCCTCACTGTCCTATCAGCTTCCATTACAATAGCAAAGATAAGAAACAAGCACAAAAAACTTTTCTTCAAAAGAGTTGCAGGAACACATCATAGGAGCAGTATAAACTAAGCAGATGTGGAGCAGCTAGGTGATGCAGTAGATAGAGGAGTTAAAAAAGACTTCTGGAAAAAGTGGCATTTGACTTGGGCCTTGAAGAATGGGGAAGAGTAAGCTAAGAAGAATGGGGGAAGGGAGTGTAGGGAGTGAGAGGGGAATGAATTTCAGGTGGAGGGAATATTGTGAATGAAGGCTCAGAGGCAAGAAATCATGGAGCAAGTTCAGGGAACCCACCACAGCTTGGTTGGAACCTGGAATACAACAAGAAGAGTGGTATCAATTAAATGAAAAAAGTAGACTGAGATGTGAATGAAATGGAATATTACTGCATGTTAAGAAGCTATGAATAAGAAACCTTAATATAAGTTGATTCAAAGTGAGGTGAGCAGAAAAAGGAAAGCCGTATATTTAGAGACAAGAAAATGCAAATGTAAAGAATAGTTAAAAAAAAAACTATGAAACTGAACCCTATGTAAATATAATGACCAAGCTTAGTATCAAAGAAAAGGTAAGAAAATATACCTTCCACCCTTCTTTGTAGAAGTGGGGAAATATAAGTATGGAACATTGCATGTACTGTTAGATTTACTTAATGTTTCACTTAACTTTGTTGGACTGATTTTTTTCTCTCTTTTTAGGGAAGGCTCTCTAGTTAGAGGAGAAGAGAGGAATATATTTGGAAGTAACAGTGGTATAAAAATGAGATCATTAATTTTTTATATGTAGATTGTAGTACAATTGTGGAAGGAGTTGAATATAAAGTAAATCGAATGTAAGGCAAGGAAATACCTGTTAAAGTTCAGAGATAAATTATAACTGTTTTAGCATGTGTATCTATATGTGCACATATATATATATATATATATGCATCACTGTGGATAAACATCTGTGCATATATATGTTTGTATGCCTGTGTATGAGTATGTGCATACATGTATTCAAGTATCCCAGAATTGGAGATTCTATTTGGGAGGGTTCGGTTCCTTTTTGACACTTATTTTTCCATCTTGACACATTATTTCAGAGCCTCTCCCTCTCATGGAAAGAGCAGCCTGACCTGGGTCCCTGCATAGTGTTTGAGCTTCTCCCTGGGATGTCACCCATATCTTAGAATCTGGAGCCACTTATGAGTTCAGAGATTAGTACTCATTCTGGGCTTCAAAAGCAGCATTGACCAGAATCAATTGTCTTGGTCTCATAAGTCGGTATGATAAAATGTTAGTCTCTTTCATAAAGAAATACTCACTGTCCTGAGCTTCAGAGACTATATGGGAACACTGAGATCAGTACAGAACTTGTTCTGTGAAGTTTGCATTCAGTCAAGGGGTCTTGAGACCTCAGGTTGGCCACCCCTGATCTAGTCTAAGCACTTCATTTAGTAACTTGACCAAGGTCACACAGGTAATAAATGGTAGAGGGAGGATATATACACATGTAAGTTCTCTGGCTCAAAAGGCAACATTCTTCATACTATACTATACTACTATCCCATACCATACCATGCCATACCATACCATAGTATACTATTATACTATGCTATACTATGCTATGCTATACTATACTATACTATACTATTTCACACTATACTACCTGCATATTATGTGTCCATTGACAGGCCAATGCTGCGTGCTGGTCCTTCGGGAAGCCCCAAAGACTGCCCTGGAGAGAGCTGCTAGACAGTGGAGTCCTTCCCACCTGCTCCTAGTTTCCTCTAGTACAAGAACCCAGCTGAAAATGTATTGAGTGGGTGGTCAAGCTATTTGGGTTCCCTAGGTCTATTCTATAATTATCTTTCTGTGTATCCTTGGTCAAATCACTTAAACTCTCCAGATTTTGGTTTTATGAATTGTTCAACTGGCTCCTCTAGTTTAGTCCCTTTATTTTCCAGATGAGAAAACTAGCTGTGACTTGTCCTTCTGGCTAGAAAGCCCTAGTGGTTCCTAGCACATTGAGAAGGAATCTCCTGGAGCTTTAGAAAGGAGCAGGCTTGGTTTCAGCCAGGCTTCTTCCCCATCCTTTGAGCAGAGGAGGACCTTGACAGCTTTAAAGGATCTGGAAAATGTTAGACCACATATCTTCCCATTGGTGTCATAGCATCATACCCTTCAGGACAGCATCAGATCCTCTCTTTCTTCTGTATCCTAACCAGTGTTCTTGGATCGATGGGCAGCATCAGAAGTAAGGGCAGACTGGACTCAGAACTCTGTCTAGGAGCCCAGCAAGAAAACCACACCATGGCTTTCTGGTGTTGAGATCTGGCTTTCTGGTGTCTGAATAAATGTTTTTCTTATGCCTTCTAAAAAAAAAAGAAAAAGAAAAAAGAAAACCACACCATGCCTAAGGGGAAACTTCTTGAGCTTCACCCCAAATGAGAGGAAAGGACTTTTGACAACCAGAACTGTGAGTTACTTTCATGTGCTCACAAAGCTTTAGCTCTCTTTCCCTTGCACATTCTATGTACTTCTAGGAAAATATCTCATGAACCTCTGGGGAGATATTTTATACCAATTGGGTTTTTTTGTACCACCTTAGTAAATATCCCTTTCTAAAAGCTACTTAAGGCATTAAGGATCTCGACTGAAGTTTGGGGAGAAACACATCAATGGGGGCTCTATTCAATAGCACAAAGGTGTCACCTTTAACCAATCAAAGGTACCCCTAGGACTCTGAGGAGAAGATGCAGCTTGCAAAGTCCTGGAGAGTGAGAGATGAGATAAAGATGCTTTAGATCAGGGTTTCTTAAATTGTGGATCACAATCCCATATGGAGTCACAACCCATAGTTTAAGAAGTGCTGTTCTAGAGCACACATGAACCACAAATGGACAGTATTCAAAATCAGAAAAACGGTAATCCTGCCATCCTTTTCCTGATCAGCCTACATCTGCAATATTGTGTTCAATGCTAGGTACCACATGGTAAAAAGGGTATTAACAACTGGAGAATACACACAGGAGGGTGATCAGAATTGCAAAAAGGATTGCCAACCAAGACATAAGATCAGTTGAAGGAATTGGGGGTAATTGTTTCATAAGAGCTGTTTAGTATATAATGGAATTACTGTTAGTCTTTTTTTTCAGTCTTGTCCAACTCTTCATGACTCCTTTTGTGGTTTTCTTGGCAAAAGTATTGGAGTGGTTTGCCATTTTCTTTTCTGTTCACTTTACAGATGAGGAAACTGAGGCAAACAAGGTTAAGTGACTTGGCCAGGGTCACATAGCTAGTAAGTGTCTGAGTTTAAATTTGAACACAGGTCTTCCTGACTGCAGCCCAGCACTCTATCCATTGTGCTACCTAGCTGCCCTGTAATGGAATGCACTGCTTTAAAAAGTAAGTGACCCATCACTAAATCCATCATCCAGGCTTTTTTGTGCCCTGTATTATGCCAAACACCATACTAGAAGCTAAGGATACAAAGACAGAAGAGAAATAATCCCTGACTACAAGGGACTTACACTCAAGCAAGGATTGAATGACCAGCAATTGTAAGAGTTCCATTTTTTCAGGTAGAAATTGTACAAAGCAACCTCTGCCGTACCTCACAGCTGTGGTGTTCTAGGAGCTGCTGAATATTACTCACACAAATTGAATTCCTGCTTTAAATTCTGTTGCTCCTGCCCCCCCCCCAACTTCTCTCTCCAAAAGACATTAAAATATAAGCTGCTCAGTATGGAATTGTGCAAACACAAAATTGTGTCCATATTTCCCCTCTCTCCCCTCCATCCAGCTGGGCTCAGTTGTTGACAACATTCCTTCAGGACCCAGCTGTGATTACAGACCAGAAGTCTGGAATTCATTAGTGGAAAACTTGCAGCCTTCTTTTTCTGACTGGCCTGGTTACAGTCCGGCAAAGAAAACAGAGATGAAATCTCCCAGGGAGGGATGGAGAAGAGGAGAGGGGAGGGGAAGGAAAGGAAAGGCAGGAAGGAGGTTCCTCACTCCCTTTTACAGGACTCTTATGGGGTGAAAGAAGCAGCCCCAACTTCCTTTTTTTATTGTTGGGAAGAGGTTCCAAAGGATTTAGGTCTGTCTAGACTCAGGAGAGACCTGTAGCAGGAAAGAACTCACAGAAAGTGACTATAGTTCTTTACCAACCTCACCAAGCCATCTAGCTGCAGAAATATTATTGACATGTTTGTAGAACATATTTAAAAGTTGGAACTTTTCCCTTCCATGTGGTTTAGTTAGTTTGCTGAAAAGGGACTGCCCAGACTTTTTTTTACTGACCAGGCTTATATTCTTGGGCAAATAACTGAAAGAGGGAGGCCATTGAACTGGTGAAGGGGCTGAAGGAACACAGTTTTCTCTATTTTAAGATAGTTAAGGTCCCTGTTTGTGATCATAGGAGAATGGGGTCATCCTGGCTGATTTGGCTTTGAAGTTTCCTACACCTCCTCAGGCACTGAGGAACCTTGCTGTTAGCTCTTCCTTCCCTTTCTTAGACTACTTTTCTGGCCTTCAAACCCTGACCTCTCCCCAGTGCCATCCTGTTGGAGCTCATAAAGCACAGGATGTAGGATGAAGGTAAAGGGAACCAGGTGGGCAAACTTGGCTGAACAGAGTGTGATGGTTTCTTTTTTTCCCCCCATATGAGAGGAGGAATGGAATTTCAAACGCTTTCCTTAGAGAAGTGGAACAAAGGCCATCTGATCCAATTTTGAACATTTCCAATCTTATGGATCCCATGTTCAGAACTTTAAACTCCAGTCTGTGGGTGTTCATTCTGCTTCTCTGGGACAGGAAAATCCTGCTTGTTTGTGGAATCTGAGATTCCACATATGTCACAAAGAAAGTTCACAAGGACCCTGGGAGGTCTACCATGGCTTTGGAAAGATCACTGATGAGATAAGTCTAAAGGAATAAGAAATTCACAAATTGTATTTCCTTTCAAATAGATCAGTTTAAAAACTGAGTGGAAAAAAGTATCAAGTAAAACCATTTCAGGTTTTATTTTTTTAAGGGACCATTAATAGACCATTTGTATTAGCCAGAACATACAAAAAGGTATTTCCTTACTCTGGCCCTAAACTAAAATAAACAGAGGGGGAGAAAAAGGAGCTACCTAGCAGCAGATCAATGAGGGTGCTGTTAAAGACTGATGCCGGCCAATTGCCACAGTGGGAAAGAAGATAAGAATTTCTGTTTACATTTCTATCTCCACAGCTGGTTGGTTGTTGAAACAAGATGTTCTTTTACCTTGCTTCAGGCCTTACTAAATGAAAGCTGCTTTTATTTCAAATCAGCTTTGTTACATTAGTCATTTAATAAATTTTCAATTGAATTAAATTGAGGCAGAAGACCTTTATTAAACAAAGAATTAGCCTTGAGACCCAATGACTCTTTTGAAAGAAATTGTTCCCTGAGTATCTGATCACAGCTTCCCTTTGCTTTATCTCTTACTGTTCTTTCTGAAGCTCTTTAAGCCTGTAATAAATAGAGAAACTTGGATCCTGAAAGAACCTGAGACCATCTAGCCGAATCTCCCACTCATCTCCCTTCTCCAGCCTTTCTGATACAACATAATCTCTGCTTAAACACTCTTGTTCAGGGTTGGGGAATCTCAAAGAAGATTAAGTCCTTGGATGTGGCCTTTTGACTGAGTCCAGGTTTTACAAAACAAATCTTTTTATTAAAGGGATTTGCTCAGTGAAGTCTGGATTCAGTCAAAGGGCCGCACTTGAGGGCCTAGAGCATCACACATGACCCTGAGGGCTCATGTTCCCCACCCCTGCATCTTGCAGTTCACATCCACAAGAGGAAGAGTACTCCATTGTTGGATAGAGCTAATTATTAAGAAGTCTGTCTTGACATATAATCAAAATCTTCTTCCTTGCAACTTCTATCCTCTTGTCCTAGGTCTTCCCTAGAGTCAAATTTCTAAGAAGAATTCTCTGTTCCCTGTGACTGTCCCTCAAGCCTGAAATTTACATCTTCCTTATTACTTTCTCCTCTTCTTCCTCCTCCTTATAGAGTTCCTCTCTTTCAAATGAGATATTTGTAAAACTCTTAGCACACTGTCTGCAGATAGTAGGTGCTTGATAAATGCTTGTTCCCATACCCTTTTCTTCTCCCCATTAAAATGCTATTCAAATGCCATCTTCTACACAAAGACTGCTACTGCCCTCCTTCCCAAACTACCTGTATTTGACTACTTTGTATATATTTGTATGTATGAACTTTTACATTTATGCTGCATATATTTTTCTTTGAATTTATTTCCCCGACTAGAATGTAAGTCCCCTGGGAGAAGAAATTGTTTCTTTTTTTTTGTACCTAGATATATAGTAGGTACTTAATAAATACTTATGCATCAACCCATTGATGTCAGACTTTCAACTAAAGCAGCAGATCATATTTCTCCTCAATCTTCTCCCCTATGGAAGTGAAATTTATACTTCTCCCTTTGATCTTCTAAGGGCCAAGAGTAGTTCACTTGCCAGAAGCATTTTATGCTTTAAAGGCCCCAGTGCTTTACTTGGCAAATCCATTCCTAGTTGCCCTAGCATGATGTCTCAGAAGTCATCTGAGCTATCGATATAGAAGAAAATGATAGGTTGAATTCTTCTGCTAAAGGGAATTTAGATGTTTGAATATGGGGTTCATTGTACACAGCTGGGCATACAAACAGAAATGTTCACATATACCAATTGAGTGTGGCAATATTATGATAACTATGACATCCTACACCTTTTTTTTTCCCCCCTCAATTCAACAAGCATTTAATTAATAACATGACATTCCAGTCTAGAAGTAGTATGAAATAGAGAGTTAAAGGGGTTGGTTTTAGGTTGGTAGACCTGGGTTAAATTCCCTCCTCTGACACATATATTATCTATGTAGGAACATCACTTAGTGTACCAGACAGCTCTCAGATGCTGAGTTAGAAATCCCTTGGCAATCTGTATCAGCAACAGTCAAGAGTTTCCCACACTGATGAAATCACAGGTCTAGACCTAAATAAATGAATATGCCATGCACTATGTTAGGGTATTCACAAAGAGAAAGCAGTCCCTGTCCTCAAGGAATTCAAATTTACTGGTTTAACTTACCTTGTATTAAACCATTGCAGCCTACACCCTGGAAGTATCATCTTTCTGATCCTATCTTGTTATTCTGAATCTTGTTATTCTGGATTTGGACCCTGACTTTACTGGGCATATCGTTCTTTCTCTGCTCCATTCTGCTCTATGATGTACCTGTCTTCTTATTTGGAGTTTGATGGCACTGGGATTCTCTCCCTCAACTATACAGGAATATCTTATCTACGATTTCCCTGTCATGTGGCTTCCTAAAAACCCCTCACAGGATTCAATAGGGAGCCTAGATCCCATGCACTGGCAACTTTTGACAGGCCTCTATCCCAGCCCTGTCCCCAGAATATGATAATGGAATGTTCCCACCCTTGGTTATGCCAGCCCTGGTGACTAGGAAGGAAACCCTTCAATGCTAGCTCTCACAATACTGCACTACACTAGCAGCTGAACCAAGGTAGGTTAGCCATTGTGCATCAAAAAAAAATATTTGTTAGTAAATGTAGTTGGATAGTGTAGAGGATAGCACAGACATGGAGCAACTCTATGAATACCTCCAAGAAAATTTCTAGTCAGGCAGTAGGTCTTCCTGGAACCACTGCTCAGTAGAGTTTAATAGGTGAATGAGTCCCTGATAAAACTTTGAAGGATTCTTGTAGGTATTCCACAAGTTTTATAAAGACCTGATTAGTGTCCAATTTTTCAACTAAGACATCCACTGTCTTCAACAAAGGAGTGTCTCCCAAGTGGAATATTCCAGTTTCTTCTGTGTCCTAGACCGGGATTTTCAGTGGAACCAGCTGGCCTTGTCAATATTTATCGAGCACTAACTCTGGGCCAGGCACTGTGCTCATTTGTACAGGCTTGATGGATCCTATCTATTATGAAATGTAGAGAATAGAGTCAATGAGGACCAAGTCTCATCAAACAGTGCTCCATAATAGATAAACACTACCATTTGTAGCTCAGAAAATAAAAAGTTTCTCATGGGATACCTAACTAATTTCACTTTAAACCTGTACATATTGAGAAACAATCTAGAAAAATTGATGTAGCATTGCAGAGAAGAAAGGATAGTAGAGAGAGATGGCACACAAGCCAAAGTGACATTGGCTAAATGTACCCCATACCCATGAAGCCTTTCTTGTTCCCTTTGGTTGTTCATAATCTCCCATTCAGCATCACCTGGCATCTATTTTCTTCTCTCCATCTCCCTCACCCAAATGATTTCTTCTCAGTGTCTTGGCCAGACTACTTTCTCCCATAATTTGCCAGATACTCCAATCCTGGATCCCAAACTAGTTCGCCAACCTATATAAAACCTACAGTGCATGCCTGAGTCTCTTCAGCCAATTTCAACACACTTTCTGTGTAGTCACTTGATTTTGTCCAATCTTTCTAAACTTGAGTATGTTATTTGCATTTGTTTTAATGTCTTTAATAAGGTGATTATAGAAATCTATGCCTTGTTCAGCAGCAGCTAGGTGACACAGTGGATAAAGCCCTGGGCTTGGACCAGGGAGACTCATTTTCATGAGTTTTATGTGATCCTGAGCAAATTACTTAATTCTGTTTGCCTCAGTTTTGTCATCTTTAAAATGAACTGGAGAAGGAAATGGCAAACTGTAATCCCAAAATGGGGTCACAAAGAGTCACTGAACAACCATAATGCCTTGTTCATACATAATTTTCCTCTGGCTGATTCAATAGAGAAACCCTAGCCCTCTGTAATAATTGATAGAATAACCCCTTACACTATGATATGATGCAAAGTAGGGATGGGGAAGGAAGGAAGTACAGACTGATTATTATACAATCATATGAAGAAAATTCATTGAGAAGTAGAAAAAAAAGTCCTGATTAAGACTTAAAGGGAATGACTGAGGAAGTATTTTAAATTTTGAAATTAATTTAAATGCAAATCATTATGAAGCAAGTCTAGCTTATATTAGTGTACAATTTTAAGTTTCTAATTTTTATGATCTCACAAAAATGTGCATAATGGGTTCACTGATCATTTTATACCTCCTCCGGGCTCCCTTTGCTGTTCATGAAAGAAAAGAGCAGGGAACTGAGGTTCTTCATATGACCATCAGATCCTCAACACCACTACAAAGAGGAATCATTGCCCTCTGTGCCAACTCTTGCCAGCTCAGCTTTGCTTATTTGTTTATTCTTTTCACTAAGCTGGGCTTGAGGAGGGCCTGTAAACTTGTTCGGGGCTGGTAGGGAGATAAATGGGGAATGACATTTCAGAGTAGGCAGCCTGAGGACAGAGTTGCTCCATTTGGGTTTTGCATGCCCTCATGGCTTCCCAGAACTTTGTAAATTCAGTCTTGCTGTTTGTCCTTCATTCTCGAAGAGGACCATGACATTAGGGAGGTGATGCCATGACATGTAAGTGAATCAGATTTAAATAAGGGAGAGCTGTGCAGAGTCACCAGTTTCAAATTCAGTCTTGAAGGACCTGCTGAATCAGGAGTAGTTTACCTTGATCATAGCTTAATCCAGCTTAGTGAAAAAGGACTACCTGATATTTCTGGTACAACAGTAAGGGATCAGGCAGAGGACAGTTAGTGTATGGTCCTACCTGCTGCCCAGTTCCCTTACAACATAATTACATACTTCTCCATTCTGAATACTCCTTTTTATTCAAGCTGTGGGTTGTTTTCTTTTTTTTTGCTCTTTCCCTCCCCTACCTCCTTACTCACCTCTGCACCATTTGTAGTAGGTAACTAGTTGAGGATGCTGCAGGCTGTTTATAGGAAACCTTACAAGCCTACAATGGACTAGGAGATTGGTGTAGTGACCAGCAATGATTTCAAGAGAACATGATGGTGAAGTTTATCTCCCACCTCTTTGCAGAGATTTGGTGAATCATAATTACACAGTAAGATACCCCTTCTCAGATATGGCCAGCGGGTTGCTTTAGTTTGCTTGTTAGAGTTTTTTGGGGGGCGAGGGGAGTCAGTAACATGAAAAAAAGAGCAGTAATAAAGTATTTTTAAAAGAAAAAAAAAGGAAGGCAAAGTTGCCCCCTGGCAATTCCTATGACTGCAAAGTAGATTAGTTAGAAAGGGAAAGGGATCAGCTCACCTACTAGATTTGCAATTTCATGTGCAATCATTCTTTTTTATGCTATTATGTTAGAGAAATCCTTGTTTTATTTCATAAATTAAAAATAAATTAAGTAAAAGAAGAAAAAAGAAAGGGAAGACAAGGGGAGGGGGAGAGCTGGGATATAGTGTCAGATGGATACAAGTTTGAAACTAGTATAACAAGGGACTGGACAAAGAGGGCCCAGTCCTTACAGTATGCACAATATCCTAAATTTGCAGCAAATCTACAAATAAGTTTGGTGAACTTGCTTCCATAAACATATGATAGAGGACCCAGTCCCTCCTCAATTCTGGACAGGCTCAGGTATTCTGTTTCCTGTTGTTTTACCGTGTGGTGATGAAAATTCTTTCGATTGGCTGCTGAGCCACAAATGAGTAAGGCAAGAACTATGGTGGGCTTCTGAGTGAGAGAGAGAGGACCTTGGAGCCTCTCCTTGGCTACCATGTGGCCATGAATGCAGGGCAACCCTGTTTCTTCCATCTGTCTGATTTAAGGTGACTGAGCATCTCTCCATTTTGGTAACTCTCTTGTTAATGAATTCTAATGTGTTATTTATTTTTTTACTAGAACCATGATTTCAATGGTATAGAGAACACTAGATGAGAAATTCCAAAGAGTTGCCTGGAACAATGAAATCTTGAGTAACTTTCTCAAACTCTGGAGAACCTCTCCTCTAAGCCTATATTCATATACATGTATACACACATATGTATTATGTGTGTATGTGTATGTGTGAATATATGTATGTATATATGCATGTATGTATATATGTATGTATCTATGTATAGTGTTTTGCAAACCTTAAGAAGCTAAATGAGCATTACCTATTATTCATGTTGACTCTTCCCAGATGGTCAGTCTGTTATGAATACACTTGAGTGTATTATCATCTAGCCCATATCTTCTCATTCTACCTTTGATAATAATGTTTGTTATTCAGTTGTTTTTCAGTAGTAGGCTTTTCATGACCCCATTTGGAGTTTTCTTGGCAAAGGTACTGGAGTGATTTACCATTTCCTTCTCCAACTCATTTTATAGATGAAGGAACTGAGACAAACAAGGTTAAATGACTTAGCCAGGGCTACATACCTAAAAATTGTCAGGCCACATTTGAAATCAGGTCCTCCTGACAATAGGGCTGGTGCCTTGTGCTGACTAGTTGCTCCCTGGGTAAGTAATTTAATCTCTCTGGGTTTCACTTTCCTCACCTATAAAATGAGAAAGTTGGGCTAGATTGCCTCTGAGGTCCCTTCTAGCTCTAAATCTATCATCCTATGAGAAGAGTAGTGGAGAAATCCCAGCACAGAGGATTCAGCGTTAGCCAATCAAGTTGGGTTTCAATTACAAGGTGATAGAAATTAATATATTGTAAAGAATGAGAGTTCTAAGCCTAGAAGTATTTACTGAAAGATCCTTGGAATGAAGTAGAAATTATCAGATGTGTGGTCTATTCTAGTTGACCCTGTAGTAGCAGCACTAATCAATGTAGCCATCCCTAAGACTCAACTTCTTACATGCTAAGATACGCCAATATCAAACGTGTGCTGTTATGAGGGATCCTACCCTACACTACACTGACTTGCTTCCCTTTATTTCTTCTACCTCTTATAGACTCACCAGAGGAAGAAGGATCTGGGAATATCTGCTAGATCAGATTTCTTGTTACAGGGATGATAGATTAAACTCCAAGAAGCCTTATGCTGAGCGCAGCGTCCCCATGAAGACCCAATAATAGTCATCTGTCTGTTATATGTAATGCACCCTAGGCCAGTGATGCAAGGTTTTTTTTTTTCCTCCTTTGTTCTGTGACATCAATGGGAACATAAATCAATAGATCTTGCTGTTACTAATTAATAGGAAATGAATTCTATCTGAGGAAGAGAAGCAACATATATTATCTAGTCCTTTGTCCCAAATTGGACCATGGGTGCCAAATGGTGGGCATCCATTAATCTGTTTCCAGACTAAGCCTGTGATTTAATATTTTCTGATATGGCCTTGTATAGAATGTCTTCAGAATGGTGGCAGAGCCAAGTGAAAGGTATAAATATGGGCCTTATCCTTCCAAACAGAAAAGAAATAGAGGAACTTGAGTCTGGAGAAGGAAGTTCTCAAGCAGAAAAATCAAAGCTTGAGGCATGAGCACCTGATTGTAGTGGATATCTGCAATGATACTCATCTCTGTCAGAAGCCTAGAGGACCCCAGAGTTATGATACAAGGAAACAAATTGGTGAGAATACTCAAAGTTGGTCACACTTGGGCATAGGTGCATAAATTTCTAGTGTTCAACTTCTTTTGCCTTTGAAAGTCACTTTTTATCAGTCACTCAAGAATGAAGAGTTGCTGTGGGTAGTTTTCTGCCTGATATGTTGTAGAGTGAACATTGACTCTGAGAATTGGACTCTGAGTTCCTATACTAGAGAGATTTCCTGCTGGTCCATCAGGTTCAGTGTGCATGAAGAGCAACTGCAGTTGACTAGGATCTCCATTCTTACCAGACAGAAGCGTAAGAGTGGACCCAGAGAGTCAGACTCCTGGGTTCTCAGTTCTTGTGCACCTCACCTGCTTTGCCTGGAACCAGTAGCATGAGAGCTAAAAATAGACTACAGGAAGGAGCACTGATAGAAACTTCTATTTGTGATCATTAGGACCAGTGCTGGGACAAATGGTGGAAGTGATCAGTCTACATCAGGAACATAAGTATAAGAATGGTTTACAGGAGTGGAGAACCGGCAGCCTCAAGGCTACATGTGGCCTTCTAGGTCCTCAAGTGTGACCCTGTGATGGAACCCAAACTTCAGAGAACAAATCCTCTTAATAAGATAAAACTTAAGAAGACATCCATAGAAGTGGTGAGCCAGGGATGAGAGACTGATGTCTCTCCATGATGCTCCAGGCTTCTTATTTAAGCTCTCAAGTCCAGACCTGGGACCTCAAACATAAACACAACTCACCTCTAATTCCTTCTCCACTGATGGTAGATGTAACTGCTTTGAGGCTTTTCTCAAGTATACTAGAATAAGAAGGTAGTCAGGAGACTTTGGAGAAATAGTTGGGTGGAGTAGTACCTGGAAGAATGCTTAGTCAGATTTTTCTTTAATCTTTAAAACATCTAATCAACTAAGTGATCACATAGTGTTTATTATAAATATTTTAAGAGTGGTAGATCCAGAAGTCCCAGGTTAAGGAGAAAATGCTGCAAGCAGCCAGAAAAATATATTCTATTATCATAGAGCCACAGTCACGATTACACAGGATTGAGCAACTTTCACGTTAAAAAACTGGAGGACTTGAAATATGATATTCCGGGAGGCAAAGGAGCCAGGATGACAACTACGAATCACCTACACAGCACAACTGAGCATAATCCTTCAATGAAAAAAGTGAATATTTAATGAAATTGAGGACTTATGAGTACTTCTAATTAAAAGATCAGACCTAAATTTAAAAATCTAATCTTCCAATACAAGACTCAAGGAAAACACAAAAAGGTAAAAAAGAAACAAGGGAAAACAAGAAATTAAATAAGAAATTATATTTCTATATGATAAGATAATATTTGTAACTTAAGAACTTTATTACTATAAGGACAATTAGAAGGAGTATACATAGACAGAGGGTGTAGATATAAGGTTGCTTTGATGGGATGATTCTCCCCCAGAAAAAAAGAAGTGAGAAAGAAGAAAGGAAGAAGAGGGAGGGGAAGTGACAATGGGGTAAATTATGTCATATAAAATAGGCATGAAAGAACTATTTTAGTGGAGGGGAAAATGGGGGTGGTGGCAGACATAGCTTGAATTTTACTCTCACCAGAACTGACTCAAATACAGAATAGCATACACATATAGTGGGACACAAAAATCTATCTTATTCTATAGGGAACTAAAAAAAGATAAGGATAACTGAAAGGGGAGGAACTGATAGAAGGGAGAGCAGATTGGAAGAGATGGTGATCAGAAGGAAAACATTTGTGAGGAGAAACAAGCTAAATGTAAGGAAGAGAGAAAGTTAAACAAGGGGAAAATAGGATTGGGGGGCAAAAATTCACAGTTATCATAACTGTAAATATGAATGAGATGAACTCACCCATAAAACAAAAGTGGATAGCAGAATGGATGAAAAACCAGAATACTGCAATATGTTTTTTCCAAGAAACACATTTGAAGCACAGAAAGACACACAGAGTAAAGTAGAGCAGAATATATTATGCTTCACATGAAGAAAAAAAAAGCAGGGGTAGCAATCATGATCCTAGACAAAGTAAAAGCAAAATTAGATCTAATTAAATGAGATAAAAAGGAAAATCATCTCCCCTGCTCCTTCCTCCATGTTTGCGAATTCTTCCTTGTGTGCGCTCCAACTATGAGAAATAACAAATTCCACTCCCTCCTTCCTCCTTTGTACACTAGCGCTTTCTTCCTTTTACCCTGCTTTTTCATTTCCCTCTTCAGACCCTTAGAATAGGACCAACACACACACACACACACACACACACACACACACACACTTCTATTTTTTTCTTATTTAATTTCCTTAATACCCTTTGGAGATATTAAAATTCTAAAGGGACAAATTTCTTCTCCTTCATTAGATTGTTTACACTATATTATCATATACCTCCTTCTGTATTTCATATTTCTAGAAAAATTCTTTTCACTTCTTCCCTTTGAGTCTCTGTCTATAATTGTTAAGGAGTTACTCTTACCTTCTTTGGTGGGGGGGAGGGGGAGAGGAATCTTTAAATTTGCCATTATTATATGGGTTGGTGTTTTCTTTGATTTCAAGTCAAATCAGCAAACATTTGTGGCATTGTTCTAAGCCCTGAGGATACAAAGAAAGGCAAAAAACTGCCCACTCTCAAAGGATTCTCATCTAATGAGGGAGGCAATGAGCGAACAAACAACTATGTGCAAACAATATATGTACAGGATAAATTGAAGAAATTTCAAAGGAAAAGCACAAAGATTAAGGAGGATTAGGAGAGACTTTTTGCAGATGGTGGGACTTTAGTTAAAGGAATTTGAAGGAATCCAGGAAACAGAGATGAGAAGGAAGAGAACAGAAAATGCCCAGAGAAGAAAGAAATATCTTAGTTGAGAAATAGCAAAGAGGCCAGTGTTACTGGACTGTAGCGCTGAATGAGCCATCAGAGAGGCTATGGCATGTTACTCTGACCCCATAGCTGGAAGAGACCCAAACTAGTTGGGACTGGTCTTGTGAAATTCCCCAATGCTCTACCTGGAGCCCACTGTTCTGACCAAATTCCATCACTCCCCAGTTTTCCCAGCTCACCCTGTTGTTAGGCAAAACACTTTCCAGGCAGTGCCTTCCATGAAACTTCCTCCCTATTGAAATATATTTAAACTCCCACTCCTTCTGTCCCTCTTAGGCACTCCAATACTTTGGATTTATATGGTGCGCTGAATTTTAATTCCCTTGCCTCAATTAAAGACTGAAGTTTTGGTTGTTCTGGTAGCCCTCATTTCAGGTTGACAGTAGATACATGAAAGGGATTAATGTGTAAGGGGACTTGAAAGGTAGGAAAGGACCAGAATATCATTTCCTATTAAATTAATTCATTCAAGTTAAATTGATGGTATACAATTTTGTATTTTTTATATATGAGCTAATTGCTTTCCCCAGGTTTTAACTTTTTGTTCTATGGATGCCTTTTACTTAAAATTACATTCATTTCTAACTCTGCGTCATGTAAGCAATCAGATGTTAGGCTAGGAATTTTCTCCATTCAACACAATTTCTCAAACCTCTCCAAAATAGAAATTATGCACCAAAGATAAAACAATTTCAGCTGTTTCCATGGTAGAGGACACCCAGAATCCAAAAGAAGGTTTAAAAAAACAACCCAGAAACTGATGCTCACTGGCCCTGAGCTCACTCAGCACCCCCTTCTCAACCTCCCATGCTGTTGGCAGTGAGGCTATACTAGCAAACCCAAGGACATGACACAGACCTACATCAAAACCCACCCCTAGACACCAGTCTTTCCTCCCTCCTTCCAGTGCCATGGAGACACTGGAACTTGTTCTGAGCTCACCAGTCAGCTCAGCCACAACCCTTCTGAATCAAATGCCTACCAGGAGCTACAACCAAGAAGCATCTGTACTGCAGAGTGCTGAATTGGCAGTGCTGGGGAAAACAGGCTCTGAATTGCCTGTGCTAACCCAGAGAAGTAAAGAACAGGGGAAGTGGATCAGGGTCACCAGGACAGGCCATGAATGTGGGTGTCTGTGTAGTGCTCCACCAAACCTAAGGGAAAGTATACAATATCCAGATGGAGCCTGTTCTTATTACTCAAGAATTAATTGGGGCAGAGACTTAGGCTGATGAACCATGAATTGCCCAGTGTGTGAGGAGGCTGACTCTTGAGATCTGGCCCCCAAGGAAAACCACAGTCAGAGAGGAGGGAGTCAGAAAGTGCGTGATAAGACAAAGAGATGGGGGGAAGGGGAGGAGGGAATGAAGACTAAAAGTATCAAAGATTTCAGCAAGAAGGAAACCTTGAAGGTCTTGAACACAAATAGATAAATCAATAAGAAAAACTGTAACAATAGAAGCAAACCTGGCCTCCAGAACAAGTAAACAACTTCAGGTATCTATGAATAAATACTGAAAAATAAAATAAAATTATCCAACACTTGATGAAATAGAGGACTTTGTGGAATTTAAAGAGAACGTGGAATAACAACATACTATTCCTGAGTGGTTTAAAAGAGAATGAGGATTACTAGAGTAGAATTTACATTTTGCACAGCAAAAACTGAGCAGAATAGAAAAACTTGAATCTTCAATGGTAAGCTTTATCAAAGAGACAGACAAAAAGGGGACCCATAGATTGAGAATACAAATGCAAAGAAATGAAGGCACCTTAGAAGAAAAGAAGTGAAATTCAACATTGAAAGAAAATATGCTCACTATACAAACTAAATCTACTTAACTCAAGGACAGGATGTGCTTAGATATTCTAAGGATGTCTTCTTGAAGATCATGACAAGATAAAAATATAATTCCATAATAAAGGAAATGTTAGAAAAGAACTTCCCAGAGCTTCTGAACATGTTAAATTAAATTCCAAGGAAAATAATTCACAGATCATCTCCAAACACACACACACACACACACACACACACACACACACACACACACACACACACGGTGGCGAACTCCAAGAAAGTGGTTAAATTTAATAATCCCATTCAGAAACAAATTCTGTAAGTCATCAGGAGGAACACTTTTAAATACAAAGGAAAGGTCATTTGAATAACACAAGGTGATTCCACACACTTTTAAAGGAGAGAGAGAGAAAGAGACAGATACAAAGATAGAGAGACACAGAGATAGAGACACAGAGACAGAGACAGAGAGACAGAGAGAGAGAGAAAGAGAGAGAGAGAGAGAGAGAGAGAGAGAATGAGAGTCAGAGAGAGAGAATGGAATAACATATACCATAGGGCAAAGGAGCTCAGGATGCAACCTAACCACAATGCAGACATCTATCCTTCAAATCTGAGTTTAGCCACAGGGGACAAAAGATGGATATTCAAAAATAAAGAGTTTGAAACAGTTTTAGAAAAAAAAAAAACAGAACTGAAGTGATTATTTGTATCTTGAACACTCCCAAACAAACAGAAATGCAAAATGAGTGAATAAATGCAGCAGGCTAGGACAGTAACAATAGAATGGCAACAGAGTAAGGGACTTCTTCCTAAATGTGCACAAGAAGCAAGGAGGAAGATGGGGAGGGTGAAGGCAGAAATCTGCTGGAGGAGGTTGATAGAGGTATTACAGACAGAATTCTGTGAAACCTCACCTACATGTGAATGCTTCTTTTGTAGGACTACATTAGAAAATGGGAGGGTACCTGAAAGGTGGGGGAGAAGATCAGATGGATAAATAGGAGTGAGTCATGGTCAAATCAAGAACTAGAAATAAGGGAAAGGTGAAGTCTATGATGTCAGAAGAAGAATCTCGGGGTGGGAAGGAGGGGGTAGACACTGAGAAAGGAGAAGAAAGGAAGGAGGCCTCACTTTGGAGGTGGTAGGGTTTTCCATTAATGAATATTCTATGGGTGAAGAAAGATAGTCAGTGAAAAGAGATGAAGATCTAATATTGAATGAGGATGGAAAGATTTGCAATCTACTTGTCCTGGAAGTGGAGGAATTGGAATCCTTAGAGGAATCTGTGCCTGGAAGAGTGGGAAAGCATGGACAACAGGAGGAAATTTCTAGACAAATGAAGAAAAAAAGGTCTACAAGAAAAGGCATAGATTAGTGGAGGGCTGCATAATCAGGGATATATTGGGGAAGGGGACCTACCATGGAGCAGCATCCTCTCTGATATCTGCAATAATTGCCACTGTTCTGAAAATGGGGTACAATAGAAAAGGAGAATATGTGAAACAAGCCCTCATGAAAATGACAGAAAGCACTTAGAAGAGAGAGCCTAGAATGAATATCTTAGAAGTTTTGATTGTGTGAAGAATACAGAGAAAAGAAAGTGGCCAGATAAATTATAAGGATCATGAATCAGAGAAAGAAGGTGCAAACAGAAAGGTGTAAACCAATAATGAAGAGAAGGAGAGAAATCCTTTTTAAGAAAGGGATACAAAAATGAATTTTAAAAACTAAGGAACAGGACTAGCTAAAGGGAAGGAGACAAAAGGAGAATATCAAATAAGAACAGGGGATTGGGAGTGAGGGAAAGAGAGCCAATGGGAATGCAGTCACCTATAAAAATTAAAATAATTGAAGAAACATTGTTTACTGCACAGACTACTAAGAAAAGAAGGAAAGTGGTTGAATGGGGAAAAAATTTGTATCAAATTTCTCTGATAAAGATCTGGTATCCAAGATTTATAAGTAATTTGTATAATATAATATTTGTGTGTGTATATCTATATATAAAACTAATAACTATCCCCCAATAGATAGATGGTTAAAGGGCAGTTCTCAAAAGAAAAACTGAAAAGTCTTCATAACCCCCCCCCAAAAATGTTCCAAATCACTAATAATAAAAGAAATATAAATCAAAACAACTTTCCTTGTGAAGTCATGGAATGTCCCAACCCCTTTGTACCTGCAGCACCTCTCCCTTTGCCTAAATACTTTATAACAACCCAGCTTCTAGCCCCTTGTTGGGGCTCCCCAGTACTTGTTGCATGGAACCCCAATCACAAGTCCTTCCCCTGACTAAAGATCATATTTTTTGCTGTATTGGCTACCTTCTCATTAATTCAGGTCAATATCTTATAATAATTTATTTTTTCCACTTTAAATTTTTTATTTAACATTTTAAAAAATTTTCCTCAATTATATATAAAAACCATTTTCAACTTTCATTTTAAAAATTTTGAGTTCCAAATTCTCTCTTTCCCTCCCCACCCTGCTCATTGTGAAGGCAAACAATTTAATATAGGTTATATGTGTGGTCATGCAATACATATTAGTCATGTTTTAAAAGAAAACATAGACCAAACAAAATAAAATTAGGAAAAATAAATTTTTTTTAAAAAAAGTATACTTCAATCTGCACTCAGACTCCATCAGTTCTTTCTCTGGGGATGGACAGAATTTTTAATGTGACTTTCAGGGTTGTTTTAGATTATATTATTGTTGAAAATATGTAAGTCATTCGCAGCTGATCATCCTACAATATCACTATTACTGTGTGCAATGTTCTCCTGGTTCTACTTCTTTCACTTTGTTCATGTAAGTCTTTCCAGGTTTTTCTGAGAGCATCCTGCTCATCATTTCTTATAGCACAATAGTATTCTATCACAATCATATACCCCAACTTGTTCAGCTATTTCCCAATATCCCTCCAGTTTCCAATTCTTTGCCACCAGAAAAGAGCATTTTTGTGCATATAGATAGATCCTTTTTTTTTTCTTTTTCATCTCTTTTGGGACATAGACTTAGTAGTGGTATTACCAAGTCAAAAGATACCCATGGTTTTATAGGCTTTTGGGCATAGTTCCAAATTGGTCTGCATAATGGTTGAATCAGTTCACAACTCCATCAAATATATATTAGTGTCTCAATTTTCCCACATTCCCTAGAACATTTGTTATTTTCCTCAGAATTTGTATTCCTACAATCAACAGTGATTTAGAGCATTTTTTTCCCATATGGCTATTAATAGCTTTATTTACTTCATCTGAAAACTGACTTCATATCTTTTGACCATTTATCAATTCAGGAATGGTTCTTATTTTTATAAATCTGACTCTTCTCAAAATATTGAGAAATAAGGCCTTTATCAGAGAAATTTGCTTTAAAATTTTTTTTCATAGTTATGATTGCTACCTTTATTTTCCTTCATCCTATCTCCCCCTTATTTATTCTATATTCTCTCTCTCCTTTCACCCTGTACCTCCTCAAAAGTATTTTATTTCTTACTACCTCCTCCGGTCCTATCTCCCTTCTATCAGAATCCTTTCCCTTTCCTTATACCCTTCCCCTTCTGCTTTCCTGTAGGGTAAGATAGATTTCTACATCCAACTGAATGTCTATGTTATTCCCTCTTGGACGCCAGTTCCAGTGAGAGTAAGTTTCAAGCATTCCTCACCCTCTACCCCATCTACCCCTCCACTGTAAAAACTCTTTCTTGCCTCTTTTATGTGAAATAATTTACCCCATTCTACCTCTCCCTTTTTAGATATCATCCCTTCATATTCAATTCACACCTGTGCCCTCTGTTTATATACACTCCTTCTGGTTGCCCTAAAAATGAGAAAGTTCTTCTTAGTTACAGGCATCATCTTCCTGTGTAGGAATGTAAATAGTTTACCCTTATTAAATCCCTTATGATTTCCCTTTCCTGTTGGCCTTTCTTTTTAAAAAAAAATTATTTATTTTTAGTGCTGAACAGACACTTCCACATGATTTTGAGTTCCAAATTTTCTCCCCATCTCTGCCATTCACCCACCCCAAGACAGCAGGCATTCTGATTACCATTTCCCAGAACCTACCCTCTATGCTATCACAGCCCTCCCTTCCCTTATTTCCATCCCCTCTATTTTCTTATAGGGCAAGATAGATTTCTATACCCCATTGCCTGTATATCTTATTTCCCAGTTACATGTAAAAACCATTTTTAACACTCATTTTTAAAACTTTGAGTTCCAGCTACTCTGCTTTTCTCCCTCCCCACCCATTCCCACTGAGAAGGCAAACAATTCAATATAGGTTATACATGTGCAGTTATGCAAAACACTTCCATAACAATCATATTGCAAAAGACTAACTGTATTTCCCTCCATCCTATCCTACTACCAATTTATTCTATTCTCTCTTTTGGCCCTATCCTTCCTCAAAAATGTTTACTTCTAATTACTCCCCCCTTCCATTTTCCCTCCCTTCTATCATCCTCCCACCCCTTGCTTATTCCTTTCCTCCCTACTTTCTTGTAGCGTAAAACAGATTTACAGATTGTGTGTGTTACTCCCTCCTTAACCAAACGCAATTAGAGTAAGGTTCATTCTTTCCCTCTCACCTCCTCTTTCCTCTCCTTTGAAGAAGGTTTTCTTGCCTCTTTTATGTGAGATAACTTGCCCCATTCTATTTCTCCCTTTCTCCTCCCAATACATTCCTCTCTCACCCTTGAATTTTATTTTTTTAGATATAATCCCTACCTATTCAACTCACCTTGTGTGCCCTCTGTCCATATGTATAACATCCCTCAACTACTCTATTACTGAGAAAAGTCTCAAGATTTACAAACATGATTTTTCCATGTAGGAATGTAAACAGTTCAACTTCAGTAAATCCCTTATGATTTCTCTTTCCTGTTTACCTTTTCATGCTTCTCTTGATTCTTGTGTTTGAAAGTCAAATTTTCTATTCAACTCTGGTCTTTTCAGCAAGAATACTTTAAAGTCCTCTATTTCATTGAATGACCATTTTTCCCCTGAAGTATTACATTCAGTTTTGCTGGGTAAGTGATTCTGATTTTAATCCTAGCTCCTTTGACCTCTGGAATATCATATTCCAATGCCCTGCAATCCCTTAATGTAGAAGTTGCTGTATCTTATGTTATCCTGATTATATTTCAACAATACTCAAATTATTTCTTTCTGACTGTTTGCAATGCTTTCTCCTTGACCTGGAAGCTCTGAGATTTGGCTACAATAGTCCTAGGAGTTTCCTTTTGGGGCCTCTTTTAGGAGGCAATCAGTGGATTGTTTCAATATCTGTATTACCCTCTGGTTATATAATATCAGGACAATTTTCCTTGATAATTTCTTTGCAAGATGATGTCTAGGCTCTTTTTTGATTATGGCTTTCAGGTAGTGAATGAAATAATTTTAAAATTGTGTCTCCTGGATCTATTTTCCAGGTCAATTGTTTTTTCCAATGAGATATTTCAAATTGTCTGTTATTTTTTCATTCCTTTGGCTTTGTTTTATAATTTCTTGATTTTTCATAAAGCTTCCATTAGCTTCCATTTGATCCATTCTAATCTTGAAGGAATTATTTTCTTTGATGAGCTTTTAGATGTCCTTTTCCATCCGGCCATTTCTGCTTTTTAGGGCACTCTTCTCCTCATAGGATTTTTGGATCTCTTTTGCCATTTGGGTTAGTCTATTTTTTAAAGTATTATTTTCTTCAGCATTTTTTGGATCTCCTTTAGCAAGTAGTTGATTAGTTTTTCATGATTTTCTTGCATCACTCTCATTTCTCTTCCCAATTTTTGCTCTACTTCTTTTACTTGATTTTCAAAATCCTTTTTGAACTTCCATGACCTGAAACTAATTAATATTTTTCTTGAAAGCTTTGGATGTAGAAGCTTTGACTTTATTGCTTTCTTTTTGTATGCTTTGGTCTTCCTTGTCACCAAAGTAAGATTCTATAGTCTGACTCTTTTTTTGCTTTTTGCTCATTTTCTCAGCTATTTACTTAATTTCTGAGCTCTTTGTCAAGTTCATTCTCTGCTTCCAGTGAGGGTGGGAGGTTTATTGTCAGTCACTAGATCCCCCCACAATCTGTAGGCCTAGAGCTCCAGAAATAGTCACTGTCGCTGCTGCTGCCCCTACCCCTGCTGCTGCTGCCGCTGCTGCAGGCTCCTCCTCCATGGGCTCCTCCACCCCTCTGCCACTCTGGGGCTGGGATCTAACCACTCTACTCTCTCACACAGGTCCCACAGATTTTTTTCACTGACCTTCTAATTTATCTTCAGCATTTTGGGGTGGTAAAGTCTGGAAACCATCAGAGGTGCCTGAGATTCAATCCCCCAATGCCTGCTCAGGTCCCATCTATGCAGGTGTGGCCAACGCTGGACTGAGCTGTGCTCCTAGTATGGCATGATAGACATTTCCTGGTGACCTTCCAGGCTATCCTGGGCTGAAGATTTGCTTGACTCCATCATTCTGTGGGTTGGGCAGCTCTAGAATTTGTTAAAAGTCATTTTTTACAAGTATTTGGCCAGGTTTGTGGGGAAAACACTAGTAAGTCCATGCTGTTACTCCACCATTTTGTCTCCACCCACCTCCTGTTTGCCTTTTCATGTTCTCTTGAGTCTTGTATTTGAAAATCAAATTTTCTATTCAGCTCTGGTCTTTTCATCAAGAATACTTGAAAGTCCTCTATTTCATTCAATATCCATTTTTCCCCTGAAGGATTATAGATGATTCTTGATTGTAATCCTAATTACAATTCTTTGCCCTTCATTATATCATATTCCAAGTGCTCCACTTCTTTTATGTAGAAGCTTCTAAATCTTGTGTTATCCTGACTGTGACTCCATGGTACTTGAATTGTTTCAGGCTATTTGCATTATTTTTGCCTTGGTGGAGGGGTCTGGAATTTGACTGTAATATTCCTGAAAGTTTTCATTTGGGGATCTCTTTCAGGAGGTGATCAGTGGATTCTTTCATTTTTATTTTACCCCCTGGTTCTAGAATACAAGGCAGTTTTCCTTGATTATTTCTTGAAAAATGATGTCTAAGTTCTTTTTTTAATCATGATTTTCAAGAAGACTAATAATTGGGGGGCGGAGCCAAGATGGCGGAGTAGAAAGACTCACCTATGCTAGGTCCGAACCCACAGCCCATAGATTTCCTGTAAAAAGAACTCCTGACAAATTCTGGAACAGTGGAAGCCGCGCAGCAACACAGTGAAGGAGATTTCCGCTGCAGAGAGCCCTGAAGAACTGACGACAAAGGTACCTGGACGGGAGCGGAGTCCTGCCTGGCCGAGCGCTCCCCTCCCCCGCCTGGGCCACGCGGCACTGAGAGGAGCGAGCAGAGCC
>CM053769.1:357080425-357242695 GCA_028658325.1 Potorous gilbertii | reverse complement strand
TAAAAAAAAATAAGAAGACTAATAATTGATAAGCTATCTCTCCTGGATCTATTTTCTATTTGAGTTGTTATTCCAATGAGATATTTCACATTGTATTCTATTTTTTTTTCATTCTTTTGATTTTGTTTCTTGATGTCTCATGGAGTCATTAGTTTTCATTTGCTCAGTTCTAGTTTTTAAGGATTTCTTCAGTGAGCTTTTGTACCTCTTTTTCCATCTGGTCAATTCTGGTTTTTAGGAATTCTCTTCAGTGAATTTTTGTATCTTTTTCCATTCAGTCAATTCTGTTTTTCAAGAGGTTTTCTCCTCAGTGAATTTTTCCTCTGGGCCTAATCTGTTTTTTAAGGTATTATTTGCCTCAGTATTTTTTTATGTTCTTTTTTTTTTTTGCCAAATTGTTGACTCATTTTTCTTACATCATTTCTTGCATCTTTTTTGTGTCATTCTCATTTCTCTTCCCAATTTTTCCTCTACCTCTATTACTAGATTTTCAAAATTCTTTCTGAGCTCTTCCATAGGTTGAGACCAATTCATATTTTTCTTGGAGGCTTTGGATATAGCAGTTTTGATTTTGTTGTCTTCTTCTGAGTGTGTATTTTGATCTTCCTTGTCACCATAGTAACTTTCTATAGTCATAATATTTTTGGTTTTTTTGCTTATTGTTTCTTGTCATTTCTTGACTTTTATCTCTTTGCTAAAGTGAGGTTCAGCTTCCAGGGTGGAAGGTGCACTGCGCGAGATTTCAGGAATTTTGTGCAGCTGTGTTCAGGGATATTTCTAGGGATCTGTAAGTTGTCAGTTCTTCCAAAGTGGTGTGATCTAAGGAGAGATGTGTTTACTACTCTCCTGGCCTGTGCTCTGGTGTCTGAGTGACCAAAAGCATTTTTCTGCCCTGGAACTGTGAGGAAGGTTCCCATTCTATTGCTTCTCTTTGCCCTGGGACGACCACCTAGGGCTACAACCAGATCCAAGTATGAGCAAAGCAGCAGAGTTCCTTCCCCAGTACCAGCAAAGAGACCCCTATAATCTCCTTCTGACCAATTGTCAGACCTTGCCTGTGGGTTGAGCTCTGAAAGCAGCCACTGTCAAAGATTCAATCATTTCCAAAACCTGCTCCTGGTTTTCCTGGGCCATGTCTGCTCTGGCATGGCCTGCACTGGACTGTATTTCACTCTCACCCTGGTGTGATAGATCTTTCCTGATGATCTTTTAAGTTGTCTTGGGCTGAAAAATTGGGGGGGGGGGGGTTGTCCTTTTGTAGTTCTGCTGCTCTAGAATTTGTTCTGTTTTGAAATATTTAAAGTTATTGAAAAAGGTTTGGGGGGAGAGCTCAGATGAGTCCCTGCCTTTTCTCTGCCATCTTGGCTCCACCCACTCCCATAAAAATTTAAAGGGAAAAGAAAAAATAATTCAATAAACCAAGAGATACATTGATCTCATCTGATAGTATATGCAACATTGTACACTCACAGTTACTTGTCTTGCCAATGAAAGGAGAGAGATACATTTTCTCAACTTTACCCTGTAGCCAGCCCTGGTCATTTTAATTATACATGTTCAGTTTCACTTTATTATTTTTTCTTTCTTTCTTTCTTTCTTTTTGTTGAAGTCTTGTATATCATTTTCCTGGTTCTGCTTACTTAAGTCTGCATCAGTCCACATATATCTTACCATGTTTCTTAGAATTCTTCCTGTTCATCATTTCTTTTGACTCAATATTGAGTTACATTAATGTATCACTAATGTATCATTAATGTATTAATTGAACCATTCCTGAATCTATGACATCCAAGTTATTTCTATTTTTTTGCTATCATAATAAATACTGTTATAAATAATTTGGTATATGTGGGATTGTCCTTTATGACTTCCCTTAGGAGTTTCTGTCTAGTAATGAGATCTCTGAATGAAAAGGTATAGTTATTTTAGATATAGATATAGATAATTTTTTTCCAAATTATTTCCTACAATAGTAGGACCAAGTCACAGTTCTACCAACAATGTGTTAGTAACTATATCTTTCCATAACCCTCTCATCACTATTTCTGTGTTTTGTTATCTTTACCAATTTTCTGGGTATAAAAATAAACTTCAGGGTTGTTTGAATTTGTTTTTCCTCTCATTAGTGACTCAGAGCAATTTTTCCTGTGGTTGTTAATAGTTTGCAATTTTTGTTTTGCTTGTTCACATCTTTTGACCATTTATCCATTGAGAAATGTCTTTTGACCTTACATATTTGTGTGGATTTCCTATGTTATTTAAGACATAAATCTTATTAGAGATATTTTTCAGTTACTTAAGATTTATCAAGTATCTAGTATGTATTAGGAACTGTACTAAGTATTGAATATTTGATAGAAAGGTTTTTGTCCTTACTCAATAATTTCCCTTCTCAATTAGCTATATTTGTTTTAACTGTGTTAAAAGCTTTTCAATTTCATTGGAAGTATTAGTTGAGGGTTTGAAGGTGTTTGACTGAAGAGAAAATGATAGTTCTTTTTTAGGTGGCCATACTTTGCCTAGCTCCTCCTTTTCAATATGATTCTCTTGCTGCCACCTTCATCTCTACCCCAAGAGGAAGGGAGAAATTTACCTGAATACCACTTTGGAAATGAAATAAGAAGAAGGAGATATTTCTCAGGCCTCTAAGGCAACTACCTCAGAAGGAAACTCTTCTTTCCTATTCACCAGGCATTTTTTCCTCAAAATACCAACATTAGGTCATTCTTTGCTCAGGCAAATGTCTGAATTCATTTTTTCTCTCTTTTCAAGGCATTTACTGTGTTTTCAATAAAAATCTTAGGTTCATTTGAACTCCCAGGTAAATAACTAACCCTGTGACATATAAAGAGTGTCTCTTTCTCTCTCCTCCCTCTCCAATAATAATTTGGGGTTAGCCACAGTTTTATCTTAACATGGGTTTTTTTAGAGGTTTGGTGAACAATGACAAAAAAATATATAAATTTTGAAGAATAGAAGTTAACTTTTGAAAAGATTCATACTCTTCCAAGGCAAAAGAGGAGCAGGGAGTTTTCCATAAAAGAGAATAATTACAGTTTATTCTGCTCTGACTCCAGGTGGTCCCACATAGTTTGGAACTTGATGGTGAGATGGCAGTTATAAGAACAATGACAACTGTAATTTCAGCAGATTTCTCTCATTTCTGACCCTCAAAAAGCTGGTGATGACTAAACCTCTAGTCACTCTACTCCTACATCATGGATGAAGCCACTTGGGCATGGAGGTTGTGGGAGAGAGTCTGATGCTTGAGGCCACAGTGGCATGGTTCCTTTGGCAAGCAGAGCAAACTGGCCTCCCAACCTTCTCTCTATCATCTCCTCCACACCCACTCTAGGGTTGTATCTTTCACCTCCACTTTCACTCAGGATAGGAAGTCTTGCTTATCTTACAGACTTCTCTTATCAGTTTGTATGAGGATTAACAGATAAGGAAACTGAGACACTGAGAATTTAGGTGATTTGTCCAGGAATATATAGCTAGTAAAGATATGAGGTAAGATAGATTCAAAGTTTTCTTAAATCCAGGTCCAATGTCCTCTCTGTCACACCAAGCTGACTATTTGTTTTCTCATCCATTTTGCCATTCTCTTTTACTTATTGGGGGTATTTAATCCATTTGCATTTAAGATTATGATTTTTAGGTTTCCTCAATATTTATTTTAAATTGATTTGTGTAGCCTTCTTCTTCTAAGTCTCTGCAATTGGTTTTTTTTAAAAAAACTACTTTGATACTGGTTTATTCCCACAGGCTAATTCTCTTCAACTTATCCCATAACTCCCATAACACCCTATTCCTACTCCTATAAATGGGTCTTAACCAAATTCCTTGAATTTACTTAAATTATTAGTCTATCTAACTATCTATCTATCTATCCTCCTTTCCTATCCACCCCCTTTGGACCTTTTGCCTTTTCCTGCCTTGGTAAGTATGTGGTTCAGAACTGGATCTTTCCTTTCCTCTACAACCTTTAATCTTAAGTAACATGTTTTTGTGATCCCATTTTCTAATAAACTTTAAATTATCTTATCCTTATTTCTATACTCTTCAACACTATCATGAATTCTGTTCAGTCATTTGTAGGTTATTGCTTTATTTGTTCCTTTTCCATCTTATCTATGCCTCTCATAAAGAGAAATCCCTAAGTAGCAAATTTGAGTTATCCCATTTCCTATTATATTTGTAGATCTTATCTTCCTCTCCTCTTCTCCCTTCTTCCTCTCCACTCCCCTTTCTTGTGCTCCCCCCACCCCCTTGTCCTCTTCCCTTCATCCTATCTATCTCTAAGAAGAAAGTGAGGTTGATGACCTAGCACAGCCTGCCCTCACTTAAATCAGTCAACTGCAAGTCATGTCATCTTCTTGATGTCATGGTGCTCTTCGAGAATGAAGGACAAACACAACAACAACACAATCTCTCCTTTTCTCTTCTCCTCTCTCTTGCCCTCCTCTGCTTTTCTCTTGTCTTATCTTCCCTTATATTAACTTCTCTTCTCTGCTTTTAGGTTATAGACCCTTTATTTGAGAAAATAACTGATAAATGCTGGATTTGGCAAGCAAAAAAATAACATTTTGAATGATGTAAATTATTTGCTACTGATATAAGAATTATCCATGAATCAGATGTCTGTATACATTAAAATCATCAACTTCTTAGAACTAAGATCAGAATTAGACAGGAAAAAAATAACAATGAGGACAAAATATGATAAGCATTTGAAACAACCCATTTAAACAAATGATTTAGCCAGTCAACAAGCACTTACTAGAGTTTTTTCTATGTCAAGCACTGGGATAAGTTCTGGAGATATAAAGGCAAAAAATAGTATCTGTCCTCAAGAAAGTTTCATTCTAATGAAGGAGCTAAAGAAAGAATAGTCAGTTAACATAAATGAGCAACAGAAATAACATTAACAAGGATTATAAAAATACATGCAGATATTTAACCAGTATAAATTAATTGCCACAGAGTCCCAAAGAGACCATAAGGTGTTTTTGTCAGCAAAAAATCTATATTACTTGCCAAAAAGAGAGAGATAACTGCCAAACTCAGAATATACAGAATCTTACAAATATATAGAATCTTACAAAGAAAGATGATTATGAGCAATATTGTCTCATAAATCAGAGAGAAGCACTGGAAGGTAAAACCAACTGAAAGAAAGCATTGGCAAGACATGAAACTAAGTTAAGTAAATTCAAGTCAACAAGTATGTATTAAACACCTATTATATGCTATATACTGCTCACCACAAGAGGTATAGGCAATATATAGACAAAAATATAGTCCCTGCTGTCAAGGAGCTCATAGTCTCGTAGGGGAGACACATGTAAGCAATTATGTACAAATAAGATATAAAGGAGTAAATGGAGATAATTTTGGAGAGAAAGGACTAGAGGAATTGAGTACTGAGCACGGTGGAGTCAATATGGCAAAGAGCAGCCCAGATAAACTCTCTCAATATTTCACTCCAAACAACTTTAACATAACTCTTCAAATAAATTTTGGCATGGCAGAGTCAGAAAGAGATCAGAGTGAGATATTTCTCCAGCCTAAGACCATTTGGGAGGTCATCAGGAGAGGTCTATGACACAGGGCCTGGAGCCAGCCAGGAATGCAGAAGCAATACCAGTGTGGGGCCTTGGAGGCAGCTGCAACAGTGGCAGCAGGAGCAGCTGCTTCAGAAGCTCTTTGTCCAGAGGTGGTAAGGGAGGTTGGACAACTGGTCAGAAAGGGATTCCAGGAAACTTTTGATGGCACTGGGTGCAGCTGGCCCTGATTGGGAACTCTATTGCCCACAAGCGGTTCTGGGTCGCAGTTCCAGAGAGAGGAGTGCTTCTTGTAGGTCACAAGGGAAGAGGGGCCCTGGTTGCCAAGGCTAAAGCAATGCTAGCACTTGTGGTTGCAGAAGAACAGGGCACTGGGTCACAGCTCTAGGACCAAGACAACTATTAATACTTGCAACCGCAGAGGAGTAGAGCCCCTTCCTGGATGAAGACCAAAGACAGACCGGGAGAACAGTGTCCATATCTCTCCCCAGATCATATTACCTTGGAAGCACTGAAAATTTCCAAACCTCCAGAACTAGCTCTGAAGACAGCAGTATAAAATGGCCTGAAGCTTGGGACAATGCCTCCCCATCCTCAGGAAAGGGAGAGATGGAATAGGAAAGTTTTCCTCCTATAAAAGGGTCATACAAAGAAGAATTTTTATAGTGCAGGGGAAAATGGGGGGGGGGCCAGGAAGCATAAACAGGCACTGCTTGAACTTCAGTCTCATTGGAACTAGTCCAAAAAGAGAAGAATATATATACATACACAGTTGGATATAGAAATCTAGCTCACAAAATAGGGAAATAGGATGAGAAGAGGATAAGAGATATGGGGGAGGGACAATAAAAGAGAGGGCAGATTAAGGGAGGCAGTGGTCAGAAACAAAATAGACTTTAAACAAGGGACAGGATAAAAGAGAAAGAAGGATAAGCAGAAAAAATGGGATGGAGGAAAATATACTGTTAAAAATCATAATTGTGAATATGAATGCAATGGACTCAGCTATAAAAGGAAAGCAGATACAGCAGAATGGATTAGAAATTAGAATCCAACAGTACGTTTATAAGAGACACGCCTGAAACAGAAACAAGAGTTAAAAGACTGAAGCAGGATCTATTTTGCTTCAGCTAAAGTTAAAAAAGAAAAAGAAGGCGGGGTAAACAATCATGATCTCAGACAAAGCAAAAGCAAAAAAGAGACCTAATTAAAAGAGATGATCAAGCAAACTACCTTTTGCTAAAAGATAACCATAGAAAATGAAACAATCCCCAAAAATTTTATAACAAATTTCTCCAATAAAGGCCTCCTCTTTCAAATATATGGAGAATTGAGTCAAATTTATAAGGATACAAGTTATTCCCCAGTTGATAAATGGTCAAAGGACATGAACAGACAGCTTTCAGAAAAAGAAATCAAAGCTATCTATAGTCATATGAAAAAAGTTCTAAATCACTATTGATTAGAGAAATCCAAATTAAAACAACTCTGAGGTACCATCTCACATCTGATAGAAATGATAAAATGCTGTAAGAATGAGAGAAAATGGATACACTAATGAACTTTTGGTGGAGTTGTGAACAGGTCCAAACACTCTGGGGAACCATGTCCAAAGAGCTATAAAATTTTGCATGCCCTTTGATCCCCCAATACCACTACTAGATCTATACCCCAAAGAAATCAAATAAAAAGGAAAAGTACTTACACGTACAAAAACATTTATAGCAGCTCTTTTTGTGGTGGCAAAGAATTAAACATTGAAGGAATGCTCATCAATTGGGGAATGATTGAGCAAATTGTGGCATAAGAATGTGATGAAATACTATTGTTTTATAGGAGGTGACAAGGGAGGTTGTTTCAGGAAAAAACATGACAAGATCTATGAGGAGACGCGAAGTGAAGTGAGAAGAGATCAATGTGCACAGCACAGCAATGTTGTAGTGACAACTAACCATATAAAACTTGACCACTCTGATCAATTCAATGATCCAAGACAATTCCAAAGGACTCATGGATTAGCCTGTAGCCCCATCCTTCATAGTACAATGGACAACTTTGAATTCTTCAAGTTTCCTCCTCTCCCCCAATAGCAAGGAAAGGCATTGCAGTGGGCACCGCTGCCCTAGGATATAATAAAAAGATGTGGCACACATAGTAGACACAATCCTAGTAGTGTTGAGAGAGGCATCACACCATTGTGGTGGAGCTCAGTATATGGTATAGGAAAAAAGATAGCTGCTTTAGATGCTGGCCGGTGATGCACTGCCAGTCTCATTTGTTCACTAGTTAACCGAATCCTTATCTTCCTTACCTCCCCTTCCAGGTGTTCCATATTCACTGGACCACCTTCTCCCCAACCCTCCCCCATCCTTTGGGTTTCTTCTACTTCACAGAGGTAACTGCTTCAGGGAGGTGACTCATGCTAAAGTTTTTGAGCCTAATCTAATAATCTCCCCCTCTCCTGGCCTTGGATGTTGGAAATTCAATGACCAGAAGGAAAGAAAATTTTGCCTTCCTTAGAGTTTACTAGGAGCTAAAAAAACAAAGAGGTTTTTTAAAAATAATGATAACGACTTGATTTTTTTAAATAGCAAGTTACACATGGTGGATTTGCAGTTTCATGTGCAATCATATTTTTTTATTGCACTGTGTGATGGAAATGCTTGTTTTGTTTTGTGAATTGAAAATAAAATAATTTATTTAAATGATAATAGTTTTTTTCACCTTAGAAGATCCCTCCTGGGCCAACTCACTTGCACAGTTCTTGCTTTTAAATCTAATGGACAGGAGATCTTGGAGTAAAATCCTGTAAGGAATTTGCTATAAGATAGATATGAATCACTATAGTAAACTAATCTTGCTAAGCCTTTGATTCAAAAAAAAAAATTACGATGAGATTTATATGTAAAATGGGAATGTTTTCTGAAATAAATTGTTAGAACAGAGGAGAAGGGAAGGGAGAATATTCTTAAAGGTATTCAGAGCAGATGTTAAGGCCAATCTGGAGGAAGCCCAGAAGCCTGGCGCATATTACACAAAAGGCAGAATTCTAAGAATTCTTGTCCCTGGATCAAGTGGCTGGAGGGTGAAGCATTGTGAATCTGGGGATAGACCATGAGACCAACATGGCAAGGGAGCAAGGCAGAAGCAGGGCAAGGAAGAACTCACCTAAAGGCCCATAAATCATGTCTCTTGAGCTTCCCTGCCTTCACCTTTGTTGTGCTCATAATGGGAAACAGAAGAACAACTCCTACTGTGATCTGGCTGTTTGCACAATTGGATGCCAAGAGATAAATTGTGACTGTTGATTTGAGAAGGAAGCGGTGCCCATCTAAATGTGTGCCCTGTTGCTCTGGACCTGTGGAGCAGCCCTGCATATTTATTTATTGTTAAAATCACTACTAGTTTTTGTTCTTTTATTACTTTCATTCTCAATATATCCCTCCCTCTTCCACTGTCCAAGAGCCATTTCTCATAACAACGACCAAAAAAAAAATAGAAAATAAAGAAGAAAAAATCCAATTCATCAAAACTAACCCACACATCAATCAAATCTGTCAGCATATTCCCCCACCTCCATAAAGAAGGTAGGGAGATGTATTCTCTTATTGTTTCTCCTAGATCTGAATTGGTTATTATAATTCAATAGCTTTTTATTTTGATTTTTGTCAATTTTTCCATTTACATTTGTAATGGGGATCTGGCACATGTACAGACCTCATCTGCTTGCTCGCCTGATGCAATTGTTCATGTAAAGGATGCTAGGGAACTGCTTCTGGGAGAACTGGGATGATTTGCAAAGGAAATGCCTTGGAGAGACTTTGGAGTATGTGTAGGAATCTATAACTTTTTTTTCTGGACAATCATGTGATTGGGAGGTGTCTTTTTTGATCGTCTATCGAGCCAGAACTACAAATGTCTTCAAAAAGTCCTGTCAGCTTCAGTTACTGCCTCTGTCCTATTTGCAGCTTAGGGTGCTCAGTTACTCTCTCATAGCATCCAACAAGAAATCAGAGATAAGTGGAATAGTCTCAGGGCACTCTCTCCTCCACCATCACCACTACCACCACCACCACCACCATCATCACCAGCATCACCACCAGCACCAGCACCAGCAGCAGCACCACCACTATTTCCAGTCCATGGTCATTTCACTAAATTCTGTTGCAGATGCATGCAGGGAGTGGAGACATTCTGATTTTGGATGAGAGAGCAAGCCAAAGGAAACCTGGAGTTAGAATCCAAGTCTGGTGTTGTAGGCAATTCAGCATTGATGACCCAAGCACCAAGATGCTTTGGAAAGTACCTTCTAGGTTTTAATACAGTGGAAGGACTTATATGGCAGTCTTGACTCATCTGGACGTGAACTTACTGGGATCACTGCTGTATAGGAACTAAATTAAGTTTTGAGCTCACTTCCTCAGAGGCCAGGGTGGTGTACGGGAAATTGTGTCCCAAATATATTGGGGAAATGTTTGTATGTTTGGTCTTACTTTATCTTTGGAGTAAATAATCCTTTGTAAAAGCTACCCAGTGCTAAGTGGTTAAATGGAACTGGGGTATTAGTCACAAATCCCTAATCATTAAAAAGAACACAATTTTTACAAGCTCAACGGCAAGAAAAAAGACATGCCAGAAATTACAAGCTTGGCCTCTGGGAGAAAAGGTCAGCACACATATGTTATATGTTGTTGTTGTAGTAATTGTATTGATTGTTTCCCTGATTCTGCTGACATCACTTTGCATCAGTTCATATGTCATCCTATGCCTTCCTATCTTCTTCATGGTCATTATTTTTGTAGTACAGTAATAGTTCACTACATTAATTTACCATAATTTGTTCAGATATTCCCCAGGTGATAGAACTAATACTATATAGTGAAAATATACTTGTGAAGAAATCATTGTGGAGAGGATTTGGGTAAGCATCAATGGAAAGAGAAACAAAAGGAATGTTCTTATGAAAGTGTGCTACAGACTCCCTGGACAGAAGGAGGAGCTAGATTTAGAACTTTAGAAAAAATGATCACAAATGTGTCACAGAGTCAACATCATGGTGATAGGGGAATGTGAACTATTTCAATAGTTACTAGATCTCTTTTATAAAAATAAAAAATAAAAACAGGGCAGCTGAAAAATCCCTGTCTTAATGATAATTGCATTCTTTAACAGATGGAGGCAGTGATCAGGGGATTTAGTGTTCTAGGCCTGATTCTGACCATCAAAGAGGGTATAATCATGGAAGTAAGAATGACTGCAACCTTGGAGGCCAGTGAATACTCAGTCTTAAAATTCATGATAAAAAAAGAAAAGAAAACTAGCTTGATGTGTACCATAATTTTAAGTCAAGCAGATTTCTAAGCACTCAAGAACTGAAGACCTTACAGGTAAGTCAAACCAAGAATAATGTGATGCTCTGTAGAAATTCTGAAAACACAAATGGAAATAATTCCCCTGAGGGCAGAATGGAGAGCTATCTAAAGGGACTCACATGACTCCACGAGTTCGATGATGAACTCAAATTTATCAGAGATGTGTATAAAAGATGGAAGGAAGAATCATTCAGTGCAGATGAATATAAGAAAGTGAAATGGTCTTGAAATTCAGGTGCACTAGCACCAACTGAGACAGGTAATGAATGATAAGAACTATGCAAAAGACTTTTAAAGGTATGTTTGCAGTAAAAGAAAAATGGAAGAAAGGCTTGTGCTGCTGCTTGGGGTGAGTGGGAAGAAGGCAATGATATATGATAGGAAGGTAGAACCATTGTTCATTTTTCACGTCTGACTCTTTGTGACCTTATTTGGGGTTTTCTTGCAAAGATACTGGAGTGATTTGCCATTTCTTCAGCTCATTTTACAGATGAGGAAATTGAGGTAAACAGGGTTAAGTGATTGTCCAGGGTCACATAACTAATGAGTGCCTGAGTCTTGATTTGAACTCAGAAAGACAAATCTTCCTGACTCCAGACCAGGTAATTCTGTATACTGTAGCACCTATCTACCCCAAGGTGAAACTACTCAATTCTTACTTTTGCAAACTTGAAGTTTTTAGAAAAAACTATTAGACTGATAAATCAGAGGGAAGTATATATATGTGTACATATGTATGTATATATTTATACATATATATGTGTGTGTGCAGTATATATATGTATAAAACAATCTATATACACATATTCATGTGTGCATATAGATGTGTGTGTATATATATATATATATATATATATATATATATATATATATGCATGCAGTTGTATACACACACACTCACACACACACACGCTGAGGTTGTGTTGTTTTTGCTTGGCCAAGAGGAACCTTCTTTGAGCTGGGCAAGATGAGGAAATGGTAACCATAGAAAAGTAAGAATGTGGTAAAGGAACCCAGCTGCCCTCAATGAGTTAAAGTTAGCTGGCCCTGACAGACCACATCTTAGTGTACTGATAGAACTGGCAGATGTGATTTCTTGAGCAGTTATACTGAACTTTATAAGACCGTGAAAGAAGGAGGTGCTACGGACTATAGAAAGGCAAACGCTATCCAGATTTATTGAAAAAAGGAAGAATGTGAAGGATAACTACAGACCAATAATAACAAAATTTTAGAATGTATTATTATAGGAATAATTTATAAGCATTTAGAAATGGAAACTGTGATCACATGGCATCTTTATTCCACACACACACACACACACACACACACACACACACACACACACACACACACACTGAGGTTTCAGCCAAACATCAGACAAAGTCTTGTGTGCTCTATTTGTAGATAGCACTGGCTGTCTCCCATGCCTTCCTTCTCACCTCCACCCTTTGGAATGCCTGGTTTCCTTTAAGACTCAAGAGCAAACTTCTTCTAAATGAAGCCTTTCTCAGCCCTGCCCTACCACCAGCTGCTAGTTTACTCCTTCCCCCAAACTAACTTGTATTCATTTTGTACATATTGTGAATATACTTACTTATGCACATGTTGTCTACCCCATTAGACCATAAGAGCCTTGAAAATGCGGGCTGTTTTACTTTTGTCTGTGCATCCTCAGTGCTTAGCACAGTGCCTAGAATATTTATTTCTTTAGATTTGTTGTTCAGTCTTTCAGTTGCATCATTCTCTACATGACCCGAAGGACTTTTATCTATGGGGTTGTCTTGACAAAGGTACTGAAGTGATTTGCCATTTCCTTCTCCAGCATGTCTCCATTTTACAGATGAGAAACTGAGGCAAATAGGGGTTAAGTGACTTGCCCAGGGTTACACAACTATTAAGTGTCTGAAACTGGATTCGAACTTGGATCTTCTTGACTTTAAGGCCCATGTTCTATCCATTATACCACCTAGCTGCTCCCATATGAAGAATTTCTTGTGTGCAAATTTCTGCCACTGAGGCAGACTGCCAGGGCATCTGTAATTTGTAATCTTAGCTGTTTGGGACATTGAGAGGTTAAGTGACTGATCCCTGTTCACACAGCTCCAATGATGCAGAGGAAGGATTTGAACCCACTATAACACATTGCTTTTTGACTGGAGCATAGTAAGTGCTTAATAAATTCTTGTTTATGGCTAATACGGAAATGTGTTTTGCAAGATTTCATATGTGTATTTGCTTATCTTCTCAATAGGTGGGGGAGGGGATGAGGGGAAGGAGAGAATTTGGAACTGAAAATTAAAATTTTTAAATGCTCATTGAATTGGATAAATTAGCAGAGTGTTCACAGCACTTGACATACAGTAAACATTTAATAAATGCTTGTTGATAGGCTAATTGATCTGATCACATCTTAGACATGTCCCTTTTTTTAGGAAGCATAATTAATTGTATTATTAACCTTAATCAGAAGCAACTTATTGACCATCATCAGGAGAAAATATGGTAGGGGCACTCTTTTCTCCTGGGAGGTGAAGGTTCTGAAATAAATCAGAGAAACTGGTAGATTTTTGATGTGAAGTCTCTGAGCAGGGTAAAATGGTAAATGTGGTTCCTTCCTTCCCAGGAGGACAAAGAACTTTGTTTCCCCTCCTTCCTACTATCCCCTTCTTCCCAAATAACCTAATTTCTTCACTTCACCAAGACTATCCTCTGGGTTTGAGGACTACTAAAAATCTATCTTCCTTTGAATTTCAACATGGTTAAGATTCCCTTCCTGCATGTATATATATAACTAGGTTGCTTTTAGTGCCAGTAATGAATTCCATGACTGGACAGATGTATTTGAATTAGCACTATTAGAAGTTACAGCTATGTAAAATACAATAATTGGTTCCAGTCCAATGGAAATATGCAGTGAGAATTTGAATTATACAACTACTTAATGGGACCTATTACTCATGCCAATCACAACCTAGCTGCATTTCTCCTCACCGGAGGTTTTCTAATCAAGGTTCAGTACACCATTGCCCAGTATGTTAGAGTAGGAATTCTTTTTGGTTTGGATTGGACTAGGTGGTTGCTGAGATCTCTATCAACTTTAAAATCCTATGGTTCTGAATCACAAGGGCAAGAGAAGGGTGAAATGAAAGGTCTGGAAGCAGAAATGGGCAGAACATTGGAATTAGTGTAGGAAACTGAGTAACTCACTTGTAGGTTGCTGAAATCACTTGCTTGGCTGAAGAAACACAAGAATGAAAGTTTTTCTCATTAGCAAGTGAGAAAGAAATGCTTGAATCCCTAGGTCATGTTGAAGAGCTCTGAACTGAGAGTCAGAAGTTTGAGTTCTCTGCCATCAACTCCTTAAGTGACCTTGATCAAGTCGCAACCTTAGTTCTCTCATCTGTAAAAGGAGTAGAGGATTGGCCTAGATAATTCCTCAAATCTTTTCCAGCCCCAATATTCTGTTCTATATTAGATCAACTCAGAGAATTGACTCTGATTAACATTGGATTCATTTCCCTGAAAACTGCCCAGACCCAGCCAGATGGGTTAGGATGGGGAAATGTGCAACTTTTATGCTAGGCATCAAGATATTCTGATTAGTCACCAAGTCCTGGCAATTTTACTTCCAAAATATGTCACCCATCTATCCCCTCCTTTCCATACACACAGCTACCACTCAAGTCAAGGTCATAGTCTATAGTCAACTGGACTATTCCCAATTCCCTTCCCCTCCAATTCATCCTTTATCCCACTGCCAAACTGCAATTCATGTATTACTCTGACACATCATCCCTCTACTAGGAAAAGCAATAATAACCAAAAAGAAATTGATGATTCCTCATGATATACTAAGCTGACATTCAAAGACCTTACTCAGTCTGATGTCAACCTACCATTTCATGCCCCACCCCCACCCCACCCCCACACACTGGACCTATAACTCCATTAATATTGGGAACTTCTTAAATCCACAGAGAGCCATATGAACACCATTTCAGTGACTGATCAGTTTAGTATACTTGGGCTACTGAGAGCATAAATGACTTGCCCAGAGTCACACAGTAAGTCTGAGAGATAGCTCCCCTCCTTCCCACTGCCTTTCCTTATCTCTAAGTAATAAGAGCATTTTGGGGAGGAAGGGAGAGACAGATTTTTATTTATTAAAAGCAATAAGACCAATTGACTAAAAGAATATAATTAACCAGCATAAAAAATGAGTTCATCTGATTTCTGATTGGAGGAAAGGTTAAGGACTTTCTATGTTGGGAGGGAGAGAGCAAATAGGTGCGATTCCCCAAATTCATAAAAAGAGGTGTCCCACTCCCCCCAGAATGTGGAAACAATCATTTGACCAGTATGAGGTCAGTTCTCAGAGAAGACATGAGTTGCTTGGGATATATAACTGTGAGAATATTTTCATCAGTCTTTGAATCTGACCCAGTTTAGTCAAGAGTCTCTAAATAGCAGGTAGAGGCAGTCCAGCTTCCCAGCCACACAGGACTAGGTTCAAACAATGCAATAACACAATAAGGTTTTCTGGCAAGAGAGAAATTGGACCAGACCAGTATTTGAATAGAAAGGGGACTGAGCTAGCTCCAGAACTGAGTCACAAGATGCTGTCCGAATGGGCCACTAGGTTCTCACAATTAGCCCCAAGAGCTTGTATTTTTGTAGCCCATTACAAAGCATTGTTAGAGCAGTCCAGGGAGGTGATGGGTACAAGCATTATGATCACTTTATCAGCAAGAAAGGTGAGGCTTAACAGATATTAAGGGACCTACCAAAGATCCCACGCTAAGCAGCAGAGGGAAGGACAGGAGTTATCCTCAGAAGTCAGGAAAGTCTGGGTTCCATCTCTCAGATTTACTGTGTGACTCTGGTCAAGCCATTTATCCTCTCAGTAGCCCAAGTTTACTAAACTGAGCAGTCATTGAAATGGTGTTCTTATGACTCTCTGTTGATGTAAGAAGTTCCCAATATTAATGGAGTTGTAGGTCCAGTATGTGGGGGTGGAGATGGGGTATGAAACGGTAGCCTCTTCAAGCCAGGCTTGCAGATTCCAAGTACACAGTTCTCCCTCTTCATCGTGTTCTATCCCATAGTAAAATTCCCTTTCACAGACCTCATGTTGTCTTGCCTACCTGGACTGCACTCTGTCCCTCAGATATAATCTCCATTTTCCTGACTCAGTGTCTTGGCTCACCCCCTCCTCTATAGTCCAAAATGCCTTCTTTCTTATCAGTGCCCATTATCTTTTAAGACTGTTCAAATGCCACTTCCTTTAGGAAGACTTCCCTCATTCCTGCCCTCCATCCCCCGAAGTAGAAGGGGCCTCTCCTTTCTCAGAAACCTCACAGAAGCTTTTTGCTATACTTTTTATGGCACTGAGTACCTTCTTCTGTGTAGGAGCTATCTATATACTTGTCCTAACCTCTAAACTAGTCTGTGAATTCTGTGAGATCAGGAACTGAATCAACTTTTATCACAGCATAAAAGTAGCAGACAATCGAAAGTGAGAGGTCAGAGACAAGGGTTATATTCCCAGCTCCACCGCTAATTTATTGTGTGACCCTGGGCCAGTCATTATTCTACCTGCTTCATCCTCTGATTTCTATTTTTTTTTCCCCAAATCGAGGGATTGGATTGGGTCATCTCTAACATCTCCTTTAAATTCTCAAAGCTGTGGTTTTTGTCTCTCTCTGAGCACCCAGATCAGGGTTGGCCATAAAATAGGCACCACTAAATATATGTCGAATGAATGAAGAGGAAGGAAAAGTCTGGGGGAACAGATTCTAGGGCTACAGAGGAAGATAATCTTTTCCTAAGCCAGTACTAGACAGGGAGGTACATGGGTCTGTTCACAAAGACCTGAAATGAAAATTAGAAGTTGTACTGTTTGTAAAAACTTCTACTCAGACACCTTAGGGAGGTTTGCCCAGGGTAAGACAATCCAGGAAAATGAGTTCTAAATTGTTGTCATGGTTTCCATTTGCAAAAACGAAATTGAATGTTTCTCTGAATTTGCTCAAACCCTGTAGGATTACAAAGAGCTTCTGTGTGAGAAGAATGTGAGAGCAGTATTTTTCAAAAGCAGAGGATGACTTTATATGCAATTATCCAGCTTTTCTCCTCCAGGAAGAATGAGGCCAACCCTTCCTTCATGAAGATCCAGGGCCTCTATTCAGGCGCCTCATCATTATAAATAAGTAATGACAGTTGGGACTTGAGGATACTCTTGGCTTATAATTCGCCGGATTGATTCCATGGGAGAAGCCTATACAAGTGGATAGAGACACACAAACACACATTGTGAGCATGGAGCTGTTGGCTGAGAGCTGTGAATTTTAATATTCATTTGGTTTGGATATTTAATACCATTCAGCCAAGACTTCAGGGAGTATAATCCCCTGCGCCCCCCGCCACCCCCCCCTCAGAGAATACATTTCCTGAAAATGAACATTTTTCTGATATTTTAAGTTAAGGGGGTGGGAGTGGAGGGTGACAGCAGCCAAAAAGCTGGTGCTGTCTCAGGCTCCCTGAGCAGTGTTAGGAATGAGGGAAGTGATAGATCTGCCATCCTTTACCCCAGCCAGACTGTCTCTGGAAGGACACTGACCAGTTAGGGCATATCCAGGATAGAGAGAGGATGCAAATCCAAGTCATGTGCAATAGGTTCAAAAAACATCCACTAAGCATGTAAGGCACCAGAATGTTAAGGAGATCCCATAGAGGGTATCCTGAATGAAAACACAAAGAAGGAACACAAAGCTTTTTGGAGATCATTTTCTATAAAATTATAGTCACACGGATGATGACATCCATTGCTCATTGCCTTTCAAAAAGTATTAGACTGCACAGAATAAAATGAAGGAAGCCCCAAGGGCTCTCCTCAAATAAGGTAACTACCATATTTGTTAAAATTATGCAAGTTTCTATGTGGATGGATGGAATAAGCATTTTTAAGTGCTTACTTTACCAAGATTATCTCCTCTGATCTTCACAACAAAGAAGAGGCTATTATCGCCATTTTATAGTTGAGGAAACTGAGGCAGACAGTTTAAATGACTTGCCCAGGGTCACACAACTAATACGTATCTGAGGTCAAATTTGAACTCAGGTCTTCTTGACTCCAGGCTCAATGCTTTATCCACTATGTCACTTAGCTGCCTCAAGTAAGACAAGAGGGACTCACCTCCAGAATAATTTGGTTCAGTGAGCATAAGATTTTGTCATCAAGTCAGATTATAAAATAGGGAGACATATGCTCACTGTAATGGCAGATGCCCTGTGAAGAGTTCGGACAGTATCCCCTTGTCATGTCTAGACCCTTCATATGCTCCTGATTACAAATTATACTGTACTATCTGCACTGAGTTCTAGAATACTACAAAGTCTCCTTAGTAAAATTCACATCAGTGAGAATGAGTATAACCATTCACAGTGGAAAAGTAAAATGGATTTAAAATGCATTTTTTCACACTATGACAAGGGACTAAAGGACAGTCCATTGAATTAATCCATTTTTCCTTTATCTGTCTTCCTTTCCCTCTTTCAGTCTTCTTCTGGTTCTCCTCTCTCGACCTCATTCCCTCTCTTTATCTTTCACCCCTGACCTTTTACCCCCATTCTTCCCCTCTCCCTTCTCCCCTGTACAACTATGTTCTACTTGGTGTCAAAGCATGTGGAGCCCTGGTGAGCCTGCTTCATGAAATGCATGATGTGATAGAGGGACCCTCACTGACTCAGAGCTCACACAGGTAGTGTTTGACTGTTTCCGTCAGTTTACTGTATGGGCCTGAAAAACATTTTAATTTGTAGCTGAACTTGAATTGAATATGAACTTGAATTTTATATAAAACTACAAAATCTCTCTCTCTTCTCTCTCTCTCTCTCTCTCTCTCTCTCTCTCTCTCTCTCTCTCTCTCTCTCCATCTCTTCCTCCCTTCCTCTATCTGTCTGTCTTCCCTCTCCTCTTCCCCTTCCTCCTCTTTCCCTCCCCCGCCCCAGTGGGAAGCTTCAAAACCACCAGTCTCCAGTGGAGAGATAGCAGGCACTGTCACTGGCTGCGTTATCTCCCTACTCAGGCTACCACAAGCTATGAAAACTATGACTTTGTGAACTTCAGAAGGTCAGAAGAGCCACTAGAGGTCCAGCAGCTGGAGTCAATAGCAAAGTCTACTAGTACTCAAAGCAGCTGGGCCTGATGAGGAGGCAGACCTAAGGAGTGACCTGCAGTTTCCAAACCAATGGCAGAGACGCTGTGCTCTGAAAGAATGGGAGGAACTGGTCCATTGACTATGATTCAACCATAAGTGAACTTGCTGGGGAGAGGGGAGAGAGGGAGTGTTTGATTCCATCTTTTTCAGGGTTCAAGATGGTAAGGGAGAATGGGCTCCCAGTTTCATAGCATTCAGGTATCACTTTATCTTTTTAGTAAATATTACTTTGTAAAAACTAATTGACATTAATAGTTAATGATGAAGAAAGATCAACTGGTTATTGGAGCAGTAATCATGCATTACATGATATTGGGAAAATATTAAGTGGCAAAGATATTGGAAGGAATATACAAGATAAGAAATTTTGAGCCATAGGACTAAACAAACAACTTCTCAGAGCTACCCTTGGAATTCTTAGGGGAAAATAAGCCAATAACTGAAGATCCAACCTACCAATGCAGGAGTGGAGGGGGAGGGGATTGGGAGTATGAGCCCAGAGTCTATATATGTAATATAGGTTTGTATGTATATAGACATAGGCATATAGAAATAAATATACATATATGTGTAATTCTTGGCTCAAAGGGACAATTTTATGGGACTCTTTATTAGTGATGATGGTTTACTCAATACTCCATGCCTATATGAGGAACTGGTGGAATTGCTGAGACCTAAAGAGAAGAGATCTCTTTTTGCTGGGCTCCCCTGACTTCGGTTTCCAAAGGAAAGATGCAAGATTCAAACCTTTCTTCAGATTACTGAAGAGAGAGAAAAACTCTGGAAAGCTGTGGACCTGAAAGGAGCTGACAGTCTCCACCATGTCCCCATCCCCAACTTGTTACACTTCACAGAATTTCCTAGTGGGTGAGATATAGTACTCTCTTTCTGGATTGAGCCAAATCAGGAGTGGGGAACCTTTCTGAGAGGAAAGGCCTTGAGGCCACATATGGTCCTCTAGTCCTCAAGTATAGCCCTTTGACTGAATCCAAACTTCACAGAACAAATCTCCTTAGTAAAAGAATTTGTTTTCTAAAATTTGGACTCAGCCAAAAGGTTGCACCCAAGGTCACATGTGGCCTCAAGGCTGCAGGTTCCCTGCACCTGAGCCAAACTATCTCACTCCCAACAGGAGAATTCCTTCACTCTGTATTATTTAGTATATATTCTCTTATGTATAGTTTTTCTGATTTCTGTTTGCCATCTACCTGAATAAATGGATTTGCTTTCTATTTGCTATGTATCTTTATTGTGGAATTAGCATTTAGTGGGAAGAGGATCAAATCTTGAATATAAAGCTTGGGTCTTCCTTTCCCATTAATAAATAGTGATCAGAAGAGTAATTGAACCTAAAATTATTCCTTGACTAACAATATTTAAGGGAACAGATAGACATAATTCCAGGCTGGTACCCCCTTTCTTTAAGGAAAGCAGAGTGGCCAGTTTCTGGCTTCAACTCCCTATTTCCCTTTCTGGAAGGAATTAAGTTCCCCTTGGTGAAGGGTGAGGTGAGGTGGAAAGAGACACTAGCATCTATTTTTGCCTCTCTTCAACCCACTTCTAGATAGACCCATGTAGGTATATATAATCTACATGAGCAACAACAGAACAATACACACACATACATGTAACTAGCTAATGAGCCAGGATCATAATTAAAAAGGAGATCAGGGTAGATCACATTTAAGAAATTATTCATTATTTTCAATAATCCCAAATTGTTTGCTACTGCAAAAACCTATTTCTTGAATTCCAATGTTTCTAGTAATGCTCTATGGTTACAAATCACAGAATATCATAATCTCAGAAGGATCAAAATTATAACAGAAATAGAAAACTATGTGGTGGTGTAAGTAGGCTAAGTCATTATTGCCAGTGATGACTCATGACCTAGGGATATATATGACTAGATGAAGGGGTGGCTTGGTCATATAGTGAGAGTGAAAAACAATAGAAAACCTCAGTAGGACGTTGATTGTGTCAATATATTAAAAGGACTAGAAGAAGGTCCATTTAAGTGTCTCTTATAAAAGAAGATTGTTGGAATTAGAGGAATCTTAGTTGGACTTTTACTTGTAAAATTATCTTGAGCGAGAAGGGGAGAAAACACTAACATATGAAAGAAGATGAACAAATTCTTGATGACAAGATCAAGAGACAGTAAGAAGACTGTAGGATCTGTGACAATAGATTCTGTATCGTATTTGTCTTTATAATCTGGTGTAGGACAAAAGTTCTTACCCGTAAGAAGTACTCAATGGAATCATGGAATCTCCAAATTGGAAAGGAACAGGCTTTGTGAGACTAAGGATATAGTAGGAGCTGAGCACAGGGTAGAAAAAAAAAAGAGATGGGGGTGGAGCCAAGATGGTGGAGTAGAAGGACAGTTCTACTCTAGCTCTCCCCCCATAGCCAAAAAAATACCTGTAAAAAAATGACTGTAAACAAATTCTAGAGCAGCAGAAACCACAAACAGAGTGAAAAAGATTTCCAGCCCAAGACAACCTGGAAGGTCAAGAGGAAAAGTCTATCACACCAGGTGCAGGGTGGAGGACAGGAGCAGGCCTTGGGGGTGGAATGTCTGGCAGTTCCAAGATTGTTCAACCCACAAACACCAAAGACAGCTTCAAAGGTCAGTGAGAAAACTCTTTCACCTGGGTGAGAAGGGAACACAATCTGACCCTGCTGGCAACAGCCACTGCAGTGGCAGTGTCCATTTTTGGAACCCTCCACCTAAAGACCCTGAGAGAATTGAGCCACTGATCTGGATCTCAGCCCTGAGTGGTGGTCCTGGGATGAGGAAGAGTGCTGACATGATGGAGCTGGTGGAGTCGCTGGACAGGGAATTCTACTCACAGACCCTGGGCAGAAAAGCTTGCAGTAGCTCCCAGACAAGAGTGCAGGCTAGGAGAGGAGTAAACTCCTCTCCCTTGATTGTGCCACCTTGGAGGAATGAGAAATTACAGATCCCTAGAGTATACCTTCCTCTTGACAAAGGACTCAAAAGTCAAATAACTGGTTGGGAAAGTGCCCCAAAAAGGAAAAAAATAAGATTATAGAAGGCTACTTTCTTGGCGAATAGGTATTTTCTTCCATCTTTTTGGGTGAGAAAGAACAATGAATACCATTAGAGAAAGACATAAAAGTCAAGGTTTCTGCATCCAAAACCTTCAAAATAAATATGCAATGGTCTCAGGTCACTGAAGTGCTCAAAAAAGATTTTGAAAATCAGGTAAGAGAGGTGGAGGAAAAATTGGGAAGAGAAATGAGAGCAATGCAAGAAAATCATGAAAAGCAAGTCAACCACTCACTAAAGGAGACCCAAAAAAATGCTGAGGAAAATAACACCCTTAAAAATAAACTTACTCAAATGGCAAAAGAGGTCCAAAAAGTCAATGAGGGAAGAATGCTTTAAAAAGCAGAATTAGCCAAAGGGAAAAGGAGGTTCAAAAGCTCACTGAAGAAAATAGTTCTTTAAAAATTAAAATGGAGCAGTAACAGCAACAACAACAGTAACAGGTAACAATTTTATGAGTAACCAAGAAATTACAAAACAAAACCAAAAGAATGAAAAAAATTGAAGACAATGTGAAATATCTCAATGGAAAAATAACTGACCTGGAAAATAGATCCAGGAGAGACAATTTTAAAAATATGGGACACTTGAAAGTTATGATCAAAAAAAGAGCCTAGACATTATCTTTCATGAAATTATCAAGGAAAATTGACCTGATATTCTAGAACCAGAGGGCAAAATAAATATTGAAAGAATACACCAGTCACCTCCTAAAAGAGATCCGAAAAGAGAAAGTCCTATGAACATTGTGGCCAAATTCCAGAGTTCCCACGTCAAGGAGAAATATTGCAAGCAGCCAGAAAGAAACAATTTGAGTATTGTGAAAATACAATCAGGATAACACAAGATCTAGCAGTTTCTACATGAAGGGATCAAAGGGCTTGGAATATGATATTCCAGAAGTCAAAGGAATTAGTATTAAAACCAAGAATCAACTACCCAGCAAAACTGAGTATGATACTTCACAGGGAAAAATGGTCATTCAATGAAATGGAGGACTTTCAAGCATTCTTGATGAAAAGACCAGAGCTGAATAGAAAATTTGACTTTCAAACACAGGAGCCAAGAGAAGCATGAAAAAGCAAACAGGAAAGAGAAATTCTAAAAGACTTACTAAAGTTGAACTGTTTACATTCCTACATGGAGAGATCATATTTGTAACTCTTGAAATTTTTCTCAGTATTTGAGTAGTTGGAGGGATTATATACACATACATACACACACACACATACACAAACACACACACACATATATATGTGTGTGTGTATACATATATATATATATATATATATATATATATATATATATATATAGAGAGAGAGAGAGAGAGAGAGAGAGAGAGAGGGCACAGGGTAAGTTGAATAGGTAGGAATGATATCTAAAAAAATAAAATTAAGGGGTAAGAGAGGAATATATTGGGAGGAGAAAGGGAGAAATTGAATGGGGCAAATTATCTTTTATAAAAGAGGCAAGTAAAAACTTTTTCAATGGAGGGCAAAAGGGAGGAGGTGAGAGGGAAAAAGTGAAGCTTACTCTCATCACATTTGGCTTAATAACGTGCATATGCAATTTGGTATGAAAATCTATCTTACACTACAGGAAAGTAGGAGAGAAGGGGATAAGTGGAGTGGGGGGGGATGATAGAAGGGAAGGCAAATGGGAGAAAGGAGTAATTAGAAGTAAACACTTTTGGGGAGAGACAAGGTCAAAAGATAGAATAGAATTAATGGAGGACAGGATAGGATGGAGGGAAATATAGTTAGCCTTATGCAACATTACTATTATGGAAGTCTTTTGCAACGCTAAACATATATAACCTATATTGAATTGCTTGCCTTCTCAGTAGAGATGGGTGGGGAGGGAGGAAGGGAGAAAAGTTGGAACTCAAAGTTTTAGGAACGAATGTTGAGAATTGTTCTTGCATGCAACTGGGAAATAAGAAATATAGGTAATGGGTTATAGAAATCTATCTTGCGCTAAAAGAAAAGAGAGAAGATGGGGATAAGGGAAGGGAGGGGTGGGATAGAAGGGAAAGCAGATTGGGGGAATGAGTAATCGGAATGTATGGTGTTTTGGGGTGGGAGATAGAAGAGATGGGGAGGAAATTTGGAACTCAAAATTTTATGAAAATGAATATTGCAAACTAAAAATAAATAAACATTAAAAAGAGAGAGAGAGAGAGAGAAATGGTTCAGGAGCAGTATCAGAGAGATAAGAGGAAAACCAGGAGAGTGAAGTATCACAAAAGCCAAATGAAAGAGTTTCAAGAAAGAAGGAATGGTTGGTTTTCAAGATTTGAAGCTATATGACATGAACAAGACAAATTTGAGATGGAGAACAACAGTTGAATTTGCTATTTAAGTTTCATAATGCTTGCATTCTCAGGCTAATTTGACAGTGTGAAAGAGACAGAGACAAATAAGATACCAATCCAGTCCTATAGTAGCACAGACTCAAGTACAAGTGACAAGGTATGCATGCCCATGCCAGTGTTTCAGGGATCAATGCTAAGCTGCCTTAAACTGTGGGTATGTCCTCTCTCCACTGATGCAAATTGCATGGATTCTATGGCTCTAATAAATGTTTCTTCTAGAGTTGCTATGGTTGAAAATGTAAGTACCCTGCAGCCAACATAGCAACAAACCCCTCCAATCTTAGGCTGGTCCTTGAACAACATTCTTGCATACAGTTTGTAATCAGGCCCAAATCTGAAGCCTCTGCAACTTGGGAAGACCTCCTAGAATTTGTGATCCACTGGCAGAGTCTCAGAAAAGTCAGAGCAACCTTCACACTCTGATGAGGAATTGGGGCAAGTTTTGTGGTCTGGAGTGGTAAGGGAGTTTCACCAAAAGATAGCATGACTGATGGGGGTGGCAGAGACAGAAATTCCATTCTATATCCTTGCTGCCCTCTGGTAGAGGCTCATGGGCCACATTCCACAATTTTGTTGCCTGATAAGACTCATTCAATGCTTTCTTTTAAGGGCCACCAGAAGCATAGCCAATCTTTGACCAACCTATGGCAATCAATCCCTCTAATTCTATTAAGGAAACATTAATTTTTCATAATGGGATAACAGAGGATGAACACATTTTTGCACTTCATGTAACATTTTAGCACATCATCTCTCTGTTATCTGCCCTTTACTTTCTATGATTACATCAGCTAGGTTGGAACAACTGACTCCCTTCCCAAACCCCACCCCCACCTACATAGGACTTTGGTGGAGGCACATGCACACACATGCACAGATTGGCCTGAAGAATGAATCTTTGTTGTTGTTTAGTCATTACAGTCATGTCCAACTCTTCATGACCCCATCTGGGGTTTTCTTGTCAAAGATAATGGAGTAGTTTGCCATTTCCTTCTCCAACTCATTTTACAGATAAGGAACTGAGGTAAATATGGTTAAGAGACTTGCCCAGGATCATACAGCTAATAAGTGTCTGAGGCCAGATTTGAACTCAAGTAGGTGAGTCTTTCTGACTTCAAGCCCAGCACTTTATCCACTGTGCCACCTAGCTTCCCCTGAAGAATAAGTAGAATTCATATAATGGAGGTAAGAGGAATATCATTCCAGTGGACATTCAGACAAGTAACTATCTAGACAGAATGTGATTAATTCTTTAAGATCAATACAATAAACCAAAGGCCATTGGACTTCAGAGGATAGAAAGAGCCTACCTAGCTGAATACACCATCAAGGAGAATATACCACAAGAACTAGGCAAGCTTTTCTTCTTTTGATTCTACATAGTTGGGGGTTCAGCAATTGGAATTGACTGGCCTGATTTTGCATTTGAAGTAGGATGCATAATAGAAATACATAAGATAAAGAGCATTAACTCTGAAGAAGGAGATGCATACGTCTTAGTTTTTACTCTAATACTTTCTGTGAATCACCTTGGTGTGTCCTGGGTGTGATCAGAAACTGTAACAAAAATGAAATTTCAATTAAATATATATAGATGTGAACCAAGTGTGCCTATTTACAGCCTGTTTGCCAAACAGTTTAGAAACCATTGTTTGGCTTATTTATTCATTTAAGTGATACTACTTGACACTTGTGGAAAAGACATTGATGAGGGAGTAAAGCCCAGTCCCTTGCCTTCAAAGGGCTCCCAGGGGGACAATGACATGCATATAAATAATTATAGGGCAAGGCAGAGTGTGAAAAGGGCCATAGGTTTGGGCTAGGGAGGGGTTTCCAGAGTGGGAAAGATCACATCTGACTTTAGGATCCGGAAAGGCTCCTGTTGCTCCTTCTGTCTGGAATGCCATTCTGCTTCTCTCCACCCCCTCCCATGTCAGCCTATTGAAATCCCACTTGTCTCTGAAGATACAGAAAATGTCCTTAGTCTTTCCTGAAACTACTCTCACAAGATAGGATCCTTTGTTCCTCTGAATCTCTTCATAATTTTAAAATGACTTTTCGGTACTTTACCATACTTTGCCTTGTAATACAGTCATCCACGAAGGGCCTCTGGAACTTCAAGCACATCATTTCTCACTGACAGGCACCAAGAAATGTGGTTTAAAAAACAAGATCATAGTTGTAAAAAGAATAGTGAGCATGGCCCCAATGATTTAACTTTATAATTGTGCTCCCTATTTCTAGATATTGACTTGCATTCTCTATTTAAATCCATCACTCACAACTGAAGAGAATTAAAATGGATTTTGTTTTGAAAAATTCACAACAGCCCTTGAAATACCTAGAGGTGTGGTGAACATGGGTCACTGACCTCTGGTTTTAATTTGTCATCACCTGATCTGCCTCTGGAGTCCTTTACATCCCTCCTGGGCTTTTTCCTTGCTTGGCTCTTCTCTACTCAACCCTGTTTTCCAGTTCTATTATGTTATATGTTCCATGACCAAGTTCTCCATATAGTATCTTGGGAAGAAAGGCCCAGGTCAGAGAACTAACAAGTAAGGAAATAAATGTCTAAGTTAGTAACTAGAAAAAAGGCATGAGATCGATAGACTATAAATTCCTTAAGGGAAAGAACTCTAATTTTGTTTTTGTATCCTTGGAGCGTAGCACAGTGTCTGGTAGCAAATGGAGCTTAAATAATGCTTGTTGGATCACTGGGTGACAGAATCATGCTGTGGTAAATACTCTTATCAAAGGATTATGGCTCTAGAGCTGGGGGGGACCTCAAAGGCCATCAAGTCCAACACTCATTTTACATATGAGGAAACTGAGTCTCAGGGAGGTTAAGTGAGTTGACTGAGGTCACAAAAGAAGTAAGACTGGATCTTTATATGTGCCTTAGGAGTCTAGCTAGCACATCAAGAGCACTTAGTATGTGCTAAGTCTATATTTATGGCTTTATAAATACATATGTATGTTAATATATTACTTACATATATAAAATAAAAATGCTTATGGGTATACAAATACAAGCAAAAAGAATGGCAACTCTCAAGGAATTTGTGACCTACTAGGGTCAGACACCACATAAAAAGGAGCCAAAAAGGTTGGGGAGGGGGAGGAGAACTGCCTATGCCCCTCTTCTCTCTCTCTCTCTCTCTCTGTTCCATGCTTCAGCATATCCTTTAATGCCCCATCCCTGAAGTTTCTGAACCCTGCTACTTATTTTGTTTTCAGAATCACAAAATCTCAGATTGAGGAGGAGCATTGGAGATCATCTAGTCCAAGCCCCCTTTCAGTATTGTAATTCCCTCTACTGCAACCTTGACAGGTAGTCATCTAGTAGCTGCTTGAACACTTCCAATGGGGAACAGGGGAGGGGTTTCTAATCTCCCCCTGACAGTCCATTCCATTTGGGGACCTTTCTAATCATCTGAAAGTTCTTCCTTATGTTGTACTCCTTTATTTCTCCCCCCTCCCCCACACTGCTTCTAGCTCTATCCTCTAGGGCCAAGTAGACTAAATCTAATCCCAATTCCACTTGAAAGGCCTTCAATCATTGGAAGACAGGGTTCACAGCCCCCTGTGTCTTCTCTTCTCTAGGATAAACATTTCCTGGTTTAAGTGTCCTTAAAATACAGCATCTGAAACTGGACCTAATACTCCCAAGTTTGGTCTGATTGATACAGAGGCACAGTAAGATTCACCTCCCTCTTCTGTATAGTCAGTGTGAGCACCTAATAGTGCATGAACCCTTTTAGCAGCTGTATCTTGCTGCTGGCTCATTTTGAGCTTATGTTCATGAAACCCCCAGGTGGCTGGGAAAACTACTTACGATCATTTCTGGAAAAGGTTCTGGATCTCCCATTGAAAAGTATCTGGCCTACATTAGGCCCTGAGGGAAATTATTCTTAATAACAATGTTCTGGCACTGAATGATCTTATAATTGAAACAGGATTTCCCCTTTCTTTCTTTCTTTGTGATTATTCTACCAGTGGGGTAAGAGAAGGCGATGGTTGGCATTCTTGTGTCTGTGGGAATTGGATTTGCTTTGTGTTTGAGTCCAGTTGCTAGAATTAGGAACCAGAAGAATGTTACCTAAAAACTGAGCCCTCCAAATATTGAAATGTCATGCCTCCCACCTTCTCCTCAAACTGCCATCCTCTATGTTTCTCAGACCCTTTTCTGTCTTAAAAAGAAGAGCCACCAGGGTAAACTGAAAGCCCATGAGGCTTCCTGGTTTGGGCTTCTGTAATGTGTCCCCTTTGTACCCTAGGAGAGAACGTATTCAGAAAAGACAGCAAAGAAATAAATAAAAGTACAGTGGAATGAGTATTAGGTTTGGAATTAGAAGATCTAATTTCATATTCTACCTTTGTCACTTAATACTTGTGTGTCTTTGAGTGAATCACTTCATTTCTCTGTGCCTCAGTTTCCTCATTCGTAAAAAGGTGGGGTTGGACTAGATGGCCTCTTAAGTGTTCCCTCCAGTTCTAAACTTATAGCCACTACGCTTCTGCTACCTTCTCCCTCCAATCTTTGATTAGTTTTTCCTGGAATCTCCATTTCAAAGAAGGGCTCAGAGAAGCCATTGCTCATTCTTAGAACTTTGCCACCAGGTCTCAACGTGGGTACCTCCCTCCTTCTAGTATTTCAGCCCCCTTTTATGCATTGTCTTCTCCCTTTAGACTATAAACTCCTTGAGGGCAAGGACTGTCCTTTTTGCTTGTATTTGTAATCTCAGGGCTACCTAGCAGTATAGTAAATGTTAAATAAATGCTTGTTGATTTGAGTTGACCTCCAGTGGATATCTCCATAGATAGCACGCAATCTGTTTGCTGACAAGGATGGCCCTGGAAAATCCCATTCTGAAAATCCTTCGTCCTCTCTTCAGATATAACACCCTTTGAGTGTTCCTCCCAGGCAGATAAGGCTAAAGAAGGAGCCATTCTGGTTACGCCCTCTCAGACCAGACCCATTGGCAAGGTTTCTTTGAATAGCACAGTAGAGGCCAGCCTGTGGAGAGGAAAGGTGGAATTCTGACAGCAGTAATAGAATTAGTTAGAACTCCAGTACTGCTGATTCTGCACATACCATAGCTAAAAAAAATTGTGCTTGTCAGGAAGTCACTATTTGTTGGTGTTCAGCAGAGATGGGTGGCACCTGTAGCTTCAGCATTCAGGGGTTGGTTTTTTGGGGGGAGACCTTAGCTCTGAAAATATAAGCCTCTTTGCCCCAAAGAAAGGAAGCCCTATACTTATGCAGTACCAACTGACTCCTATGCAGATACCCAAGTTCAACCCGAATTGTTGAAAATCCCTCTAAAATAATCCATTTTTAAAAACTACTTATACCTGTAATGATTACATGACTTCACCTCTAAATATGTTATTTTCCCCTCTTCTTCCCAGAGGGTTTCTTGTAACAAAGATAGGAAACCTGGATGAAAGGACAGCTTTAGGTGGAGGGGGAAATGATGAATTCAACTTGGGATCTGCTCACCAGTTAGTTATCCCTCATTCTAGCAAAGGATTGGAAAAATAAGTCTGGAGCTCAGGAGAAGGGTCAGAACTTAGGGTATGATATCTTCAGTGGTTCCCTGTAACTTAGGTAAATCATAAATTCCTCAGCCTGGTATATGAAGCATTCCATAATGTGGCTCCCACCTAACTTTCCAGACTTATTTCATATCACTGTCCTTCATGAATTTTGTGTTCCAGCCAAACTGGACTACTAGATGTTCCCAAAACATGACCTGCCATCATCTCCCTTCTTCATGTATAGGCTGTGTCCCAGACCTGAAATGAATTCCCTCCTTCTCTTTGCCTCTTACACTTTCTAGCTTTCTTCAAAACTCAACGTTACTTCTTACAGAAAGCCTTTCCTAATCCTGCTCCTCTCCCCTCCACTATGAAATAACTTTGTACTCATTTCTTTGTTGGATCTCCCCCGGTTGGATGTAAGTTTCTTTAGGACTTCAACTGTACCCTCGTCTTAGTGCTTAATAAAAGTTTATTGAATATAATTGATTTGGTAGAGACGATAGTGGAAGCCATTGATTGAGCTAATGTATGGAAATATTCTCTTAGCACTAGTGCTTCACTTAGGTTAGATAACCATAGAATTTCAGAACCACTCCCAGGACAGCACCCTAGGGAGATGATGAGTGTAACCCCAGGCACCAGAAAGCACTCAACCTGAACAGAAATGTTCGATTCAGGTCTGATGAAAGAACCAAGGAAGGAGGTAGAATGAATGTGGTATATATACAATGGAAAACTGCATTGGGAGTTCTTTCCCTAATTCAGTCTGCGACTTTGTCCCTTCACCTTCTTTGGCCTCTTTTCCTCACCCGTAAAGCGAGTAAGACTGACCAGACGACTTTTATGAAGGGGACGACTAGAAAGGAGGAGAGCGAGGGGAGAGGTGGAGTTAGAGAGAGATAGCCATAGTAAACAAATCTCCCTGTCTTTGGCCCTGCCTAGTCCGGAGTACAGGCGGTGGAGGGAAGGGCTGAAGAAAGTTTTTTGCTTCATTGCCGGCCTTCGCACTGAGTCATGTGCGGGGGCTGGCGAGGGGTGCGATAGATAACGCCCTGCGAGCTGCTGCAGCCAGAGGCCAAAGAATATTTTCCCGGGCTGGGGGAATTTGTTTTTTTCTCCAATACTGGACATGTATATAATGCTGCTACTTTTGAAACCTCAGAGAAATATACTAAATAGGTGTATTTATGACAAAATAATAAAAATAAAGGGGGAATGGATAGGAAATTTGACCCCAGAGAGATGGTGAGAGCTGAGGAAAGGTAACTGTGGGTTGTCACGGTGCCCCTTACCCCTTCCCATCCCGCCCAGTTGGCCCTACTTGTCCCGCAGGTAAATGGGGATGCCTCCCCAAGCCAGCTCACCCCTTGTGTGGAATAGCTTTCCAAAGGTGCCCAACCTCCCTCTCCCCCCTATATGGCTTGAGTCTAATTCCCAGACATTTCCTAAATGCCTTCCTGGGTCCTATTTTCTGACACCGCCCGCCGCCCCCTACCCCCACCGCCCCCACACAGCCGTCAGGCCATCTGCTGTCCACTACACGAAGCAGCGCCACCAGTGCAGACGCCACCCACTAGATCAGAGTTCCCGCTCCCTCTCCCTTCTCTTTTTCTTCCCTTTTCTCCTTCTCTGTCGTTTTCCTCCATCTCTCCTCCTTTTCTTTCCTCCCCTTTTCTCCTCTCCCCTCCCCTCCTGTCCATCTCCCTCTATTCTCTTTCTTTTCCTCCTTTTCTCTCACCCTCGTTTTCAGTTTCTGACTCTCTCTTACCCTTCTTATTCTTCTAGCTTTCATTGCCCCCCCACTTCTTCCCCTGGGGATTTTCCCTCCCACCCTTCTACCGTTCCCAAGACAACCTGCAGCCAATGAGGAGCCGGAAAAGGAGGTGCAGCCGCGGCTCAGAGCCTTCCCTCCCCAATCCACCTCCCCTACCACCCCCCTCCCCAACTCCACTGGCTGGCTGGGCTGCACATAAGAGGCGTGCTTCGGGGCGGGCGCGGGACGTTGGGAGGGAGTCGAACTAGCGCAAGGAGGGAGAGGGAGGGCGAGAGGCGCCTAGCAGAGCAGAGCAGAGCTGAACCGAGCCGAGCCCAGCCGAGCCGAGCCCAGCCGAGCTGACAGTCTGACAGTGGACGCACCGCCCTTACAGTCGCCCGCACAAGACACTAGACTAGGAGGCAGAGCCGGAACCGACAAGATGTGCGGTGAGTGAGGCCGAAGCGGACAGAGCCCGGCTGCTGCCTTCGGCCCGACCCAGCTGGCCCCCGCCCTAGCCCCAGCCCCGGGCAGGATCGCGCCTCCGGCTCCGGAGCGTCGGGATCTGCCTGCTTGCCCCAGAGCATCGCAATCTACCGGAGGGCGGAGCTCTGACCTGTCCTGGCCTTGGGAGGGAAGGGAGCCCCGAGCCCCACAATAGAGGTGTTTCCTAGCCCTAGAGAGAGGGATCTGTCCTCCAAACAGAGAAGTCGGCCCACATCCTCGGCAGAGGAATCTGTCCACCCCACCCAACTGAGGAGACTGCTCCCCAGTAGAGAGGTACCCCCAAACAGGGATCTGAGCCCCCAGTAGAGAAGGAAGTTCACCCCTCCCAATATATGCTCTCCCACTAGAGGAGTATGTCTACCCACGCAGCAAAACCTCCCTCCCCAGTAAAAGACTATGTCAAACCCACCAACAAAGGAGACTGTTGTTACCCCCACCCCAAGAGGAGGATGTTCAACTCGTCCTGCAAAGGGGTTAGGTACACCATATGTCCACTGCCGCCGAACATATAGACACGGCTAAGTGCAGCCTACCTCCCCGCCAATAGAAGAGGTCTGGTCCTGATCTGCAGAGGTCTGACCCCCGCCCCCTATAATACTTCCTTCACCTCTCAAGTCCTGTCACTAATAAAGGAGATACCCCTAGAATCGTCTCTTCCCCCCAGGTCTATCTCTGAAAAGGTTTTCCAACACACATTCTCACCAAGCTTCTCGTAAATAGGGAGAACCCTCCCTATTCTCCACACCCCATGACCCAGGGCTGTTGGGATCTTGTAGTGATTTTTCCTTTCTCCTATGCACACATTCCGGAGCCTGGGAAGGTACGACTCACCTCTTATCCTTTATAGTGGGAGCAGTGAATGGACCTGCCCATCCCCCCAGCTTGGAAAACCCTAGGATTCTAAATTCACTCTTGCCTTACCTATCCCCCACCCCCAACTCCAGAGGTGTTACTGAGCAGCCCCCTTGTGCTGTCACTTTCCTCCTCCTCATCTTTCTTTCTCTATTTCCCCTTCCCTTCAAGCAGATAATGAGTCCCCCATTCCTCTTCTTTTTTTTTTTTTTTTTAAGGGGGAAGGCTGAGTTGGGATGACTGTTTAGAAGCTCAGTTCTTGTTATAATCTTAGGCTTGAAATAACCTTTTGGTTTAGTAGCTTTTTATGTTATTAACATATTGCTAAACAGAGCATGTTATTAACATATTGCTAAACAGGAAATGTGACGGGGGTGTGGGGGGGGTGGAAGCTGTTTCCTTTTAATAAGGATCTTGTGTGAGTCAAGGACAGTGGTTCCCTTCAGGTGAAGGCACAGAAGTTTGCCTTCCTCAGAATTAATAGTGTGGCATCATGGAGAATGAGGAACAGAGGGAAAGTTCTACTGGCTGAGCTGTGAACATGCACACATCTGTAATCCCTTTAGACTTCCTCCTGGTGTATGTGCAGCCAGTAAGACCCTCTGGAGAGTAGGAACAGGGTAACTCCTGCTGGGACAAAAGGTCACTGTGTGTCTTTTTTTTTTTCTAAAGTGGTATAAAGTTACTCAAAACCAACAAAATATGGCTGAATACCAGGTCAAACTTTTTGAATTATGAAAGGTCTTTCATTGTAACTTGTGTGGGCATTGCTGTATTTACAGGAATTGGACCTAGAGGAGGAGAAAAAGAGACTTTTATAGAATGGTTACACATCCCTAATGTTCATGTTAAAAATGAATTTGGATGAATAAAAATACTGGTGGCATTTGCTTTTAGACTAGTAAAATGTTAAGATTATAAGGTCCCTTAAAAACCCATCCAATTCCTCTTAGGGGTAAAATGAGACCCAGAGATTTTGAGGGACTTGCTCAAGGTAATACTGCTAGTTTCAGGGCATTAAAATCCAGATCTTGTGATCAGTGCTTTTTGTACATTTTTACTTTAGGGAATTTGAGTATCTGTAAGTCTCAATTGGTCAAGTCAGGACTTCAAAATCCTGAGCCTTCTCTACAAGTTTCAGGAATTACCTCCTTGTCACTTGTCATTTACAAAATAAACAGAACTCCTGGAGAGAAAAGCCTTTTGTTTTGTTTTGTTCCCAAAAGAGTAAACAGGCTAAGAGGAGAGAAAGAAAGGAAGCCATTAGGGGTTGTCTCCTTACTTGGGATACGTAGACGAACACCTTTCTTGACTGTAGTCTTCAAAGACTTCACAAATTTTGTAGTTAATGAACACTTGTTAATTAATTGATTGATGGAGCTGGAAGAGACTTTAGCATTTACATAGTCCAACCCTCTTATTTTACAAATAAAGGAACTGAGGTTCTGAGAGTTGTAGAAACTTGCTGGAGGCTAAACAGGTAAATATAGAAGATATTAAATTTTAACCCAGATCCAAATCCAGTGGGTTTTCCTTTATGCCATGATATTTATCCCTGACACCCCTAAAAAGACATAACTCCATACCATGGCCAGAATAAACTTCCTAAAATATTCTCTTCATCATACCCTTACTCCTTCTTGGAAATGTCAATGGCTCTTTATTGTGATAAAATTCATACTTCATACCTAATATTTAAGGTCCTCCACTGTCTGAGTTCTACCACCACCCTTCACACCAATAGAATGATTCTAATACTGTCCCCTCCAACCCAACTATCCAAATCTCTTTGCCCAATGAAGTTTTTCTCATCTAAAACACTATTCCTATTCCCCTATATGCCTAAATCACCCTGGGTTTCTAAAGATAAGATCAAGCGCCATTACCTTTTAGAAAAACTTAATTATTTTACCTCACTCTAGTCCATTATATGAATGAATATAGCACCTACTGTCTATACCTTTCACACATTTTGATGTATGTATTTCCTATCTCCTTAAAGAGACTACAAGTTTCTTAATGGCACAAACGGTCTTACTTCAGCAAATGTTTTTGTGTGCATTATAGTGTCTTGCACACAGAAGGCACTTAATAAATGTTTGGGTGACTTACCCTATGCTAAGAAGTAAGGAGATTCAAAGGTTTGATAATATACCATGCCTATTATCATTGGCTTATAGTCCATATTTATAGACTTACAGTCTAGGGAGAGTTAGGAGGCTGATATATGACATTTATATAAATAACTATATTACATGATAAGAGTAAAAGAGATTCAGGGAAGGAATGAACATTGTGAGCTATGATGAGAGGATAAGGTCTTATCTATCATGTTAGTTCAGAAACACTTATTTGTATCCTCCATAGTACCTTGCCCATGGTGGTTTGATTCATTGATTCATTCATTTAACATTTATTAAATGCCCACTGTATGTAAGTACTCTGAAAGGCGAAGATTATCATAGTGAGCATTTATATCATGTTTTAAGATTCACAAGGCACTTTACAAATACGATCTCATCTTCACAACAACCTTGTGGAGGAGGTCCTATATATTATCCACCCTCTACAGATGAGAAAATTGAGGCAGACACATTAAGTAACTTGGCCAAGATTACCCAGCTAGGAAGATCTGTGACAGGATTTGAGCTTAAGTCTTTCTGATTCCAGAGCCATATAGGAATAGAGAACTATACTATACAATACTATGTGATAAGTGCATTTAAGATATTAGAAACAAAGCATTTTGAGGTCTGGGTGGGAGATCAGTGAAGCCTTCATGGAAGATTTGAGTTGAGTTTAGAAGAAATAGGAGAGAAAGAGAAATGAAGTCCTAAAATGCCAAGCAAAGGAGTTTAAATTTTCTTCCAGAATACAAGCTGAATGAAGACAGTCTTTTAAAAAGAAAGGCAAAGAAAAATGTTTTGTTTTAAACTTTTGAGAAGCCTGTAGGACAGCCAGGTGAAGACATCCAATATGTGGTTAAAGACTCAGAATTGGAGTTCAGGAGAGAGATGAGGGCTGGATATATATCATTTGCATATATATGACCACTGAACCCATCAGAGCAGATAAAGTAACCAAGGGAGAAGTATAGAGAGAAAAGAGAAGAGATAGAGCTTGGGGCACACCAATCTATACATAGGAGATTTCAGCAAGAGTCTGAGAAAGAATGGTTGGACAAGTAGGGAGAGGACCAAGAAAATGTGATGTCACAAAAACCTAAAGAAGACAAAGTGTATGCTTTTACTTCGTACAAATTAGATTATTAGGTAATCAGAACTCTAGATTAATTAGAGGATTATGACCCAGTAGAAAAAAGATGAAACTAGTAATTAGAAAATTTAGATTCTTAATCTCTGTCTTCCTATTTTTCCTAGGGCAAGTTATTTTAACCCTCTGGGATTCAGTTTCCTCATCTGTAAAATAGAATCTGACTAAAAATTTCTAAGGTCCCTTCCAGGTCTGGCATGTTATAATTCAACTCCACAAGAGTGTGCTGATGAATGTGTAGCAACGAGGTTGCGGGGGAGAGAATGGGGCAGATCAAAAGCAAACTTTTAAGTTTAATATGTATCATTAACAATTTTTTAAGCCTCAACAATCAACAAGATATTTAATTTGTTATGGTGATTGTTGACTTCTGAAATATAAATGCTCATGCTGAAAATTTAACAATTGGCTCTCAGCTAGCCGGTAAGAGTTGGCTCCAGCACATACCTGAAGTCAACATACAATTTTTAAGCATTTATTATATGCAGAACGCTATCCTAGGTACCTGGAGAAGCACTAAGTTTAATAAGACATGATTCCTGCCCTCACAGAGTTTGAAAAGGGAGGGAGCAAAGATATATATCCTGGCAACATATAACATTATGTGATGGTTTTGAAAAGGGAATATTTTTAGCAACAGTGGGGTGAAGGATCAAAAGAGACTTCATATGATAAACTAGCAGTTGAATCCTGTGTAAAGTATTGTTAAGATTTCAAAAGGTAAAGAGAGGAAGGGAAGACATGGCATACTTAGGATATTGCATGAAGAAAGATTTGGAAGCAGAAAAGTGAAGGCTATATTAGGGAAAGAGAATAGTCTAATTAGAGTGTGCGAAGGAGAGTAATGTGAGCTAAGACTGGAAGGCTAGGTTGGCCCCAGTTTGTGTGGAGGGCCTTGAACACTAAACAAAGGCATTAGAACTTTACCTAATTGGCAGTAGGGAGTCACTGAAATTTTTGAGTGAAGGAACAGTATCACCACATCTATGGAATATTCCAGAAAATGGAACTCATTATTAGGTATTCCCTCTGCAACAGACCTATATTGACTGAAATGGTGGACTAAAGGTGGTTATTCAGTCTTGGCGGTAGAGATTCCTGAGTTAGAGGACTCATTACCTTATAAGGCAACCCATGTCAATTTTGGACAGCTCCAGCATTGACATTTTTTCCTTATATTGTGTCAAATCTGTTTTCCTGTAGCTTCTACTCATTGTCTTAGTTTTACCCTCTAGAGCTACTTAAAATGTCTAATCCTTCTACATGCTATTCCTTCAATATTTCAAGTTATTTTACTTAAGTTTTTAAGTTTCTCTTCCTCAGGTTAGGCATTCCTTATCCCTTCAACAGTTTGCTTATATAAAATGATTTTAAGATCCTCTTGGATAAACTAATTTTTCAATGTCTCCTTTGAACTATTAAACAAAATCTTCTGGGTCTGATCTAACCAGTATAGAAAACAGCAAGACTATTATATCCTTGTTCTGAATTTCATATTTCTGTTAACATAGACTAAGATCATATTAGCTTTTTTTGGCAGTCACATCAGTGACTCACTGAGTACCAAATTTATGGTCAGCTAAATCTCCTAAGTCAGGTCTCCCCTGTCTCTGTACTTGTGCAGCTAGTTTGTTGACCCTGAGGGAGGAATTTTACATTTATGTCTGTCAAATTTCATCTTACTAGGTTTAACTCATCGCTATGATTTGTTTGGATCTTTTAAAATATTGATTCCATTCCTTAGCATATTGGTTTTCATTCTCAACTTCATGCCACCTGCAGATTTGATAATTATGCCTCCATTTTTGGCTAATGTTAAATAGATAGACCCTATGATCTGCCACCACAAACCTCTTGAAGAAATGAGAGTCAGTAGAAATATTGGGGAAAAAAATTGAGCCTGGAGAAAAACTTATGTATTATGCTTGTTTATCCACCAGCTAGGGAAGAAGGTGAGGGTGGCCAGATCAGATGATCGTAGCTATCTATATACATCATCTTAGCTTTGATGTAAGTGATACAGTGGATTGTGTGTGAGGTCCAGGGTTAGGAAGACCTGAGTTCAAATCTGACCTCAGACTCTTACTAGCTGTGTGACCCTGGGCAAGTCACTTAAGCTTGTTTTCCTCAGTTTCTTCATCTGTAAAATGAGCTGGAGAAGGAAATGACAGATCATTCCAATATCTTTGCCAAGAAAAACTCCAAATGGGGTCAGGAAGAGTTGAACAGGACTGAGTAACAAGAATAGCAGCAGCTGCAGCAGCTCTGATATAAATATATACACTAAGCGGCCTTCAAATCTACAATTTTATTTCACAAAATCAAACGAATATTCATCTCAGTAGCAGCAAATGTGAGGTCTTCTCTATCAAGTTAGCACTTCCTAGGGTGTGCAATCAGGTCTAGGTCCCAGGAGCCAAAAATTTAAAGGGCACATTTTCAACAGTATAGAAATAACAGAGAGTTAGCAGGAATAACTAGTTAATGAATGCAAAGTGACATGAGAAGAACACAGTACACAGTAACAGCAATATTTAACAATGACCAGTTGTGAAAGACTTAGCTACTCTGATCAATACAATGATTGAAGACAATTCCAAAGGACTTGATGAAAAATGCTATCTATCTCCAGAGAGAATGGAGGAACTTTGAGTGCAGATTAAGACATAATTTTTTCACTTTTTTTTGCTTTTTTAAAATATCTGCAATATAGTTAATATGGAAATGTGTTTGCATGATTTCACATGAATAATTGATATCATATTACTTGCCTTCTCAATGGGTGGTGGAGGGACTGCAGGGATGGAGAGAATTTGTAACTCAAGTTGTTTTTTTTTTTTAAATAAATGTTTAAAAATGTAAAAATAAATATAAAATGAATTTAAAAATGAAAAGAAAACCTAGTTGAAATTGGAAACTGCCTGATGACACCATACCCCATCTAATCCCCTTCCTAAGCCACTCCTGTGCTTTTGTGCCTGACATCCCTTCCCTAGGACTCCCCAGCATGATGAACCTAAAGTGTTTCAGTACCTTCATTCATGGGGGTTTTCTTTCATGCTATCTACCAAATCAATTTGACTTAACAAGTTAACTAGAAGGATATTTTTTGCTATTTTCCTGGGTTGTCAGAATTACTATTCATAACTCTGAACTATATATGTGATTCTTGCTTAATCTCCCTTATCGTTTCTAAGTCTATCAAAGACATGAATCCATAAGGAGGTGAGTAATTTGATCTTCAATAAATTCCATAGTTTTAAAAATTTTAGCAGAATGGATATTATGCTATTTTTTTATTATAGGATTCAAACCCAAGTCCCTCTGATTTGAGAACCAGTGCTCTTTGTACCACTTGGTACAATTAGCTTGAAGCAAACTCCCCAAACTGGAAAGGGATCTTAAAATAGTTGGTTGTTTAATCATTTCCTACTCTTTTTGACACCATTTTTATGGTTTTCTTGTCAAAAATACTGGAGTGGTTTGCTATTTCCTTCTCCATCTCATCTTACAAATGGGGAAAATGAAGCAAATAGGTTGCAGTGACTTGTTCAGGTTCACGCAGCTAGTAAGTGTTTGAGGCAAGCTTTGAACTCAAAAAGATGAGTATGATCCCAGGCCCTCTATTCTATCCACTATGCCATCCAGTTGCACTTAAAGAAGAATAATTTAAATTAGACACTTTTTCTTCTCCTTATTGCTCCTTGGCTTCTTGATTTAACTTAAACATTTATTCATTTTTAGTTACTACGAAAATCAAGCTCATAAATTTCCCAGTGTCCTTGGGAATGAGGAGCTTCCTCTCTTTTTGTTCAAAAGAGATTATTCTGTTTCTCTTTCTACTTGTATTCATTTAAATTTTTTTAAAGCACCTTTTCCTGCTTATACTTTCCTAATCTTTAAGATACCCTTCTTGAAAACATTACTTTTCCATTGATACTAGGGAAGTCTTAGATACTATAATTTAGACATGGGTCCCCCATTGAATTTTAGAGCCAGAACAGGACCCTTCTAATCAAATACTTTTTGGAATTCTGTTGGTGGTTGTGTTGGAAGCAGAAATGAAAGGAGTAAAAGAATTTGTTGGTACTGCAGTTAATGACTTTACTTATTTGAACTTTTGTGAATCTTATAAGCAGTAGAATACTTCCCTGATGGAAATGTTAAGCTTTCTCTACCAATTCACATTCTGTCTTTATGGACTTAACATGGAGGATGGGACCATCTGGAAGATACTGAAGATGAAGTATTCTATTCAGGCTAAAAAGTGTTTGTTTTTGAAACAGAGGGATTGAGTTCAAAGCTTGGTTCTACCATATCTATCCTGTATGAAACGGGATCACTTAACCTTTCTGGATTTCTTCATCTGTAGAATAAAAGGATTATACTAGATACCTTTTAAGACCCCTTCCAGCTCTAAATATGTATTCTCATACTGTCCTAATTCACATATAGTGCAAATATGTGTGTGTATATATATGTATAGATATATATGCATATTTACACACACTCATACAGATTAGTTGTGATTTGTTTTTTTCAGCTTTTTAAAAATAAATTGGATAACAAATATCAAGAGGAAATCCTGTAAACTATGCATTTGCTAAATAATTAAACTCTGAATTTATTTAAGAAAACTTTAAACATCTGGAATGATCCTTATGACTTTGTGTGCTGTGGCATATATTGGGTAATAAATGTTTTGCATTAAAATCAACTTGCTAACCTTACAGCTCAAGGGAAAGGCAAGTAACTCAGGAAAGGAAAGAAACTAGATAACTGATAAAATATAGGAATTTGTGTGATTGTATAATTTCCCTGCCCCAAATCTTAACACTGTTGTAAGCCCTTTTTTGGAGAATATTAGAAAAAATATGCAGTAGGAATAGTGTAGAATTCACTGACTCCTCAATAACAAGTATAGAAAACAAATTGAATTATGAATCTATCAGCTTTTAGGTGACTGGCAGGGTGGGGAGTAGGGTTCACCAAAGAATCAAACTAAACCAGTCTGGTTCTGGTTGTTGTCGTCCATTCACAGAGAGGACCAAAATGACATCACTATGTTGGAGTCAATGTACAATGTATCAGACTGTGAATGATCAGATCAATATGAGCTTTGAAGGTTCTACCACAGGTCAGGCACAAATAGTCCACATGAATATTTGGAGTGATGGCTCTAGATTTGTACACTTCATGTTTCTTTTGGACTATTGAAATTCTACTTTGCTCAAAGAGCACTGCACTTTCTTTGACGCAGGCATTCCTGTTCCTTTGCCAGCCTCTCCCATGTCCCACTTCAGTATTTTCTGTGAGACTAACCAGTAATGTATAAATCAATAAACTTTCTATTATAGATCATGTATGTGTTTTTTAAACTCATATAAAACAAAGCAAAACCCCATAGAGCAAGGAGAAAGCAAAGGCAATAAAGAAAAGACACAGTTAGTTTCATTACAGAGGCTTTAGGTGTGGTGATGGTCTTCACACCAGAATAGGAAGACAAAAGGCAGTCAATGATGTTAGCCCTTGGTGTTTGCCTACCTAGTTTTATCCAATTTTGTCATGCCTAGTTGGTACATTGTGCCTGGGGCATAGTTTTCTTCTTACCAGCATGGCTTGCTGAGAAAATTGAAAGTTATGAATTTTATAGGGAGGAGGTAAGATCTCACTTTGGGGAGTATAGTTGGCTTCCTGAGTCCAGTGCTACAGATGGGAAGATGCTGGATAATGAATGATGGTAGAGCCCCTGCCTAGAGCAATTATCTCCTACAACCATGGTATAAAATGGCAGGGTATAGGTATTAGACAGCAAGATGGGACATGCTCAGTGTCTTGAGCAAAGATAATCTTTTCTTAATGAGTCTCATGGGTCTCATAGAAGTTCATAGGTTTGTTTGCTCATTTTGTCACTTCTCACAATAAGGTATTAAATATGATATATATTATATATGTGTGTACATACATAGATATAGATATACATACATGAGTATATGTGTATGTGTACACAATCACACACTCATAAACTCCTAAATCATTGGTCTCTAAGGTGGGATTTACTCACCCATTGAAATGTAGAATGAAAATATTAGAACTCTTCTTCAAATTTTTTAATCTAAAAAAAAAGAAAGAAAACAAACTTTAGTAATACTTAATACATGCACTGGTGCTTTCTCTTGGTGGGCATTTCAGATGATCATGTGTCATATATGTAAATAAGTATATGGGGTGGGGAAGAGTAGAAGTTTTATAATGTGAATAGGCAGACAGTAGTGGTGCCCTGACTTACTCACTTGCATTGTATTATGTCATATGCATCAAGTTAACTGAATCTGTGTGTAATATCATCTAATTTTAGGGAATATATGGGCAAGTGGCTCTCCAACTTATACCTTTTTCATTAATTCAAGTCATATGCATCAGACTTTTATTAGAGAACATAAAGTTTAGTGAAAAGATTTTTCCACAGGCTTTAATTAATTCATTTTGTTTATATTCAAAACTGTAATTTGTTAAGCTTGATTTTCCTCCTACCATATTTTGCTATATTAATTACATATTATATATTATCAGTTCACATCCAGTCCTAGATTCTATATACGGGTAGACACATACCCACATCTGAATGCTGTCTCGTCCACATATAATAGATTCCTGAATTCTACTTTTATTGATATGCTTTCAAATCTTCCCTCTCTTAAAGAAAGTAGGACCAAAAGAATGAAACATACAATGATTAGAATATGGAAATGAGAACAGCAAAAGTAAAGGTCAGTTCCAAATTGCTGAAGTTAAAACATACATCCTTTCTTTTAATAAGTGATAAATTACCCAAATGAAAAGTTATACATAGTTAGGCAATTATATAGAGATATACATATGTGTATATATGTATATATATATACATGCACTTTTTTAAAAATAAAAGATAAGTGTAATTTATTTGGAAGTGACTCACATGTCCAAATAAAATAAAAATGTCTACATGTTTGACTTCTCCATCTTTTCTCCCATTTCTAGAAAGAGGTATAATTTAGGAATTACTCTTTATATCCCATATTCTAACCTCCTCATTAGTTTGAATTTCACATATGACTACCACATTCAAGGTACAATAATAATCTCCTTTCATCAGGATCATCTATTTTCAACTATTCCTTTTTTCTGAAGTTTTTCACATGATACCTAAACATTTTTTGTATGGTACAACATCAAAGAGACAATAATCTTTTCACTCCTTAGAGAATATAAACATTGAGTTACTAAGACTGATGGCTGGTTTTCAAAAATTTTAACCCAGTGCTTCCTTCTTTTATAGGAATAGTAGTATAAAAGTATAAAAAATAGTGGTTAAAAATAAAATAGTGGTATAAATGTATATTTGTGTGTACACACACACACACACACACACACACACACACACACAGGTCCTGACAAAATACCTTGTCTTGCTATACAAGATAATATTGGAGTAATGGTCAACTTCTCACTTTTTTTAATTAAAAAAAATTGTGACTATCAAATGTCAGATAAAATGAACATTTCCATATGCATAGTAGAACAAAATAAAAAGGACTGTACAAGAAACTCTCCGTTATGTATAGCTTGCTTTTCTCTATAAATATATAACAAATTCCATGTAACTTTTAAAGCTTCTTTACTTGTTTATGATCCTTTTTGCTTCTGTGTATTTTAAGAAATGCTTCAATGACCCCCCTCTTTTTTTTTTTTCATTTTTTGGCTACCATTTCTGTAACTTCCATAATTCTCCATCCACCCTTAAATGTAATTTTTCAATATATTGCATTCTAGTACTTTTGCTTCTAATTATAGTTGAGGAATGGTGCATAAGTCTCATTTTGTGTGTGTGTGTATGCGCACACGTGTGTGTGTATGCATGCGTGCTATGTCGGATTAATTTCTTCTTGGCTGCATCTAAATGCTTCTCTTGGTTGCAGAAACTCTGGAGTTTATTCCCTACATTTCTGAATTCATGAAATTTAGAGTTCTCCCTAACTATTGACAACTTATGCACTTTGCCCTCTGTTTTCAGTACTTCCATGGAAATTTCTTTTATGATATTGAACTATGATACTGATGCATTTTGTTACTTAATATTTTTCTGGAAGAACATAATTTTTAGATTGTTTTTCTGAGCTATGTCCTTTAGCTTCATTACCTTTGTTGAGCTCTCAAATGTTTTTCCAATTGTGCTGTTGTTTAATTTGTTCTACTGCCTAGGCAATTTTTTCATCCATCTGGATCATTCTATTCCTCAGAGAATTGTATTAAGATTTTCTGCCAAACATTCCAAACTGCTTGAGTTCCATGTTTGTCCTTTTTGGGGTTTTTTTCTTTGTTGATTTTAATTCCATCTTTATAAATACCAGATCTTCCTTTATATCCCTTATTCAAATTATTGGAAATTTGAATTTTTGTCATTCAGAATCTGAAGAGTATTGTAATACATTAAATTCTGGCTTTGGAAGTCTTGTGTTATTGTGGTCTTCTTTCCTTTTGTGCTCTTTTCCTTGTTTTCTTTTGTCCTATTATATTTATTGTACGTAATGGAGCTTTTTTTGGTGTTACCCATTTTCAGTCATTCTTCTCTATTTTGCAAGGTAGTTTTCCCATGTGGATTTCTTTCCTTTACCTTCTTTTTAGCTATTGTTTTTTCATTACTTAATGCATTTTGGGATAGTGAAGTAATTTTAAAACCCCTTGAGGCCAAGTCTCTTCTCTTGTCCTCTGATAAAGGAGATATCCTCTTCTCCTCACTATGCTCAATCCTACTTGTACTCATGATCTCATTTCCTTCAATCTCTAGCAGATTGCTAGATTTGCTGATCATTTCTATGCAGGTGACTCTAAAATCTATATATTTAGTTCTGGCTTCTTTTCTAAGTTCCAGTCCCATATCACCAACTGCCTAATTAATAGACATTTAGCACTGAACATCCTGTAAGTATCTCAAATTCAAATGTCTGAATCAGAGTTCATTATCTTTTCTCCCCAAATTCCCCAAACCCATTTGTCTCTGAATTTCCCTGTTTCTGGTGAGGGTACAACCAGCTTTCCAATAACTAAGGTCCACATCCTTCTATATATCCAATTAGTTGCCAGGTCTGCTTATTCTGCCTCCACAATTTCTCATATATCCTCTTTCTTTCTACATCTGACAAACATCATAGTTCAGATTCTCATCAACTCTCCTGGACTATTAGAACAGCCTCCTAACTGGTATCCCTGCCTCAAGTCATTCTCCTTTCCAAACTAGCCTCCATGTCACTGTCAAAGTGATATTCCTGAAGCACAGGTCTGACCATTTTATTTCCCTATTCATTTATTTCCAGTAACTCTCTACTGCCTCTAGTATCAGGCATCAAGTTCCTTAGCTTGTCCTTTAAAACCATTCCCCTTCCCAAAAACACCATGATGGGAAATGCTATCTACATCCAGAGAAAGAACTATGGAATCTGCATGCAGATCAAAGCGTACTATTCTCTCTCTCTCTCTCTCTCATTTCTTTTTCTCTTGGTTTTTCCCTTTAGTTCTTCTTTATAACATGACTAATGTGGGCATATCTTTAATATGATTGTACATATACAACCTTAAAAAAAACCAAAAACCTTTCCCACTAAGCTGCAGCCTGCCTTTCTGGGCTTTTTATGACTTTTTCCTCTTCTCACACTCTACTGTGTAGCCAAACTCAACTTGCTGTTTCTCACACCTAGGATTCCATCTCAACTCCATGCCCTTGCATGAACTATCTTCTATGTCTGGAATGCATGCTTCTCACTCTTTAGTGAGAATTTCTACTTTACTTGAAGAGTCAACTCAAGTAATTCAGCCTACATGAGGCCTCTCCTGATCTCCCTTCTCCCTACTCCAGTTAACTTTTACTCACTTTGTCTATATACAGGTTTCTCAAAAGTCTTAGTGTTGTTTTAAGCTTTAGCTATTTAGTAGTATTTAAATGTATATATTATACAGGTACATACATTCTATATACTTTTATGTGTACATGTTGTATACAATAGAATTTTTGTTTTTATACCTCCAGAAGCTAACATAATAGATTGAGTAGGCTCTATGAAGCACAGAGATAACCTACCAGTTCTTAGACCTTTGTAGACCACTCTGAATTAAAGCAGTCCCATGAGGTTTGGACCCACAGCACCATGAGCTAACCACTAAAGTTTTAGGGCTTGAGTCCATCCTAGGTATGGTCTGCTTGACCACAGGTGCCCTACCGTGAATTAGGGACACATCAAAAGGAGTAAACATAGACTTCCAGGTTAAAACATTTTTATTAATCTCAGTGAACGGGACTTTCTTTCTTTCAGATCTTGTGCTCATTCAAAGCTGAATATTCTGACCTAGTCCTAAAGCTGCAACTCAGGCATCCTCTAAACTATGTCTTTAAAATACCAGGGAAATAATATTTTTTGCCATAAAAATTGATTTTTCTAAAGATTTATTAATAAATGTCATTGTGACACAAGGCACTTCCTTACAAGTAGATACCCTTTCAAAGTACATTCCCTGAAAAAAATCTATTAATTGCTAAAAAAACACAAGATCTGTCCTTTCAATTTGACAAAGCAGGTATTATTGACCATCATATTTATCTATAGTTTTGGTGCCTCTCTAAGTTGACTTTGTTCATTGTTGAAGTTATTGTATATATTGTTTAAAATACACTTTTTTCACCCTGCGTCATTTCAAGCAAATTTTCCATGTTTCCACAAATTCTCAATTTTCATAATTTCTTATGGGACAGGAATATTTTATGTACATCAAAATATGCTCAGCTATTCCTCCATTGTCGCTGGCCATAATTTTTAATCTTTTTTAGGTTAATTTTTATCTAAACTCTCGATGTAATTCTAACTAATGTATTTGCACTGATTTAAGCCTTTCCAGTCCAAATGTCATTCTCCTTAGCGGATAAAACAAAAGGAAAATAAGAACTTTCTCTCTGCTATTGTTTATCATTCCATCTTCTCTGAGCAATAGTACTATCCCTTCTTTCATTATCTTCCATTCCAACACAACTAAAAATAAACTCCACCCTTTTTGTCATCCTTAGCTTTCTCCTTATGAAATGAGCCTTAGCTCATTTGGAGACTTAATATTCCTCGGTTTTGGGGGGAAAAAACAAACCAGGATCGTGCCATGCTTTTGTTTTCATCCTATCCTTGCTGCTATCTCCTGTACATTTTCTTTTGAGAAAACCACCCTTTTCCTCTCATTAAAATTGTTTTTCCTAATGTCTTTACAATTTCTCTCTTGACCATTTCCTATTCTTAAGTTGACATCTCCTGTAGAAATTTTATTTAATATGTATATAAATATAGATATATAATCATAGGATATATCAAATTTAACAATATGATATATATGCTTTCTGATCTCTTTTTATTATCATTCAGCAAGCACCACCTGGGTTTTTAAGAAATTTTTTAAAAACCCAATAGTAATTTCTGGTCATTAAACTTTCATTTTTAACGAAGAAAATAAACAGAACCAATCTCACAAAGTCTGCCTCACAGCACATGCAACATTCTATGCCCACAGTCCTCCATCTATCTACTGACAATAGGAATATATATTTTGTCTCTGGTGCTCCTAGACAGAGATGCCTTTGCATCAGCAGCACTTACTACATTGCTGGCACATAGCAAGCACTTCATAAATGCTTGTTGACTGGCTGACTTACACTTAATCAGCCTTGAAACCTCTTTAAAATCTGCTCTCCTCAAAATCAAGGGTGCATGTCAAATTGTCCCTAACTGTCCTCCTTTCTCTCTTATAAATGCTTAGGTGGAGTGGTCAATTTCCTCCCTCAGTGGCATATTCCTCCCTATTGCTGAGAATTAGATTAAAAATAGAATTTTCCCTTATTTGTTCCTCCACTTTTTGAAGGATGAAATTATCATTAAGGTGGGGGAAAGCTTCAGTAAATGCCTGGATAATTAGAGTTCTCCATCAAGATTATACCATTCTTCTGTCTCAGGCTTCATCTGTTTCTTAAACTCATCTGATTCCTCTTTCTGTCTAGGTGGTCTGTAGTATATACTGATGGCAATATCTGTCTTGATTCTGCCTCCCTTAGTCTTCACATTTAGGTATTCACTACCATCCTTCCCTCCTCTTGGTTGTGATTTCTTCATGAGTATATTTTCTTAGTAAAGATGCTATCCAATACCCTCTTTTACCTGTCCTGCTTCTTTTCATTCATTCAATAAACATTTATTAAACATCTACTATGCGCCAGGTACTTTGCTAAGTACTAGGAATACAAAAATTAAGAGCAAAAGACAATCCCTGCTCTCAAGGAGCTTACAATTTAATGGGGAAGACAACATTCAAACATACAAAGCAAGTTGTATACAGGATAAATAGGAAATAATTAACAGAGGGTAGGCACTGCAACTAAGAGGGGTTGAAGAGGGCTTCCTATAGAAGATGAGATTTTAGTTGTGGCTTAAAGAAAGCCAAGGATGTCGATTGTCTGATAAAAAGAGGAGAGAGAATTTCAGAGATGGGAGACAGCCAGAGAAAATAACCAAAGCCAACAGATGGAATGTCTTGTTAGTGGAATATCTAGGAAACCAATATCATGGAATCAAAGAATACCCTATGAGGAATAAGGTGTAAGAAGACTGGATACATGGGAAGAAGATGGGTTATGAAGAACTTGGAATGCCAAACAATGGATTTTGTATTTGATACTGGAGGTAATAGGGAGCCATTAGAATTTATTGACCAGAAGAATGATATGGTCAGTCCTGTACTTCAGGAAAATCATTTTGGTAACTGAATAGAAGATGGGTTTGAGTAGGGGGAGACTTAAGGTAGATAGATCCATGAGCAGGCTGTTCTAATAGTCCAGGCATGAGGTGATGAGGACCTGAACCATAGTGGTGGCCAGTGTCAGAGGAAAGAAGGGATGCAAGGGTGAATTGACCGGTCTTGGCAACAGATTGCATATGGGGATGAGAGATGATGAGGGATCAAGAATGACACTTAGGCTGCATGAGACTAAGAGACTGAGTTGCCCTTGACAGTAACAGGGAAATAGGGAGGAGGAGAGAGGAAAATAATGACTTCAGTTTTGGTCATGTTGAGTTTAAGATGTCTGAAAGTTGTGGATTCAAGATTGGAAGTCGGTCGAGAGGCTAGAGCTGAATAGATTGATTTAAGAAAGCCAGCACTGAGATGGTAATTAAATCTGTGGGAGATGGTGAAATCACCAGGAGAAGTAACACAGAGAGAGAAGAAAAGAAGGCCTAGGACAGAACTGTGTGGGACTTTTAGTAAAGTGTATCCATCCAGAGTTACATTCTAGTCATGGAGCACATCTCAGTGATAGCTATGAGGTCAACTCCTCATGAATTAAAATATCTAGGATATTTTACTTACTGGCCGTTCCTTGTGCATTGTTAATAGATATCTGGGGCAATGGGTCATAGGATCATAGATTTAGAACTAGAAGGGATCTTAGAATCAAATTTTAAGTTCTTCGTTTTACAGATAAAAGAAAATGAGTTGCAGAAAGATTTAAATCCTTTGCTCAAAAAGCTCCAGATGTATCCTATGTCCAAGGCAGGACCCAAGCTTAGGTGGTTCTGACTCCAATTCCAGCACTCTTCCTACTACACTACATGGCAGGTCCTTTGCTGGATTTTTTCATCCATCTGATTCCCTTCTTGGATTATGTCTACTGTGTATTGCTGGGTGTTTCCACTGGTATTCTTTATAAACTTTCTATGTAGCTTGGTGTTTATACACAGACAGCTTTTCTCCCTCTGTCTTCCTTTTCATAGGATCATTGGGTCATAAAGCTAGAACTGGAAAGCACCTTAGAGTTTTGTCCAACCCTTTCACTTTACAGCTGAGGAAACTTGGACCCAGAGAGGTTGTTAGAGATGTCGAACACACGTGTTGCTACATTCCCATAGCCACCCTGAATCAGATTTAAAAGTAATTGGGAAATATTTAACAAAATAAGTAAAAATAAAATAAAACATAGATAATACTACATCTTAAAACTAAGTCAATATGACATCTTCAGGGATCCCTGGGTGTGGACTAGCAGCCCCTGTTTATATCTGAACTTGAAACTGCTGGTTAAGTAACTTGTCAAAGGTCACAGAACCAATAAATAGCACATCAGGGATTCAAATTCAGATTCCCCAACCCAGAATTGCTTCCCTGTTTAATAGCTTTTAATTGAGAAATTTTCCTTTCTTCTCTGATGTAGTTTTATTTGACATATGTCTTGATAACTGGAGCTAGCTGATGGAGGGAAACTGGTCTTTGATGGAACTTTTAAGTCATCTTATAGACTTATCCTAAATAAGCCCTTTAAAGAGAAATTATTTTGCAATCAGAACTGGAGCTTTTATTCTGGGAGGCTTAGACCTAGTCATTTGATTCAGGCCTATAGATAAAATGTTCTGATAAAAAAGAACCCAATTCATTTTTACTGAGCTCAATTCCTAAGGGACCAGGTTATCTCTTCTTTTTCCTAATATCTTTCAGTATCCATATTAAGGGAAAGGGCCATTGTCTTCTGGTCTGACTTAGACAAGGTCCCTTAATGTTCCCCAGATTTCAATAGGTCCAACAACCTGGTCATAGGGATCTCATCAATCTTTTTATTGATTTGTCTCCTGGGTGAGGCTTGGAACCTTACAGACTACCCACATGGATGCTTCCTAAAAGAAATTCCAATGTGTATAGAAAGACACATAAAATTAGAAAATGTCTTTTTAAAAAAAATTAATAAGAACATCAAATAAATGCTATGTTGGCATAACACTAGTAACGATGCATGATGAGAATTAAGTGGAAAGGATGTTTTATTGAGGAAAGAGAAGTCCAGAAGAGGCAATGTAATGTAGATCGCTCTAGAGCCGAAAAGGGACAGTAAAGGTCATTTAGCCCAACTCTATCATTTTGTAAATGAGGAGACTGAGGCCCCAGGGAGTACGTGTTCAAGATTACACATGTAGTAGATGCTGGAAGTTTGGTTAGTACCAAGCTTCTGTGGCTCTGGAGCCATGGATTGCAGGTGCAGAATGAGGCTTATGTTATCGGGCACGGCAGTGGGTAGAGGTTCTTATTTTTATTTTAGCTGAACTGTCCATCTTTGTGTACTCCCTCTGTACAAGGCAGGATTCTATTACAGAAGGCAAGAGATTGTTGTTGAGAAATTATAGTGAGATTTCTTAAAGCACCAATGAAATGTTTTTAAACATTAGAGGTTTTGAAATCAGGAGAGTTGGGTTGAATTACGGGTTCTGATATTTGCTCTTCATATGACCTTGAACATGTCACATAACCTCTATGAGTGTCAGTTTTTTCACCTATAAAATGAGGATAAAACACTTGTGCTTCCTAATGCAGAAATATTGTGAAGGAAATGTTATATAAAAATAAAATGGCATAAATGTTATATAAAATAATATGGCAAATTATTAAATGAATAAATAATTATGAGGAAAGTACTGCACATGGTTAGTGTTGAAACTTATTTTTATTCCTGGGGAGGGGTAAGGGGGGAATGTGAGCTTCTTAGCTGCCCAGGCTGAAACTCTTATTTTCATGGACTTTAGTTGAGCCTCTGTCTTTTACGTGCAGAAGCATAGCTGGAGTTCCTTAGAAACAAGGAATCTTTAACAATTATAGCACACTGGTAACATTGTCAAAGGCAGGCCTCCAAAAGCCTGTGTTCTGCATCTTTGTAGTCACAAAGACGCCGCACCAACATACGTGCCTGACATGTCTTTAAATATATTGCAAAATTTGGCACAGAAATGAGTGAAAGAATATGACTGAAAAGAGTAGTATGTCTGCCTTTGGGTGTAGGGTAAAAAATTTCTATTTTTAAATGGTTGTATGGCTGGTGATCATTTATGGTTGCTTGCCTCTGGTCATATAGGATAGCTGTTAATTAAGTTCTATTTATTGAATTGCATGCAGTATTAGATGTTATTGCCAAGAAACCAGATAAGAACATAAGCCATTTGTGATACTATAAAAAGCATTACTAAATTCCATTGTCAACAACATAACATCTATCTCCTTTAGCTATAAAAAGATCTGATGCTAATTATTTTAGATCTACTGGAATCTTATTATGTATAGCCTCATTCATTTGTTGTCAATTGAGATTGATTGAATCCTATGAAAGGCTTTGTGCCTAGGCACTGTGAGGAACATAAAAGTCAATTTTAAAAGTCCCTTGCTCTCAAGAGGCTTATAATCTAACAGGGGTGGGGAACCTGCGGCAGCCTTGAGGCTACATGTGGCCCTCTAGGTCTTCAAACGGATTTGTTCTGTGAAGTTTGAATTCAAAGGTAGAGGTTCATATGTGGCCTCTAGGTACATACTCTTCAACATACAGGAGAATCAATCTCAATTAATTTAGAATTTGGGAGATTCAGCAATTCATATACTTATTTCATATTGAATTGAAGATGTCATAAGAGTCTTAATTCTTTCAACTGTAATCAAGCAACAAATTCATATATATTTTAAATGAATAGGACTATGTATAAGATGTACCACATATAAATATAGTCAACATTTAAATATCTAAGTGTAGATTATCCTCAAGATATGTTTAATCCCAAATATAGCCATCTTTAATCCCAAGAGTTGATAGAGTACTGTCCTTGAAGTCAGGAAGGGCCTAGGTTCAAATGCTGCCTCTTCCACTTAATAGGTGTGTGACCTTAAAACAGTCACTTAACCTCTACATCTCAGGCAATGGGCAACTAGGTGGTACAGTGGATAAAGCACCAGTGCAAGAGTCAGGAGGACCTGAGTTCAAATCTCACTTCAAACACTTGACACTCACTAGCTGTGTGACCTTGGGCAAGTCACTTAACCCCAATTGCCTCATCCTGGGTCATCTCTAGTCATCCTGATGAATATCTGATCACAGGATTCAGATGGCTCTGGAGGACAAGTGAGGCTGGTGACCTGTACAGCCCTTCCTCACTCAAAACAAAGTCAAGTGCAAGTCATGGCATTATTTTTCTGATGGCATGGTCATCTTCGGCAACGAAGGACAAACACATACAACATCTCAGGCAACTTCCTCAGATTTATCTACTAAGTCATAAACAGCTTGCCACAGGGACCTTGATCTTAGTTTTTGGAGGGAGTTCACACACCGAAAAGTCTGAATAAATTACAGATTCTTTACCTACGCTTTTTTTTTAATCAATAGCCCACAGAGTTGCTTCTCTGTGTATTTAGGATAGAAAAATTTGAGGATTAATGAGGTAAAATGTAATTAGAAGGAAAAGCTTTTTAAAAATATTATACATTCCAGATTCAGATAATTTTGGAATGAATTATGCCAATTGCTTTGCTCTGTTAAATCAGATACATTACAGTTGAAAGTTCATAATATTCTAGGTCTTAGAGGCAGAGGAATCTTAGAGATCAGTTGTTCAATGTGCCCCCCCCCCCCCCGTTTTAGAGATGAGTAAAGGTTGCTTTCAGTTTTTATCCATTTCCATCTCACAGCTATGCCATTTTGATGACAGCATTCAGATATCATTTTGAAGTCTTGCATCTTGACTTCAATTTTACTTCATGTAACTGTCTAATGCATTCCAAGTAGCTTATGAATATTTATTTATGTCTTTTTCCTGTTTCTCTTTTTGCCTTTTGATAGGAATCTTTGCCTATATGAACTACAGAGTGCCCCGAACAAGAAAGGAGATTTTTGAAACGTTAATAAAGGGTCTTCAGAGGCTAGAGTACAGAGGATATGATTCTGCAGGTAGGATTATTTTTCTGCTAAAATTAGCTTTAATATATTTGCATATGTTCATTCTCTTTTCTAAACATCCGTTTTCTTGTTGCTTCTCACAGTCCAGGCATTTTCTGGTATGTTTTTCATTGAAGTCTTCTTTTGGAATATTACTGGTTTTAAAATTAATCTAATCAAGTACTTAATTACAGTTGGAAGATAGAATAATAATACCTCACATCTATATAGGACTTTAAGGTTCAAAAAATGCTTTACATGGATTATGCATCCCAGTGAGGTAAGTACTACAAGTGTCGTTATTCTCCATTTATAGATGAGGGAACTGAGACTGGTAAGAGAGTTGTCCATGGTCACACAGTGTCAGAGCTGGGATTTGAACCCACATCATTTCAAATTCAAAGTCCAACACTCCTTATATTTTACCAACTGCGCTGCCGCTATGAAAACTCCTTCACCTTCAATACTTTTGAGCAGGTGTGATAAAGGCATTCCTTCCACTGATAGCAATTTAAAAAAAAAACCTTCATGCCTTAGTAGATCAATCAGTAAACTTTTGTTATTGTCATTCAGTTGTACCCTGACTCTTTGTAATCTCATTTGGGTCAGTGATTTGCTGCTTTCTCCTCTAGAACATTTTACAGATGAGGAAACTAAGGCAAATGGTACCTGGAGTACACAGCTAGTAAGTATCTGAGGTCAGATTTGAAGTCGAGTCTTCTTGACTCCAGACCTAGCACTCTCTTGCACCACCTAACTGCCTTAATAAACCTTTGAGTAAGTGCATAGTATGTTCTTGCCAGTGACTGAGCTAACTGATGGATGTCCAGAGCCCTTAAGTAGCTTACATGCTAATGGGAAGATACATCCATACATAAGTTTATACAAAGTACATAAATACAAGGGGGAGGAGAGAATTCAGTCTATGCAAAGTAATGGAGACAAGGTTGTTTCCCAAAAAAATTGTTTTTTATTATTAGATCTGTGATTTCATTGGTTTGACATAACTAAGAAGATATTTTATAGGGAAGTGATATGATCAATTCTGTGTTTTAAGCAGCTTCTCTGCAATTTATAGTCTTAGGGAGTTGCCTGGGCCACTGAGAGTTTAAATGGTTTTTCCATGTTTAAGTACAGGCTTTTTGACTGAGGCAAGCTCCCAATCCACTACCCCTGGCCTCTCCTCAGTGAGTTACTGAGGCCAAAATATTCTCCTCCTAGTGGCCAACTTCCTGTTCAAGAAGATTTTCCCACTAAGCTAGTCTGGTCTGGGTAGGACACCAGGCTCCTTCTGGAAACCTCTCCAGCTTAGAAAGGCTTTCCAGCACTTGCAGACCTTTGATTTAATAGGATCTTAAGCCGTAAGAGAGCTTAAACCTCATCAAGTCCAACTCCCCAATTTTATAGGTCAAGAAACTAAGGACCACAGAGGTAAAGTCATAGACATATAATAATAAGTAGCAGAAGCCAGCATTGGAACTGCATTCATCCAGGCTCTTTCCCCCACACCAGGGGTGGAGGTAATGTGCAGCCTCATGGCCACATGTGGCCCTCTAGGTGCTCAAGTGCGGCCCTATGACTGAATTCAAATTTCACAGAACAAATTCTCTTAATAAAAGGATTTTTTCTATAAAACTTGGCCTCAGTCAAAAGGCTGCACCCAAGGACTTTGAAGGCCACACATGGCCTTGAGGCTGAAAGTTCCCCAACCCTCCCCTTACACCTTGCTACCCTGGTCTAGCCATTATTAAGAACATATTGTCATTTCCTTTCTTCAGTGAAACATAAATGTCTTAAGAAAGGACATGTTTTTGTGTGGTATGTAGCTCAATTTCAATTGGCCAATGACCTGTATCCAAAGCCAGATAATTTCCCCAAAAGAATAATTTTGTTTAAAAAAAGATCAAAAAGGTTTGGTTTTAACTTGAAAATCCAGTCAGCCAAACACATTTATGAATATCTCCTGGGTACAGAGACCCTTACTTGATGCTGTGAATAACCATAGAAATGGTCTTCTCCCCCAAGTAGTTAGTTATTAGTCCAAATGAAAAAAGAAAAGAAACAGACTTATGTTCTGTTCTCATTACCATTAAATTAAAAGCCCTGTGAGGGTAAGAGATTTTGTCTAATTATCCACATTGCAGTTAGTTCTTGAAATAAGATCTTCTTTGAACAGTGCACTCTAGACATTCAAGAAAGCTTTGTTGTGTGTTATAAAAATGAACAAATCAAAGAACAGACAGATAAACACCTCCTTGTATCATGGAGTTCTGACTTTGTCATTTATTAGCTGTGTGACCTTGGTCAAGTCACTCAAACTATAGAAGCCTTAGTTTTCTTAACCTGTAAAATAGGAATAAAAATACTGGTACTTCTTCTCTCACAGGATTGTTGTGAGAAAAATCCATGTTAAACCTTGAAGCAACTTCATAAGGGTTATCGCCAAGTATTACTTTACAGAATTCTGCATAAGTGCTAGAACAAATGGAGTGACAAATATAGGTGAGGTGAGATAAGAATTTCAATGGGAGATGTGAGGTTTTTTTTTTTTTTCTTTAAGGAGAATTTTGAGAAGGAAAGCAGCCCAGATTTGTGGGGGGTATATGTAGTACCCCTTATGTACTGCTCTCCAAACTTGCACTGGGGTTAAGGTTGCAGAAGGAGACAGTTACCTTGAGGTCAAATGGTAATTCTTTGAAGCTATACACTGCAGCTCACAAGTCCCCAACAGTACGCTTCCCGTTAACAATCAGTCACTAATCGCATTTAGCTCTTAGTAAAGGCATTTGTCAGATGGCAAAGCAAGAAGGTTGGTTATAAAACAATTCCCTGGCTTCATGTATCTGGGCACCTGTCCCACAAATGGGCTCAAACTTGGAGTACCAGATAGCGAATCATACATGTAGAATACATATGTGGCAAGGCAACTCACAACTCCTGGTATTTCAAGTCCTGGAAGCCCTTTCTGTTTTTATAGAGTCCTCATTCTGGGCTCCCAGAGTCGGCTTCTCGCCACAGTCCAACTCTTAATGTTAAGGTTACAGTCTTTGAAGCTGCTTCTTTTCTTGGATAAGTCTCTATCCATGTCTACCTGAAATATGTGTTTCTCCTCCTCACTTATCTTCTATTAGTACAGTAACTAATAAGGGTGAGGATAGGGAAAAAGACAAGCCCCTCCTCCCTGCCTTGTTGGCTCCTTCTACACTTGCAGGATTCTCCTCCACATTCCTCCGGCTGTATTGCTTACTTTTATATGTCAAGAACTAAGGGGGCATAACCTTGAGTTGAACCCTAGATGTTATCTGTGAGATGCCATTTGTCTTCATCCAGCGCACATCAAACCTTGGTGTCATGGTGCTTTTGTGACAACATGGACCCACTCATACCAATTGGGGTCTGGAGCCTTTTTCTTTCCAATTGAGAAATTTCTCTGATCTGGGCTCAGTCACGTATCAAGTACTGCAACACACTGGCACTGGATTTAGGAGCACTTGCCCTCTGTATTCCCACTAAAGAACCCCTCTGTTCTGGATACACATGAGCAAACTTGGCTTAATTCCAGGGGGTATGAGAATTTTTGGCCTCATATATGTAGAGAGAGAGCATTCCTGCTGGGCTATTCCTCTAGCTCACAGTCAGACTCAAAGACTGGATCTCTAGTGGGTGGCTGCTATTTCCAGCTCTAGGAGTTACCCTATGGGTGACTGGCTATTTCTTCTACGGTAGCTCACATGTCTCTGTTGGAGTACTTTCTATTAATAATCAGCCAGTAGACTTAATTTTCTCTTAGCAAAGGAGACATTTTCTTAAATGACCTAGAAAGAACAATAGGCGCCAGATGGTCTCCTATAACATTTGTATCTCTAGGCAACACATTTTATAAAATGTTTGTTAAACAAAGTGTAATATATAAATGTATGTATAAATAAGTGTGTGTATATGAATGAATGAAAAGGCACTATTAAGCACTATGTGGCAAGTACCGTCTTAAGACCTGAGGATAAAAAACAGACAAAGCAAGGTCATCATTGCTCTCAAAGAATTTACACTGAGGCAACACATAGAACTACAGGGTGAATGGAAAAACCCAGAAATCCTGAGGGTACAATGTGACAAATGCCTAGGCCCAGGGGTCCTTAGACTATGTTAGTTGTACTGATGGCAGTGTTTGAAATCTGTAGAGTATAGTGAAAGAGCAGATGGTAAGGCCTAGTGGTCCACAATTCTCATATCTCACCACAAAGAACAGAGATGGTGACTCCAATTTCATCCCTTGCCTTATGAGAAATCAACTAGGTTTGGGTTCTGGGAAGCCTGGGGAAGAGGAAGAGTTGAAACAAAAAGTGTAATTCTGAGTGGTCTGGGCACAGGAAGGTGTCAAACCCTGAGATGGGGAGAGAGGAAGAAGAAAGAGTGTGCCCTGTGCAATACATACATGTGCATGCACACACACACATATGTATATGTATTTTTTTTACCCAAAGTTGACAAACAGAAAGAATTGGACGAAAAATTAAGGTCCTTCTAAAAATAAATGTGGGAGATAAGTACATGCCATATGTGATTAAAAGCAATATTTTGCAATTGAAAAAACAAATATTGATATTACTGGTGAAAAATTTTTTTTAATCCCTTTACCAGGTACTACTACTACTGATATATGATAAACTTAGATTTAGTGCTAAAAAATTTGTTGTTGAAGCATTGTACATTCTTCATTTTACATTATTTTGTGAGTTAATAGTTGTGTTTCTAAGGAAATTAAGTGAGTTTATAAATTTCCTTATTCTGTAAATGTCTGTATGCTTTTCACTTATTCCGATGTTTATTGTTGCAGATAAATAGTCTTTTTAATGTAAGTTCTTTCCATTAGATGTCCAGCTGTCTTTATAGAACATAGGCACCAAAAGGAGATACATATGTGTGCGTGAAAATATATATATACATATATGCGCATATATATACACATATGTGTATATGTGTGTATGTATTTATTCTACAAAACTTTGTGGTAAAAATGAAACAAAAATTCAATTAATAGAAAAAATAATCTATCTTAAATTACAGGTGTGGCAATCGATGGAAATAATAATGAAGACAAAGAAAGGCATATCAAACTAGTAAAGAAAAGAGGAAAAGTGAAGGCCCTGGATGAAGAACTGTACAGTAAGTGGAAAAATCTGAATTACTACAGTGAGTGATATTTGAAATATTTTGTTCAATTAATACTTATCATAAGAGATACTTCTATCTGAAAATGACATTGTTTGAAGAAAGAAAGAATAGTTCTATTATCTGCAAAAATAGATGTCTGAAAAAAATCTCTGAAAGGCACTACGTTCTGGAGACTAAATGAAATTAAGTAGTTCATCCTAACCTTACTGTAACTTGAAAAGTTAAAAAAAATGATGAATGGAAAAAATATAAAACTAAAAGCCAAACACACACAGTTTTAGTCTTAGTTGTAATACTTGTTAGCCACATGACTTTACCATCCATGTAACCTTGAGCAAAGCATTTATCCTCTTTAGAACTCCCATTTCCTCATCTGTAAAATGAAGTGGTTGGGCACCTTTGGGGTGCCTTCTAGCTGTTGCTCCGTGATCCTATAAACTAGGCAAGACATATAACCTTTCTGAGGTTCTATTTCCCAATATGTAACATAAGGATATAATTTGTCCTGCCTCTATGACAGGGTTGTTGGGAGCAACAAATGAGATCATGTATATTACAATATTTTGTACACAGTACAGTGAATGAAAAATATAAGGGACTATCATCATTATTGTTATTTAATATAGAACAAGATGGAATGGACTTGAAAGTAGAATTTGAAACCCACTTTGGCATTGCTCATACTCGTTGGGCAACCCATGGAGTCCCCAATGCTGTGAACAGTCATCCTCAGAGATCAGACAAAACTAATGGTATGTACTGTTTTACGATCTGGCAGTGTGGATAAAATTAGAAAATTAAGTGGTTTCATAAACTTCCTTGTTCTTTATATTATTCTGTACACTTTTCACTTATTCTGATACTGATATTTGATGAGTAGTTGTGGAAAAAAGTATATCATGAAAATACTTAACTGTGTTAAAACCTAGTGAATAAGTATAAGGTAAAATTTTATGCATCAAGGTATTGGGAAGCATTATATGAAAAAAAAATTTCATTCCCCTGGTTAAATGGAGAACTTTGAAACCAAAAAGAAAACTTTTTCTGTGCTATCAGCCTTACAGGTTTAGTAGAGTAAGTTGGAAATTAGAGATATCAACAAATCTGAATAGTTTATTGTAAACAGAGGAACACTGAGGGACCTTACTGTTTTTTGACATTAATTAATGTAAGGAGGTATTTGTTAGAGGTCAGTATACCCCTGAACCACTAGACAAAATTCACTAGTCCATACCTAGAGTCAGTTCACACTCTTGAGTTGGAAGAGACCTCAGAGTTCATCTAGATCAACCCATGGCTGGACATGGATTGCCTTTACAGTATACCCAAACAGTGATCATCTGGTCTTTGCCTGAAGCTTTGCAGTGTGGAAAACTCCGTTACTTGAGAAGGCAGCTCATTCTGCTTTTGGTTAGCTCTGTTTTTTAGGGTGTTTTTCCTCATGTCAAAGGTTGGTGCTGAGCCATAAAGCACTACTACTCTTACCTCTCTGTCTCTCTCTTTCTCCCTCTCTGTCACACATAGACACACACACACACCTACATATAAAGGTATATATGTATGTATATCACAAAAGATGCACTTCTACACAACAAAGAAGTCCATCAAGTTTATATAGGCTTAGATGGATCCAGAGGATCATTTGCTAATGGAAAGAATGACCTACAGCAAAGAAATATAGCCTCACCCAGGGCAGGTGACCACTTTACATCATTTAATGGATATATAGGTTTGCAAAAGTATCAGGGCCTTGTCTTTAGCAGAGAGTATCACAATATAATTCAAACAAGATGCTACTGAATTTCCCAAACTTTAGAAAAAGGGAATCTTCTGTCCAAGATAATACATCTCACTAGATAAAGATGGAACACCAGGGGGCAGTGAAGCATCAGAGAATCTGGTCAGGAACCCATTTTCTGGAAGATTTAAAATCTGGTGATGTCTCTCTGAATAGGATTACAGGACTGGACCTTTTCATTAAAGTAAACAGGGAGGTAACAATTGGCCTATACTATATATTTCATCGCAGATAATGGCTGTTCATTTATAATGGAGCAGTAGAAAGAGTACTGACTCTGGAGTTCAAATCTTTCCTTTAATGAGTACTACATTTTCAAGATTGGGCAAGTCACTTAAATTCCCTGTGCCTCAGTTTCCTCATCTGTAGAATGAGAGTTGGGCCTTTAAGGTCCCTTCCAACCCTAGATCTGTGAACCTATAATGTCACCACAGTTGTGAAGAATTTGTAGCATCCATACAAACCAACTGATTCACTGTTTCTCTCTACATAAAAACTCCTACAAATTTATGGTTCCTGGTGATCATTTATTTTAAATGAGATCATTGACAACTTCTATTTTCTCAGGGGAAATGTTCTGAGAATTATTCAGATTATTCTGTTATTATAATATATTCATAATTGCATTTTTATGTCTTTTTCTTTCAGAATTTGTTGTTATACATAATGGAATCATCACAAATTATAAGGATCTAAGGAAATTCCTGGTATGTCATAGTTAATCATTGACTTAGAAGTTAAAGCTGTTTATCATCATAGGTTTAGATGGATGGGATTTAATGAGTTAAATTCTCTAGTTTGCAACTTTTTTTTGAAGAAAGTTCAAAAGGGAACTTTGAGAAGTTGGGAAGGTGGAGTGAAGGAAGGTCTGGCAAATCTATTAGAGTAACTGGGCTACAGAATATCACAATGGATAGCTGATATTGCATATACAATTAAATATTTCAGGAAACCAAAGGCTATGAGTTTGAGTCTGAAACTGATACAGAAACCATTGCAAAACTAATTAAATATGTATATGATAACAGAGAAAGTGAAGACATCAGATTCTCAACCTTGGTAGAAAGAGTCATCCAGCAGCTGGTAAGTCAAAATGTACCTTTGCACTCTAACTCAGTCATGCAGATATGGGCTCATCTACCCATAGAAATTGCCTCAGAATAGCTCCTGTATTATAGATTGCTTGTGTGAGTGAATGTCAAGGGAAGTCCTGGGAGAACAAGGTAAAAAAGTACAGAGAAGATGTATGGACTGGGTATCCACTGGAATTGATAGCATTCATTGCTTCTCCAGTGTGAAGTTTTAGCAGTCTTTGGTATTTTCACATTAATATTCTGACAAAAAGAAATTACTTTGGAAAAAAAGGGAACTTTAAAGACATTGCTCCTTTACTATAACATCATGGACTATATGATTTATGAGAGTCAGTTCTTCCCTGGTAAAATGGTTTAATCCAATATCAATTAAAATGCTATTGATAAAAGAATTAAAGACATGATAATGCATCATATATTGATCAGACTTAACTTCTTTTGCTGTATTAGAAATAACAATTCTGGAAAATCCTACGTTAATCCTGATATCAAACTTTAGTGCCCAATCTTTTACCTGATGCAGTAGGGAACACTCGCTTTGGAACACTGCTATCTGGAAAGAAATTCTTCTTCAATTTAATACTGCTTCTTCATTTACATGGTCATTGAATCTTGAGACTGGGACAAATCTTCCTTCTTAGAAATACAAATAAAAAGCCAAAAATATGATGAAGTAATAAAGTAAGATTTTAATGACTATTTATTCAATTAAAATCCACATCTCTGCTAACAATCAATGTTGCTTAAATATTTTCTTCTCTCTTCTTTCAGAAGAGGAAGAGGTATATCTATCTTCTGGAGTACTCAAGTAATATTGTTGATGCTGTATCATTTGTGACTTACAAGTTTAAATTTTCAATTAAAATTTTAAAAATAAGATTCATGAAGCTTTTTTTTAATAAACGAAAGAAGTAATCCCTTAAAAGGAAGATAAGGCGTGAGAAAGAGAGTAAGAATGCCAACATAATCACCAATCATCATTGAGCATTTATTCTATTTTGGGAACCTTTTATGTGCACCTTTTTAATGACGTGCAATCAAGGGCAAAGTGCCTTCCCCTTCTTCATGCGTAAACCAAAAGGGCAAGAACCACCCCCTGATTTTATAGATAAGCAAACAGAAACCCAAAGAGAAAACCCTCATCTAAAGTAATATAGTGGTAAAGCTGAGAGGGAAAGCAAAATTTTTGAACACCCTAGACAGATCATGATTCATCAATGGCACGTGCCAGCACATAGCCATTGAAGAAGACACATGAATCTCAATGAATACAGTTGATTTGTAGTCAGAGATAAGGCTGACCCTGGTATCTTCTAGTCTTCTGGCCTAGTTCCTTTTGCTGCAAGCATCTCTAATCAAAGAAGACTTAATTGTTTTCATTGCTTGTAGGATGAAGTCATTTCTATACCAGTGATGTCATCTACTGTTTCCAGGAAGGTTTTTGGTTTTGTTTTGGTTTTTCCCAACTTATCACATCTGTACTGGGAATACTCTTTAATCTTAGCCTTTTGACAATTTCTAGCTGTTTGATAAAGCCAACACAGTAAGGGAATTTTTAATTAGAAACAGACTGTCCCAAAACTCTCCTTTTCTTTTGTTTCTGAAAAGGATAATTTAGTCTTGGTAATTTGAGGACTTCCATTCCTAGTCACATCTTGCTTTACAATCATGGTAAACAGGTACAGGATAGAATTGGAAAGATTTGGAAGCTTTTAAATCATTATATATAAAAATCTCTGATAAATATATGTATTATATATAGGTATGTATACACACACACATATAGTTCTTAGAGTTTTACAATCAAAAGCATTTTCCTCTCCTTTGATACACTCAAGGTAATTGCTATCAGCAAACATACATTAAATACCTATATTCAATAAGACATTGATAGACACTGTTAATCTATGTCTTTAATTAAGTGTTTCAGAATTATCCATTGTTTATCATGGTATTCTTGATTTTAGTAAAGTAATGGTATTTTGTCAGGTCTTTATCCATCTCTACCAATAAAGATTGCTTGAATGATTTCCACAAAGTATTGAAGTATGCACATAAGGGAACTAGGGGTCCACTTGCAAGCTCTATTTCAGGCAAATGTCAATGATTCCATGTGATTCTTTTTAGCCATATGTGCATTTTCCTCCAATTTTGTTATGTAATTCCAGGAAGGAGCATTTGCATTGGTTTTCAAGAGCATCCATTACCCAGGAGAAGCTGTCACTACCAGGTTAGTTTTTTGTGTTTGTGTGTGTGTGTGTGTGTGTGTGTGTTTTGGGGGTTTTTTTGAAGGCAGTTAGTTTTGGGGTTAAATGACTTGAGGTGATCTTGGCCCATAATAGAATGGTGGTAGTGTCAAAGGAGAGAAGGGGGCATATAAAATGTGTTGCAAAGGTGAAATTAAGAGGCCCTAACACAGATTGTCTGGGGGGATGAAGGGGCAGTTAAAAGATAGTGAGGAATCCAGAATAATTAAGGGACTGGAGGATGGTGTTGCCTTCTACAGTAACAGGGGATGGTAGGAGAGAGGGAGGATTTAGGGGGAGAAAGAATGAATTCTTTTTTGAACATGATAATTTAAGATTTCTACTAGATATCCAGTTTGAGATATCTGAAAGGCAGATAGATTTACTGTCACCAGTCTTATTAGAGCTTTGCTGGTTCATTTTAACAGATCAAAAGGAATGTATGTGGGCTAGATTCATGTGGCATCAAAGCAGTGAATAGTTTATTCATCCAAGTTGCTTAGAAGCCTTCTAAACAAATATCTTACACAAATGTTGCCTTAGAGTTCATATTACTAGAGACAGAATTCTTGATAGATTTTTTAAAATTCTTCCACTCTTCTATAAAGGCAATTTTTTTTAAAAAAGCCCTCATATTTATTAGTGATGACTGAGATTTTACTCTGATAGAAAGATTCTGGCTAAGTATTATGTGGCTGTTTTGAATCCTGAATTCACTATGAGTTGCAAAATGATGAAATGGTCTTTGCTGATGTTAATCTGAAACATGGAATTGGTTTAAAAGCCAAAACTAATAAATAGATATGTGTAGAAGGACATCAAAATTCAAAAGGTATTGGGTTGGAACAAATGCTTTTCTAATTGAATTTTGCCTCTAAACCCAAGACATTACATTGCCAGCAATAAATATATTGAGATGAAGAATCCCTTCTCTACAATTTCTGAAAGAAGTAGGGGAATACTTCTTGTATATTGGCATAAGTGGAAAGTAATCAGTGCCCAGATTGGGGGGAGGTGGATAAGCTTGTTAAACAAAACTACTAATATTTCTTGAGCTTGTAGAGAAATCCAAAAGTGAATCTGACTACTTTACTTATGAAATGAAATAATAACAGTTGTCATCTGTCTGCTTCAGAAAAGTTATGTACCGTTACTGAAATCATAGACGTGTGAAGTTCTGTGAGTTACCTCATCGGACCTAAAAATATCTATGTAATGTCAAGTAAAAAATCTATTGGCTTTAGTACGTTGCACTACGTGCTCCATATATGAAATTTGGCATTTTCATAGAATCTGAATTGAGTAATGAACAGAGGAGGGTGTTGTTCTAAGCACTGTTTATTTGGGGGTATCCAGCTCTTAAAATTATTCTTTTCTTGCAAAATTCAAAACTTGTTTTCAGTGAAACGTGGTTGTCTATATGTCTATATGCAAAATATTTTATGTGTAATGTTACTCACTATTACCTTAACAGGAGAGGGAGCCCACTGCTCATTGGAGTTCGTAGTAAATATAAACTTTCTACTGAACAGATCCCCATATTATATAGGACATGTAAGTTATTTCTTTTTTTTGTTTTGGAGGGAGAAAGGCAAGGTAATTGGGGTTAAGTGACTTGCCCAAGGTCACATAGTTAATGAGGCAGGATTTGAACTCAGATCCTACTGATTCCAGGCCCTATGCTGTATTCACTGTGACACCTAACTGCCCCCATGTAAGTTATTTGTAAAGCATGTGAAAGATAGAATTGTTGACCAGTTCCTCAAGATTCAGCAGATGTACTTAATGCATGCCAGCTCTCTGGGAAATATGGAAGCATTAATATGTGGAGAGAATTAAAGGGAGAAGGAGGGAGAGAGAAATTGAATATATATATGTGTATGTACAACTTACTACTATCATTATATGATTTGGCAGACATGATCCATTTTTTCTGGAACGCATTCTGTGGTAGTTTAAATAGTTCTGTAGTAAATTTTGAGATTTGTGATTTAGATTCAGAATTTGCTACTGCTAATAACCTAAGTAATTCTTATTTCTCTCTATGTCAACCACATAAAATAGACCCCGTTCCTAGTACATATTAATTAAATTTTATATTTTAATACACAGAATCTTAGAGTTATGCAATCAATGAAATGATTTTATTAACAGGCAATATTGAGAATGTGAAGAATATATGTAAAACAAGAATGAAGAGACTTGATAGTTCAACTTGTCTTCATGCTGTTGGGGACAAAGCAGTGGAGTTTTTCTTCGCTTCTGATGCAAGGTAGTGGGAAACTTTTCTTTACTTCTTAGGATTAACAAAGGTTTTCAGGTTTTCCTGACAGGTGGAACATTGTCGTTATTTAGTGAAGAACTAAAACCTGCCATGTCTTGTGTCTTAAACCTCTACAATAAGTTTATGAGATCAAGGATTATGTCTTGTCTAAATGTTACATCACCTACAATGCCTAATAAATGTTCATTGTTGTATATCTTCTAACTCTAACTGTACTCTCAAACACCTAATAATTAACATCTCACCATTTTATTATACGTGCTCAATGATAACTTTGTATTAATATGGTCCTTTCTCCTGAACTGTACTATAAATCCTAAATGTTGACTTTTGGGCTTGTCACTTCTCTGATGATCTGTGAATGAAGTTATTTTCTTTGTGATCCTTGGATAGTATGTTTAGCAGAAATTTTACAGGTGAAATTGAGTAGCCACCATAACATTGGTACAATAGCTAGTGTATAGCTATTATCTCCTTTAAAGATTATCATACTTAATGTGGAATTTAAGTAAATCCCATTTTCCTTCCATTTTAAGGAAAAAGACTCAAAATGAAAGTTATCGTAGAAGCACCCTTCTCCCCCCCAATCAAAAGAAAAAAGGCAACCCCATTACAGAAAAGTCAGCTTTATATTGCTCTTTTTCATTTCTTCTCTCCATTTGATTGTTGTCTCCTCGATCTCTCTCTTCTTTCCTTCCTACTTAGGATGGATTCCCACTGCTAGTATAAGAAGTTGTTTGTGGTATTGGATTCTATCATACTAACCTTCTGTTGACTTTGTTCTCCTTATCTTCAATGGAGGCAGCTAGGTGGTATGGTGGATAGAGTGCTGGAAGAATCTGGCCTCAGACACTTACTAACCGTGTGACCCTGGGCAAGTTATTTTACCCTGTTTACCTTAGTTTCCTCATTGGTAAAGTGAACTGGAAAAGGTCACAAAGAGTGACTCTATCTTGAATGGAGACTCACTGAAAAATGGGGAGAGATAGGAAGATGGAGCTCAGTGCAAGATGGCAAGTGGAAAAGTCTTCATTGCCTAATAAAATTAGCTTCCTTCTATGCTGATTGATTCATTCAGGTATAGGATAGGATCTCTCTTGTCTTCATAGGCATGTGTAGTACATATCAGTAAGGTATGTGCCCAGGAAATTTTTATTATTTTTTTAAAAGGTCATAAAGGACATTCTTTTTATTGATCAAACAGTACTAAAGAAACTAAAACTTAATCAAATGTATTTTTTAATTAAAACCTTAACTTACTTTAAGAATATAAATTTTTACAAAGAACTTTCAATATAAATTCTTATTTGTTAATTTTTTAAAAAATAATCAAATTTATTCCCTCTCTTTCCCACATTCTTTTCCCCCACACCTACTGGAAGAAAATTTCTGTAACAAATATGCATAGTTAGTCAGAACCAAATTCCCGTATCAGCCATGTCCAAAAATTTGTGTTGTTGTCTGCATCCTGCCACCAGATGGATAGAATTCATCATAAGTCTTATGGAATCATAGTTGGCCATTACATTGATCAGAGTTCTTAAGTATTTCAAAGTTGTCTATTTTTATAACGTTATTGTCATAATATAAGTTGTTCTTCTGGTCCTGCTCACTGCACTGTGCATCAGTTCATATAAGTCTTCCACATTTTCTCAGAAGCTGTCTATTTCATCATCTTTTGCAGGATAATAGTATTCAATTACATTCATGAACCATATTTTGCTCACCCATTCCTCAATTTATGGTAATCTACTTCTTTGTTATCACAAAAAGAGCTGCTATAAATATTTGGGTCCTTTTCCTTTCTTTGCTCTCTTTAGGCCTAATAGTGGTATTGGTAGGTCAACAGGTAGGTACAACTTTTTGAGCACAGTTTGGAAAGCAAATTGCTTTCTAAAATGGCTGAATAAATTGACAACTTTCCCCACCACTACCACCAAATGATAAATTGTCAAAGGATATGAACAGAAAATTCTCAATGGAAGAAATCTAAACTCTCAATAATAGCTATATAGAAAAAGTGATCCAAGTCACCAATCATTAGAAAAATGCAAATCAAAGCAACTCTGACATTTTGCCTTACAGTCATCAAAGAAATTGGTGAGGTAGACCATAAAAGGAGGGGGACTTTCTTTGAATAAACCTCCCTCTTGCCCCCAAAATACAGAATAACTTTTTTTTTTTTTACAAAAAATAAAAAAATCATCTTTCTGGCTGGATCCTACTCCCCTGTCCCTGCAATTTGCCATGAAGGACCAATGTCAGGGTTTAAGGAGGTACATCCTCTCAAAATTTAAATCTTTAACTTTCTGCCTTCTTTACCATTACCATACAAAGTCTCAGTGCCATATACTACAGGCTGAGCCATAGAAAATAAAGTGACCAAAAAGGTCTTAAATCTTAATTGATTTTTTTCTCCTGTCTGTGCTTCAGCTTTTAGGAATGTAAAGGCAAAAGGATGATTCCCAGGGGTAGAAAGAAGGGGAAAAAATACCTCACTTGATACTAATAGGAAATGGGCTATGCAGAAGTACTATTAGCGCAGTAGCAGCTCCATAGCAAGAAGAGAAAGTCATAGAGGGAGGGGCCCTAGACTGTAGGGTGACCAAGTCACTAGACTCACCTCCTTTCTCCTACTTCAGAACCTCTGAGAGGTGACAGGGCAAACAAGTAGGAAATGGAACAAGGAAGCAAATGAAATTGTGTCTATAACAACCAGGAAACTCCGAGACTGGAAAAACAACCCCAGTCTCTGACAAACTCCATATCCCAAGCAACCCCAATGAATAAAAGGGTTTCTGGTACAATAAGCTGTGCCTGGATATACCCAGAACACTTCAAATGAAAGCCTATGGTTTATCTTATAGCCAATCTCCTACTCCCTGTATTAGAAAGAGATTTCTCTTGCAGATTTTAATCTGATTTCTATAATTTCTTCAAAAATAGTGCCAATGGAATACTGGTTTTTTTCCCCAGTGAGTTGCTGAATTAAACAGCTCTTGTTCTGAAATATTAGAGATAGTTCCAGATTCTAATGCCTATTTTTCTTCCCTTAGTGCTATTATTGAACATACCAACAGAGTAATTTTCCTTGAAGATGATGACATTGCAGCCGTTGCTGATGGGAAGCTATCTATTCATCGAGTAAAACGTTCAGCTAGTGATGATCCATCTCGAGCTATCCAGACTTTACAGATGGAATTACAGCAAATTATGAAAGGCATGTATATTATCTGAAGTCCTACACATAAACTGATTCATGATTTAGTGTATTTTTAGCTTAGCCCTCCCTAAAAAAAAGCTATATTAGATTTATAAGAGGAAAGGGTTCAGAAGTAATGGTATTAGGTCTTTTTTCCCTCCAGATGACTCCAAGTGCTCAAGTTAAAAATAAGCTCCAGAACATCCTCTTTCACAAGATAATAGTATTCAGTTACATTCATATGCCATCCTTTGTTCACCCATTCTCCAATTTAGGGTAATTTACTTCTTTGCCATCACAAAAAGAGCTACAATAAATATTTTTGGACTTATGGGTCTTTTCCCTTTATTTGCTTTCTTTAGGCTCTCTTTAGATATTTCTGGGTCATAACTTTTGGGGCACAGCTTGGAAAGTAAATTGCTTTCGAAAATGACTGAACAAATTTACAGATTTCTCCGCCACTACCACTACCACCAACTGATAAATTTCCAAAGAATATAAATATTGCTTTTGGAATCCTATTCTGAAGTGTTAGAAATGGAACTTGGTCTTAACATAAGTTTCTCAGGCAAATTCCCTCCATGTAAGTAGCAGTGTGCAGTGAGGGAAAAAAAAATCACTGAATTTAAAGTCAAAGATCAAGGCTCAAATTCCAGCTACTTACTACATAAATGGCCATAGGAAAGTCACTAAACCTCTCCAAGGACCTTAAAATGGACTATTTCATCTGTGAGGTACTTTCTAGTTCTAAATCCTAGCCCTTCTCTTGCTTTTATATTGTCTTTGCAAGCCTGAGTGTTGAAATCTCCATCCCTTTTTTAAAAAATATTAAGTATAGTCTATTTTCTCTGCCTTAAGACTTATAGATACATATTTTATCATCTTAATCATGTGATATCTTCATGAAGTTGAAGTGCTAGTGCATAGGTTCCCAAAGTGGTTGATACTAGCCTCTGGGGGGTGCTGGAAAGATCTGGGGGAAAGATAGTACCTCAGGTATAATTGGGGAACATTGAATAAAACAAGAGAGTGGTAGAAATATAACAAAGAAGAGAATAAATGTTTGAAAAACAATTGGTATATGTTTCATCTGTTGTGTAACAGAGTTAAAGTTGTAGTAATTACATTATTTTCCAAATAAACACACAAAATGCAAGTTATAACCAATCAGTGATCAAGTCCACTGACAGGTCTTAACAAGGAAGTGTTGGCAGGTGAGCATGTCACTCATTATCAGGCGTCCAACATGCATTGACACGATTATATGTGTAATGACTTATTTACATTGAGATACTATACAGTTACATGATGCAGTATTGCATCATCAGAATTTCAATACAGGAAAAAACACACAAAATTACAATAAATTATTAAATTTAAGATGTATCATTTAAAAATATATATTTTGTATTTATTTGAAATGATGCAAATCTTTAAAAACCACTAAAAGGTTAAAGAAAGTAGATTTCCGGGGGGGTGCTGAATAATTTTTTAAGGAAGAGATAGGCCAAATAAGTCTGGGAACCTTAGTGGGATAACTAACTAGTAGACCAAAATTTAAGGGATGCTATATCCTCAGAGGAGAACCAGGTTTCTGTTAAAATAAAAGCAGTGGATAAACTGCTTTAGAATGGGATTGGGAAGAAGAAGGAAGCATTAGATTAGAGAAGAAAGCAGTAGTATCAACATAGTAATAGTTAGCACTTACAAAGCACCTACTATGTGTCAGCTAAATACTACAAATATAATTTCACTTGATCTCCACAACAATTATGGGAAGTAGGTGCTATTAACTACCCCTATTTTACAGTTTAGGAAACTGAAGCCAACAGAAGTTAAGTGATGTGCTCAAGGATACATACCTAATAAGTGTCTGAGGTCAGATTTGAATTCATATTTTCCTGACTCCAGGCCCAGCCCCCTATCCATTTAGTATACTACTTGTAGCTAAGGTGGTGAAACTGGATTACCAGATGAAGACCTAGCACAATAGGAGGAGGATGATTGTCATATGTAGATAGACTGTGGAGTCTAAGGCAAAGTCTGGCATGCTGGTGTTTTTGCTTTTACCAACTAGAGTTTTCTTTAGGTGTTATTTCAATGAACAGAGCAATGGATCTCTCAGCTCCTAAAGGTTTCCAGGTTCCCAAAAATGGAGAAGCAAAGGCCTAGACTTCCATAGGATTATAAATAGGTTCAGCACTTATTACCAAGGAAATTATTTCATTTTCTTGGGCATGCTCATTTTGTACTTAAATATGTATGGATTTCTTAGAATTATTTCCTTGGTTCTTTTTGTCCCAAGTAAGGTAATAAAACATCAGTCCCCTTTGTCACCTATATCAGAGTAAAAATGTCTTTTCTGATAGAATTAAAGTTAGGAAAAATTTACTCATTTAACCCTAAGCCTGTTTGTTTATGTAGGTAACTTCAGTGCCTTTATGCAGAAGGAAATCTTTGAGCAGCCAGAATCCGTTTTCAATACTATGAGGGGCCGGGTGAACTTCGAGACAAATACAGGTGATCCAGATAATTAATATATAATGACAGTTATAGCCTCAACCTTCAATACTGGACATACTCATTTAAGTAAGAGAACTGGCACTGATTTTCATGTTCTGTAGTTTTGTTAGGTGGCTTGAAAGATCACTTAAAAGAAATAAGAAGATGCAGACGACTGATCATCATTGGCTGTGGAACTAGTTATCATGCTGCAGTTGCTGTACGTAATTATGACAAGAAGTAGAATAAGAGATTATTCTTGAATTTTCCTTCAAGATTTGATATGGGATCTTCATTACACAATGCAAAATAAATTTCCTTCCATCCATTCCCTGGACTCATCATTTCAAAATTAAATCAATCCCTTTCTTGGCTGAAATCAGAGAAGCACAGACATAGTGATGAAATTATTTTTTTTATCAGACTTTGCCTTAAAAGTAGAACTGTTCTTCTATCACTTGGTTTCAACTCTTTGAGGTTAACATTTTATTCTTACTTTTAGACACGACAGGTGCTGGAAGAACTGACAGAGTTACCTGTGATGGTTGAACTTGCTAGTGACTTTCTGGACAGAAATACACCTGTATTCAGGGATGATGTTTGCTTTTTCATAAGTCAATCAGGTGAGTGTTGTCAGAGTCTTCATTTATTTGTTTATTATGGGTTTTCTTATTTAAACACAGAATTTGATAGGCAGTGTTGGCTTCAGCCCCTTTAGTTTTTCATTTTGGGCTCTGAATCGCATGGAAACACATACATGTCTACATGTATGCACACATGTATAACACATAAAGAACTTTAGAATGGAGAATTTTTTTCATTTCCTCCTTCAACCTTTGCCTGTCTGAGTCTGTATTGCACAATATAGAACATCTGCTTCAAATGGGCATGTGTAGTTTAGTAAAGCATCAGGCTCATGGGATCACCACTTTATGACTGAGCAAATACCCAGTAACTCATGGATTAACCGAGATATTTGCATCATCTCCACAGTTTAAGGATCAGCTAAATGGGCATTAGACATTCTTCTTGCAGCGTATAAGAGTCACTTCTCCTGAGAAGTGGGAGATAGTGTGGTGTCACATAAAGAACAAAGGACTGAGATTCAGCTCTGGTTTACAATCCAGGACCTGCCACTATATCACCTTGTACCTACAAATTACTAACCCTTTCCTAGTTCCGAGCATATGCCTAATTTTCCTTGTCTTTGAAATGGGGAAACTGTACATTGCTAAGATCCATTGCAGTTCTGATTTCAAGAAATCCACAGAATAGTGCTCCTTTAAAATATATGGGATTGATTTTAGTTTGTTCTGAACCTTTAAGGAATTTTTGCTTTCTTATACTTTGGGTTTAACTTGGCAATAATCTGGGAAAATGAATATTTTTCTTTCTATGTACATATGAACATTGCAGTAGATCAAAGTAAGGTTCATGCGTAAGACACAGAGAATAAAAATGTTTCAGTTTAATGCATGTGAAATGTGCTTACTTTGTAGGTGAAACTGCTGACACAATTATGGCCCTGCGTTACTGTAAGGATCGCCGAGCTCTAACAGTTGGGGTTACAAACACAGTGGGCAGTTCCATATCCAGGGAGACTGACTGTGGCGTACATATCAACGCAGGGCCTGAAATTGGCGTGGCAAGCACAAAGGTAATTTCTGCTGATTCCAGCTTGTGTAGCTTTCTTTGATATTATCTGATAAATCAAATACTGGGACATGACAAAGCATCAATGTTTACTAATTTGTGTTAACAATTGCCATCATAACAACACAAGTTCTATACCTTGAGAACCAGATATTACTTGAATACCCCTTTTTTTGGAGACCATGTTATAGTTACATATATAGAGAGAGTTATTTAGAACTGAACTAGAAGATTGCAAAATCAAGATTCTCATTCTAGCTCTGTCATATGACTTCAGGAAAGTCAATTCTCTTGCGTAGGAAAATTTTTCTTGATCTGTGAAGTGAATATGATATGTACTCTGTTTATCCCATAGTGTAGTTTTGAAGGGAAAATTAGGATAACATGTGTGAAAGCACTTAACTATCAATCACTGTACAAATGTGAGGTGGTGTTCCTATTATCTACAGGCTTACACCAGTCAGTTCATCTCCCTAGTAATGTTTGGCCTGATGATGTCTGAAGATCGAATTTCATTACAAAGCAGGAGACAAGAAATCATCAATGGACTAAGATGTTTACCTGGTATGTTGGTTATATTTAAAATATGAAAATGTTTCCAGTCATATTTGGGAAACAACTTTGAAAATCAGGTTTTTCAAAGTAGATAGCTAGTGGGAATGTGGGAAGGTTTCCTGGTCTGCCCCCATCAGATAACAAGAGAGCGTGCTCTCTGATTTACCTTTCAGCCCCTTCTCGGGTCATGTACAGCTAGAACTAGGCTCCAGTAGAGCTGCACCCAAATATAGAATAGGGATAATACAAGATATGGAGAGAGAGTGGGGGTTTTCAGGAAATTAGTTTATTATTAAATGTGTTTAAAATATAATTCCCTTAGGTAAAAACTACATTTCAAACTCCTTGTGAAATGATGTTTTTGTATTATAGACCATGAAAATAAGGAAATCACTAAGTTAATTAAAACCCCAGATTTGTCATGACAAATTTTAGTTTAACAGGCAAAATTTTTCTTATGTGAACCTAAAACATGTTTGAAATTAAAAAAAAAAGACTGAGGTTATCATTGATTTCTTTACAATTTTGAGTGTGTCACATTTAGAGAAATATAAATGATAGTGTTTCCTTTTGTCTGCGTACTCTAGAGATGATTAAAGAAGTTTTGTCTTTGGATGAGAAGATCCATGACTTGGCCCTTGAACTTTATAAACAAAGATCCCTTTTGGTGATGGGCCGTGGATATAACTATGCTACTTGCCTGGAAGGAGCTTTGGTATGTCTTTTTGGGTCTTTTTTTTTTTCCTCTATGCGTATAGAACTTTCAGCATGATGCATTGTGAATTTATTTAGTGGCTGTCCTAATGACTCCTTTGGAGTTTTCTGGTGTCTATAAAGTGTTTGAAGCAGCTGCCTTTGTTTAATGCAAATTCTTCCATGCCTTCTTACTCTAACATCATTGATTTGGAACTGGAAGAGACCCCAGACATCTTCTAGGCAAACTCCCTCATTTGATATCATTTGTTAAAAATTCTCCCAAATAGTTAACTGCAATGTAAATGATAAATGCAAGATCAATGAGTATTTGGGACTATTGTGTGCTATAGTTCTCAGTACATGCTGAGAAAACTCTGGGAATTTCTTATCCGCAGAGAGGGGGAAAACTTAGTAAAATGAGACAGTAGATGATTCCGGTGCTATTAATCCAAACTCACCATTCTGTAGGAAATAAACAAAACTAGGAGTCATAAGCCAGAGTATCATGACTCCTGTGTTCAGCCTTGGTTGAAAGACAAAGGAAAACTTTAGATACACACAGCCACTAAAAGTATATGTTCATAACATTAAATGATGAATAAAGGTGACTTTTATAAAAGAGACATAGTTACAGGGCTATAAGATCTTAGATTGCAACATTGCCCTCGTACAGGCAAGCATGGGATATATACATATAGTCTAAGAACATTTAAATTACAGATGCCAATCAATAAGCATTTATTATGCACCTACTAAATATCAGGCACTGTGCTGTATAGATTATATACAAATTATATATCTGGATTAATACTTTGATGGTATTCCTAATGGTAATACTCCAAAGCTAAATGCCAATCCTTCCATGCCTTTTTACCCTAACAATATTGATTTGGAACTGGAAGAGAACCCAGAGGTCCTCTAGTTGAATGATAGATGAGAAAACTGAGGCAAAAAGGTTAAATGATTTACTCAAGGTCACAGATGTAATATGTAGCATGATTGTTAATCTTGTGTTTCTAAAAGTCTTCCATAAAGGATTTGTCCAATCTGGAAGCAGCCTTCCTTGAGTTATTTATTATCTCAAGGGTATTGATGCAGCACTTGGGAAATCAGATTGTCATTTCTCATTCCTACTCTATGACTGACCCACTTCCTTTTCCTATTGGACATGTTTTTAATTTTATGCCACTTATCAGGTGCTCAAGATCTCTAGGTAAAATGCCAAAGTATAGGCATACCTACTATGTATCTTTCCATCATCCCTTAAGTTACTTGTAATTTTAATCTATCTGAGATTGTTTATTACATGATGTTTTGCCACTTAGCATCACTGGGAGAATTATTAGTGTTAAAGAGATTGGTTTTTGCATCATTGAGCAGTTTGGGATCATTGAAAGCATGGCAGTTTCTCAAATGCCCTAATTCAAATGGTGCAGCCTGATTTTCACCTTCTGCTCAGTTCTGAGAACAACTTATTGCCTATCTACAAATGCCTGTCATAAATCAGTAGTAATGGATTGTCTATCCACTTGTATTTCATTGTTTGCACAATAGGCATTATTTTTACACTTTGTTTTTCAGTGTGAATGGTTCAAATAATCTCTTGTTCATTATTCTGTATTTCACTTAGGGGAGAGTACTGTTCCAGGGTTCAGTGCAGTTAATATAATGCTACCTGTGCATTTGGAGATACTCATGAAGAGTGAGACACAACTGAAAAGACTGAATACTGACAATTAGACCCTGTATAAGATATTTTCCATTATGCTAACAACTCCTTTAGGTTAACATTTGTCTCCTTGTTTTGTACTTCGCTAGAGAATATTCCAAGGATCATTGAAAAAAGTTAACTACGTTGTTATGTGTCAGTCTTATGTAATTTTCACATTTCATGGTCATCTTGTTTGGGGAGAACTTTCAAGACTGAATTTTATTCTTGTATTGTTTTAACTCAATGGACAGTAGACAAAGTAGAACCTGAGGACATCTCAGAGAGGTGTGTGACATTCCGCTGAGTCTCCATGTGATCTAATGTTTTGTAGCTACCTTCAATTCTACTTTGACATGACTCTGATGAATGTGGTTAGCTGTAGCAATTCATCCATAAAAATCTGCCCATTCCCTCATATTTAGATCCAAGACTAACCTCAATGCATGCGCAGACCAGTCACATAAACATTTATTTTTAAAAAATAAGAAAAGATTTAAGTTGACAGATGGAAGTTTCATGGCCATAGAATCACTACTTTCTTTAATGTAAGGATGGTAAAGAGAGAGGTATCTCTCCTTTTCTTTTTTTTTTTTTAATGAAAAAAGAATAATCAAATTTATTTCATTTCTAAAGTATACTTTGGATGTCTTTATAAAGTATTTTGATGAGTTTATAAAGTACTATCAAACTCTCTAGAGTTTAATGAAAACAACAACCACAAACAAACAAAATTCACAGATCAGTTATTCCTTAAAAGGGACCTTTAAAATGACTAGGAATTGATGTAAAACTGAGGTTGGCAATTTTAGAACTATTTTTTTTAACTTTATTTTTTTCATTTTTAACACAGTTCATATTACATAAAACAATTCCAACTTTTGGTCAGGTGATACTTCTTTTAAAGCATTTACAATATAGACCACAAACGAATTTTTAACATTAACAGAGACAAATAATAATTACGTATGCTAACTTCTCAAGCCCTTGACCTAATTGTCTCCACAGTATTACTAAGAATTAAAGGACCCTAGCTTATTATTTTTGGTCTAAAGTCCTAAGCCTAATAGCTTAGTTTTAAACTTAACCTCGGATGTTCCCCTACTCACAATCTATAATTTAATAGATCTGGTATTAAGCTTACAAACCTTTTGACTATAGGAAATTGCCATTAAGAGTAGGGACACTGCAGGGAAACAATATCTCCCCAGCTTCATGTCAGTTCCAGGCAGGAGTAGACTGTTAACTTGCATTCAGTCAGGCTTAATGTCTGCCAGGTGTCAGTGAAGAAATTTGAGTCAGGAGAATCCTACCTCAGCCCAGGCTGAACAACCACTCTCAAAGGCTTGCTGGCATCATGGATTGGAGGCTCAGACCACCTTTCTTGCTATCCATTCCTGGAGTTAGACTCAGAAGAACAGTCATTTAATAGTCCCATAGCATCTTAAAATAGCAAATTCCAATAACCAGGTTTCAGATATGACTATAATTTTACATTGGCTAAGGAACATTTTTTGAGGCATCTTTTGTGGCTTACATGCCTGTCTATACATGTTCTAGTTCCTGATTAAATAACAATCATAAAATCAAATTTACTATTAAAACCTTACCTTTTCCATCAATGCCAAATTTTACCTGAGGTTATCTTCCTCTAGGAAATTTAGACTAAAATTCTTTTCCCCAAACTAAAGATGACTCTTGATTTAGTCTCATTAATTAATTCAGTCAATTGTTTTAATACTAACTGCTTTTACATCACTTTGTAACATGTCCAATTTTTCTCCTCCTCTCTCCCCTGCCCCCACCCCCTAATACCTTACATTCTGATTACCCTTTCCCTCAATGTACCCTCCCTTCTATCACACCCCACCCTTCCCTTATTCCCATCTTCTCTCTTTTTCTTGTAGGTTAAGATAAATTTCTATACCCCATTACCTGTGTTTCTCATTTCCCAATTATGTGCAATAATAATTCTCAATATTCATTTCTAATACTTTGAATTCCAACTTCTCTCTCTCTTTCCCTCCCTACCATCCCCACTGAGAAGGCAAGCAATTCAATACAGACTAAATATGTGTCATTTTGCAAAAGATTTCCATAATAATTATGTTGTATAATACTAACTATATTGCTCTCTATCCTACTCTATCCCTCCTTATTTTTTTACTCTCTCATTTGACCTTGTCCCTTCCCCAAAGTGTTTATTTCTAGTTACTCCCTTCTCCCATTTTCCCTCCCTTCTATCATTCCCCTCACCCTACTTGTCACCTACTCTCCTACTTTCCTGTAGCGTAAGATAGATTTTCATACCAAATGTAGTGAGCATGTTATTCCCTCCTTAAGCCATATGTAGAGAGTATCTTCACTTTTCCTCTCTCCCCTTCTCCCTTTTCTCCTCCATTGAACAAGGTTTTCTTATCTCTTTTATGAGTTATAGCCTGCCCCATTTCATTTCTCCCTTTCTCCCAGTATTTTCCTCCCTCACCCCTTAATTTTTATTTTATTTTATTTTTTGTGGATATCATCTCTTCTGATTCAACAGTGTCTGTGTGTGTGTGTGTTTGTACAATCCCTCCACCTACCCAAATACTGAGAAAAGTCTCAAGAGTTATAAATACTTTCTTCTGTATAGGAATGTAAATAGTTCAGCTTTAGAAAGTCTTTTATGATTTCTCTTTCCTGTTTACCTTTTCATGCTTCTCTTGATTCTTGTGTTTGAAAGTCAAATCTTCTCTTCAGTTCTGGTCTTTTCATCATGAATGCTTGAAAGTCCTTTATATCATGGAATGACCATTTATTTCCTTGAAATATTATACTCAGTTTTGCTAGGTAGGTGATTCTTGGTTTTAATCCCAGTTCCTTTGACTTCTGGAATATTCTGTTCCAAGCCCTTCAATCCCTTAGTGTTGAAGCTGCTAGATCCTGTGTTATCCTGATTGTATTTCTACAATACTTGTATTTCTACAATACAATATTCTACAATAATTTTCTTTCTAGCTGCTTGCAGTATTTTCTTCTTGATCTGGGAACTCTAAAATTTGGCCACAATATTTCTAGGAGTTTCTCTTTTCAGGTCTCTTTCAGGAGGTGATCAGTGGATTCTTTCAATATTTATTTTGCCCTCTGGTTCTAGAATATAAGGGCAGTTTTCCTTAATAATTTCATGGAAGATAATGTCTAGTCTCTTTTTTGATCGTGGCTTTCAGGCAGTCCCATAATTTTTAAATTATCTCTCTTGGATCTATTTTCCAGGTCAGTTGTTTTTCCAGTGAGATGTTTCACCTTATCTTCTATTTTTCCAAACTTGTGGTTTTGTTTTTTAACTGCTTGGTTTATCTCATAGCCATTCATTTTTCTGAACTCAGTTCTCTCTTTCAGTGAAGTATTTTGTTCAGTGAGATTTTGAATCTTCTCCTCTATTTGGCTATTTCTGCTTTTTAAAGCCTCCTCCTCCTCATTGACTTTTTGGACCTCTTTTTCCAATCAAGTTAGCCTCTTTTTAAAGGGGTTATTTTCCTCAGCATTTTTTGGGTTCTCCTTCAGCAACCTGCTAACTTGATTTTCAAGCTGTTCCATGGCCTGAGTCTAGTTTAAATTCCCTTTAGAGGCTCTGGAGGCAGGGGGGCTTGACTTCCTGTGACAGTATGCCTTGTTCTTCCTCATCAGAAAGGATGGGAGGAGACACTTGTTCACCAAGAAAGTAGTCTTCCATGATCTTACTTTTTTCCCTTTTTTGAGCATTTTCCCAGCCAGTTACTTGACTTCTGAATCTTTTGTCAAAATGATGGTCCTATTGTCTCTCCTCTCCCCAGTACCAAATTGAAGGCTGAGATTTAACTCAGCTGCTTGATTTCCTGGTGCTTTGGGTGGGAGTGGGGCTGGGGCCCTCACTCAGGGCTGATAATTAGATCAGCTGTTCCCTACCACCAGAGGCTTTAAGCTGAGCTGCTTTGATGATGGACCCAAGTTGCTTCCCAAGTCTGCTGCCCATGGTCTCTGCTGTTGCCTGGGGCTATTGCTGAAGGAGCCCTGTTCCCTCTTGCCCAGCTAGGAAAGTCCTCCCACACTGACCTTTCGAGCTTTCTTTGTCACTAGTGGGTTGAGGGATCTGGGATTCTCTCTGCTGGAAATTCGGAGATCTGTTCAGGTCTTGTTCCTTGCATTGCCACATGGCCAGGACCGGGCTCTGCTCCACTCAGGGTCCATCCCCGCCGCAACCACCCCCCCCCCCCCACCATGAAATAGACCTTTCCTGTTGGTCTTCCAGGTTATCTTTGGCTGGAAACATCTTTTGCTCTGTTGTTCTGTGACTTCTGCTGCTCTAGAATTTGTTGAGAGTCATTTTTTAAAGGTATTTTGTGGGCTGTGGAGGAAGTGCTAGATTATATGCATCTTTCTAATCTACCATCTTGGCTCTGTCTTGGTATCTCTCCTTTTCAAAAAAAATCTTAAAAATTTGTCCTTGAGTGTCTTTAAAATTATAAATTTTAGCCTATGTTTGGTCAATTTCAGCCTCTCTTCCTAACTTATCTTCCTTAGTGTCATTGCCATTTCCTAACGAGCTTGTACTCTGGGACAGAATCTCTTTGATTGTCGTGTCTTTCTGCTTGACAATGAGATTGTGTTTGCTGGCTGAAGTAGGTTAATTCCCATTCTGCTTCCTAAATTTGATGATTATTTTTCATCAGTTAAATTTTTTCTTAGAAATAGCAGTAGGTGGAAGAGAAAGTAATAATCATTTCTTTAGCACCTACTATATGACAGGACTGTGCTAAGTATGTTTTATAAATATTATCTCATTTTATCCTTGCAACAACCCTGTGAGCTAGGTGCTAGGTGATCCTCATTTTACAGTTGAAGAAACAGACAGATACAGGTTAAGTGACTTGCCCAGGGTCATATAGTTCTTATGCATCTGAGGTCTGATTTGAACTCAAGGATTCTTGACTCCAGGCCTAGCACTGTATCCACTGTACCGCCAGCTACCACTAATAGATAGAATCGTTATTTTTATTTCTCTCCATTTCTCATTTTTAAATGTCGAATACATCTTGTTGGAGCTACTATCTTGGAGCATCTAGTGCTACCATCTTATTATCCAATTTGTTATTTACTGTGACTTATCTCTAATCCATCAATGATTTTATAGCTGATTCTGAACTAATTATGTCCACATCTACTCATTTCTACTCTTATAAAGATAATAATTTTTTATGTAATATGGTACACACAATTTTCATTATCTTCTGACTGTGAAAAAAATATTCATGACATACTGATATGAGACATCTAGGTAACCTAGGTCTTTGACATCCTTCATTTCTTAAATCTCCAATCATATTTCTTAGCCTATTTTTTTGCCTCTTTTCCCGATACTCACTTTCACACTGAACTTAAGAGAATTAGATTATCATTGGCTGAGTTAGTTGGATTTTATTAAATTCTTTATAGAAATTCCTCTAAAATCTTTTACAACAAATGTTGACACATAGGTAGCAATTATCTTCCTTGTTATCTATTTGCACATTCTCCTTGCATACAAGACAATATGATTGAGCATCCCATAAATTGTATTTCTCATTTCCTCTGGGTACATTATGAAATCAACTTGGTGCCTCTTCAAGTTCACCTAAGATGAACTTGGCCTTAGATCATCTTCTTTAGGTAATAGGCATTTCTGCTTTTTCCTAAAGCAAATCATTAGTCTGCTACTCTGTCTTTTCCAGCCAAGACCATCTCATCTTTCTTAAGACTTGCCCACTTACCTTTCTGACTATATATTCTGAAACCAGAATGACTTAACTCCTTTGTTTTCATCACTCCCTATCTTGTGTTATGCATATGTGTTACATCCCATCCAGTGGAAAACAGCCTCCACAAAAGCATGGACGGTGCAAATTTTTAAAATTTTTCACCAGAACATAGCACCATGCCTTCTTATAGTTGGGAGTTACTGTTTGTTGATTAAATTGAACAAAAATTTGAATAGAATTTTCACTTTTTTATTCAATGTAAACTTTACTTAAGACATAAATAATAATAGCTTGAGCAAATTCATTAAGTTGGGTCTTACTGTGACTCTTTAATAAAGAATAATCATTTATAACATCCTATACATTCACAAGAAGTATGTTGTCGTAGGGTGAGAGATTACCAGGGATCCTGGCTCCTTGTGATCTCTATCAAAGGTAACAGTAGAAATTCCAGTTAGACAAACATGGAGACTTCAGAGAAATAAAGGATCCCTGTGAAGTATTAATGCCATATGTCAAAATTAAAGGGCACTTATCTCTATTCTGTTAACAATTAGTAAACTAACTTTTTTCAGGAAATGGACTTGTAAGGTGGCTTATTTGAGCATTTACTGGGAAGTATCTTTTTGCCTGGAAAGAAGAAAGGAAGGAAGGAAGGTACCAAGTACAGAGACAGCTGTTGTAAGTTTAGATGAAAGGGGTGGAGAGTATTATAACAGTAGTGGAGAATAGGGAATCAAATGAGGTTTTTAAAGAATGTGGTAGAATAGGAATATTTATAGGCAGCAGAGAAGAAACCATTCATTAGGAAGAAATTAAATCATAGAGAGATGGTGAGTGACAGCAGTTTGTTGAAGATGAAAAGGCACAGGTAGAGCTCCCAAAGCATGAGATCATCTCATCATTAGAGACTTGAGTGAAGGAGGAAATGGTAGGGAATGATGTCAAAGGGATATATAATGATGAGAAGAGAAGAAGAGGAAGCTCCAGGTAAATGCCTTCAGGTTAGGGACAGAGTATGAAATGAGGTGCTCAACTGAAGAGGGGTGCCCTGGGAGGCTAAAAGAAAGGAAAAAAAGTTTGGAACAGCTACTATGATCAATGGGATAGAAAATCAACTCTCTATTAGGAAGAGTAGAAGAATTGTTTTGCTGCAGTGAGGGCCTAGTTGCGATTAATTGACATAAATGTGTAGTGAATCTAATTAACCCAGTTTTGTGGCTTCCTCCAGCTCAGTTAGCAGCATATGAATAAAAGCAGAGACCAATAGTAGATGTAATCCCAGTATTGGGATTTAGTAAAGTCTGGTTGGGCAGGTAGGTGATGCGGTGGATACAGCCCTAGACCTGGAATCAGGAAGACGCATCTTCCCAAGTTCAAATCTGGCCTCAGAAGCATACTCACTATGCTACCCTGGGCAAGCCACTTAACTCCATTTGCCTCAGTTTCCTCATCTGCAAAATGACCTGGAGGAGGAAATACTATTTCTATGTAGTATTTGCCAAGAAAACTGCAATGGGGTCACGAAGAGTTGGATACAATTAAACAATCATAAAGCATAATCAGCAGTAAGACAAGAGGGCAAGGAATTTGAGAGTGATGGGTCGTGTAGAGCTACAATGGTTCACTGAAGAACCAAGATTAGGAGTGAGGACCGTAGAGACCATGTAGGGGTGACAGCTTAGGAAGGTACTAAGGAGCAGGTGAATTAGAGCTGACAGTGAGGATAAAGATGAAGGGTCATAAGGCGCAGAGACAGATGAAATTACAAGATTAGGATCAGATAAAGGAGTTTTGGAGTGAACGGACAAGAATAAAGTGCTGGGCCTGAAGTCAGAAGACCTCAGAGACTTACTCGTTGTGTACTCTATACAGGTCCCTTAAGGTTCGTTTGCCTCAGTTTCTTCAATTGTAAAATGGAGAGTACCTACCTCACAGGCTTGTTGTGGGGCTCATATGAGACAATATTTATAAGAAGTACTTTACACAGTGCCTGATACATAGTAGGAATTATAAATATTTATTTGATTCCTCCTTTCTTTCCCCTTGGAAGTGGGATATTAATGTCTGATGGCAAGGTCAAAGTATGGCCATCTCTGCGTGTGGCTAAGATAGAGTGGAGAAATAGGTTACAAGAACTGAGCAGATTGACCAGCTGGGAAACTGTATGCAGGAGTGAGGTTTCAGTGGAGTCCTCAAGCTTTGCCTCTTTCATTCTTTGTTCCTAAATCAACATTTTTAATTGTCCTCAACTACTACTCTCATGTTTGCACTGAAGACACTCAGTATCATGGTGTATGTTGATTTTATTTCAGAGCGTCTTAAGTTCTTAATAGAATTTCTCTACCTGTTCACCTTCTCCAAAAAAATTGGTTCATAAGTTACAATTATTTTCATGGTGATCTTTTTGCAAATACTTATCATAAGCAATGTAATATTATGCAACCTTGAAAAACATGTTTCTTGTTGTCTTTAGATATTTAATAAAACCACCTCTTTTGTCTATGGTTGGCCACTGTGTCTATCAGAGCTCTTTAGTCTTTCCAAACTATCCAGACTGTTTTTTACAGTGTTGTTATTGTATAAATTGTGTACCTGATTCTGCTCATTTCTCCCTGCATCAGTCCATATAAGTCTTTCCCGGTTTCTCTAAAAAAAAATCCCATATATCGTTTCTTATAGGATAATACTATTCTATTAATATTCCTATACCATAATTTGTTCAGTAATTCCCTAATGATAAGCTCTCCCCTTCATTTCCAGTTCTTTGTCCTCAAAGGAGTTATAAAATATAAGTTATTATAAATTTTTGCATATCTGTGGATATTCTACCTCTTTTGTTGACTTTGGATTATAGACCACTAGTAGGAGTATCCCTGGGTCAACAGGCTCCCACAGTTTAGCAAGTCTGGATGCATAGTTAAATTGCTTTCTGCAGTGGTTGTGCCAATTCACAGTCCCACGACAGTGCATGAATGTGCCCATTTTTTTTGGTCATTCCCCCAACATTTGCAATTCTCCATTTTTTTGTCAACTTTGCCAATCTGGATGAGTAAAAGGTGCTACCATCGACTAGCTTTAATTTCCATTTCACTAGTTGTCAGTGATTTGGAGCATTTCTTCACATGGCTATTGATAGTTTGGATTTCTTCCTTAGAAAACTGCCTTTTGATATCCTTTGACCATTTGTCAATTAAGAAATGTGTCTTATGCTTATAAATTTGAATCAGTTCCTTATATATATATCTTGGAAACGTGACTCTTATTTGAGGAATCGGCTACAAATATTTTTCCCATTGATCTGTTTCCCTTTAAAATTTGCCAAATTGGTTTTGTTTCTGCAAAAACTTTTAATGTTATATAATCAGAATTATCAATTTGATCTTATGCTTGCTTTCCTTTGTTTGGTTATGAATTCTTCAATTCTAGCCGTAGGTCTGAAAAGCAGTTTCTTTTTGCTTCTCTAGTTTGTCACATTTACATTTTTGAAAGAGAGAGAAGATCTTGTATACTATCAATGGATTTTCTGAAGTGCTTCTTATGTACCAGTCCTTCAATTATCTGCATGTTCAAGGGAGTTACTATGTTAATTACATGAATTTCCTGTTGAATGATTTAATTCACTTTTCCTAACCAATAATTTATAAACATTTATTAAATATTTCTAAAAGGAGAATTTGAGGAATATTTTCTAATACACTTTAATCAATTGTTAATTGAAAATAAGATTGTATATACTTTGAAGTGATTAAAAAATAATAACAGGATATTAGAAGTGGAATAAAAACAATCACATTCTAACAAAGGAAAATTCGCTTTATATAAATGAGGTAGGGTTGTCTAAAGTAGCAATGTGCTAGACTACTCTGAAATAATAGAACATGTTTTTAAATTATTGATGTCTTGAGCAAAGGAAGTAATTGACATGGCTAATTGAAATATATTCATTTTTCTTTTGTATTCACTTACTAGAAAATCAAAGAGATCACATATATGCACTCAGAAGGCATCTTAGCAGGAGAGCTAAAACATGGACCGTTGGCTCTAATAGATAAGCACATGCCAGTTATCATGGTCATCATGAAAGATCCTTGCTTCACTAAATGTCAGAATGCCCTGCAGCAGGTCACTGCTCGTCAGGTAATTTCAGATTTATAGCTGTTTTTTTTCTTCACATGGGAATGTGGACCTTGCTAATGCTTTCTCTGGTCATTTGCTTTGAAAATGAGCTGCAGTGAACCATCACACACTCCCAGTCCTTTATATTGGAATAACAGCATACATTTGGGGAATGTATGACCAGGGGTGAGGATGTAATTTGTCAAGGTCATAGAACTGAATTAGCCTGCAGAAATGTGGCACTGTAATATGGTTTCGCAAATAAGTAGCTATATAGTCTGCTGGTAACTCATGAGCAAAGTAATTGACTTCCACTTTCATCAGTTTAGGACACACAGTACAAAACATGCCTGGGTAAAGGAATTTCCCCCAGATATGTCCTGGTTTTGGAAATTTGGGTGAGAAAAGAGATTTTATTGAACAAAGAAAAGAGGCCAAACCACAAAATTTCCATAAACATAAAAGCAATGGAAATGTTAGAGTTTAGCAAGTAAATATGACTCTTGGGGAAAGATTCATGGATTTTGAGGGAGACAACTGGAATTAGTGTTAGGATCTGGTTCAAATCCCAGCTCTTCTGCTTGCTACCCATGTGACTCTGAGGAAGTCCTTCCTCTGAGCCATAAAAGCCTTTTCTAAATGAGGGGGTTGAACTAGCAGAAAGAAGAGGCATAAGAGAAGGTGGGAAACCCAGTGAAGAGCTAAATGTGTTAGGGAAGGACATTTTGAAGACATGACAGGAAAGATAGGAAGCTGAAACCCAAGAATTCTCTACCCATTGGAAGATGTCTTATCACCTTACCCATAAATAGAAATACAGGGAAAAGCTTAGTGACAGTCACGCCAAACTTAACTCAAAAGAAATTGGAAGGAAAGAAGGAAGAGAGGGAGGAATGAAAGAAAGGAAGGAGGGAAGGAGGATAGAAGGAAGAATATTTAAGTGCTTACTATGTTAACCTCTGGGAATACAATATATGAAAGCATTCCTTGCCCTCAAGGAGCTTATATTCTAATGGGAGAAGGCAACTACACTTTATGTTTAGGGTGTCTGCTGGTTTTCATGGTAACACTTATATTTGTTTTAGGGTCGACCGATTATATTGTGTTCAAAGGATGATACTGAGAGCTCAAAGTATGCTTATAAAACTATTGAACTGCCACATACAGTTGATTGTCTCCAAGGAGTCTTGAGTGTTATTCCTTTACAGCTCCTTTCATTCCACCTGGCTGTTCTCAGAGGATATGATGTAAGTTTAATGTATTCTTAGATTTCCCAATTAGGGCAGTAAGGATGAGGGTAGTTGTTAATGCCTTTCTCTTCACATGGAGAGGAAATGAGCTACTCATAAGAGTGATGCAGTGGTTCTATTAAAGTTACTGTATTCAGCTTGAACGAAAAAGCTCTTCTCTCGTTTTTCAAAGACACTTTTGGCATAGAAATCTATATAATAATGGATTTTAAGTTACCTATACTTTAGAACATGAGCCATGTTCTGGAAATAGAGCATGCAGTTGACAGTCTTTTGCCTAAGCAATATTTGTGCTATTAGAATTTCATTTGCTTTTGAATTATAGATTGTAGGAGAAGGTTATTAAGGTTCCTTCCATCATATTCTATCATACTAATATGTAGAGTAGATTGCTGTATTGTTGCATACTGATATCCTGTGATTTCTCTTTCTAGGTGGACTTTCCTAGAAATCTGGCTAAATCTGTAACTGTGGAATAAGAACATGAGATTTGGGGAATTTTGTTTGCCATCCAAGTATTGCAAAGCTCTACAAACTCAAATAGTTTGTAGGTTACACATCAGCCAATAAAATGAGAAGATAAACTGGAAAGAGAATGTGTTCTAGAGTACAATGTTTAATTGCAGCTTTAAAAGCTCTCAATGTGCCTTGTACCCAAGTGCTTTTGCTTATAGCAAATACTGTTTCTAGATGTCCTGGAATTGCCAAAGGAGAAGGAAAATCATTGTTTACATATGGTATACAGGATGAACTTTTCTACTACTGTGCAATATATATATGTGTATACAGCTCTCTTCAGAGTAACTGTGAACATTTTTTTAGCCAATACTTTAGTTTTAAAAGACAAAATATTTATAACTACAATTGTATAGCTTCTAAGTTATTTTTTTAGTATGTTGCTTGTCTATAGCAGTGGTAATGCCCAGCCTGTAAATCCCGAATGTGCACCAGTCCTTTGTCTGTTTGGGACCCCAGTGTACTACAGGTATAATTCACCACATAGCTTTGAATGGAAAAGTGTCACTTTGCTTCCCTTCTTTCTTTCTTGACCTAGATCTCTAAGCACTTCTCACACTATTGCAAAGCCCCTGTATCTTTGGTAATTCTTTGGCAATTTCCCTCTTACCTATGGCTGAATTTCCTCAAGCTCTCAAACTTTGGTCTTATCTAACAATAGCTCTCCCAAAGCCAAAGCCATGTTTTGGTTCATTAAAGATGCTTGAAATTAATTCCTTCAGGAGGATAATTTCAAGTGGGCTACTTTGATCTCTATTTATGAGTGTACATTTAAATTACTATGCAATCAAAATAAAGATATTGCAATTTTTTTTCTTGTGTCATCTTTTTACCTGGGTCCTTTCTTACCCTTAAAATAATGAGTGCATTTAGCATCTCTGGGAGTTGGGCAGGCCCCTTTCCCCAGTGACCTCTCTAATAAAGTGTTACCCTTGGATTGTTGGTCTCCTAATATAAAAATGAGAAATTCCTTCAGCTTTATAATTTACACAAAACTTATTCCAGAGATGTAAGGCCTCACCTGAGGATGGGCGCTACAGCATGGTGGAGCAATCTGTGACTTCACACTCGTATCATACATAAGCTATTGACTAGCTGTCTTGTCATGAGGGGAAAACAAATCCAGTCATTTGTCTACATCTCTGTACACTAGCTCTTCAAGCCTGGATTATTACCATGTCTGTGTGATTTTTCAAAATACTTTAAATCAAGTTGTTTTGTTAGTGGGAATGAAAATTGAGGTTATCTCCAATCTGTTACATTGGGAATTACACTAGGTAAACAGGAACACAGGTGCTGTGAGCAGTGTTAGCATCTGATGTCTCTGATCCTCTGAATAAATGGAGAATTCTCACCCTGCCTAGGTCAGGTTATGAGGCTGAAATGAGAGAATGCATATGGAAGCACTTTGTAAACTACAAAATGTTATCTACATTGAAAACATTATTATTATTTACCCCAAGTCCTAGCAGTCACCTTGCTTTATAACTGTGCCATTGGGTGATGGCTGGATGAGAGACATTATGTATCAGTGTTTACTAAATAGCCACAGCATTCGGTGAGGGCTGAAAAGAACTGAAGTAATATGGTTCATCTGTACCCTTCAAGGTCCAGATCTAACAATTCCTCAGTGAAGACACTTCTGATTTCTCCAGTCAGAAAGAATCTTTCCCTCTTTGAAACTGAGGAGCTTAGTCTCCACTTTTGTGGTATTAATTACTTCCTATTTGGTACTATAGTCATTTTTGTTACAGGTTTCCCCTATAAGATCCATTTCTTTTCCTTATTTCAGGCATGTAACATGGGTCCATTGATGGGTAAGAAAGTGTAACTTATCAAATGTGACTTTCAAAAATAAACAATAACTGAGTCAATGAAATTCTAGAAATAAGTGTTGCTCTAAAAAAGTCATATAAGAATAAGTATATGCAATGGAGAGAGAGATACCCTATAAATCCTCCAAATGTTCCTGTTTGTGGATGTTATACTGATTGCATTAGGCTCCAGAACATTATATGGCTTCCTAGATGAGATCCATGAGTACTTAAAGGAGATCATATTAACACAGGAAAACTGAATTTGTTATCCAAATCATGATAGGCAGTTGGATGACCAATTCATTGAATCAGCATATCAGTAGTACACATACCTGGAACAAGCACTGAAGATGAATGGTAAATGGAACTCTCCACTGAATAATTCAGTTCAACAAACATTAAGCACCTAGTATGTGTCAAGCACTGTGCTAGGCACTGAGGATCCAAATAAAAAAAAAAAGCTAGTCCTTGCCCTTGAGCTGACAATGCAACAGAGGAAGATAACATACAAGAAGTTGGAAAAAGGTGGGGGGGACCACAAGGGGTAATCGAGCTGGGAATATATTGTTTTGTGTAGTTGGAACCAAACAAAGCTGTAGACATAGAGTCAATTGGAAAGCCCAAATGCTGTCCTCTAATCAAAGGGGAGAGGAGTCTGAGGGATCTGGAAGGAATTAATTCAATAATATGGGGTAGAGATTTGGAGTGATCAGCTTATCCTGAGAGGAGCATCTTGTTCCCTGGAACTGAAACCAAGCAGAAAAGTAGAATAAGAGGAAGGGAGTGAGCTGATGTAATTTAGAAAGTGATACAATGCCTTGAATGCTGTTCCCTGGCTCAAAATAAATATCTTTGTAATAAATATATGTTCATCTGACAATGCTGCATGTTTGTGAATATTTGAGCATTTCAATCCCAGAAGAATCAAAGTTGCAGGTGACCCAAAAGGCAATGAAAAAATGCATGGGGAGTACAAATTGGCTACAACTTGTTTCCACTGATGACACAAGATGCAGTGTAATGAACATCAATAAATATGACTGGAAGAGGAAGTAGGTGGGCTGGTTTTTATGAGAAAGGGATAACAGATGGGCAGGCAAAGTGCTCAGCTGATAACCACAAGATAGAAAAAAGGTCTAGGAGAAGAAAGCCAAGAAAACCTCATGGTTTTTGATAGATTCTTTAGTGGAGGACCTATGGGAAAACACATACAAAAATGGAAGCATATAGTAGCTTGCACTCTGCACCACTAAAGGGAACATCTATGTTAATGAGATCACCAATACATTGGAATATATATTTGCTCAATATACTTAGATTTTTTTTTTTAACAACTAAGCATTTTGTTCCTCCATTATGCCAGATGCCCTCAATCAAGGAACCAAAGGCTACCTAGGAAAATAATCTCGTAAAAACACATCAATGCCCTACATTCTTCTTGGGATTCTAGGTGAATTCAATTTCACTTTAATAGAGCAAACACCAATCTGTCTCTAATTTCACTGCTTCTCCATTCCTGGTCATTACCGCCTCAGTTGCAAGAGGGATACACTCACATTACCTTTTCCTGCACCCTCATCCTTGTTGTAAACAATTCTACTCTTCCTTGTAACCAATCCTGGATGATTCATCTTTCATTAAATCCATTTCACCATGCCCTTTGGAACCCCAGTTCTATTCACAAAAACAAAAACTACCTAACAGCCTATAATTTCTCAAACAACATTAATTTGACTTATTCATTTTAAGTAAAATCTGATCATTCATTCTCTGAGATGCAATCTTTTCCAATAGAAGCTACTCCTTCCACTATCCCTGACTTTCAGGGCCAAAAAGAAGGTAGATATATTCATTTCTTCCCCTTCTCTTATTTCTCTTCCCTCTTTTGAGGTATAATAATCCCTCAAAAAGACCTTTTTATTCAACACCCATGTTCATTTATAGCATTTTCTACCCACACTAATTATTTTCCTCTATGAATATCCAGTTCATTCTCCCAAGCTCCTCAATAACTTTAGTACCTGGGGGGGGGGCGTGGAATCAAGATGGCAGAGTAGAAGGATGGTCTTACTCTAACTCTTCCTCCATAGCCCATAAAATACCTAAAAAATGACTCTAAACAAATTCTAGAGCAACAGAAGCCACAAAATGATAAAGTGAAACAGATTTCCAGCCTAAAACAGCCTGGAAGGCTGATATGAAAGGTCTATTGCACCAGTCTCAGAGCACAGCACAGCCCAGCCTGGGTCATGCAGCACAGACAGTTCTGGAACTGGCTTCCAGGCATGGAATCACGGGGAGTAGCTGCGGTTCCGAGATTTCTCAACCCATAAATGCCAAAGATAGCTTCAAAAGTTAGTAAGAAAGCCCTTTTACCTGGATGAGAGGGGAACAAGGACAGGCCCTAGTTCTGGCCCCAGGGCAGCAGCAGCCCCTGCACCAGTAGCATCCACTTTTGGAGCCCTTGGCCTAAAGATCCTAGGGGAATCAAGCAGCTGATCTGAGTCTCAATTCTGAGTGGTTGTCCTGGGGTGAGGAGGAGTACTGGCATGGCAGAGCTGGTGGCAGATGTGGACAGGTAATCCTACTTGCAGTTCCAGGACAGAAAAGAGTGCTTTAGGTTGCTCACAGACCAGAGTGCAGTCCAAGAGAGGATCCCTTGATTGTGCCACCTTGGAGGAACTGAGAACTTACATGTCCCTAGAGATATCTCAGAGAACAGCTACACAAAACCTCTAAAGCCTAGGATAGTATACCCATCACTTGATAATGGACTCAAAATTCAAGTAACTGGCTGGGAAAATGCCCAAAAAGAGGGAAAAAAATAAGACTATAGAAGGTTACTTTTCTGGTGAAAATGTATTTACTCTCATCCTTTTGCATGAAGAAGAGCAAAGTTACCATCAGAAGAAGACAGTAAGATGAAGGTTTCTGTATCAAAAGCCTCCAAAAAAATATGCAATGATCTCAGATCATGGAAGAGCTCAAAAAGGATTTTGAGAATCAAGCAAGAGAAGTGGAGGAAAAATTGGTAAGAGAAATGAGAGCAATGCAAGAAAACCATAAAAAGTGAGTCAACAGCTTGCTAAAGCAGACCCCCAAAAATGCTGAAGAAATTAATACCTTTAAAAATAGACTAACCCAAATGGCAAAAGAGGTCCAGAAAGCCAATAAGGAGAATGCTTTAAAAAGCAGAATTAGCCAAATGGAAAAGGAGGTTCAAAAGTTCACTGAAGAAAATAGTTCCTTAAAAATTAGAGTGAAGCAGATGGAAATTAAGGATTTTGTGAGAAACCAAGAAATTATAAAATAAAACCGAAAGAATGAAAAAATAGAAGACAATGCAAAATATCACATTGGAAAAACAACTGACCTGGAAAATAGATTCAGGAGAGATAATTTAAAAATTATTGGTCTATCTGAAAACCATGATCAAAACATGAACCTAGACATCACCTTCCAAGAAAAATCAAGGAAAACTGCCCTGGTATTCTAGAACCAGAGGACAAAATAGAAATGAAAAGAATTCACCAATTACTTCCTGAAATAAATCCCCAAAGGAAAACTCCTAGGAATATTGTAGCCAAATTCCAGAGTTCCCAAGTCAAGGAGAAAACATTGCAAGCATCCAGAAAGAAACAATTCAAGTATTGTGGACATACAATCAGGATAACACAGCATTTAACAGCTTTTACACTAAGGGATTGAAGGACTTGGAACAGGATATTCCAGAAGTCAAAGGAACTAGGATTAAAACCAAGCATCACCTACCAAGCAGGCTCTCATCACCTCATACATACCTGGACCTACTTGTGGGTTGGTCTCTTTGCCTCAAGACTTTCCATCTCCATCCATTCTCCAATCCATTATCCACTCAGCTGTTGAAATTATCTTCCTAAAACATAAGTCTGACCATATCACACACACATGACCCCATTCATTATACTCTAGCAGCTCCCTATTACCTCCAGGATCAAATATAAATTCTCTGTTTGGCTCTCAAAGTCTTATATGACCTGGCCTTTCCTCCCTTTACACTCTTCTTACATCTCACTCCCCTCCACATACTCTGTAAAATGGCCTCCATGCTCTTTTTAGTACACTATACTCTATTTTCCAATTCTTAAATATTATCATTGGCTGTCTCCCATTCCTGGGATATTCCTCCTCCATATCTTCACCTAGTTTCCTTGGCTTATTTCATGTTTCAGCTAAAGGCCTACCTTCTGCAAGAAGCCTTCCCCAGTTCTCTTTAGTCTTAGTGCGTTCGCTCTGAGACTATCCCCAGTTTATCCTGTATATATTTGTATGTAGCTGTTTCTATGTTGTCTCCTACATTAGACCAAGTTCTTTGAATGCCAGGACTGGATTTTTGTTTGTTTGGTTTTGTTTTTTGTCCTTTCTCTGTATTCCCAGCGCTTAGTAAAGTGCCTGGCACATACTAAGAGCTTAGTAAATGATAGTTGATTGACAGACCTGTTAGATTATGGGAAATACTGTGGAAATGGCTTATCTAGACATCGGTGAAGTTTTATAAATTATCTCATACTATTCTTTGTGGAGATGATAGAAACTTACAGAGTACATAGTAATGCAACCAAATGGATTCAGAACTAATTAGAACTAATTGGAGGACTGGACTAAAAGAAATGCTAATGGGTTAGTGGCACTATGGAAGGATGTCTCCAGTGGAATACCCTAGTAACCTGACCTTGGCTGTTAAACACTTCTATCAATGCCTCGGATAAAGGCATAGATGGCAGACTCATCAAATTGTCAATAACACATAGCTGGTAGGGATAGTAACACAGTGGATGACAGAGTTGGTATTCAAAAGAAACCTGAAAGGTTAGAGCATTGAACTGAATCTAGCAAGATGAAATTTAACAGGCATAAATGTAACGTCTTTCACTTGAATACAAAAAGTGAACTTTACAAATACAAGGTAGGGCAGGCATGCATGGTATGTGGGATGACAAACTCAATACGAATCAGCAACCAAAATAACTGATTCCATCTTTGGTTACTTTAAAATAGGGATGGCTTCCCAGACCAAAGAAAGAGTTAAATAACTTCCTTCTTTTTGATGGAGAAGTTGGGAATATGGCTTCTGAATGTTGTATATGCTGTCAGATACACTGCATCAATTGGTTTTGTGTAACTATCTAAGACAAGAGAGGGCTATATGACCATAGAAACTGACTATGACGTGAAGAACAAAAGACATTACAAAACTTTAAAAGATACTTAAGGGGCAGCTAGATAGTATGGTGACTAGAGCGCTGAACTTGGAGTCAGGAGGACCTAAGTTCAAACCGAGTCTCAGATATCTGACACTTTCTAGCTGTTTGACCTTGGGCAAGTGACTTAACACCAATTGCCTTGCTTCAACCCACCCCACCACCGCCCCGCCAAACAAAAAACTTATTAAAAAAAATAAATAAAAGATACTTAAGTAGTCCTACCTTCTCTCCGCTGACTCATTATCTACTACCATCATCACTGAGGGTCATCAATCATATTCCATCTTTTATCTTCTTTTTGATCTCAAAACAACCTTTAAAAAATGTTTTGCAATCTGTGGCTGTGATCACCAGATTTTAGCTAGGAACAGGCTTGACATCCTGACATCACAAGATTACATCATTATTTTGTTTTCATCTGGAGTTACCTGTACTTGTTTCCATCTTCCTTCATCTCAAAAATAGTTTACTTTAAAAGTATTAAGTACTAATAAAAATAATCAAATAAACATGCAAAATGAAACATAAAAGTTTATATAAATCTTTTGCATTTAATGAAATAGACACCAAATTAATAGCAACACACAAAAATATATTTGTTCTATGTTCCTTCATAGTGTCCTCCTGAAGCTTTGTTAACTTTGGTTTTGTTTTCCATCTTTAAATTATAGCTATCATTAGTTTACATGTTCTTCTGGCTCTGATGATCTCACTTTGTATCATTCTATATGGAATTTCCCATGTTTTCTGATATTCTTTATGTTTGTTGTTTTATGGTGCCATAATATTTCATTATATTAGTATACCGCCATATGCTCAGGCATTCTTCAATCACTGAATATGTAGGTAAGTTTCTAGGTTTTTGCTATTACAAATAAAGCAGCTATGATTGTTTTGGGGTTAAATATTTTTTTTTCTTTTTCTGCAATTTTTTTTAGGAATAAAATCCTAGCTATTGAATAGTTGGGTCAAAGGGCATGATCGGTCTTGTGACTGATTACATATTATCATATTAAAGATAGGGCTTATAACTTTAATTTCATTATGCTTTAATTTCATAAATAGAGAGAACTCTCAAATGAGAAAACTACCCCTACCAATGCAGTTCAGCACCGTCTCAGCAATTTTTAATCTTAAAGTGTTCCCTAGACCACTGAGAGGATAGATTTTTTTTTCAGACTTACACAGTCAATATCTTTCAGAAGTAAGATTTATAACCAGATCTTTCCTGAACTGAGAGCAGCTCTCTAACCACATATGTCACTGTGTCTGATTATTCTCTCTCAAAAGTTAGTAGGTACCATTCTGTAATACTTCCAAAAATATAATAGAATACTTTTATCCACATTCCCATCAATGTTGAATTCTATCCATTGTTTTTTGTTGGTTTGTTTTGTTTTGTTTTGTTTTTTTGCCATTTTTGCCATTCTACAAAATATAAGGTTGTATAGAGACTTGACACAACTAGGTGGTTCAGTGGATAGAGTGTTTGACTTGGATTCAGGAAGACTTTAGTTCAGATCTATCTTCTACTTACTAACCATATGACCCTGGGTAAGTCATTTGATGTCTGTTTCAATTTTCTCATGTGTACAATGGGGATAATAACAGCCCTGTACCTCCCAAGATGAAGACAAAATGAATGCGTAAAATGAAAATATTGCCAAAGTACATTGTAAACTTTAAAGCACTATATGAATGCTCTATTATTGTCATTTTATCTTAAGGTCATCTTGAGTTGTATTTCCCTGAATATTAAGGAATTTGCTATGGGAAGTATGTATTTATATTTCTATATATATATATTGCCTATATACGTATACATATGTACATACACACATATGTGATGTAGATATATCTAAGTATTTATTAAACACTTTCTATATGTCAGACAGTATGCTAAATCCTGGAGATAGAGGAACAAAAACCATACAGTGCCTGCCCTCGAAGAGGTTACATTCTATTAAGGAAATAACATATACATATAAAAATATATGCAAAATATATATGAGATTGTTTTAGGGAGAGGCACTAGTATATAGTGGGATCTGGAAAGACTTCATGTAGGAGGTGGGATCCATTTGAGCTGAACTTTGAAGGAAACTCAGTATTCTAAATGGCAGAGGCAGGAAGGAAAGGCATTCAAGGGATGGATGAGAACAGCCTGTGCAAGGGTACTGAGGTGGAGAAGGAATGTCACATGTGGGAAACAATAACAAAGTCATCTTGGCTAAACTATAGAGCACATGAAGGAACCTACACAGATCAACTAGGGCCAGGCTGTGAGGTCTTTAAAAGCTGAATATAGGAGCCAATACATGATTGTAATTGACAATAGGGATCCACTGGAGTTTACTGAGTAGGGAAGTAAGATAGAACTATGCTTTAGTAATATCACTTCGGTATTTGGGAAAGGGAAATGTGCTGAAGAGGTGGGAAACTTGAGTCACAGAGCCCAACTGGTTCAGTTGTTTTTCAGTTGTCTGTCTCTTGATGACCCCCACAAGGGGTTTCATTGGTAAAAATACTGGGATGGTTTATGATCTCCTGTCCCAGCTCATTTTACAGAGGAGGAAACTGAGACAAATAAAGCTAAGTGACTTGTCCAGGGCCACCCAGCTATTAAGAATTTGTGATCAGATTTGAACTCATGAAGAGTCCTCCCTCTAGGTCTGGCACTCTATCTTCTGAGCCAAATAGCTGCCCTTGAAGATCAATTAGGCACTGTAATACTCCAGACCCGTACAGACTCCAGATAGCAGACTTTTATCTCATGTTTTCATTGCAAATATTCTCCCAATCTTTTTTCTTTTAATTTTAGAGGAATATCTTTTTGCATAGGTCAAGTCTTCGGCAAGTATTTATCATCTACTATGTGCCAGGCATTGTACTAAGGGCTAGATATATAAAGATAGACAAAAGCCAATCCCTACTCTCAAGGAATTTATGGTCTAATGGGAGAGACAACATACAAATAACTATGTAAAAATGTACAGGATAAAATGTGGATAATCAACAGTCAGAAGGCACTAGCGTTAAGGGGGATTAGGAAATACTTCCTGCAGAAAGTGGGATTTTAACTGGACTCAGAGGAAGCCAGAGAAGTCAGAAGACCAAGGTAGGAAGGGAGAGAATTTCAAGGATGGGAGACAACCAGTAAAAATGCTCAGAGATAGAAAATAGAGTGTCTTGTACAGGGAACAGCAGGAGGAACAAAATCCTATAGATCTTTTTATACCTATGGATATTTTTACCTATAGCTAGTTTTAAATTTTACTTTGTTCGTGAGCTTCACGTGTATCTACATTGGTCTCTTTAGATACCTTATCTTTCTCATCACAATCAGGTTTGTTTCATCAGAATTTTCCTCTTGGGACCACTGTACCTGCCTAGGGACATCTCTCTAAATTCTATGAAATCTGTTTTCCCCAAATCTAGGATACATGTTAATCCACCTTACTTACCATTTATAACTTACTGTTATAAACTAAGGCTGAGTGGTTACTTCCTTCTAAGGTTTTCATGTGATCTGAATCTGGTCCACAATAGCAAGTTCTCTTGCCACTTCTTTTCTTTTTTGAAGAATGAAATCAGCATTAAGAAAAAAAATTAATATTAGGTGCTCTGTTTTAGTTCAGCCTCAAGTTCAAATTCTGATCTATTGGGATTATAAGCCTAAATAAGTCATTTCCTCATTTTTCAGTCACTTGTAGTTTTTTGTGAAATGACTTGTGTTGCAAGGAAAGTTCTTAGCAAATCTTAAAAGCAATAAAGAAATGAGTTGTTGATTTTCCTACAAGTATTGTTCTTAATATACACTATTATCCCACTGCTCATTTTACCTAATCTGTTAATTTTATATAAGTTATGTCCTTCCATGGTCAAGTTCTAGTCATGAGTCACATCCTACCAAATCTCAATGATACCCAAGAAGCTGAATCTACCTCCTTGCATTAAGATATCTAGTGCAGTTTTTTAACCAAAATTTTGTTATTTGTTATTTATTCAGACATCTGAAGTTTTGGGTTTTATTGATGTCCCTCTTCTTGTATATTGTGAATTATTTGTCCTCTTCACTGATATTTATCTTTCCACATGCTCACTTCTGTGATATCTAGTTTGCCAGATATATGAGCACTTATCACCTTCCTCTTTCATTTTCAGTTTTAAGTCTGCGTGATTAGATTTATGTGTCCAGTTAAATATATTTTTTTCCAGCTCTCATTAGAAAGCTCATTCCCAGACAACAACTTCTTTGGAAATTGTTCAATTCTCAAATCTATATTTCTCTTCTGAAGCTTCTAGTTTTACACTCATAAATTCACAACCTTTTCATCTCCTCAAATTGTTGTCTTCCCTTTCACAGTTACCCCTACTTCCTCATCTCCAATCTATTTATTAACTCTTGGCGATTTGTTTTCCAGCCCCACTAGACTGTTGAAATTGCTCTCACCAAGATTTTCCATGAATTCCTGAGCAACAGCACCCACTGCCAAACATGAGGTCCCTTTCCTAGTCCTCATCTCCCTTGACATCTCTTCACCTTTTGACCTTGTTTGGTTTCACCAGTATCCTCCTGGTACCATCTCTTCCTTTGACTTCCATTCCCTCAATGAACACATCATTCTTCCTAATAATCTGGAAAGCAATTGCTCTTCTTTGGTTGAGCACCCCCTACGTATTTTCTGCCCGTCTCTGTAGTTTACTATAACAGTATCCATGCTCTTCACAAACGCCATAACTGAGATTTGGAGAGGCAAGTCTTGGATTCAAGGTAGTCCTTGGCTTGAATCTTGACTCTGCATCATGGACAAGTTGCAACCTGAGTCTCAGTGTCCTCTTCTATAAAATGGGGATAGTAACAACCCTAGTATCAACCCTTACAGAATTGTTGGGAGGTTCAAATAAGATAATATACGTTAAGCCTGTTAAAATTTCATGGGATTCTTAAGAGCCAAAATTTTCTCTTGCTTTTGGTGCTAGTTTGGGGGCCCCTATTGCCTTCGAGGGGCTTAATTGTCAGTAGTTCCTAAGAGATACTTTTATCTGTATTGGGCTTTTCTCTTACTCCAGGAGAATACTTGCAGCTTTGATCCATAATTAGCAGGTTTCAGCCAAAGCTGAAATGAAAACAGAAACTAAGCACAGCTGTTGTCTCATGAAGGTCTTAAGTAGAAATCCAGCTTCCTCTCTCTCCTTCCTTTTCTCTCTTTACTCAAGTGATCAGACTTCCAACACCTTACACTTGCTTCCAACCTCTTTGCTGTCTCAGCATCTTTATTATACAGTCCAATATATGCACATAAAGATGTCTTTGTTTGAACCCTTGTGCATCCTAAATGTAAAACTTTTGAAAAGTTCCAATGTTCCCCTTCTTTACACTTTTGGCTCTCACCTTTCAAAGGCCCTGACTTCCTTTTGGGGGAAACAAACATTTATTAATTGCATGGTGTTAACCTGAAATTGTAACGAAAACAGTCAATACAACAAAATAGAGGTCTTTAATCGGGACAAGGAGTTGCGGCTTGCAGTACTGCACAGCAAGTGCTGGGGTACCGAAGGAGGGGTTCTGGGAACAGAGTTTACATAGAACACTGAGGCAGAGAGAATGACAGCGGTCGCTGGTGGAAGGGGTTAGGTATCTCACAGTATCACCACATAATTTGTTTTCTATACCATGCAAAAGTCTTAAAGAAAGCTTGGGAATCTGGAGAGGGGAGAGTTTAAGAGATTTATAAAATAATCAGAAGCCAGAGTGACAATGTCTGGTCAGCCCCAGGCAATTCATTGGCTTGGGAACTTAAACCAGGTCAGTCAGGATCAGCCAATTCTCAGTCAATCATGTTTGTCAATGGCATTATGCCAAGGGCTTATTTAATTGTCACAACACCCCTGCCAGGTAGGGGCCATTATTATTCCTATTTGACAGCTGAGGAAACTGAGGCAACCAGAGTTAAGTAACTCACCCAGAGCCACACAGCTAGTAAGTGTCTGAAGCCAAATTTGAACCCAGGAAGATGAGTCCTCCTGACTCCAGGGCCAGCACTCTGTATACTGTGGCACCACCTAGCTGCTTCCTTTCTATCATATTGCAAAACAAAGCTCCTCTTACTGTTAGGTGGTTTATAGATGTCTCATTTCATATCAATCTTGAATCTGAACTACTAGACTATAATCTTTCCTAGTTTTCAACACCAGCCCCAGGCACCTCACTATATCATCTTGGCAAGCTGTGCCTGACTGCTGCTATGTACTTTCCTAACCTGGATTGGCAGCTTCTACTCAACTGACCCATTATGACACCTATCAGATGTACTGCTGTACCAGTCCTCCCACTTTCCACCTCTTGTCTGGGAACTGTAATCAAATCAATACCATCATTTCTTAAAGAAAGAATTCAACTGATTGATCAAGTCTTAGAGATGGCTTTCTTGCTTTTTAGGGAAAGAAATTAGCTTAATCTACCAAGAAGAGACTTTTGTAGAGACTACTTCTACCACATTTGGCTAGATGGAATGTTTTTTCATGTTTTTAATAAACTTTCCTTCATATTAAACCTCGGCTCCCCCGGTGGGGGGAAACAACTTTGTACATATTTTGTTTTTATTTAAGCATGTACATGTTGTCCCTTCTCTGCCAATAAAATATAAGCTTGAGGGAAAGGATTGCTATATTCTATCTTTGCATCCCTTTCACTTAACATGATACCTGGCACAGTAAGTGCTTAAAAATTCTTGTTGAATTGTCCATCCTCTAAGGCACTCTCCTATCTCTCCTAATGACTTAGTCTTTCTCTCTAATTCAACACCAGCCTTCATAGTTGGTGACCAGTGTTCACATTGATGACTCACTCATTTATCAACCTCAACTTCCATGACTATTTTTAAAGGTCAAGTTGGCCCTTCTCTTTGAAAGGTCAACCCCTCTACATTCAGGCTACAACCTTCCTTTCCAGTCTTATATCACATCCTTCTCCATGAGTTTTGCTTCTTGTCCAAATGGACTACTTACTGATTGTTCTGATTTAATCAGTGTGGCAGTGGTAAGGTAATGGATAGAGCTCTGACATTGGAGCCAGAGAGATTTATGATTAAATCCCAACAGTCACTTACTAATTATATGATCATACAACATAGGCAAAGCGCTGAACCTCTCTAAACCTCAGTTTCCTCACTTGCAAAATGGGGGAGGTGATATTAATCTCACAGGGTAGTTGTAAGGACCAAAAAAGATGACATATGTAAAGTATCTTACAAATATTCTTAAAGTGTCAGGTATTATTATGTATCTCAGGCCTACTGCCATGTCTAAAATGCTCTCCCTTTCATTTGTTTGTTCATTCATTCATTCAGGAAGCATTTATTAAGCACCTCCTTTGTGCCAATCATTGTACCAGGGTTGGGGATTCACAACAGAAAGGAAGCAGTCTTGGCCTTCAAAGAGCTTATATTCTATTGGCTAAGGAAGAGCACGTACACAAAAAGGCAAATACAATATATTTACAAAGTATTCTTGGGGGCTCATGGGCTCTAGTAACTGGAAGGTGGCACTTGAGCTGGGTTTTGAAGGATGCCACAGAGTCTTTGGGGCAGAGGTGAGAAGAGAATGCCTTCCAGGCATGGAGGATAGCCTAAGCAAGGGTATGTCTGAGGGAGATGTATGGGAAACAAGAAGTAAGCCAGTCTGGCTGAAACATAGAGTGTGCATAGGGAATTAATGTGCTGTAAGCCTGGACACTCGGCTGAAGCCAGATTGCAAATCACTTTAAAAAGGCAAAAGGAAGAGGTTGTATTTTATCCTAAAAGCAACAGGGAGCCACTAAACTTTTTTGAGCAGGGTAATGCTATGGTCAGACCTTTACTAGACAAGGTGGCTCTGGATAGAGTGCTGTCTCTGCAGTCAGGAAAGCCAGAATTTGAAACCAGCTTCAGATACTTATCAGCTACGTGGACTGGGGCAAATCACTTCACCTCTGCTTGCCTCAGTTTCTTCATCTGTAAAATAGAGGATAATAAGAGTATATATTTCCTAGTGTTTTTTTGAGGATCAATATTTGTAGAACACTTAGCACATAGGAGTGCCTGGCATATAGGAGGTTCTATATAAATGCTAGCTATTTTTATAACATTAGTAATATTCACTTGGCATCTATGTAGAGGATATATTAGAGAGAGGAGAGACTGGAGGCATGAGTCCAATTAAAAGGTTATTGCAATAGTAGAGGCAAGAAGTAATGAGAGCTTGAACCAGGGGTGGCTATATAAGTAGACAGAAGGGAATAGATTTGAGAGATTTTGGAGGTATAATTCAACAAGATTTGGCAATTTATTCGATATAATGGGTGAGGGTGAAATCAAAGCGTAGAAGACAGAAAATTTGTATGAACTGATACAGAGCTAACAGAAACAGGAGAACAATTCATCCAATGACGGGAATATAATACAAACAAAAAACTTTGAAAGACTTAGTAACTCTGTCCAACACAATGGTCAACCACAATTCCAAAGGATTCAAGATGAAACATACCAGCCTCCTGATAGAGAGGTAATGGATTCAAAGTATACAGATTGAGATTTATTTTTAACTTGACCAATATGGGGAATTTATTTCGCTTGATTATTCATGTTTGTAAGAAGAGTTTTTGTTTTTCTTGCTTTTTCAATTGGGGGAGCTCCGGAGATAGAAAGGAGAAAATGAGAATCTGAAAATAAAATAAAATTTAATTAGAATTTTTTTTAAAAGAAGATGAGATTGAAGCCTTGGGTGTCTGACAGAACAGTGGTTCCTTCAACAGAGAAAGGCAAAATAGGTACCCAGAAGGGTTGGGGTGCGTAAGGTGGGAAGGGGGTAATTAGGATTTAAAACTAAAATAAAATTTAATTAGATTTTTCTTAAAGAAGCCTCGAAAATGATTTTAATATTGGAAGGCTTGGGTGACTGGGAGAACAGAGAGACTGTCAGTTGTTGTGTTTGTCTTTCGTTTTTTGAAGAGGGCCATGACATCAACAGGGAAACACAGGTGGCATGGGGGTAGGAGGGAAGATAATGTAACGACTTCTGTTTTGGACACATTGACTTTGTGACATTTGGCTTAAAGGGTATATAATTTATATCCGAGTGGCAGCTGGTGGTACCAGACGGATAGAGTTCAGGAAAGACTAGAGTTGAATACACATGTGAGTACGTGCATTGTATAAATTATGTATGTGTGTGTGTGTGTATAGTATATAATACATGTGCATTCCATTCGAATCTTTCCTGAACTCCTCCAGCTGCCAATAGGCTATCATCTCTGAACAGAGATAATTGTTGAATCTATGGAAGCCGATGGGTTTACCATGGAACATGTAGGGAAATAAAAGCAGAGAGAACAGTGTCTGGTCCACAGCAGGCGAATGATCGATGCGGGTCGAATGAATGAGCTAACCGGTAAGTTCAGGTGTCTACCTGCCCCACACCGGCTAGGTGACCTTGAGATGGCTTGCCCTCCCTGTCCATCGAAGGTGATGGGATCAATGTTCACTTCTAAGGGGGGTTCGGAACACCTGCAAACAGAGGTCCCCGGCACCCCGTCTGGTCCAGCCCAGGCCAACCCAGGCCAGCCACACCTCCGGCCACAGGCGGCCCTCCCGGCAGCCCCGGCTCAGGGCCCCGCCCTCTCTCAGGATTGGCTGCGCCGGGCCAAGCTTTGCGCTCGGTGATTGGCCGCGGTGACCGTCGGTCCGCCGATCTGGGCCCCCGGCTGCTGAAGACGGAGCCATGAGCGGAAGGGCCTGAGCTCGGCTCCCAGCTTCGGCCTCGCACCCACTGCGGCGGCGGCGGCGGCCCGGGAGCTGGGGCTGAGCCCTGAGCGCCGCCCGCCCGCCGGCCCAGACAGCCGCGGGGAGGGCAGGTGAGGCGGCAGGGAGGCGGGGAGTGGTCGGGCCGGGGCGCGAGCCCTGGACTGGGAGCCGGGGTCCGGGACCCGGGACCCGAGACCCGAGCGGGGTGGGGAGTGAGGCGCTGGGTCCTCCTGGGAGGAAGAGGAGGGGGAGGAGGGAGAGCGCGAGCCTTCGGCTGGGCCCGGGGGGCTGCGGCAGCAGGGGCAGGGCCGGGCGAGCTGCGGGCCCCGGGAGGCCGGCTGCTCCTGGCACCGCGCCCCGCTCCTCCTCCCTGCCCGGAGAGTGCCGCATTCTGTCTGTCGGAGGCGCCGGAGGGACCCGCGCCGGTGCCAGCGCCGCGGAGCCGGGCCAAGGCTGGGTCCGGGGTGCAGCATCGCGAGGCGGGACCCCAGCGCCGCCTCTCTCGCCCCGTCTGCCTGTGTGACCTTGGGCCGGCCCCTGCCGGCTACTCTTTGGCACTCCGTAAAACGAGGGGTTTGGCCTCAGCGACCCCAAGACCCCGCTAGCCCCAGATCTCTGCATCCCATCCCCCTTGGGGCTGCCGGACACCCAGGTACGCCTGTGTGCCGCCCTGGTGCCTCCCTTCCCAGCTGTCATTCTTGGGCTTCCTCTTTTCCCCTCCCCCCGTGTAGAGCCTCCCTGGGGACCACTGCCTCCCACTCCACAGTCCTGTACTTGATCTTGAAGCGCTTGTGCTTTTCATCCCTCCCTCATACTCATTCAGTGAAAAGGTAAAGTGAGGAAACCGTACCTGTCACCTAGATTGAAGTCTCCTCTCTTCCCCAAATTCTTCAGTTATTATTGAAGAATTGCTTAGGATAGCAGACTCAGCCGTAAGTGACCCTAATTCATATTAGTACTAGTGTGTAAAGTGTTTGACTTCCAACAACCCTGGGAAGTAGGTAGAGCTCGAGTTATTCCCATTTTACAGAGTAGGGAACTGTGACTCAGAAGTCTTAAATGATATGCCTGAAGTCACACAGTTTAGCAAGAAGCAGAATGGAAATCAAACCCTGGTCATCTTGGCATAGCTTCTAGGAACCTTACCGTCCACCAGTTTCTCAGACTATTTGTATTGAACAGGATTTGTAGAGAGCTGGAATGAGGGAGTGAGGCCTTAGGCAAAGTGGTATTATTGCTCCTGTGGACCCCTCATCAGCATTAGTACATTTTGAGCATCTTGAATTAGGTATTTTCCCAGTTTCTTCCTAGGGAACCTGGTAGGCTATCTAAGTGAGGCAGAAAATGTCTTCCAGGAAGAACCTTGTCTGCTTATTTCAAGCAGAAATTTAGGGTTGTTTAACAACAGAAATGATTTGGCTCTTAATTTAAATATCTTATTTCAGATTAACTTTTATGTGGATTTAAGTACATGACCTCTTAAAAATTTTCCCCCCAGTTCTGCCCGGCTCTTGATGGCTCTTTAGCACGATGAAATTCATTCTAATTTGCTGCTACTTTTTAGATCCTGATACATTTCCTTTTGTTGGTAAATTTCCAGAACCAATAGTGAGATGAATGTTAACACTGACAATCTTTTAGCCAGTAATTTGCTACAATTTAAGAAAGCATTCAACCCTGATTCAGTTAAGGTTCTTTATTTTTTCAGTGTAATTTTTTTTTTCCTTTCAGAGGTCTCCTTATAAGTTAAAAATCCCATTTTAGCATAGTCTTCCCTGGGGAAATTTTGATTTTCTTGGAACATGTCATTTTATTCTCAAACTGTTACCAATTTAAATAAACCAGATGAAATTATCAGGCCACTTAAATATTAGGTAAATTCATATTTGTCCCAATAGTAATTCAAATCACATTTCTTCCATTTTATAGCATTTGAAATTCATTGACCTAGATGTCACATACAGAACATTTATCAGCCTCTGTCAAAGTTTCCAAAGCTAAGCACAATTTAGGCTTTAATTCCAACTTCTTTTTTCTTTATATTTGCTGATCTAACGGTGAGACCTATTTTTCCAAGTATATGGGGAATAGGATATCTTTTTTTTTACATACTTACCTTAGTGACCAAATTGTAATAACGAAGAGATACATGTTCTTATATGCTATTAACTGTACTAAGAATCTAAATAATTGTCTAAAATCTTGTGAAATTTTGCTAAGTTAAAGTAGGGAAGGGGAAGGAAGTCATGCAGATTTTCTATTGGCATTTGATTTTGAAAAGTAAAATCCCCTTGAGAATAACTCACCTTTTAAGATACCTGTTTCCTTAACACTTGAAGAAATTAAATATTGAATATTAAAGTGGGATTTGATGTACATTTAACTTTATTTTAAATATTCCCTTATTAATCCAGGTGCTTTCCCATATTATTTTTATAATTTCTTATTCTGATATATTTTGTTAGGGTGACTTCCTTAAAACTCTATCTGCCCCCATAGATCCCTATAAAAAGTTAAGCAGTGTACCTAATATAATGGTTTCAATTGACAGTATATGTCATTTTCCATTTTTGTGGTTTATTGTTTAACAAAAATTAAAGATGCATGCTTTAATTTTAATAATTTGAAATCAACATTGTCTATTGTATTTAGCTTTCATTTTACTGCCTTTTAGTGTTACCTTTAATACACAATGACTTTGGATCATAAATTTAGATCTGGAAGATACTTTAAGAGTCCATCAAGTCCTGTTCTTTCATTTTACAGATGGGGAATCTTGTAAATTTGGCAGGGGTTTGGCTTTCTTCACTAAAGGTCTTTCCACATTGCACTGAATTTTTCATATGTTCTGTTTTCTTCTGGTGTACTATCTCACTACATTGATATACGGAACTTCTTTCAGCCATTCCCTAGTCATTGGGCACATAGTTTCTTTCTACTTTTTAACTATTGAAAATACTACTACTAGGAATATTTTGGTACATTTAGGTTCTTTCTGTCATTGATTTCCTTGGGATATACAGCCAGTGTTGAGATTTCTGAGTAAAAAACCATAAATGGTTTATCTGCTTTTTTTGAATAATTCCATCCTCACTAATTCATACCCTCAGTAGTGAAGTAGGGTGCTTTGTCTTTCTTCATCCCTCCAACATATTTTCATTGTTTCATAAGGAAAGACATTTGAGGAAGAGAGAAAGTTGAAGAAATAAAAAAAGAAGTAGTAATTTTCTTGTAACAATAGAGGGAAGAGTCCAGGACTTGGAATTGGAATTTGAATCTTGTTGTCTTCACTGAATATGTGCCCGTGGACCGATTACTTAATATTTCTGCCTTAGTTGTTTTATCTGTAAAATGGAGATGATATCTGTATTACTTCACTCACAGAGTTGTAATAAGATGAAATCATGCGTATCAAGAACTTAGTGAATTTTTAAAGTATTTGTATAAAGGTCAGCTACCAGTAGGCATTAGCAGTTTTCTGTTGTTAATTTACAGTTGTCATCTGGAAATATGTCAACATTAGTTAAACTTGAAATTCACATGTATAGAGTGCTTAAAAGTTTATAGAAAATTTTCATCAGAACTACTATATGAAATAGGTAGCTAGCACAAGTATCATTATCCTCAATTTGTAGATTGAAAAACTAAAGTTAAGTGGATTTACACATTTGATTCTGAAATGCAACCAGTTGTGGACTCTATACTATCTTAGCCCATTGAGGGTTGGGGTGGGGGAAGGATCTTAATCCACAATTCTACATACAATTGAACTTTGATTCAATGACTATGATTGTTTAAAGAATGATTAGTTTTCATACTCTTAAGTTTGTTACAAAACAAAAGCATATCAATCATGCTCTATAACCTTGGGTAGATAATTTCAACTCTGTGGACATAAATCACTCAGATAAAGAGGTGAAACTAGCTGATATTCCAGTCCAGTGCTAAGACTTGACATATTGAGCATTTTCTTTAGTCTTAATAAATATCTAAAATCAAAATTTTAGAGTTGAAATGGGTCTTAAAAATTTAGTCTGCTCATTTTGTTGATGAAGAAACTGAGGCCACGATGGTTAAATGACTTAGCTTGGATTGAGTAATAGTAGCTGAGTGGAAACTAACACTCAAGGTCACTGACCTTGGTGCAGTGTTTTTGCTATTCCTATCTTATGAGTTAAGGATATCCTAGGTTCTAAAGATGTGCTTTTTAGGTTATTTTATATTGCTTATTGTTTCTCAAATCTGTTCATATATTTACTAGTCATTCTATAAGTTCATACACTCTCAGCTAGATTTTGCAGAAAATGCATATTTAGTACGTAAATATGTATGCTATTTAGTGCCCTTCCACTAAAGCTCTACTCTAATACCTTATCATGTATAGAGAGGACTCTGGATTCTTAGGCTGTTCCACCAGAATGAAAGTTCTGACAAGTCCCACTAAACGAGAAAGGCTTAGGGTATTAGTCCAACAACACAGTTTTTGCCTGTTGTTTGAGGACCAGTCTATGAAATTTGAAAAGGCTCATCATCAGAAAGTTGGCTACCATATCGCTGGGATTTTCAATTTGTTTATTTTATTTTTGTTACAGCATTTCATAAAACTATCCATTGAGGCGTGAAAGAGTTGAAGATCTGAAGCAAATTGTGCAGTCACTATTCCTTGGAATATTGAACTAATTAGTATATTTGTAAAGGAAACAGAGTATCATTGTGGTTTAGAGAAGAGCAGCTATCCAGTAGACCAGTAAATATATTTGAGGCCATAAAAATGTTATTGGGCTGAAGGTATTTTTTACCACTTTGCCATTATTTAATAAATTAATTTTAACTGCTCTTTGGGGATAAGGTAGTGTTGGTAGAAACACAATATTAAATAACCTAATGTAATAAAAGTGCAGAAATCAGAGAGCAGTAGTAGAAGAGAAAGGAGAGGTGTTTTGTGTGTGTGAGTGCACACTTGCTTATTTTACCTACTCATGTCATCCTCACAAACATGATGAAACCCAAATTAAATCGATTTCAACCTCTTCCTCCAATGCTGTAGTTTGTATGGAGTGAAGCAAGTCACAGAATTAAAGTTCATAACAAGAATTTAGCCACACCCCATCCCCAGTACTCCTAGGTGATGCATGAGGATGAGTATAGATTCAATCCAAACATCTATAGTTTCTGCCTCACTAGTGTAGTGTAGTCCAAATTGATAATCAGGTTTTTAAAATTGTAAATTCTTGATCAAAGATTTAGGAAAGTAATTTCATCTCTTCCAGTATGCACTAATTGTAGAATTCTCAGTCACTTAGATTCTGGTTTCTCACATTTACTATAGTACAGGAATTGCTCTCCACAAGGCAGAGCAATAATAAAAAGAGCAGCACATTTATACAGTGCCTACTGTGTGCCAGGCACTGTGCTAAGCGCTTTACACGTATTATATGTAATCCGCACCACAACTCTCCAAAGTAGGGGCTGTTATTGTACCATTTTTACAGGTAAGATTTTACCAACAATTGAGGCAAGAGAGATGAAGTGATTTACCCAGCGGCTTACAGCTAGTAAGTACCGGTTGTGTAAGTATAGAACGGGGGAGATAAGATTTCTCAGCAGTAGGTGGCACATGAGGGCACACCTTATTTGAATTTGATCCCAAAGTTTATATGAGACTGTGATGTAGCTACCAAATGAACTGACAATTACAAGCTGTCCTAGCAGGACAGTATACATTTCACTGACAATCCCACCATATTCTGATCTCATACAAGAAGTCCTGTATCTCTTTTAGTACATATTTTACGTGTATCCAGAGAAAGGATACAGTATGATGAAGAAACCATACCATTGACTTACAATGGAAGGAATAGGTTATGTTTAGCTTAGGAAAGAGAAGATAAAGAGTTGATGTGGTAGCTAAATTCAGATATTTGAAGGGTTGTTACATAGATGAGAAATTAGGCTTATTCTGCATTTCTTGAAATTTCTAATCCAATTTAAATTGTATAATATAATTTTGGCTTACTATATAAGGAACTTTCTAACCTATAGAATTCTGTAACATACTGCAAAAGGGATTCTCCTTAAGGCTAAGGTTTTACTACATTGTATTTAAGGCCCCTTCTAATGCTAATATTGTATGATTCTGATGGAAATGAAGAAGAGTGGTATAGAAAGCTCTTAGTGCAGCTCCAGATAGCTAAGAACTGCCTGTTGAGCTTGGTGTCTGTCTCCTAACATCTTCACAAGTATTTTTTGTCTGGTGTAGTAGTTAAGAGAGCCAATCCAGAGAGACTTGGATTCAAGCCCTGACTCTGAAACCCACAATACTGGCAGTGTGACTCTGGCCATGTCACTTAACTTCTCAGTATTCTAAGCAACCTCTAAGGTTATAAATTGAAGTGTCAACCATAGGGCCGGTCTCTTTTTCCTAGCCTACTGTTTGTGGAATACATTAGACATGTAGTAAATATTTTTCAAATTTTAATTTGCTGCTTGGAAGTTGAACTTTGTTGTGATTCTTTCCAATGTAGTTAAATTGACCAACTTTAAAACCTCAATTTTTATTCCTCATAAAAATTGTTATATAATTGTAACTAATTGTTAGTGTTTAGCAATAAAACAGAGGCAAATAGATTGAAAATCTGCCCCATTCCTGACCTAAATGGCTGAGAGGCACTGTTTCTATCAGCTGTTAATAGCTGAAGCTGGTACATTCTGCTCCAAGTTCTTGTGATTCTGGCTTCCACTTTGGGAGAAATGAAGAATTAGATCAAATCCCGTAATTTTTGTTATACAAAGTATAAAAATATCCAAGCTTCAGCCAGTGTTCTGCCTCATTCAGGCTAAATAGACCATTGTTTCTGTTAGCCAATATGTCCATTTTCCAAGCACAATTTGTGGATATTTTCTGTAATGGTCATGGAAGCAGCCAGTACTTGAAAATACTGTCAGAAGCATCACTGGACTAGAAGTTGGGAAACCTGGGTTCAAGTCCCAGAGCTGTAAGACCTTAAGCAAGTTATTTCACTTTTCTGATTCTTTTTCCCTTTTGAGGCTGCTAGCTCAAATGCCAACTCCTGATTCCCTTCTCATCTCTAGATACATCCTATTTGTCCTGCTTCTTAAGAGGAGTCTCTAAAGGAGTCTTTATCTTATGGTGAGCCAATTTGTAATGGGCCTACTCAACAGGTATTACCTCCTCCAATTTTATTTAGTCTTTCAAGGACAGGAAGAGGAAGAGGAGGTAGATGGTTGGTTACCCAGAGATAATGAGTAATAGTGTGAGGTTGGCAAAAGGTCAAGAAAGCTAAGGACTTCAAAAGGTGAAGGACATTTGAAATGACATAAGATAGCATAAGTAATGTGTATAAAATGCTTTTGTAAACTCTAAAACTATATAGCTGTCAACTATAACTTTCTGTTATTAGTCGTTAAGCATTTGTTAAGCAATCCACATATCCTGAGAGTTGGGGATACAAAAAGAGGTAAAAAAGTACCTCATCATCTTCAAGAAGCTCACAGTCTAATGTGGGAAGAAACAAACAAAACTCTAATTCAAAATTAGAATACCTAGGTTCAAACCCTGGATTTCATACCTTCTACCCATTGATATGAACTCAGCCTGTTTCTTCCTCTAGAATTAGGATCATAATACCTTCATTGCCAAGATATCACAAGGTTATGGGAAAAGCTCCCTGTAAATCTTTTAAACTCAAATACTCAAGTGGATATGTGATCATATCAGTCAGTTCCCAGCTGCAGTGCAGAGTGCATTCCACTTCTGCCTGTTTGTCCTTGGTGCATTTCTTGTCCAAGTCCTCCCAACAGGCTCTCTCAGTGTGCCGGAGGACTTTCTCAATTTCTCCTTAACATCATAAGGGCTCTAGAAAAACACTAGCTGTCTACCTCTCGTTCCTTACTTTTGCTCATGACCAGCCCACCTTTCCTTCCTATCATACATTTCCTTGATGATGCTTTTTACCCTTGTTCTTCAGAGGTTCTGCTCACATTCATGTGCTTCTCCATTGCTTTCAATGTTCTATTTTTTTTAAGTTCTTAGGCGTGTTCTATTCCTTGTCTTGCTGACATACAGCAGCACCAGTCTGTTGTTTGCATTCAAAAGACAGGCCTTTTTTTCACTCTTCATTCCCTTAGATGGTCCCCATGGATGGTCAAGCTAAATTAAGGAGTAGTTGCAAATTTCTTCCAGGAAGCTCTGCATTGTTTTAGGGCTTAGTGCAACCAGTGCAATGTCATCTGCTAATAAGAGCATCTAGAAAAACTCATAATCCCCAAGGAAATATTCTTTAATCTTTATGCCAGACCTCTTCTATCAGTGACAAATATGATCACCTGATGCTGGAATCAAAGTCATTGAAAAGTGTTATTTTTATGTCTTTTTCTGAATGATTTTGATATCTAGGTGAGAGATACCTGTTGGAAAAGAGCCTTTGAAATGGAAATACATAATTAAGTGCTTATTATGCATAAAAACTAAGTGCTCAGTTTACAAAGTGGAAAGCTAGACAGTTCTCTTCTCAAGGAACTCACATTCTAATTGGGATAGACAGCCAATATCGAAGGATTCAGCACAAAGACTATAGAAAGGTCCAGTGGTCTTTGTCACTTTATAGTGATAGGTAAATGAGAAAGCCCAGGAGTCAAGATACAAAGGCAGATCATATAGTAAAGCCTGTGAATGTGGAGAGTATTTTGGCGGGACAGATGCTATATCTCTTAGTAGAATTTAGGGAGCTATGATAGGACAGATAGTAAGGCCCAGTGATTCATCATCTTACCAGAACTATAGTTGATAAATCCCTGCTAATCCAAATTATTTGAGAGGTCATACCCCAACTAACAACTGATAGTTGGCCACAGTGTAGCAGGGCTCTGGGCTATCTGTGGTGAAAATAGGAGTCAGAAAATTAGCATCCAGATGGAAAGGGGAGTCCAGCATCTGTCAGGTAGTATTTTTAACTTGTAATTTTTGGAGGTATCAATCATTGATAATTTGTGGTATCATCTGCCTCCATGTTTTGGTGATTCATATTCTCTCCTGGTTTATCTTTAGTAGTAGTTGCTAGGAGCTGCTTTCTGGATTCCCCCCTTATGCTACCTTTTGGCTTTCAGGAACTGCTCTGGTTGATTTGGACTAAAGTGGACCTAGCATATTTATGTAAAGACATTTGTTTTTATTTTGTGAAGTTAGGATATCATTCATTCTTTTAAGAGAGGTAGAAAAGGAAGCTTTTATGGAAGATAAGTGATTTGCTGCATAGAAAGTCAGTTGGCCTGGGCAATAGCCATAAGATTGCAGAACCTCAGAGTTGGAAGTAAGATCTAAGTCTTCTAAAAATCTTACAGATTACACAGAATATTACAACTGGAAGAAAAAACATCAATCTACTTTCCTCCCCAAGGTCTTATGAGGGGTACAGTTCAGGGAGTCAGAGAAGGAAGCTGAGAGCAGAGGAGCTGAGACTCAGTCCTGGTTCTTTCTGCTTCATTAAATCAAAATTTATTATTCACTTATTGTGTGCCAGGCACTGTGCTAAGTGCTGGTAATCCCCCTACTCCTACCCTTCCCAAATAGGCAAAAACTGTCCTTGCCCCTAAAGAAGCTTCCATTCTACCGGGGAAGGCATGCATATGATTACTATCATATGTAAGACAGAGACTGTAGATATAAGGGCACATTAGAGATGAAGACACTATAGCAGCTGGTGAAACCAGTAAAGGCCTCTTGCCTGCAGGAGGTGGTGCTTGAGCTTTGTCTTGAAGGAAGCCAGGGATATCTGGACTTGGCAGTGAGAAAGGAAAGCATCCCAGGCACAAAAGACAGCCAGTCCCCACAGGAGGGAGGGGATGCATTGAGGATGCCAAACAACAAGGCCACAAACAGCATGGTTGGATTGTAGAGTCCATGGAGAAGAGTCATGTTAACAGGATGATGAAAAAATAGAGTGAGTCTAGATGAAGAACAGTTTAAATGCCAAACTGAAGAGTTTGTATTTGACTCTTGAGATAAGGAGCCACTGGAGTTCATTAAATACAGGAGGGAAAGGTTACATGGTCAGATATTTGCTTTAGGAAAGTCATCTTGGCAGCTCCCACTGGAACACATATTATCTGGAGAGGATCACAGACTCTTTAGCGGATCATATGATATTTAGAGGGATCACAGGATCCCAGAGTTTGGCGGTGAATGTGACTTGGCTGTAGCCCTTTTTACAGGAGAGGAGACTGAAGCCCGTGGAGGGACAGTGATATCCCATTTCACAGGACCCTTAGAATACTGTCTTCCAGATAACACAGACCTGGAGACTGCTTCTCTTTAACCTCTGTGGTACAACAGGAGGTGGTCTTTGTCTCCTCCCAAGTCCATTTAGTAGAGTTCCTTCTGGTAACCGTTACAGTACTGTGACCAAGATAAAGACAGATATTGATATATAGATGGAGAGTGCCTCATTGAAAAAGAGGTATTAAAGTGACATTTTGCTCTAGTAAATCAAATCTTTTTCATAGAACAAATATCTCTTTTACCTGTACAAAGTCTTTGTGAGTTATCTATACATGAATGAAGAGTATCCTTGATGAAGGTATTCGTATTAGTAGGGAACATGCAGACTTTGGAAAAAGACATTAATTTACATGATTGTACGTATATAATATATATGAAATTGCTTACATCTAAATGGAGGAGAGAGGTGAGGGAGGGAGAAAATTTGCAACTCAAAATTTTTTTAAAATGAATGTTAAATTTATCTTTGCATGTAATTGGGAAAAATAAAGTATTCAATTTTTTTAAAAAGATATTCAATAGTAGACCTTATCGTAACTGTTTCATAGTTGATTGAAAGATGTAGATGCTATAAAATCTCATTATGCTTATCATTTATTGACTAAATCTTTAAAGCACTATATGAAATAGGGTGTATTATTAGCTTCTATAATAATATATGTTCCAAACTTTCTCTTTTCAATATCCCTACTCTCTGTCTTACTCCTTCACTCTCAGAAAGGATATTCTTTCCTTGCATTCTTTGCTCAGTCACATTTCATCACATCTGTTCTTTGACTTTATCCCATTTGTTACTTCTTTCAATCATTGTCATTATCCACTCTGCTAATTCCCATTTTTCTCAATCCAGACACATTCAGGTCATTCCTGTCCTAAAAACAAACAAACAAACAAGCAAACCCAAATTTCTTCCCTTGGTGTAGTATACTCAAACCAACATCTTCCCTCTTTCACTGTTCAACTTCAAGAAAGGGTAGTTGACACTCATCACTTCCACTTCCTCAATAACAGTTCCCTCTCCTGCAGTAGTCAGTCTGTCTTCCATGTCCATTATTCTTCTCAAACTGATTTTTCCAAAGGTGTTAATGACCTGGTCATTACATCCCAAGACCTTTTCTGCCTTCATTCCTTTTGACCTCTTTACGGATAGTAACTGACCCTCTGTTCCCTTAGCTTCTGAGACTATGTGCTCTTGTAGTTCTCTTCTCATCTTTGAAAGCTCCTGCTGTGGCTCTTCATTTCTTCTTGCCTTTAAAAAAAAAAATCTATATGCCCAGAGTTAGTCTGCCACTACTAGTAATTTTCTAGGGCAGGATTCACACTCAGATCTTCTTGACTCAGCACTGTACTGTAACACCTGTCATCCTGTCCTTGCCTAGTTAGCACTGTCTGAGTAGTGTCTAGGACCAGATCTGATGGTTTGTTGTATGTACCTTCTCTTTGCCTAGGTCTTTTTCTTTACCCAGATCCACATGTCATCTGCCTATCTATCTGCAATTTTATCTATATATCACAGAATTTGAGAGTTTTAAGAGACTTGAGTGGCCATCTGGTCCAACCCTTCCATGAGAGCAATCTTTGCTACAACATACTGGACAGGTGGTTGGTCTGACCTCTGCTTGTAGATCTCTAAAGAGGGAGATTATGGGGAATTCACTATGAAGCAGTCTATTCCACTTTTATACAAGTCTGCTTGTTGGGAAAATTTTCCTGACCTCAAACCTAAATCAGCATCTTTGTAACTTCCATCCATTATGCCCAATTCTGCTCTTTGGGACCAAACAGGACCAGTCAAATCCTTCCTCTGCATGAGAGCCCTTCAGATGCTTGAAGACAGCTATTAGGTATGCCTTGTCTTCTCCAGGGTACATGAACAGCCTGAGAATGAGAGCTGTTGAAAATTGCATTATTCATCTGAAAGATGTGGGTAGTGATTCTATCAACAGAGAAAAGCTGCATTTTCCTCATCTTTTAGGTAATCCTAAAAGTAACAGATAAAGATAAAGAACTAGTGATAGAAAAGATAGAATTCTATTAACTTGAAGTAAGTTCATTGTTTGGATTTACCGTTGATTTCTTTACACAAAAATGAAAGTTTGAAAATGACTTACAGCTAAAACAAATAAATCATCACCCTTTGAAGGGGGTAGAAGGAAACCATATTTTCTTATGGAAGGAAGCCTAATCCAAATCACTCTGACTCTCACTGATTGACTGGTAGTGGGTCCTAACCCAGGCTTCACTTGGTCTTTGGGTTTTGTTGACTCGGAGAGTGTAAGTAGCATTTGTTTCTCTTCTGGCCAGAAACCCTGAGGGTATTTCCCTCCCAGATTGATTTTTTTTTTTTTGAGTAGTTGAAAAAGGTTATTCTTTGCCTCCTTTCTTACCTGTCCTTAATCACTGAATGATTATTACCTCAGACAAACTGAGACCTTAGCTTTAAAAGACTAAGGTCTCCCATTGCATCTGGGACCATCTCCAGTCATTCTGATCTGTGTCTTGCCACTGGGCTCAGATGGCTCTGGAAGAGAGAGTGAGGCTGGTAACCTTGCAGATCGCTGCCTCACTTAAATCCCATTCTCTTGAAAGTCATCATTTTGCTGATGTCATTGGTTCCCTTTGAGAACTGAGCACAGACCCACAGTAACAGAATAAACAAGCAAGGACAACAATTGCTATGGTCAACCTGGTAACGTGGGCTGGTCCTTAGACAATAGCTACACATTCTTTTATTGGCCCTTTTTTACTTAAAGCTTATTCATCTTGGTATGAATGCCAATTTGTGTACTTTTGTATCTGAGCCTTTGAACATCCAAGGTCACTGGAGTTGGACTTCATGAAGAATCAATCCTATATCACTTCTAAACAACACTCTACACAGAGAAAAAGCTTTAGAGTAGAAGTAGGAGGCAGTCTGGTTTCTGTTGAAAGAATGCTTGGTTTGGAACCTCAGGAACTGGGTTGTAATCCCATCTTTTCCAAAACCCTATCCTCTTAATGCTAATACCTTCCTACGAAAATTATCTCCAGTTCATTTTGTGTATGGATATGTTTGTGTTTATGTACACACATTTTATATATATGATATTTGTACATAGTTGTTTGCATGTAGTCTTTCTTCCCCATTAGGCTGTGAGCTTGAGAGCAAGGACTGGAGAAAGTTAGAGGTGCCTTTGAGGTACCTTCTTTAATCTTTACCAAACCTATGTTTTGTATAGTTCATTAAAGGATATTTTAGAAGCAGTGCCTCCCACCTCCAGTTGAAACAGAGACGAAACATAGACTGATTATATAAGGAAACTAATAACGAGAAAATAGTGATACAGTCCCATTATTGTAGCACTAAAACAGTGCTCCAAAAGACACATGATGGAAAATGCTATCCACATCCAGAGAAAGAATTCTGGAGTCTGAATGCAGATGGAAGCATACTATTTGCTCTCTCTCTTTTTTTTTTTATCATTGTTTTATTTCTTCTTTCTCATGGTTCTTCCCATTCGTTGTAATTTTTCTTTACATCATGACTAATGTGAAAATATGTATAATATGAATTTATAAGTAGAACTTACATCAGTTTTGGGGAGGGTGTAGGAGAGAGGGGGAGAAAATTAAAAACTCAACATCTTATGGAAACGAATATTGAAAACTAAATGTAGATAAATTAATTCTATTTTTTAAAAAGCTAAATTCCATTAAAAAAATTTTAACCTATGGGAAAAGAATTTTCTTTTCTTTCATAATGAAGGCATTTATTTATAAACCGTCAAGACTTCTTGAGTCACAGGTTGCAATGTTATTTTGTTCCTTAACAGGTTTCTCAATAAAACTTATCCAAATTGTTTTATATTGTATATTGTGTGTGTGTATGTGTGTGTGTGTATGTGTATATATATATATATATATATATATATATACACATACACACACATCTCAGTTCTGGAGTGGATTATATTCTAAAGTTCGTTGTTTAGAACTAGAAAGTAAGTTCATATAAATAATATATGTAGATTAGTCTCTCAGCCCACCTTATAAAAATAATAGCGTATGTACCTACTTCTCTCAACTTTAAACCATCGTGGTATCGTCCATCTGTATTCTGGAATGGTTATTGACAAGGTACAGATCTTACAGTTCAGCATCAGACAGTGGAGGTTAGACTTGGTTGAGATGGTATAGGTATACCAAAGAAAAGACAGCCAGTCAAACCTCCACTCAACCTTCCTTCCTTCATGGAGCTGGAGTTTATTCAGTGCTACGCAAAGGAAGAGTAGCTGGGATAGAATCTTAGGTGTGAGGAGCTGAAATCAATGTTTCAGGGATGAGGGAAGGAAGGTATGGAGTCTAGGTCTGGATCATCTCTACCGTTATAAAACGCCTGCCTAGGCCTATTACCTACCTCTCTTCTTTCTTCTGAAGCCACATAGCGCTTCTGACCAAGATCTCTCTCTTCTCTTTGGCTATTCATATCTGAGAGAAATATATAACCAAGGAATGCTTTGTGATAATATATGTGACTTTATGCTTCTGAGTGCCAGAAGAGACCACAGTTTTCATCTTTACTAAAAATTTATTCTCATGAGTAGTTTTCAAAAATTGAAATAAGCTACTAAAATTAATAAAAATAAATATCTCACATAAGTATGCTTATTTAAGTAAGAATCCATGTATATTTTGCTTTTATTGAAGGAAATCAAACGGTACCAGGTCTTTGGGAAACTGCGTGGCACTGCATCATGAGTGACAATAAATGTGATAGCCATTTTTATAGTGTGCAAGTTGCAGATTCAACTTTCACAGTACTAAAACGTTACCAGCAATTAAAACCAATAGGATCTGGAGCTCAGGGAATTGTTTGGTAAGTAATACATTTTGCTATTGTGAAATGGTTGGGGTGCAATAAAAGGTAAAGCTGACTTGCGAAAATTTAAAATGCTTATATTGTAATTCTCTATTTTTTTACTACAGGATTATGAGCTAAATTGATCTACTTCTTGCTGTAATTAAACATAGTGAAATTATTTATTTGCAGGCTACAAACCTCAGTTCTTAGACCTCTACATAAATTATAATAGGTAGTAATTTTTCATTCCTTATTTCCTTTTTTGTTTTGTTATTTTCTCCTAATAGTTATAATATTAAAGTATATGATTTGACAGTGAGTTGGTGAGAGTTTGTGGGGTTTGCTCATTTCTTCATCATGGCCACCTTTTTTTCCCCCCCTACCCCCTTTTATTCCCAATCACTCCTATCCATTTCTAGGAGCCATCAATGCAGTGCCTTGCCAGTAACTGGCAGGATGAGGCAAGTCAGTATCATTATCACTTCATGGAGTAACCAGGAAGGGATGCTGTGTGAGGGTTGGGCTGGCCGTCTCTTCTTTGGTGTGTTACCTCAACTATGTCCAGCCTCTACTGTCTGATCCTGAACCTTAGTCTCTTGCATGGTAAGACAATGAGCTGTCACTACATCATTGGGCCAGCTAAAGGTAAAGTTTTTCAAATTTTTTCTAGTCTACAGCTACCAGTGATTCCAAAACACTTTTTTTGTCCCATATTTTAAATTGAGCCACAAGCTCTTTTTTTCCATTAATGAAGGCAAGAATGGTCCACACTGTTTTTAAACAAAAAAAAATCAAATACAAACTGGTGACATAAACCTAAGGTGAAGAAGAAAGGGAATTAGTAGTTAAGAGTTCGAATTTGAGCTTGTATCTTGAGGCAGTGTGAAAAGAAGAGCCCTTTGGACATGTTAACTAAGGGTATTGAGTTTAATTCTTTTGACTAGTTACTTAATGATAAGCTTATTTAGCTTTCTTCTTATCTGTTGTAGTTCTTGAGTGATCAGGAAAAAATATGTGGAAGAAGTCCAAGAAGCTAAACGTGATTTGCAGTTCATAGTTTATTTAAACAGTTTACAAGAAAGTGGGACAGATCTTTGGGTGTAATTCATAGGTCTTTTCTAAAATGGTGGTCTTAACTTTCAAATGGTACCATTTTGTATTTGAACTCAAATCCAGTGTGTTATAAGAAAGATATAAAGGAATGCATGCAAATTAAGAACATTTTCTTGTTCTTAATGTGGTTTTCTGTGAGATGAAACAAACTTTTGATTTATATTCTATCTTTTAGAGTCAAGCAATTTGACTCACAGATATTATTTTCCTGAGTGTAATCTTAAGATCACTTAAAAATACCCTAATTTATGGCCTGCATTTCTAAAGGATTTTTAAGTAATATATGGGCTAGTTAAGGGCAAAAGTCAATATTATCAAGATGAAAGCTCTATATGTTTATAAGAGAAACAGTGAAAAAGAATTACCTTGTCACAACAATAGTGTTCATCACTAATAAACCATGCTCAATTATAGAATGTTAATTTTATTTGATGATTGTTTTTTGATTCCTGGTTTGTACCCCAAAAAAGGGGAAATTTTGATGAAATTTTCATTATGCATTTTTATTTGAACAGAAAAAACTAAATCAGAAGCCAAAATACTTAAGATTTTTTTCCATTCTTCTCTAATAAAAACTTTTCTGACAGTGGTAGTAGGAAAAACAGTTTTGATTTTTTCAAAGGCAGGTATGATCTAGTAGGAAGAGCCCTGGATTTTAAAATCAGAAGGCCTGAGTATAATTCTAGGCACCCGTACTTTCTGACTTTGAAACTTTCTTGAGTCTCAATTCCTTCTTCTGTGAAATAGGAATGATAATGCTTGTGAATGACCTATCTCACTGACTTGTAAGGAAAGTGTTTTTTCAGTCTTAAAGTGCTATATAGAAATATGAATAATTTTTATTAAGATAATTACAAGCATGTAAAACACTGAAACTACTGGATAAGATGCCATAAACTGAGAATATTAATCTTTAATAAAGGTTTCTAACACCAGTTCCAAGTGGAATTTTAAATTTTTTCATTTCATAACAATTATTTTGCTTTAAAAACATACTGATTTTTAATTGAGTATTAAGATGGGGGATGCAGAGGAAGAGCCTAGTAAAAGAAAGGATCAGTGCTTTGGAACTGGAGGAATATTTCTGGAACACATCCTCCAAACCTACTTTCTATTTTTTTGTTCTCATTGATTCCCTATCACAAAATCTTTATCCCCTCTTCACTCTTTTATAATCCCCCACTTTCATTTGCCATATTTATTTCTCCCTCCATACCTTTGTTTCTTCTGTTCCCTCTGCTAATATTTTTTTTTTTAAAAGTAAGGTGCTTCCCCACTTAATCTGTCCTAATCCTATCCATGCTTTGAGACTGAAGACTCATCAACTTTGTGAAAACCTTTCCACATTTGCACAGCCTGGTGTCCTTTGCCATATTGTGAAGATCTCTGGCATGTAGAGACAATCTTTATCACAATATCTTGTACTTACTTATGAGTATACATGCCTGAGAAACTATGCCACTTACTAGATGTGCTATCTTAGTTGTTATTTCCTTTCTTGGGGCCTCAGGGTCCTCTCCTGTAAAATTGAGGAGTTTCAAAATATTATTTACTCCAAGCTCTAATATTCTGTCACTTCATAGGTATGGTAAGTGAGGGAGCCAGCACCAGAACCCAAGCCTTCTGATGCCCAACACCAGGCTGCCTCTCAGCTTAGACAAATTAAAAAAAATGTTGTTAACACTACTTTTAGTCATATATTGAAAACTTTTTGCTGTTGGTTTTGGGGGGAGAAGGGTGGTATTTTAGTTGTAATATACATAAATATTTATGGAATTACTACAGAGTTTTCTAGTACTAACCTTTATTTCCTTTTCAAATGTACCTAGTTTATTACACTTTTCCAAAAATCCAAGCTGTTGAACCCAAATGATGATTATTTGATTTCTAAATCAATTCTGTGAAATGTTTAGTCATTCTAAAAAGTCATTTTGTGTCTGGCAGAATTGGAAGATGTAATTAGGTCTTTGTCACAAAATACCTAATATAACATTCCTTTTGTTTTCTCCAATACTATGCAAGTAAGAGAATCTTATGCTAATCCTCTTGTTATTTTTGCATTATCTTAACAATTCTTTCATGAAAAAAAGCCATTGTGTGAACATTGGTAAATCTCTTTTCCTTCATGGGCCACAGTTTTCTTATCTGTAAAATGGAAGAGTTGAACTGTATACGAGGCTCCTTCCAGTCACAATAGTCTGTGGTTCTCTGTGGGAGTTACTGACTACGTGTTTCAGACTCCAGATTCTGCTACAAAACATGCTCTTGTACAGGAGGTTCTTTGTTGCTTTTACTTTTAACTTTATATGTAGCCTTTTGATGTTATAGAGAGAAAACTAGACTGGGAGTCAGGAGATTTGGTTCATAGCTTTAGCTCTACTACTATTATAATATGGTCTTGGGTAGGACACTTAATGTCCCAAGTCTCAGCTTCCTTATATATAAGATGAGCAGTGTGGACTGAATCTTTACAACCTCTTTTGGTGCTAGGATTCTTTGATATTCTACCCTAAAGAAAGCAATTTGCTATTTGCCTTCAAACAGCTTGTCAAATTGAACAAATGGTACTTTGGTTTATACTATGTTATAAACCAAAAGAAAAAGTTGCTTAGGAAGAAACAGAAGCCTTAGGTAATTAGATAATTCAAGGCCATGCCATTGTGAATAAAATCTTTGATAGGTTTGATTCTTTTGTTTTGGTCATCTTGAAATTTGGTAGAGACAGAAGAAAGGTTCTAAAGGAAAAAGATATTGAAATTTATCTCACATGTTTCCTAGCTCATGGAATATGAGCATATCTGCACATATGTGGGAAACCTGCTATTTCACTTCAAAAATTTTATGATTTCATAGCTGTGGATACTTCCTCCATCAGTGTAGATCACATCACAACCCCTTGATGCCTTAGATGATTTCATGAATTTATGGTTTAAAAAAATATTAATACTTAGCAACCCTAGCTTCTCATTCTGTTATCTAGAATGCCCTATGTATGAACAGCCCTTTGTTGTAGCTTCATGTAAGTCCTGCCATGCATATGTGTATTTAGTTTGTGTGGCTGTGTACTTCTCTAATTCTTCCTCTGTGGCACGCACGGTGGTGAGTCTGGATTCTCAAAGACTCTACCTTTGGAACACCACTCTGATAGTCTGACCAAAAAGCAGAGGCTCAGTGACAGCTGACTCAGCACAGCACAGTTCTGAGAGGCTTGTCATCAGAAAGCTGCCCCCAAGATCGTGACGTCTTCATACTCATCATCATCGTTATCATCATTATTCTTTTGTTACCGCAGCTTCTAAAACTATCTACTAGGATACAAAGGGTTTCTAGTCTGCCTTAATGGAAGGAGAACCTCAGCTGATAAAATCATAACTCCTGAAATATTTTCATGTACATATGCTTGTATTTATATATATACGTGTACATAAGAGCTCTGCCTGCACCCTAAAGTGGTCCAAGTATGAGCCACACTCTTCCAAAACCTGACTTGTATAAAACTTGAGTGTGGACAGCAATTAATATATATTTACCCAGGGTCTTTACTTTAAAAAAACACATTATTAAAGGGATATTGCCAAGATCTGGATCAATTTTTTTTTTTGTGAATAGAGAAAGGTTAGGCGTAGTTTGTTTTGCATTTGTTGTTGTTGTTTGTTTGTTTTTATAAAATCTAGATCTGTGATTTCATTGTTGTACGGAACTCTAGAAATAGAAACTGCCTTAGCAAATACAGATTGACAAATCCTGCATCAGACACTCCCCATGTGACCTGGGCAAGTCACTAACCCTTCTTGAGCCTCATCTAAAATGAGAGATCTGGACCAGATGGCCTGTAAGGTCCCCTCTACCTTAGACACATACTGACTCTGTTTCCTGGGCAAGTCATTTAAGTTTTGGTGCCCTTAGTAACTCCCTAAGACTAGACTATATAGTGCAGTTATCTACATTGGCAGGAAGACCTGTTCTCACCAAGAGTTCTTTACATGGTTAAAATGAAATCACAGTTTCAGACCAAAAAGAATTTTTAAAAAACAGCTGTGAGATAGGCAATTCAAATGTGTTTCTGTCTCCTTGGACCTCTGACTATTTCAGGAAATGCCTATATTATGATATTTCTCATTTCTATTTATCATTTCATCTCAGATGGACTATATTATGCTTCTTTCTCCTCTTTTATAATTCCTAGGATGTATAAAAATGTTCCTTTTTGATAATAACTGTTTTTCCCTGATTGAAATTTTAAAAATTAAGACCTTTAGTATAATACTTTAACATAAAGTATATAAAAAGTAACTTGACTTAAACATAGTTTCAGTGGCCTAAATTCAGAATTCCATCTGCAAAAAATACACTTTACATTGATAGAATTGTTTTACCTAGAATTGTTTTACCTACAAACTAAGTATTTTTTATATTTGAGAGAAAGTAGGAGAAGGGCTGGACTTAGATACCTACCTGAGTTTGACTCCTAGCTCTGCCACTTGTCCATGGGGCCCTGGGCAAGTCACATCCTTAATAGAGTCAGTGTTAGATTCAGAAGAGCAGGACCCTCCTGTGCAGGGAGATTAAATAACTTGCCTAAGGTCACACAGCTAGTAAGGGACACAGCAAAGACACAGCAAGGAGTAATTGTACCTGTATTGTCCATTTTACATGGTTGTTGTTAGATCAAATTCATTGACATATGCAAAGGGCCTTTGAAACCATAAAGGGCTAGCTGAATATAAAGAATTGTAATTGCTATCTACAGAAGGTCGGACTTATCAGTGGTGTTTATGAGTTTAAGTGTGGCAGCAATTTTAATAAAACTCAGATTCAAGTAGTTTCTGTACTTTTCATTCAAAATGTTACCTGTGTTTAATACTCCAAGTTAATATATAATTAGTGCGTAGTATGGGACCTTGCATATAGTAGAATTGAAACAAATGGTCAGAATCAATCCATTTTCAAAGACTTTAGTGGTTCAAATAATTGTCCTTATATGTTTTGTATACGAAAAAAAGTTAAATATATATTGTGCAAGTCTTTTACCCAAAGCTGACAGTGAACTGTTTGTTATGTTTCATAATTGCAGTGCTGCTTTTGATACAGTTGTTGGGATAAATGTTGCTGTCAAGAAATTGAGTCGGCCATTTCAGAATCAAACTCATGCAAAGAGAGCTTATCGTGAACTCGTTCTGTTAAAATGTGTCAATCATAAAAATGTAAGTCAGTATTGTTTCCCTGAATATATTAACATAAGTGACATTCTCTGTTCTTTGAGAGTTCATAGGTGTTTTTGTTAGTTAGTTTTATCTCTAAAGCAAATTAAGGGTCATATTAGTTGACCCTTAAATGATTTTTGGACTGAGCTATTACTTGTAAAGTTTAAAATTGTATTTTTATGGGGAAATTAAATTTAGCAGAAGACATGTTTGGGATGGTCACATGTTCTTTAAATGAGAATCTGGAAAAATTGATTAATTGCCACAGCATTTACTCTTCCCTTTCTCTTCCTTGCCTTCCATTTATGTAAAATGAAAGTCACATTGACTAACCTGAGTCTACTTTTTCCTGGATACTTGCAGTATTTTATTTTCTTTGTTGTGGGAATTTGGGATTTTTGGAGTTTCTTTCAGGAATTGATCTGTGGACTGTTTTGATCTTCACTGTGCCCTTTGTTCTAATCGTTTCGGTCAGCTTTTGATTTCTTAAAATATAATATCCAAGCCTTTTTTTAAATAGTGATTTTTAAGAAGTCTAATGATTCTTAAATTGTGTTTCCATTATCTGATTTTCTGGTCAGCTATTTTTGATCTTGCATTTTATGTATTTTTCCAATCATTTGGGTAAGATTTATAACTTTCTCTCCAAAATTGTTTCTTCTCATTCTTTTCTCTGTAGCTTTTATTTCATCTTTTTTTTTAAACTCTTGGTACATTTCTTTTAGGTATTCCTGTAGTCCTTTTGGAAAAATCCATTTTTTTCCTTTGAGTAACGGTTTTTAGTTGTTATGTAGTTACCTCCTTTGGGGAAGTCTCTTCATTTACAATTACTTTTTAGTACTAACTAGTGTTTTCTTTGATTTACTCATCACTCCAGCTTTATTCCCTGAACCTTTGTGTCAGGATCATGCTCCACCCCTTGTTGTCTTTCTGGGTAGGGTGGTTGGTTGGCCGTACTTTGGCTTGCCCTGGGTCATCTAGATTTCTATACTTATCTTCTCTTCTGGTCCTTCTCTGTCTTTGAGATTGACAGCATTAAATCTTGAGGGCCTTCTATAACATCTCAGGGTAGACTCTTAAGTATCTTGGAACCTTAGGGGTTTGGGAACTATCCCAGTATGAGTGCTGCTGCTGCTCCCTGGGACTTCCAGGGAGTTTCACCTTCAAGTTTTCTGACCACCCTGGCAATTTTTTTTTTTTACACATCCCTAGGTCTTTCTTGGTGGAAGGGTGGGAGAGGGCTATATATGTTCTTGCTGCTTCCAGACACAGGATCTTGCATAAGCTATTATACAAATCCCTGGCCAATGTCTGGTTGTGCTGAAGGGTTTCTTTGTCTAGGCTAGACTGACTTTGGTGATAGCCCTTTTTCTTATTGTCTGTGGTCCTCCGGCTACATTTTTGTGCAGTTTTGGCATGGAAGAAGACACTTAACATAATTTTTCATTAGATTTCCTGATGATTATTCTGTCTGGTATGAGCTTCAGGTGTTTGCTGGAGTAGGTAGGTGACAGTTGGACAAGTATGCCTCTGCTCATATAGTCTTCTTCTCTATCCTATTTATAATCTGTTAAATAAATGTTAAAGTGGTTTGATTGTTTCAGTATTTAATTTTTGCCCTGCTTTAAAATATTGCTTTAACTAAATTGTCTATTACACAGAAAAGAATGTGCTAAAATAATCTATAATATAAAGTTTCCATTTTAAAATGAATTTTCTGTCACTGTTTAGTTTTAATAACTAAAGTTTAAAAAAATATTTCCTGGTAAACAGTGAATTTTCTCTTCCCAGATAATTAGCTTATTGAATGTGTTCACACCACAAAAATCTCTAGAAGAATTTCAAGATGTGTAAGTATTCTTATTTCTACTCCTGTTTTTAGCTAATAGATTTAAATGTTTCAGTAACTAGGGAAGTAACATGATAAAGATTGAGAAAAGTAGCTGTTTTCCTAGCTGTCACTTTAAAGGAGTATCTAATAAAAAACTCCTAAGGCTGGAGGGTTCTTCTTTTGACAGTTCCTCTGCTGAAATAAAACTTTTGCAATTATACTGTTCATTCAACTACCTTTCTTTGATCGTTAAGACTAAATGGTTATAAGTACACCTCTGTACACTGTGGAGAAATGCTTGAAAAGACTTCTTCAAAACAGAACTAACCACCTTCCTTAGGAGGAAACACATAACTACAATACCAAGAAGCTTTGTTATATTCATAACCAAATATTGTTAGTAACCAAATAATGTCTATCATTATAGGTCTTTTCTGGAGTTTTAAATTACACTATCTCTGGTCAGCTAGTGTAGTAGTAGCGTGCTTATTTATAATTATGTGAAATTGATTAGGTTAGAAAGTCAAAATACTTTCCTCCAAAAATCATGAAGTGGAATCTTAATTTGTTGTATATTATGTATTATGTTAAAACTTACTGGCATATGGAGGCCTTTGGAAGTAGTAGCCTTTTGTCGTAGACAGAGTACTAAGTTTGGAATTAGTATAACCAGGATTCAAATCCTATTTCCAAACTTTATTTATTCTTTGATCTTGAAGAAGTCCTTTGATTGCTCTATGCCTCAAGAAATTCCTAGAATTTAATTGCTGAGTTTTATAGGAGTTATAATCTGTCCTGGTTGAGTTGGAGGGAGGTCCTGCAAGCTGGGGCCTGTATCACATGGCATAAGGTATTTAATTTAATAAGAAGCTATAGGTTCCATTTGTGTTCTTTGAAATACAAATTTTTGATAGACCGTGACACATTCTTTATTTCTCTGATACTTGATAGTTTGATATATTTCTAGAATCCTCAAAAATAATGGAGTGGAGTTTTTTTGTATTTTTAAGCTAGTCAATGTAATAAATAACTTGATAAGATTTATTGTCATTTCCTATAGATTTTGAGGTGAATATTTATCCTTTAAAAAGCCATACAATTCTATTAATGTACATACGTGTAAAATGGATTTTCTTGTTCCTTTTTAGGTATTTGGTTATGGAATTAATGGATGCTAATTTATGCCAAGTGATTCATATGGAATTGGACCATGAAAGAATGTCTTACCTTCTTTATCAGATGCTTTGTGGTATTAAACATCTCCATTCAGCTGGTATAATACACCGAGTATGTAGTGATATAACATTGATGGGAGTTATTTTTAGTGTTTTAAAAGAACATTGTTTTTGTTTTTGCATTGCTTGCCTTTCTCAATACATTCCTCTCTTCTCCCTTTGGCAGAAAATCATCCCTTACAAAAACAAAGAATAAAAAAGAGGGGGAAAAAGCAGTCAGCAAAACTAACCAGCACATCAAAAAAGGCTTATTCTATATGCAATGTACCACACAAAGGCAGAAAGTGCCTTTTCATATCTGTTTCTTCCTGTCAGCCAAACTTGGACGTAATTATTTTCTAGTACTCAGTTTCCATATTTTTTTGTTACATAATACTTTATGTGTTGTAGCCCTTCATGTTGTATATTGTTTTCTTGGTTCTTTTTTCTTCAGTTTGCACCTGTTCATTTAAATCTTCCTATGGTTTTCCATGTTCATCTTATTCATCATTTCTTACAGCACAGTAATAATCTGTTACATGAATGTACCACAATTTGTTTAGCCATTTTCTTATCAGTGGGCATTCATTTTGCTTCCAGTTCTTTGCTGCCTCAAAAAGTGCTTCTACAAATACTTTGGTGTATAATGGACTTGTTTTTTTCCTTCTTGTCATTGATCTCTTTGGGGTATATTTTAGGGTATATGCTTAGGAGTGGAATCTCTGAATTGAAGCTATATAACTTTGTTAGCATAATTTCATACTTCTTTTGAGAATGGTTGAATCAATTCAAAGCTTCACCAACATTGCATTATTGTGTATGTCTTTCTACAACTTTGCCAGTATGGATTTTTCCCATCTTTTTTCACTCTTGCCGTTTTATTAGGGATAAGGTGTAATCTCACAGTTACCTTGATTTGCATTTTTTTCATTAGTAATTCAGAGAATCTTTCCTGTAGTTGTTAATAGTTTACAATTCTTTTAAAAACTGTTTTCTTTTTCTACCATTTTCACTTTTGCATTGGTTTATAATGCAAAACTCTAATTCTTCAATTACTAGAGAATTTTACAAATCACATTTTAGAATAGAAAAATCAAGTATACTAGTAGGTTGTAATTGTGTTAAATGATACTCTTGTTTTTAATAAGTAGTCAGGCAAAAAGATGACAGTTTTAGAAATAGATGAAACTGTTCTTTGAAATATTACTCAAGTTCTGTCCTAAAAACTCCTTTATAATAAAATCTCTGTACATACTAAAAAATAATTATCAAAGATATATTTCTTAGGTGATAGTCTCAGTTTTTACATGTGTAGGATGAATATAAAATGTTTGGGGCTAAAAGTTTGGGGAATTTATTATTAAAAAAATAAAATTCATAAGGTTCCTCTTGCGTGAGGATTTCCAAAATCTTTAGGATTCCTACCCAAATTTTTTCTTTTATTTAGCTCTAATTCCTAATGCCATTCATGTCAAGAATCAAGTGAATGAGGTCACTAGTCAGCACTTCTTAAACTGTGGATCACAACCCCATATAGAGTTGCAAAAAATTTCACAACAGTAAAAGGTTTCTGAACACTCAGCAATCAAGAATTAGTTAAAAATCAAACACGGAATGAATGTGAGGTGTTTCTCACAGCATTTGCCTGTGTTGTAGCTTCACTGCATCCTTGTTTCTGAACATAAAGCATATGCATTTTGCACTGTGCCTGCTCTCAAAAAGCCAGTGGAAAAAGTTTAAGCTGCCCTGTATAATCTCATTGACTTACTGTCTTTTAATCAATAGTTACATTACCATAGTAGCAGTGCAGCACCTGCATTCCTCTTAGCCCTTTTCCTGTGGTATAAGACCAACCAGGTCTAGTTGGGCCCTACAAGCCCCTAAAGGAAACTAGTAAAGGGAAGATCAGAGATAGTGAAGGGCTATAGAGAGTTAGAAGCCACTTGCTGAACTGAGACCTTTTCACTTCCTCATGTCATAGAATTGTAACACTCAAAGGGAGGAAGGTCCAAAAAACTGAATGATTCCCCCCTAGTCTCCTGCTTTTTCTACCAGTCTATCCTCAAGTCACTCCTCTGATTTTCCCAAAAGACTTTGTTCCTTTGATTTCTCCTCATATCATATAAACTGTAATCCTTTAAACCAGAGCTTTTTAACCTAGGGTCCACAGATTCCCCCCAGCGAATCCATGGATAGATTTCTGGATATCTGTGAACTCATGAGGGAAAAAAATAGATGTTTGTTTTTACTAAATCCCAACTGAAACTTAGTATTTCCTTCAGTTTTTTTTTATTCATTTAGAAACATTCTGAGAAAGGGTGCATGAGCTTCACCAGATTGCTAAAGGGTTCCTTGATACCAAAAAAGGTTAAAAGCTTTCTTATTATTCTCCATGATTAATTACAAAAAACTGTGCAATGTTAGTGTATCACAAATGGGTTGACTGGAAATAGGTTTGGTTTGGTTTGGTTGGTTTTTTTTGCAGTCAATAGGCTTGGAAATGTAAGTGCTTTAGATTTACTGACTTGCCCTCAAAATTAACATGTTACTGAATATAGATTACTAAATAGAAATGATAACACTAAAATATTTCTATTTTAATTACCTTTATTGCTTTAGGTCCAAGATTTAAATAGAGGGTAAATTACTTCCATGAACAGAGAGCAGGGATCATGAAAATTGATAGTAACAGAGCTGAAATTGGAGACTCCCAGTTAGAAAGGACCATAGATATTTTCTAGTTCAGCCTGTACCTGAGTAGTCATGTATTCTGCAGTATCCGCAATGAGTGAACATTGAACCACTGTGTAACCACTTCCAGGGACAGAGAGCTCACTATTTACCTAGGGAGCACATTTTGCCTTTAAATAGCTCTGATAAGACGTGTTTTCTTTCACTGATGTCTTTATTCTCTGCAGAAGATACACTTGCTCCTCAGATACACTTGAAGACTGATATAATATCCTGTAAATCTTGTACATGTTAAACTTCTCCACTTCCTACAACAGATTCTTGTATGGAATGCTTTCCAGTCCTTTCCCCATCTTAGTTACTTCCCTGGATTTGCTTCAGTTTAATATCCCTCTTAAAATGTGATGCTTAGCCCTGACTGTGTTACTGCAAATGTGACCTGAGTAGGGCAGAGGTCACATCAATCCCCACTACTTTAGTGGTTCTTCAAGCCACTTGCAAGTAAGATTAAAAATCTAGAAACAGGAGTGATAGATATCATCTTATTGGAAAGGTAATATGACATTTCTTGAATCATGACATTGTTGGTTTGGGCTATAACTGAGCGTTTTCTTAAAGTTTCTTTTTTAATTACACATCCATATACGTGTGTGTGTATGTGTGTGTTTGTGTGTGTGTGCATATACATATAGACGTATATGTATATGTATACAGACATATATACATATATTGCATATACGTTTAATTGCATATGCAGACACATGACAAATATTTGAACAGATGACTCCTCCTTATGGTAACTCTCTCAAGGTATATTACCAATAATGGGATTTTTGGGTGGGAGACTTAAGTTCTATTTTAAATACAGAGCCAGGCATCCTGAGCCATAGGAAATATTCCTGTGGTGGTCTGGAGGAGAGTCATAATGGAAGATGAGATCCTGAAGTTTGAAAAAGCTGCAGGGACCTAAAAAAATGCATTCAGTTTTACAGACAATATACCCAAGTCTCTCACATTCCTCACTTAACAATTTTCATCCTAGTCTCCGGGGGATTTTTTTCCTAAGAAATGTATCTGACTTACATAGTTGATGCAAATGAGGAAAATGGATTTGCTTTATGTAAATTCTAGCTGTTTTTTCCTGTATTGCATCTGTTCCATAAAATAAGGGATACCTGTTTTAATAAGTATAAATTGTACACAACCCATTTCTAATATTCTTTTTTTTAAATTAAATTATTTGTTTTCAGTGTTCTGCAATCACTTCTATATATCTTAGGGTTTTTTTATTTCTAATATTCTTTCATCTGATAACTATGGACTTAAAATTTAAGTTAATAAAAAAAGTATTAAGTGCTTGCTATATGCAGAGCACTGTGCTAAGCTCTGGGGAAACAAATAGAAGAAAAACAAGACATATTCCAAGTACTTCTGTCAAAATACTGCGTTGAGCCAAAATATATGTAACATTTTCCCATATATTTTTAAATCATTGTACTAATTTAACTCATTGTTTTATTAGGATTTAAAACCCAGCAACATAGTAGTAAAATCAGATTGCACACTCAAGATCCTTGATTTTGGCCTGGCACGGACAGCATGTACTAATTTTATGATGACTCCATATGTAGTCACGCGCTATTATAGAGCACCTGAAGTTATCTTGGGGATGGGATACAAAGAAAATGGTAAGTTTCAGATTATAATGAGAAATTTTATATTCTTTAAAATGGTATTGCTGGTTTTATTACAGTAAGTTTGAATTTGAATGTAAAATTGTGATTGCTTATTGTTCTAGAATTGGTTATGATCTTGTCTAGAGATGTTACTGTAATCGACAATTATAAAGTCATTCATTTTTTTACCTATATTGGTAAAAAGCAACTTCAGAATTTACTTTTAAATCTGAAAATAATTGATTCCTGAGATAGTAGGAAAGTTATTTTCTGTATTTTTGACTTCTGTTGTTTTCTTAAGATTCTGTATTATTTTAGGAGAATGTAAGCCTATTTTAACTCACAAATAAAAAACAGAGGCCTAAATTCAATCTAGTTACAAGTTACAAAATTAACTTATTTTCATTGATGAATTATATTCTCAGACCTATTTCCTCCCTCATACTAACTTGTACTCAGTCATAAGATACCTGATAAAAGGTGCTTTACTGTCACCTTATTAAAGAATTGAAATAATTGAATTGAAATACACAAAATGCATTCAGTTTTACAGACAATATACCCAAGTCTCTCACATTCCTCACTTAACAATTTTCATCCTAGTCTCCGGGGGATTTTTTTCCTAAGAAATGTATCTGACTTACATAGTTGATGCAAATGAGGAAAATGAATTGAATTGAAATACATTTGAAATAATGGAAAACCAGGCTACTACACCCCACTCCTTATTTATCCTCATCTCTCTCCTTTTAAATATTATGCTACTGGGCAAAATTGTTCATACCTTCTGTGGCAGGGTGTTAAGAGTTCAGCCTGAGCTTAAAAGAAGAAGATATATTTCATGATCAAAGTCACTTCTACCTGTGCTTTAGAGTTTTTTAATGTTTAAAATGAGGGGATTGGACTTAGATGATCTCAAAGGCCTTTTTTTGCCTCTAAATCTATCAAATTGGGATAAACTTCTGAAACTGCTCTGTCAGTGTAGTACCGTCTAGAGCAGTATAGCTGAATGGAGACCCCTGCTGGATGCTTCAATCTGCAGTACTCCCATTTGAATCTGAGATTTTAAGTGTAATAATGCCAAAGTACCAGTGTAATCATGTTTCAGAACGTTGTAAAAACTCTGAATTAAGTTAATTTTTAAAATATTTGAAGTAGAGTAAGGATGATGGGCTTCTTTCTATATTTCTGTTGTTTTGAAGGTGTTTTGGGGATTAAAGGGGCATGGGGTACTCTGTGGTTAACTTTTTAATCTATATTCTCATTGCACCTGACGTTGGGTAGTGGATATCTGGTCTGTTGGGTGCATTATGGCAGAAATGGTCCTTCATAAAGTCCTGTTCCCAGGAAGAGACTGTATCCTTCACAGTGGTTTCTAGAGTTATAAAGTAAATTGCTCAGGTTGGAAAATGATCTTTAGATTAGTTTACATGTACATTATCAGCATATTTTAACAACAGCATAAATATTGTAGTCAGTGCTACAACTGAATTATTGTTAAATTGAAAACAACCAAAAACCTGAGTTCACATTGTGTAAAAGTTCATCTTTAGCTAGCTATTTATTTTTCCATATTTATGTGTGTGGTATAGAAGCTAGAATTCCTTTTTCCCGCCTTTATTTTGTTCATGGCACTTCATAATTTTATCATTTCATTTTATTTTCAGTTGATATCTGGTCAGTGGGGTGCATCATGGGAGAACTGGTGAAAGGTTGTGTGATATTCCAAGGCACTGATCGTATCCTTCCCCAGTCATCCTTGAACCCCAGCCATACTTTCCATAACCACCAAAGACAAAATTACTTTCTTTGTCTGCAGTAGATAAGAACACAAAAAGGAAAACATCATACTTCTTGAGTATGTGTTTGAAATGGTCTTATTCTGATGTTTGTTAAATTAGTGTCACTAACCAAGTTACACATATTTGACTTTCATTCCTGATTATTTTACTATGCTAAACTCTACTGCTTAAAGATTAATGTATTTACTCTAGTAGCTATTGCATTAGATAACACATTGGCATTTAACTTCATTAAAAAAGGCATGTAGATATGTAGGAATATAACTATATTAAAAAACAAGATATAAGTAGCCCACCAAATTGTCTAGGAAAGTGACTATTTTAAACTCAGGATGTTGTACTTAAAGAATTTTACTAACATGTTGTATTTGTTAAAATTATCAGTATGCACTAAAAAGTTTCTTTTTAAAAGAGGATCAGAAACACATTAAAGAGACTCAAATAGGAAGTATTCAAATGAGATAAAAGATTGTGTCAAATTTTCTAATTCTTATTTGGGAATACTTTTTAAAAAATCACCCCAGTGTATGTGCTTGGTTTTGTTTTTTTTTATTTTAACAATGATTACTTTGCTCTGGCACATTACAAATACACTGTAGGAACATAAACTTCAGAATTTTAAATTAATAGATGGTCAGTTCATCCATATTAACATCATTAAACAGAAAAAAATCAAATTCAGTACTTGCTGTATGCCATTTCTTGTCTGTAGGTTCATGCTTTCATCTTGTGAATGCTTTTCATCCTAACCATTTTTCCCATGTATCATTTCTCATTATGATAATCATTGAATATTTTCATTAGTCTTCATTTTTAAAAATTATTAAAATAGTTTATGTCAATTTACAGGTATTCTTTGTTTTTCTAATTAATCAATCTGTCTTTAGTATCATATACGTTATGTCAGCATACTTTTTCTTGTGATCTCTTTTATTGGGGTGATTTTTCCAGGTGGAGTAGATAGAGCAAATTCTTAAACAACAGATATTGTTTTGAAGGGTTTTTTTTTGGTTTTGTTGTGCTTGGCTTTATGAATACTTTTATGTATCATCTATTTTAATAAATATTTACCATAAAGTTAGATGCTAGTAATTGTCTAGCAATTGTACCCTAATTAAAATTTACCCATTTCGGTGATTAAATGGACTTTTATTCTGAAAATAAACTCAATTTAAAAAAACTTTACATAACATAAAACAAGCTTTTTTGCTTAATATTGGGTGAATTAATATACTTATCAGTCTCTTTTATTTTTGTACATTTTATGTATTAGCTTATTTTGTACTTTAAGACGGGAATTAAAATTTTAGGAAGTGCAGAAATGAAAAAAGTGGTACTTTATAGCAAATGAAAAAAATTTGTTAGAAGTTAGGTTACGCTTAACAATTCCACAAGAACAGTAAATAGTGTTACTGTAGAAAAAATAACTTGGTGCAGAGAGGAGAATCAGTCTGGTGTACTTTAAAAAAGAGTTAATGAAGTATTTAGGTTTTTCTGTCATAGTTTAAATGAAAAAGAATACAGATTTATAGACTCTTGTTCTATCAAGAGGTGTCTCGAATATAACACTGGATTTGGAGTCAAACATTTGGGTTCCAGCTTTGTCATTCACCAGGTCTGTGACCATGGGGAAACTACTTTGCTTTCCTGGACCTCACAGAAACAGAGTCAGTGATACCTGCACTGACTCCCTTATAGGGCTGTTACTGGAATTGAGTGAGACAAGATATGTGAAGTGCTTTGTAAGCAACAGTAATAATAAATGAGATTACTAGGACCGGCCAGAGCTTGCATTCCATTGTGGTCTTTGGAACCTACAGTGAGGTATTTTACCCAATTCTTGGTGAAGTTAACTTTGACTTTTGAGAGGCTTCCTGGCAGGAGAGGTGTGGAAGTCATCCTTAGATCTAGCAAGACCAAGCTCCAAGTTCTACATTTGTCATACACTGGCAGTGACCTTGGGCAAGTTACTTAACTTCTTAGTGTCTCAGGTACCTCTCTAAGACTGTAAGTTATAAAGCAGGTGCCAAATCTACCTTGGAAGAAGGAGTTACCTTACCCATAATTCTCTACACCATTGAACAAGTTTAGTCATCTTTCTTCTCACTCCTATCCCCAAAAATAGGCCCCATACAAAAACCAGGAGTTACCTATAATTTTTGACTTAAGCACTAATCTTCAGTCACAAGAAAACTATCTCATTGGAGCCAGAAAGGCAAAGCAGTATTCATTAGTAGGTAGCTTGAGAGGTTGAATCAGTTGACTACAGAAAACAGAGAATTTCAGAGTTGTAAGGGACCAACTTCCTCCTTCACAAAGAGAACAAGGTCCTAGAGAGGGAAAGGATTGAGATAGGTCAGGGCAGAGCAAGAATTAGAACCTGGGTTTTCTAGCTATGTTGCTACTTTTCCTTTAAAATTAATTATATGCCATACATTGAATAGTTTGTATAATTATCTTTGTCTTAAATAGTCAGAACTTAGAATTCTAAGTGCTTATGTTTAGATGGTATTTTTAAAATAGCAAACTAGGATCTCCATTCATTACTTGTTGATTTTAGCTTTTTTTCCCCTGGATTATACTTCGTAAAATATGAATGTTTCAGTTATATTTTCTTAAAGAAGTCTTACAGATATTGATCAGTGGAATAAAGTTATCGAGCAGTTAGGAACACCATCATCAGATTTTATGAAGAAATTGCAGCCAACTGTGAGGAATTATGTAGAAAACAGGCCGAAGTATCCTGGTATCAAATTTGAAGAGCTTTTCCCCGATTGGATATTCCCATCGGAATCTGAACGAGATAAACTGAAAAGTAAGATTTATTTTTCTTTTACTTGAGTTCCCTAATCCACATGAATTTTTTTTTGTATTTTTTGTACTTACATTCCATAACGTGAACAAGATGTGATATATTTCCCTCATGATATATTTACCTCATTGGTGAAGTGAAAAATAACATCAGAATACATTAAAAACCTTGTAATAATACCAGTAATTAGATCCTCAAACACCTTGCCACTTCTCAAGGACATTGAAGTCTAAGATGAAGAATCAATGTCAAGATGAATATCTAAAACCTGAGATTCTGCTCTCAAAGTCTGCCTTTTTGAAGCCTTCAAGCAAAATTTAAAAGCTTCGTAGATTAATTTAAAAGATTGTACATATGTTAGTTACTGACAGTGGAGTTATGGGATGGGAATTTCACGCTTTGTCAGAGCTTCTAAATAAAGTGTATTTTAAATATAGTTTCCATACCAAATTACTCCAGTCATCTGAACCATTTGCCTCTTCAGAATCTGACCTTGAAGGAACTGAGAAAAAAATTGATACCCCTGAACCCAGAGCAAATTATATCATGTGATGATCAGAGGAATCACAGTCCTTCATTTCCCTGTAGTTAAGAGTAAATCTTATTCAATGCAAAAGCCAATAGTTCTAATTTATATATCGATTCTATTTGATTTTTTAAAATTATAATCCTCTAGATTGTTTTTTAACTGCTAGAATTTCTTCCCTAAAGTACTTTTTTAAAAAATACCTTTGTGTGGAATTGAGAGACCAGGCTTATGCATCTCTGTCACCTAGCACAGTCAATGCCTGGCATTGTAGACACTTAGTAAATTCTTTTTGATTGGTTGATTGATATAATCTCTTTCAGAGAAGGAGAGAAAGCTCTACATTTCTTCTCTGGAAATCGGACCTTGGCAGATAAACTTTGTAGGAAAATGGCCCATCTTGTGGATTTATGGATATTGCTTGATAATGATTGTTTTCATCATGCTTCAGTAGTCAATTCTCCACTAATCATAAAGTTAATTTAGGCAGAATCCTAGATTTCTGGCCTTTCTGGTTAACCAAGGTCTTAGTGTAATTGTTTTTAAAGTTTTTGTGTAGCCATTAGTACTTTATTTCTCAGGAGGAAGAATGAGGTCTGTCAAACCTCAGGACAGTTCTTCCTCTTTAGGCCTTTTTCTTTCGTTTATCGTCAAAAAGTGCTATCCTTTCCAGATACTAGAGTATACATGTAACCTGCACACAACTCCATCCCATGAATATATTCTTTTCTTATTTCTCATAAAAAACACATAGGATTTAATGTTGTTTTTTTCTTTAAGAAATAGTTCAAGATTGTTATAATAACTGTGGAAATGACTGATTTATTGAAAACCACTTAGGAATTTTGATCTTGATGTCAGAAACTTCTTTTTCATAATCTGAGCTTTTGATCTTTTTTCTTCCGTGATGCCATATTTAGCTTTTTTATCATGCATTTTTGTTTAATTTTCCAAATAAAAACTTAGTTTTAAAAATCTGATTCTTCATATATTTTATTTTTCTTCCTAGCAAGTCAAGCTAGAGATTTGTTATCAAAAATGCTCGTAATAGATCCTGACAAACGGATTTCTGTTGATGAAGCCTTAAGGCATCCATATATTACTGTTTGGTATGACCCTGCTGAAGCAGAGGCTGTAAGTATTAATTTAAAGTGACCTAATGGATCTTGTTAATCTCTGTGGTTTTATAGACAGAAACAGGGCATATTCTGGAAGTTTAGCACTGATAGTTGGAGATCTCTGTCTGTTCTCCTGTCTCTTCCTTCTCTCCTGTATTTTTCTTCTCTCCTTTTTTTCCCCTCTCCCCTTTCCTTTCTTCTTCCTCTCCCTCTCTCCTATAAATTACATGTGTATGTGTGTATAGTATGTGTGTATATCTATTATATACACATGTGTCACAGACATATTATGTATATACATGAAGGTTAAATAAGTATAGGCAGTCCCTGATTTATACACAACCTAAACATGCATGTAGGAATCAGTTTTACTCAATTTAGAGGTGAATGCCCTAGAGAACTGCTTTCTCTTATGCAGATGTAGAGATATAGATAGTAGCTTTCTGTTATGCAGATATCGGAATGTAGAGAGTTCATAAGTTGCCCATTCCTAGCTAAGCTCTAATTCACTGCCTTTTCCTGTTCCCTCCACCCAGCCCATTGCTAATGCTGAGTTTGGGAGGTATGTGTTGCCATCCTAGATCAGAACTGGAAATGCACTATCGCCAAAGAAACCTTGAGCTTTCTGCATGCTTTGACACTTGACTCTTCCTTCATCCTGGATATTGTCTCCTTTGTTTTTTGTGGCACAACTCTATCATGGTTCTCATTCTACTTATCTGGCCATTTCTTTGTCTTTTTTGCTGAGTATGATCCAGGTCCCGTCCTTTCACCATAGTTGTCTCCTGAAACTCTGTGCTGGGTCTGTTTTCTTTTTTCTCAGCCCTCTCTTGGTGAGCTCATCATTTCCTATAGCTTCAATTCTCTTTATCCTGTTAACTGCCAAATCTGTATATTCTTCTCTAGCTGTCTTCTAGACTCCTATCAGTCCTACTTCATCAACTGCTTATTAGACATCTCCACCTGAGTGTTCAGTAGACACCTCAAGTTTAACATGGTCAAGTTAGAACCCATTATCTTCTCTGTAAACCCATCTTTTCCTCCATATCTCCCAATTTCATTTCTTTTTTTCCTATATTGTTTCCATATTGTAAAACATCTTCTATACTGTGAAACCATTTTTAACACTCATTTTTTAAAATTTGGGTTCCAAATTCTCTCCCTCCCTTCTTCCTAAGATGGCAAGGAATTTTGATATATATTATTATTTTGCAGAGATGCAAAACCTATTTCCATATTAGTCATATTGTGAAAAAAAAAACACAAACCAAAAAATACCCCCACAAAAAAATGAAGTTAAAAAACAATATGCTTTGATCTCTGTTCAGACTTAATCTGTTCCTTCTCTGGAGGTAGAGAGCATTTTTCATCCTAAATCTTTAGAATTGTCTTGGATCTAGTATTGCTGAGAATAGCTAAGTCATTCATGTTTTGTCATCACACCATATTGCTGTAACTGTGTACAGTGTTCTCCAGGTTCTGCTCACTTCACTCAGTATCAGTCCATGTGAGTCTTTCCAGGTTTTTCTGAAAGCATCCTGCTCATTTATCATTTCTTACAGCACAGTGATTCCATTACAGTCATATACCACAGCTTGTTTAGCCATTCTGAAATTTATGGGCATCTCTTAAATTTCCAACTCTGCCACTGCAAAAAGAGTTTCTATAAATATTTTTGTACATATAGGTCCTTTTCCATTTTCTTCTTAAATCTCTTTGAGATACAGACCTAGTAGTGCTGTTGCTGGGTCAAGGGGTAAGTATATTTTTATAACCTTTTGGGCATAGTTCCAAATTGCTCCCCAGAGTAGTTGATTCAGTACACAACTCTACTAACAGAGCATCAGTATACCAGTTTTTCCACATTGCCTCCAACATTTGTCTTTTCCTTTTCTGTCATAATTTGAGATGGTACCTCAGAATTGTTTTAATTTGTATTGCTCTGCTCAGTAGTGATTTAGAGCATTTTTTTATATGATTATAGATAGCTTTGATTTCTTCATCTGAAAACTGCTTTTTCATATCCTTTGACCATTTATCAATTAGGAAATGACATATTTTTATAAATTTTACTCAATTCCCTATATATTTGAGAAACAAGGCCTTTATCAGAGAAATTTGCTGTAAAAATTTTTTCCCACTTTTCTGCTTTCCTTCTAATTTTGGCTGCATAGGTTTTATTTGTGCAAAACCTTTTTAATGTAAGTATAATTATCCATTTTATATCCTATAGCTCTTATTTGATCTTAAATTTTTCTCTTATATATCTGACAGGTAAACTATTCTACGCTTCCCTAGTTTGCATGAGATATCACCCTTTATGTTTAAATTATGTACTTATTTTGTTATTATCGTGGTATGTGGTGTGAGATTTTGTTCTATACCTGCTTTCTGCCAAACTGCTTTCCAATTTTCCTAGCAATTTTTTTTCATATAGTGAGTTCTTGTCCCCAAAACTGGGATCTTTGAGTTTATCAGACACTCTGTTTCTGTGGTCACTACCTACTATGTATTGTGTACCCAATCAATTTTTTAGCTGATAGCTGTTTTGATAATTACCACTTTATCATACAGTTTGAGATCTTGTGTGGCTAGGCCACCTTCCTTCACATTTTTTCCCCATTAATTCCCTTGATATTCTTAACCTTATGTTTTTCCAGATGAATTTTATTATTTTTTTCTAACTCTATACAATAAGTTTTTCATAGTTTGATTGGTATAGCACTGAATAAATACATTAATTTTGGTAGAATTGTCATTTTCTTATAGTGGCTCATTCCTACCCATGAGCAATTAATGTTTTTCTGGTTGTTCATATCCAACCTTATTAGTGTGAAAAGTGATTTGTAATTGTATTTATATAGTTCCTAGGTTTGTCTTGTCAGGTAGACTCCCAAAGGTTTTATACTGTCTGCACCTACTTCCCTATTTCAATCTAGGGCACCACCATTCTTCACAGGGTTTTAAACTCAGTTTTAAACCCAGTTTTATAGCTTCTCATCCATCTTCAACTCTTCATTCTCCATCATCCCCTAATCATTTGCAAGCCTTGTCAGTTATGCTACCACAACATCTTTTGCATCTATTCCTTCATCTAACATGATTACCCAACTTGTTCAGAATCTCATTACTTCTCACTGAATTGTTGCAGTAGCTTCCTGATTGGACTCATTGCTTCTAGACTCTCCTCACTCCAGTTCATTCTCCACACAACTGCCAAAAAATCTTTCTAAAGCACATATCCAACCTTGTAAGTTCTAGTGACTCCTTAATGCAACTAAAATAAAATAAATATTCCTTCCTTAGTACTGGCATTTAAAGCTTTTTACAATCTGGCCCTAGCCTTCCTTTCTAGACTTATTTCATATTATTCCCCTTTATGCACTGTGTCCCTGCCAAACTGGCATACTTGCTGTGTTCCAAACAGTACTCTTATCTCTCCTCTATTGCTTTGCTCATGCCTGGAATAAATTCCCTCTTTGCCTGTACCTCTGAGAACCACTAATTTTCCTCAATTTCCAAAAATCTCCTTAGGTATCACCTCCTTCTAATGATCCCACTCATTGTTAGTCTGTATTTACCTATGGACAAATTGCAACCTCTCAGTAGATTGAAAACTCCTTAATGACAGGGTCTAGTTTTTGTTTTTTCCTTCTATCTGCACTTGATCAATGTTAAACATTGGGGAATTCTTTTAGGAATTCCTTATATATATATATTAGATTTTTTTGAAAAACAGATTTGTGGTTTTTTTTTTTGTCAAATTTAACTTTTAGCCACCACCTCAAATTTATGATGCCCAGTTAGAAGAACGAGAACATGCCATTGAAGAATGGAAAGGTAATGACACAAGTTATTTCAATCATTAGTTATAGACATTTTTTCAGTATTTCTTGGCACAAATACATTTTGTATAGCATAATTGAGTCAGTTTAGTCTTTATTTTCTAAAACTGTGGGACTGTTTAGAATTATAGTTTTATCCCCAAATTTTTATGTTAATCAGTAAGTTTCTTGAAATGGGTTTTTATTAGTTAGCTATTTTATTTTCAATTCTGGTTAAGCCAGATCCAGAAATTTTTAAAAATAATTTTATTTCACTCATTTTTAACAAAGAAGAAAATTTAAAAGATACTTGTTTTTGCTGAAGTGCCATTGTTTTAAGACTTTGAAGATGTTTGATAAAGATTTCAAGTATTTTTTATGATTACGTGGTAGTAATACTTAAAATATCTTTTCTGTTTGCTAAACCTGGCATCTCTCAAAGAGTTGTTAAAGATAATTTACTCCAGTGCTCTCATATTCCAGACAATAAAATTGAGACCCAGAGAAAGACTTATCAAAAATTGAGCGGTAAAAGAGCTTAGCAGAAAGAACACACTGGATCTGGAGACAGAAGACCTAAGTTTGGGTTCACCTCTGCTCCTTAATTAGTTGTGCATCTTTGAGCAAGTCACTTAATTACTCTGACCCTTAGATGCCTGATCTCTAAAATGAGGGGCTTAGACCAAATGATGTTTAAGATTCCTTCCAGCCCTAAATCCTGTGTTCCTCCTCAGTAGGTCAGGATAAGGCCTTTGATTAAAGCTGGTATGTCCTGACTTCTAGTGCAGAACATTTCCCGCTAAGCCATACTGTGTGAATGATAGATAGAAACTGTAGCATGTACATAAAAGTTTCTCATGATAGAATAGTGAATTAAAAGCAAAATGCTTTCCATCATATTTTATAGCTACCTAATCATTAGTTTAGCCATTGAATACTTCATTTTTTGTGCTTCCTGTAGTATTCAAGTCTGGTTCATAGCGCTGATTTAGTTGTCAGTAAAAGCATTTTGAAAAATTCATTGGCATATAAAGGTAACATTAATGATTATTATGCCATATTTTATTTTGAGCCTGACCTCTGATTTTATTGGTATAGGAAACTCCCCCTGACAAAATAGATTTTTATCTGCTCTGCAGCTCTGGGACATTGAGAAATTAAGGATCTTATCCAGAGTTACAAAGCCAGGATGTATCAAAGACAGGCATTGAACCCAAGTCCTACCGATTCCAAAGCCTGCTTTCTGTCTTCGACCTATACTGTATTATTTCTTATTATTTTATATCACTATTTTGTTAACTGTTCTAAATTCTGAATTTTTTATTTATTATGTTTTAGAAATATTATTGTCCTGGTATTACATTCTCCATTTTTTTAAACATGATATATAAAGGTGTGGACTCCATCTCTAATTCTAGACAGGTAAATCTGACAAGTGACCTGGGCTTAGTTACTTTAAAGACCATGTGTCTTTAGCAGACTTCTGGACTTACACACATGTGCCATCAGAAGCTTACAATCACAGCGTTGAAATGGAACATGTTGGATACATAAGACTATAGATTAGCATAGTATTCAATTCAGAGATGTCAAAAATAGAATTTTTATCATAGTGTAAGTTTATTTTGAAACAGTTTATAGAAATATAAGGAAACTAATGAGTATTTTAACTTAAATTTCTATTTGAAGAACTAATATACAAAGAAGTAATGGACTGGGAAGAAAGAAGCAAGAATGGTGTGGTAAAAGATCAGCCTTCAGGTTAGTGATTAGTTTAATAGTTTTACTTCTAGTAGTCTTTGCTTTAGCCAACTTCAATACGAGCCGTGTGTTCTATACTAATGATTATGGCTTAGACAGTTGTTGTTAAAAAAGAATTTGCTTCTTCTTAGCACTTTACTCATTCTGATGAATATAAAGTTATCTTCTAAGATATACATAACCCTCTATAACCACAGCAGCACAGTCAAACCAAGCAGTGAATTAAAGCAGTTTGTTCCAAGGACAAATTGGAGTTTCTCTAAACACTTTTGCTCAAATTTTCCAACTAATTGCTAATAACCATTTTATTTCAGTAGTAGTAACCTGGGACCTATGAGCACCTCCTTAAAGTACAGAGGCTCAATAGATTACTTTTATACATATAAAGAACAACTAGGTGACACAGTGGATAGAGTTTTGGTCCTAGAGTCAGTTCAAATCTGGCCTCAGACACTTATTAGCTGTGTGACCCTGAGCAAGTCACTTTTCCCTGTTTACTTCAGTTTCTTTGTCTGTAAAATCAGCCAGAGAAGGAAATAGCAAACCACTGCGGTATCTTTGCCAAGAAAATTTTCAGGGGGTCATAAAGAATTAGACATGACTGAAACACCTAACAACAACATGTATATGTCCTTGTGAACTGTAGTCTAATTTGCTCTTTTCTGCACTTGCTACCAGTGTACAAAAACAGTATGTATGTAGAATATGGTGATGACTTTTCATTTCTGGATTATAAACCAAAGTATTCAAAGATACCAGGTCACAGTGCAGTTTAAAAATGAACATGATTTGGGAGTTGGGTGAACTGTCCTTGTCCAGGGCTGATTCTGGGCAGGCTGGGCCATAAAACTGGGCCTTAAGAATGAAGTGTCTTGCTGTTCTTTGATTAATTTAAATGGGATCCCCAAGTCCCGGGTACTTACATTCATTTTTCTTTAGGGTAGATTGGTCTGTGTTGCAGACCCCTGTTGTTATTGCCAAACCTTAATCTTAAAGATGTGCTTTTTGGCTTACACTTAAGTAGAACACAAAGGTAATAGAAAATAACCCTGATGGATCTTAAACCCTGATTTTCCACCAGGCTTTTGAAGAACAATAATATTTGGACAAATGCAGTGATTTTCTTTTTAAGTTTTCTTGAAATTAAAGTGTATTTTCAGAACATGATTGAGTCTACTCTTATATGATCAAGAGACAGCATGATAGATAGCCAAGAAAACTTGAGTGTTAAGTCCTACTTCTGACACATCCTGGCTTTGTGACCCTGGACAAGTCACTTAGTTAACTCTTGCATCATAAGCAGTTCTCTAAGATGAAGAGGAGATGCTGACCTGCGCTGGTAGAGGCAGTTTTTTCATCTGAGTGTTTCTTATAGCAATGAAGTTGCAGGTCCAGGCCCTAGCCATGTATAGATATGGCAATCTGCTTGATGCCAGTGCACTGGAAAAGAAAACGAAAGTGCCTGTGAAAAAACATTGACTCTGGGGAATTAAGGTACAAGAATGGGGAGAACTTGGGAAAAAGATTTAAAAGTTAGCCTTGACTAACTGCATCCCACTGAGCAACTACTTCTTGAGATTGCTTTTCTGCCTCCAAAATTGAGGTCAGTGAATTGTCATAAAGGGGAAGGAAAATAAACATCATTTGCCCATAATCTTCACTGTTTTGCTTGTTTTTGTAGCAATGTCTTGCCTCAGATTTTATTATATTTGGTTTACTTAGCACAGATGCAGCAGTAAATAGCAACACCACTCCTTCTCAGTCCTCATCTATCAATGACATTTCATCCATGTCGACAGAGCAGACATTGGCTTCAGATACAGACAGCAGCCTGGATGCCTTGACAGGACCCATTGAAGGTTGTCGATGATAAGTTAAAAATTGCAAACTTGCAATTGGAAAAGAACTCTTGATTCCATGCTTGTAAGTTCATGGAACCAAGAAGGGGAAACTCCATGTTCTGCATGTCCTAGTCAGTGCAATGCCTGTGTTCTTACTCAGCTGTAATTTGATTGCCTGCTTGATGTTATAAAAATGAAAGCAACGCAATGTCTGAGAAAAAAAATCAAAAGCCAATCAGAATATTTCAGGTGAGCAATTATAGTAGGTGGGGGAAAAAAGATAATTGTGATATCAGCAGTGACCATGTGTCTTTAGCAAACTTCTGAACTTACACACATGTGCCATCAGAAGCTTGCTTATTTATTTAGCTTTGCTTTTTGGCCTGTCTTGCATTGAACTGTGGTGTGTAAAAGTCCAGTGATGCTCCAGATAGTGTATTTTTTCAAGCCATTTCTTATTCCTCCTAAGTAATGTGGTGTCTGCCATAGAAGAAATAAATAGTCCTGTGAGATTTAATCATCTATTATTACCTATATTTGCTCTCGTATCATAGAATGCTTCATCCTATAGCTTTTTTTCTTTCAGAAGAACAGGCATTTTAGAAGTACACATTTAGTAATAAAAAAGGCAGTTGCTTTCCATGAATTAATGGCATTAAAGGCTGAGGATGAATTATTGTAAAATATATATGTATACATATATATATGTTGATGTTGACCACTACCCAAATAAAAATATTTATGAGGACATTTGTTCTTCTTAAATTACTCTGTCCTGTGTTGATATGTAAATTTGACTTTTCCGTATGCCAAAGGATGTTTTGTTACATACAAAGTTACATCTGGCTTTTAAAAGCCTGTCCATTCAGCCCACCCCTAATCTATTAGTACTCCAGATATCTTAGTTTGCAGTGCTTTAAGGAACCCTGTGTCTTTCAATAAATATTGTTACAGTTATTCACAATGGTATGATGGCACATGGATTCTTAAATTCATTATCTTCATCACTGTTAGAATAGATTTTTGCAAAAATTTTGTCAGGGTGGACAGCGTGACTCAGTTTGGTGAATCAGGATGAACTGGTTCCTGATCTTGCTCTGATGCTTAATAGGCACACACTTGACTGTGAGCAAGTCACATAACATCCTTGAACCTCAGTTTCTTCACCTGTTAAAAGAAGAAAATAATCCACATAGTACTTGTCTTACAGGGTTGTCTCCAGGCTCAAACATGATCATGTATGGAAGATGTGTTGCAGGTTTTAAAGTAATGTAATAAATGTGAAAAGTCAAATTGATCATTGATTTAAAGTTAATAGTGGTTTCTATTCTGAATTGAGAAAAACATTGATTATGACCCCTAATTCATATTTTATCTGTTTTTAAGTGGAAGATGCTTAAAATATTTTTTAGAAACTTCTGGTGTTTCTTTTAAAACTTTTCTGAAGGGTATATAAAGGAGTCTGTCTTGGGGGTACTCTTTTTTTTTTTAACTAGCAAAATATTATTGAAGTATGACTTTGGGATTTGAGAGGGCGTACAGTTAATAAATAATCTGATAAGAGATTTGTAACTTGTAATTAAACTGCTCACCTGAAAGAGATACTTTGAAATTATTAATGTTTTTATATATGTATACATATACATACATATATATATGTCAATCAAAGTTCATTAAGACACTGAGTATCTAAATGGCATTGCAGAAATGGAGTCAGTTAAAACAATTGCATTTCAACTATGTTGATCATAATTTTTCCCCCTCGAGCTTATTTTTATAGACTAATACCTTGTTTTTAGTCGTTTTGGAAGCTATTTGGAATGAATGTTTAGTAGAATGTGTTTTGAGGAAGTATTTTAATAAGAAAAAGTCTGTTATAAATACTACATAAAAATGAGGTTTTGTCTACAACAGTTATGTCATATGATTGGTCTTATCACTGGAAACTGGAGCCTTTGGTGGACAAGAAAGCAAACTTACATGAATCTCTGAAATCATTTATTCTGTATTGAATGTTACAAATTCAGCTAAGAAATAAACATTTTGGTGACTCTAGGATTCCAGCAGAAATACCCCATTATAAAATTTAATTGTCATTTGTTCTTAATGTGTTTGAGGGGAAAAAAGGATATCACTATGCATATTAACATAGCCCTTTCTTTTACATTTATTGTTTGAAGAGCACCAAATCCACTATGCCTATATTTCTCTTTTTTTAATGCACTTTTAAAACATCACTGACACTTTGGAAGTTTGTCTGAATAGAAGCACCCTGAAACTTAAAAGGGTACTTCCTCCTGTCATCTACCAAAGGATATTTGTGAATGGAATTCATTGTAATTTGTCCATAAATTACACTGCTGCCCATTTATTTTCAGGTGCAATTCCAGATGTTCATTTTCATTGACAAAGTCCAGTATGATTTGGATGCTTACTCTTGTCACCATCTTTCTTCTTATATGTTACATTGCAGTAGAATTCTGTGAATTTGCTCTACATGACAGTTCTGAGACTTAAGACCCTGTGTTGGAGGCAACCTGTTTTTCAGAATGATACCTCACTGCAGTTTTAGAATTCCTGTTCCCAACCCCTGGGCTGGCTAACTTTGGTTCTTGTACAATGTGAATTATTCTAGTTTGACCTTTCTTGACAGTTGCAGAAGTTGGATAGAAGATTACAAATTTTGCATATCTTTTTCATCTTTGCTGTTTTGTCTTGCTTAAGTAACCCTTTGGGTAGAGCATTCTTATAAACCAGATAACTTTAGAAGAATCTTGAAATTGGAAATTTGAACTTTTTTATGGGCTCCATCTTTAGTCCAAAAGCAAAGTGGTTCTGTTCTGATTTCACATGCCAGTTCCAAAGTATGGAAAGCTCTCAGAGCACAGTAGGAGGTCAGCTCAATAAATATCAAGTGTAGACCATGTGCTAGGCACAAATCTAGGCACAGGGGGTACAAAGGTGAAATAAGACACGTGTGCCTTCCCTCAAGAAACTTAGGGTGTAGCTCGGGGCCAGGAAATCTGAACACTGATTGGCTTTTTAATAGCGGTTTTTCTTGACCCTGATCGTTGGCATGTGAATTTCAGACTAGCAATAAGAGCCAAAAGAGAAAACTCTATCTGTGGAATGCTGAGTGTGACCTTGGTTTAAGCAAGGTTTAATATTGTTCTTTCTGACAAGTTCATCTGGATAACTTGGGTGATAACGACACCAAGTGTGGTCCCAGCTGCTCAAGATCAAATATATATCCTGGTGATTAATATGTATGATCCTTAAGATCGCACATCCCAAAAGTAAATGTTTTATCATTTAAAAAAATAAAATATCCATTTGGATTATTGGAAATTCCTGAGGCCAAATTTTCCAATAGGATCTCTTAATTATACCTGTATCGAAAGGCACAAGCAGCAAATTGCAGCAGCAGGTTGTGATTTCTCACTCACTCAACAGACACAACATGTAGGCCCTCCCTCCCTCCAGTGAAGCCTCCTTAAAAGACTGTGACCAATGGAGTGCTTGTTAGCTGTCATTTGTGTTAGGTCTTGCTGCTTAAAAATCCTAATGGTGCTTGCAGTTTTGCACATGAACCATTTCGTTTTCTATTTTTGAGGTACTTTAGGATGCTCTTAATATAGCATCATAGGCTTGGAAGGTTCCTCTTGCTTTCCTTAGAGCTGAAAAGCAGAACTACCCTTGATTATCCCAGACAAATGAGTACAGTATCTATCTTACTTTAAAATATGAAGGGGAAAATTTATATAAGCGTGGCTTTGATTTCTCTCCTACTGCCACCTTATCTTCCCCCTTTTAAATTTAGGAAATACTGTTATTTTTGCTTGTGTATTAAAGAGACCCATTCTGGTCTTTTGATTAAACCATACTTTTTTTATCTGAAAAAAATTATTCTAAAAATTAACCACTTTATCCTGTCCAGAAGACTTTCTGATCATATGTGATGAATTTAAGCACTAGTTCCCTAGTTATTACTAATTATATTTTTCAAAAATATAATTACAGACTTTAGAAAATCACTATGTTGATACAAGTTAGTTTCCTGGATTTTAAGAATGGAACGTAGAGCTGCAGTGTATCTCCCTGTTAGTTTCTGTCCCAGTCCCTCTGTTTTTTGTATATACTGATCAGGTCATGGCTGCTACTTTTCCTCGGGGAATTTTACAAGAGAGTCTTTAAATATACATGTGGTCATTTTCTTTCATTGTGCACAGAGAGAACCCAGGTCAGATGGTGACACAGTAGCTGTGAACTGCCTTTCTTTTGGTTGGAGAAATTTAAGAGCTGGAAAGGACTTTAAGTTATCTGATTCAGACCCTTCATTTCATATAGAGAAGGACACTCAAGCCCTAAGATGTACTGAGATTTCAGTACAAGGCCACACCTCTGGTTAAATCTTGACAGAACCAGGACTAAAGCCCAGATCTGTTGATTTTCTTCTCAGGGCTCTTTGAATTACGCTACCATGTAGCAGCCTCTCACTCTTAGTGTGGCTCCATGGAATGGCTGTTTCTGAGGTATTTAATATTCAGACCAGAGGGAAGACAGAAAATGTACATCATTTTTTACGACTTCTCCCCCTGCATCTTTTTCATCTTTAAGTACAAGGGAGATTTTCAGAGTCCTCATTGTAGACCTCAGGGCCAGCTGGGGTTCTTATTGAAGAGCAAGCTAAGGAAGGAAACTCATTACAAGTCCAAGGTTCCCCTTTCAGCTTTCCAATCTGTTATTTAGTAGCAAGTTTGCAAGGGGACAGACTTTAATCCTAATATTAGAGCTTTATGAAAACATGAATGAAACAAGTAGCTATACATTTAAGGACCAGGTTCATTATCTGTTTTTGACTAGCTGGAATATATATTCTTTACTTAATCACTTTAAATTTATGCTCTTCTAAGAATGTTGTCTTCTCTACTCCCCTGAAACTTCCCTGTATTTCATCCTTAATTCCAATGAAAATGTTATGCCTTTGTCTCTGTGCCCCGTATCTAATTTCATAGAATCTCAGAGTTGGAAGATGCCTCAGAGGTCATCTAATCCAGCCTGTATTTAAATAAGAATTCCTTTTATTATGTCTTCAGTAATGGGCCATCTACCCTCCATTTGAACATTTCCAGTGACTGAAATTCACTACCTCACAAGCCAGCCCATTCCATTTTTCAACACTTCTAATTGTTGTAGATAAGTTAAGCTAAAATTTGTTTCTCCTTAACTTCCACCAGTGATTCTGATTCTTCCATTTGGAGCTGCATAAAATTAAGTCTGATCCCTCTTCCATATGAGAGCCCTTCAGGTGCTTGAAGAAATATGACCCTTCCTTCCCTTCGTTAAGCCCTTCTTCATATGTCTTGGTTACATCCTATTTAATTACATCTCTCATATACTGGTGGACTTTCCCTTGATGCACTCCATTTTGTCAGTGTCCTTAAAATGTGACACTGGAAGCTGAAACAGTCCTTCAGCTGTGGTCTGAATAATTTAGAGTTTAGCAAGACTCCCTTGTTCTGAACCTTATACTTAACATTAATAAAGCTCCTAAGGTTATTTGTAGCTTTTTTTTGGCAGCCATATCATTGTTGACTCATATTGAGCTTGCAATTATGTAAAACCACAGTTCTTTTTAATGTGAAATTATGTTAGGCCTAGTCTAAGTGTAGAACTTGTGAGCGCATTCTTCCATCCTGTGGAAATAGTTTTGGGTCATATTTCTCAACTCCCTTTTTATCTGCCTCCCAAATTTGTGGATGATTTATCTTTCTATAGATTTGGCGAGCATGCCTTCCTTTGTCTTCACCCAAGTCAAAATACAAATGTTGAACTAAGTAAAGCTGGAGACAGTGGCCTATTTCTGTGATTCAGATTCTATGCTAATACCCTGAGGCACATTACTAGAAACTTCCCTTGAAGTGGATGTAGCTTCATTAAGCAACTTTTTTTGCTTACAGCTAACCTTAATACAATTATCTCACTCTTCCATTTTTTCCACAAGTCATGAGACCTATTGTCAGAAGTCTTACTGAGATACACATATATAGACACACACGTACATACACATATGCATAATGTATGTATACCCACATATGTATCTGATCCCTAATTATCAGTCTAACAAACCTATTTGAAAAATAAAATGAGGTTAGTTTGATGTAAGTGCTTCTTAGAATCCAAGGTTGGTCCTGGGGAATCATTGCTTCCTTCCTTTTTTTTTCTGTTTGGGGGGAGCACCAGCTTTTATTTAGTATCATAGTCTGCTTTGGCTTTGTCCTGTGTATAAAGTGCACTCTGTTGTCGAATAGTTCAGCTCATCCCAATGTATTTTAATCAGTGAGCAAATTATGGGAGTGGTAGGGAGCAGGACAGATATACTATTAAGTCCTAATACCACTAATTTGTATTCAGAATTTTTGACTTTATTTTGGTTACAAGTTTGTGATTTCTAAAGGAATGATGTGTGCTTTGAAGTCTGTAATCCCTGTAGAGTTACATGAAGTGGCTTGTATTGCCTATTCTATCAGGCTTCATTGATGCCGCTGTTTGTCATTCTTGTTGCCTGTTCAGTACAAAAATGTTTTATGTAATGGCCTTGATGATTTCGTCCCATGCTGGATATAATTTCAAGACGTTTTACCACTTAAGACACGTTTTTTTACTGATGGCAGTTGTAGTTCCTTATTTTCATTTGATTTTAAAGTAGGCTAGCGTTTCATAAAGAATGTTGTCAATAGTTAAGTTTGAACTGCTAGCTATCTCATATAAAATTTTATTTCTTAAAAGCCTTTTTAAAAGTAAATTATCTTACTAAGAACACTGTAAAAAAATAAATATTTGAATGGCAAACATTCAACTGTCTGTGTTGTTGTTTAACTCCTTTTCAAAGTTCAAGGTCCAGAATGCTTGCCATTATCTGCGATAATGTGAGCCAAGGATTGCATGGATAATTTGAATTTACAGAGGATTCCCCAGAACTTATTGTAATGAGTAGATATTAACCACTAAGCCTTTTTTTTTAACCAGAACTATTGACAAGAATAGAGTGACTTGAGTACCAGGTCCTGTGATACAAGTTCTAATGATTGTGACAATGCTTAAAGCAATTCTTCAACCAAACAATGAATCAAAAAACAGAGTAAATCATGCTAACTGACTGAACTCTAGTCCAAAACAAACCTTGATATTGATTTCGCACTAAATTTCAGTAACCAAATCCAAGCTGATTTCCCCTTTACCATCACTGCTTCTCTCTCAAAAAAGGCACCTAGTGAACCATATCAAATTAAAATAATCTGTAAAGGATGATCAATTTAGAACTGGAAAGAGTTTCATCATCTGGTCTAACTTTTTGTTTTACAGTTGAAGAATCCAAGGCCCAAAAAAATGACTTGTCCAGTGGCCCATGTGTAATAATAGAGAAGTGATTTGAACCTAGGTCTTCTGACCCCAAATCAGTTGCACAGTTGCAAATGCTACAATTGAAGGGCAGTTAGAGAAAATCATGCTGTATATGATGATTTCATGACAGCCACAAAGGAGTATGTATGATATAAAGAGTACTCAGTTGCTTTTGTGAATAGATAATTTTTTCCTAGGATGCAGGTATTCTTTTGTTGTCTTTGAATTATCCTGAGAATCAAAACAAAAAAAAATTGGCAAAAGCACTTTAATTCAGCTGTCTTTGGGAACACAGCATAACATACCCCAAGAAAGTGAAGACCAAGTGCCTGAATGTAGGCTTTACTTCTCAGTGGGACCTCAAATAACTAAAGCTATTACCACAGGAAATCTTACTCTCTCCTCCAATTGCCTAGTTACAGAACTGCTTCCATATCTGTAATTTCAGGAAAAAGACAATTTACAGATACTGATGAGGTATGGCCCATGGCTCTAGGAATCCCAGGATGTCTTGCTCTGAAGACCTGCCGTCCTACAAAGAGTATCCTACGATCAAGAATGGCACCCTGCTACAGATAGTCTAGCTATTTAGCTAAAATGGTAGATGAAAATGGATGGGAAAAAGGGTTAGAAGGTAGCCTAGCTACATAGAGAAAGAAGAGACTTTAAGTGTAGGAGGACTATTGAAACAATAGATGGCATATTTGTAAAATGTTTCCAAGAAAAACTAGTTATGTGGGGGAAGGAAGGGGAAGAGAGGTCAGCAGAGGGATAAGGGATAGAACTGAAGTCCAACTATACTGCAGAATATTAGAAACTTGTTGCAATGGATTACTGCCAATTTGTTGTCTGTAAGACATTTTGAATTATATACTATTTTCTTTTAAAATTTTCTCATAAAAAGTAGTTATCAGACATCTCAATTTCTATGTAACCATTATCTGTGTTAATAGTACATACAGGAATACAGAAAGGTAAATTTGGAAGTAGTTGAGTGACCAGATTCTAAGTGGAATTAATGTCAGCCTAGTGAGAGGTCTTTAGTGGAGCATCCCAGTGATTAGTCCTTGGTTCTGTTTCATTGTGACTAGTCACTTAAATGATGTCAAAATGGCAGTGCTCATCAAATGTGAAGTTTTTTTTAAAAAAATGATGAAGGATTTCATAAGCTAACAGTGTAAGTAGACAGAATCCAGAAAATTGTGACATGATGAAACAGGCTAAACCTAATTTAATAAGGGTAGGGCAAGTAGTCATAGCCTCCTTCCAAATGACAGGTATGCCAAAAAGAAGCAAACTTAAGAAATATGAAAGAAATGACCAGACAGAAGAGCTCTAGGATTATGGCTCAAATGAGAGAAGGTTCAAAGCATCAGAAACAATACATGCAGAAGAAACAATGCAAGATATATTAAGAGATAACTTAAAATGGATAAATTAATATTTAATAAATTAAAGCCAAGAATTCATGCAGGCAAGAAAATCACAGGAGGAGATAAAAGAATTTGCCACAGTGAAGACATACTGCAAAGACCTAAAACTGAAGGATGCTTTTTAAAAAATTGAACAAAGATATTAGAAAACTAATATGGAGAATATAATTGCCAATGGAAATAGACAGCCAAGAGTAGAATTAATGCGGTTGAGGACAATCACAGACAATATAGTAGAAGTTGGGTGTGGGGAGATATTATGAGTTTGGAATCACAGCAAAGGAGTTTGGAAGCTGCAGTTTCAAAGAACAAATCTGTACTATAATTACTTGAGATAGCAATTTCACCATCACCTTCCAGAGAAATTAGGAAAAGGGAAGAATTTGATCAAAATATTGTTTTATTTTTAATGTCTCCAAGGAACTTAAATTTAAACTCTCCTGGACAAATTTTTGTCCAAATTCAAAACTGCACTTACAAGGTAATGATCATTTAATCTTCAAGAATTAAAATACATGATGGAACATTGGTCAAGATCACAGGACACTTTTTTTTCAAAAAGGTAAGAATGATTGGAAAAATTTTAATACAACCTAATTTTTTTATAAATGAGCCAAGAAGATAAATAACCTTCAGAAAATTTGACAAGAGAATAAATATTTCAGAATCAAAACTGCTCTAACAGTTTCACATGGAGTGAGGAGTAAGAATATTGAATAGATCACTGTTAGCACTTTTAGATTGAGATGAATCAGTCTATAAGTATGAGTGCTTGTCAAAATATTGTATCGGTTAGTTCACCGTTTGTTACGAAAATCATTTATTAAGCAAAATTATAAGATTGTAGAATGATCCCAAATTAAAATATGAATCTAAATTAAAAGAAACTTGGACAGTTGGAAGCATAAAATACAGGAATTTTGTTTAGTAGTGTTTTGTTAAAGTAACTTAAATAATAAAATAAATTTTATATTCCCTTTTGCCAACAGAAATAAATTAACTAAGAATGGTAGAAATAAACAAATTTGACAGTTATACTAATGTAGATGAATTGAACTCTCCAATTGGAAGATTACATCATGGATTAAAAATAATCCAACCATTTGTTGTCTTGTGGTTTGTCCTTCATTCTTGAAGAGGACAATGACATCAGGGAGATGCTATAACTTGTAATTAACTTTGATTTGAATGAGGGAGGGCTCTGCAAAGTTACAGCCTCACTTTCTCTTCCAGAGGCATCTGGGTCCAGTAGCCAGATATTCATCAGGATGACAGGATATGGTCCAGGATGCAGTGGGAGACCTTGGACTTTTTAAGCTAAGGTCTTTTCAAGTTCTCACTTTGAAAGAGGCAAGGCCCGTTCAGTGAATAGGCCTCTTCAAAAAGTGAGTCAAAGGATGGCCCCTTAAAAAAAAAAAGCTGAAAGGGGAAAACCCTCAGTGTTTCTGGCCAAGGGAGAAACACTGAGCCAGGAGAGCCCAAAAATAGCCATTAAATGGTACTTGGGCAGGGACCTATTATCCAGTCCATAAGATCCAGAATGAATTGGGTTTGAGCCTTGGTCTTTGAGAAAGAAATATAGCCAGTAAACCCCAAGGTAACTAGTTAGCTTTTGGCCATCAAAACGTATCTTCCTTTGGACAGAACACCCTCAAGTAAGCAGAGAGGAGAGTTGTCCAACTGGAACTGGCCAGCTAGGTCCCCATTCAGATAGCTCGGACTACTCACAGGTTTCAGTTTGTCCTTCATTTTCGAAGAGGATCATGACGTCACGGAGATCATGACATGACTTGCAATTGACTTTGATTTGAGTAAGGGAGGATTGTGCATTGAGATGTCAGATAAGAGTGAATTTGAAAGGCACTGAAAGAATAAAATTCTATTATGGTTAAATGCATTACTCAAAATGTGAGTGTTACAGTTCTGCAAATATATATATATTATACACACACACACACACACACACACACACACATAAATATATCAAATGACATGGCAACAAAATCTATAAAGGAAAAGCTTTGAAAATTCATAAAAAATTTTAAAATTCCACTAATCAAAATATATCTTATGAAAGTATAGTAGTAATCCATATTTATAGATTTAACACTTTCAAAGCACTTCTCTATGAGGTAGATTGTATTTTATCTATTTTATAGGTGAGGAAATTGATGTTCAGAGAGAAGTGATTTGCATGTAGACACAGCTAAATATCAGAGTTGAAATTTATCTCTAGTTAATCTGACTACAAATCCCAGTGATCTTTTCACTATGCCTTGATGCCTCCTAGTAGCATGTGGTGGAAGATAACTAAGAAGGGGAAAAATGTGTACATTTTTTTCAAGTACACATGATACACAAAAATTAATTTGCTGGAATATGTTAAAATTTTGAAAAAGCAACAGCACTACAGGTAGAATAGAAGAATAACCAGAGTTAAAGTAGAAATCAATAAAATTGAAAATAATAAAAATTAAGACCAAAACCTTTTTTTTAAATAACTTCAATTAAAGCGAAAAGGATAGAGACAAGTACAATGACCAAAGTTAAGCACGAGATATCAAAATGAGTACAAATGAATCAGGAAAAGTATCATACTGCTGTGGTAGATAGACTTGGAATAAGAAAGATCTTTGTTCTAATCCCAACCCTGACAGTTATCTGGCCAAAGGCAGGTCCCTTAATTTCTTATCCACAAAATGGGGATAATGCTTCATCTATACCTACCTTATAGGATTGTCATAGGGCTCCGATGAGCTCATGCATGGGAACTGCTTTGCAGATTTCATGGTGCTATCAAAGTGATGATTAACACATTTGAGAACCGAAAAGAAATGAATATCCAAAAAAATAGGCAATACCCATTTTCAGAAAATAGGAAGTAGATAATCTGACTAGAACAATGCCGGAAGAATAAGTGAAGCTGTTAATGAGTTTCCTGCACAGAGGCACCAGAATCAGATTCACAAGTGAATTCTACCGGGCCTTCAAAGGACACGTAGTTTCTACATTAGACTGTAGTTCTTAATACAGAGAAAGACAGTTTCTTCTACTCAGTTTCTTCTGTAAGACATGATTTCAGCCTCTAAATGTGACAAAGAAAATACTGGAAGAAGTTTAAGCAAATATCACTAATATCAGTAAGTATGTTAAAATACTAGCAAGTAGAGGACAGTAATATATAAAACAAAAACATGGTTATCAACTAGGACTTAAAATTGGAATTGAAGTGTAGAGGACTATAAGTCAGCATTAATAGTAATAGTTCATGATGGGGGAGTAGCAATACACAGTGCAGCAAGCTCCCTCTTCCCACCTCCTAACCCCTTTGCCTCCCCCACCCGCCCCATAATCTCCAAGCAGAGCTAGGAAATGCACCTGTCCAAATCCTGCTGGAAAAATCCAGAAACGGTCATGTTGAGTCATTTGTTCAGCCCAAGCTGACATAGCAAAACAGGTCTGTGGATGCTGGAGGTAGGCTCGGCCAGAAGCATACTTCAGAGGAAGCCCTCAGACTACAAGGGGAAGCTGTGAACCCAGGTAAGAGGAAGTCCTAGACTAGGGCACCATCAGACGCATACCAGCACCTCATGATGGGGACAAGTGCAAACAGGCAGCTTTGTCATCCACTACCCAGTTCCCAAAGATGCAAGACAGATTGAGAAAAGTATTTTGCATAAACAAAATCAGGGAAAATAGATTAGAAGAAAAATAGTAAGTGGAAAAACAATTGGCATCAAATGTCACCAATAAAATCTGATACATAAACTATATGGTCAGGAAAGCCAGGAAGAGTCCACAGTGCATCATTTTCCTAGCCCAGGACAGCTTAGGAAGGTTGAAAGAGATCTGACAACACTGGGGAGCAGGTCTTATCAGTACAGTGCATTTTACCTGGGAAAAGAAAAGATGGCTGGTGGAAAGAGGGCTGAGATGGCACTGGGGAAGGAAGTCCTGGGAAGAAAGAGGTCTTAGGGTATCTCTGAGTAAGCACTAGGTGCAGAAGCAATGACATCTGGTAGCTGTTTCACCTACTCCCCAATTCCAACTCATGGATCCAGACTAGAGAGGAGTTAAGAGTATTGGTTCTAGTACTGAGCATAGAATGAGCTCCAGGAAGCAAATGTGACTCCAAATCCAGGAGCAGGGCTTAGTATCCCAGACCAAAAGGGGATTGTCTGGTCTGTCCTTCTGAATCAGCAGAGCCTCCCAACAGACCATCAGTGTCAACTCACACCTATTCTTTCATCTATATATACTCCTTCTAACTGCCATAATAATGAAAAAGTTCTTAAGAGTTACATATATCATCTTCCCATGTAGGAATGTAAACAGTTTAGCCATATTAAATCCTTTATGATTTCTCTTTCCTATTTACCTTTTTTGCTTTCCTTGAGTCTTGTGTTTAAATTTCAGATTTTCTATCTAACTCAGGTGTTTTCATCAGGAATGCTTGAAAGTCCTCTATTTCATTAAATATCCATTCTTCCTCCCCTCCCCACGAAGGACTATATATACTCAGTTTTGCTAGGTAGGTTTTTTTTGGTTGAAACCCTAGCTCTTTTGCAAGCCCTCTGCTCCTTTAATGTGGAAACTACTGTATGTTGTGTGGTCCTGACTATGGCTCCATTATATTTGAATGGTTTCTTTCTGGTTGATAGTAATATGTTCTCCTTGATCTGGGAGCACTGGAATTTAACTATAATATTCCTAGAAGTGTTCATTTTGGAATCTATTTCCAGAGGCTATTGATTGATTTGTTTTACAATTTCTATTTTACCCTCTGTTTCAAAAATGTAAGGGCAGATTTCCTTCATAATTTCTTGAAATATTTCCAGGCTCTTTGTTTTTATTATGGCCTTCAGGTAGTTTGATAGTTCTTAAATTACCTCTCCTCTCTCTAGGAGAGGAAGTCAGTTGTTTTTCTGATGAGATATTTCACATTTTCTTCTATTTTCCCACCTTTTGACTTTTTCTTATTGTTTCTTGATATCTCATGGAGTTATTAGCTTCTACTTAACAAATTCTAATTTTTAAAGAATTATTTTTTTCCCCAGTTCATAAATGGTCAAAGGATATGAACAGGCAGTTTTCAGAAGAAATTTTCTTTAATTATAATTATATGAAAAAAATGTTCTAAATCACTTTTGATT
>CM053769.1:356916671-357080325 GCA_028658325.1 Potorous gilbertii | reverse complement strand
AGGAAAATGATAAATGTTGGAGAGGATGTGGGAGAGTTGGAACACTAATTCATTGTTAGTCGAGCTGTGAGCTGATCCAACCACTCTGGAGAGCAATTTGGAACTATGCCCAAAGGGCTACAAAAATGTGCATACCCTTTGACCCAGCAATATCGTTTCTAGGACTGTATCCCCAAGAGATCATAAAAATGGGAAAGGCTCCCACATGTACAAAAATATTTATAGCAGCACTCTTTGTAGTGGCCAAAAACTGGAAATCAAGGGGATGCCCATCAATTGGGGAATGGCTGAATAAATTATGGTATATGAATGTAATGGAGTACTATTGTGCTATAAGAAATGATGAACAAGAAGACTTCAGAGAGGCCTGGAAAGACTTAGATGATCTGATGCTGAGCGGAAAGGAGCAGAACCAGGGGAACTTTGTGCACAGCAATGACCACATTGTGCAAGAGTTTTTTCTAGTAGACTTGGATCTTCATAGCAATGCAAGGACTTAAAAAAAAATTCCCAACGATCTTCTAAGGCAAAATGCCTTCTACATCCAGAAAAAGAACTATGGAATTCAATTACAGAATGTAGCAGATAATTTTTTGTGTGTGTGTTTAATGTTTTGGTTTGTTATATGATTTCTCCCATTTATTTTAGTTCTTCTACCCAGCATGACTATAGTGAAAATGTATTCAATAGAAATGTATGTGTAGATCCTTTATAGAATTGTATGCCATCTTGGGGAGGAAGGGGGGTGTTGGGGAGTAGGTAGGGGGAAAACATCTAAGTTTTATGGTAGTGATTGTAGAACACTATAAATAAATAAAATTAATATTTAGAAAAAGGAATTATTTTGTTCAGTGAATTTTTGTATAATGACTAATCTTGGCCCCCAAGAAGAAATATGAGATGATACTTCCCATCACTTCTTTGCAGAGGTGAGGGACCAAGAGTGGAAAACACTGCAGATAGTATCAGGACTTTCTGATGTGTTGAATATTTGAACTTTTTTTCCCTTTTTGAGGGGGATAATTTTTATTATAAAGGATATCTCCCTGAGAGAGAGTGAAAGAAAAGATACATTGGGAGTAGATGATATAAAAGCAGAAGCTATCTGTAAAAATTTATTTTTAAAATTATTCTCCAATTATTTATCTTTATTTCTTTAAAGAATGTTTTACAAGTGTCTTAATGTAATTCCTGTGTACATATTAATATATCTGAATTTCCAAATATTTTGTATGTTCTCTAATGACTTTAAACTTAATTTCTTTTTTTTAAAAAACTCCTTTTGCTGGGTTTTAGGCAGCTAGGTGGTAGAGTGGCTACAGTGCTGGGCCTGGAGAAAGGAAGATTCATTTTCCTGAGTTCAAACCTGGTCTCAGACACTTACTAACTGTGACCCTGGACAAGTCACATAACACTGTTTGCCTCAGTTTCATCATCTGTAAAATGAGCTGGAGAAGGAAATGGCAAACTACTCCAGTATTTTTGCCAAGAGAACTCCAAAGGGATCACAGAGAGTCAAACAAGACTGAAATGACTGAACAACAACAACTGCTGGGTTTATTTGATAATATGCAGACAACCTATGAGTTCTACAGACTGATTTTATGTCCTACTACTTTACTGATTCTTAATTATTCAATTAAGTTTAATTAGCTCTAGGAACCTCTCAGTAAACCATCATATCTTCTCACAAAATAATCAGCTTCTTTTTGTTTGTCCAAGTGTATTCCCTCAGTTTCTTCTTGTCTTGTTGCTTTAGTTAGCAATTCTTGAATTCTATCAAAGTTACTTTAATCTTGACCTTTTAAAAAAGCTTCTAGGATTTGTCCATTGCAGAAAATACTAACTGTTGGTTTTAGTTGAGTACTATTCATCATATTAAAGAATGGTATTTTTGTTACTATGTTGTTTTGATATTTTAAAAATAAACAGATGTATTTTGTAAAAAACAAAAAGTTTTTATCACATCTGTTGTAATCTTATTATTTTCATTGTTCTAATAAAATGGTTCATTATATGTACTGTTGTTTCAATATTGAACCAAACCTGTTTAGTCATTCAACAAGCCTTTTTTAGGTGCTTACACTTCAGCAGGCCCTATGCTGAGTAGTGAAATACAAAGATTAAAAAAACAAAATTACCTGCCCTAAGGGAGCTCACATTCTGAAGTAGGAGGGAATATGCAAATAACTTGTTACATACAAGATATATACTGAATAGATGGAAAATAATCTCAAAAAAGAAAGTAATAGCAGTTGGGAAAACTATGAAAGGCCTTCTGAAGAAGCAGATATTTAAGCTGAGTCAAAAAAAAGGGGGGGGGGAAAGGGAGACGAAGACTTGGAAGTGAAGGAGTTAAAGCATTCCAGGAAGGAGGAACAGTCAGTGCAGAGAGTTATCCATTCAAAGAACTCTAAGTAAGGTAGAATAGTTGGATTGTAGAATGTTTGGGGAGAGTATACTGAGAGAAGACTGGAAAGGTAGAAAGGAGTATAAAGGATTTAAATGTCGGACTGAGAACTGTTTCAACCATTTTGCAGAGCAATTTGGAACTGTGCCCAAAAGGGTATAAAACTATGCATACCCTTTGACCTAGCAATACCACTACTAGATCTGTATCCCAAAAGAGATTAAAAAAAAAAATAAAAGGAAAAGGACCTATATGTACACAAATATTTATAGCAGCTTTTTTTTGGTGGCAAAGAATTGGAAATTGAGGGGATACTCATCCAATAGGAAATGACTAAAAAAGTTGTAGTATATGATTATAATGGAATACTATTGTACTATAAGAAATGATGAGCAGGATGCTTTCAGAAAAACCTTCAGAGACTTAGATGAACTGATGCAAAGTGAAATGAGCAGAACTAGGATAATATTTTACATAGTAACAGCAATATTGGACCATGATCAATGGTGAAAATCTTAGCCTTTCTCAGCAATACAGTGATGCAAGACAATTCCAAAGGACTTACAATGAAAAATGCTATCCCTCTCCAAAGAAAAAACTGATGGAGTCTAAATGTAGATCAGACTGTACTTTTTTTACTTTGTTTATTTTTCTTGGTTTTATCTTTGCTATGTGTTTTCTTGCACAACATGACTAATATGGAAATATGTTTTGCCTGACTTCACATGTATAATCTACATCAATTTGCTTGCTTTCTCAATGAGAGAGGGAAGGTAAGAGAGAGACAGAGAATTTGGAACTCAAAATTTTAAAAAATGAATGTCAAAAATTATCTTTGCATGTAACTGGGAAAATATTAAATATATGAAAAAATAAATGCCATACCAAGTTTATATTTGATCCTAGAGTCATGGTCAGAGCTGTGCTTTAGAAAAATCACCTTGGGAGTCTGAGTGAAAGATGGAATGGAGTTGGGAGAGATGTGAAACAGCAAGAGCATTTGAAAGCTATTACAATAATCCTGGTAATAATGAATGAGGACCTGAAGTAGGGTCATGGCAATAGGTATAAAGAGAAGGGGCAAATGCTAGAGACATTATGATGGCACCAACAGCAGGTTTGGCAATGAATAACAGGTAGAATGGCCTTCATTTTAGCAGAGGGCTGGATTTTAGGGAAAATATGAGTTCTGTTTTGAACAGGCTGAGTTTGAGATGCCTACAAGATATCCAGATAGACATGTCCACAAGGCAGTTGGTGACATGGGACTGGAGCTCAGGAGAAAGGTAATGTCTGGATGTATGGATTTATAAATCATGTACATTGAACCTATGGGAGCTGCTAATGTTGGAATGAGAATGATGGTCCCCCAGTGATTTGTGCTTTGCCTCCTCAGAAGATACAAATGACATGAAGACTCACACCAACCTTGTTTCTTGGATGAGACCTTGGTTGGAAGGGATCTAATGCCTTCTTATAGCTTCTCAGAAAAGCAGAAGCATTCTTTGTATGAGGTCTGAGTTCACTATCAAGAGCTCCAGGGGAGACAGTGCCCTTCAGTGAAATCTTGATATCAGGGAAAACCAGGATAGTAGAATAAAATAGAACCTCTCCATATCAAATAGTTGAAAAATTGGACAATCGGCCCACTTACAAAATAGCCTCATAGAACAACTGGAACCTTGCAAAGATAATACATTACAGTCCCCTGCTGCCTACCTGCCATTATTCATAGTCTATCCTCCATCTCCCATCTCTGCCTTTGTCCAGGCTGTCTTCCAAGCCTGGGATGCTCTGCCTCTTGGTTTACCAGGTTTCTTTCAAGACCCAGTCCAACTCTTACCTTCTACCTAAGGTTTTTGCCAGTCTTACCCTCTCCCACTGCTGCAAGCTGCTAGACCCTTCCTCTCTCAGGCTGCCTTCTATCTACTCTGTATAGAACTTATAAGTATCTATTTATATGTTGCCTTTCACATTATAATCTAAGTCCCTCAAAAACGGGGACTGTTTTTGCCTTTCTTTGTATCCCCAGCACTTAAGATAGTTCCCGACACATAGGAGGTACTCAGTAAATGTTTGTTGACGATAAGTGAGTTGGTCAGACTCTTTGACCATCCAGAAGAAAAAAATGTAAGACATAATCAGACAGCCAAACTCCAGGAAGCACTTTTCCAACAATTATAGCTAGACTGTTAGAAATATGTGACAGCATCTGGAGAGATCTGGAGCATGATTTGCATGAAGACAAAATTGTCCATTGGCACTTTCTGAAATATGTGGAAGGTCAAGTGAGAGAGCATCAGCCTGAAGAAGACCTTGGTCCAGATAATAGGGAAAGGTTGAATCCAGAGGCCTCCCTCTGGATTCTTTGATATCTTTGCCTAATATCCCAGTTCTGAAGGCCTTAGGGGAACAGAAGCTCCAAAGAGAGACTCTTTGAAGGACAGAAACATTGATAACAGACCTATTTCAGAGATCAGGATTAGGAATTCAAGTCAGTAGATCTGGTGATCCAGATTCAGGCTCAGGACCAAGAGCAGGTCACTGACAGTCCCAAGGCTGGACACTGACAAGTGGACAAGCAGGACCCGAGGCCTATCTAATTCATTGTGCTTCTAGAAAGCTTGGCATCACTGCAAAGACCTGTGGGTAGCCTAGCTATTGTTACATGAAGAAACCATAGGGAAATGTGTGCTCATGGGAAAGAATGCCATCCCTGGGCAAGATGGTGGAGAGTACCTGTTTATCTTGTTCCTAGAAACGTTCCAATCATTACCTGGTCATGATCCCATTCATCACAATACTTCAATTCCTAATTTGGAACTTCCCTTTCTGAACACTGTTCTATTTTACTACTCTTCCCACTCATCCTTCAGCTCTATACCATCCCCTCTTTGTCTCTTCAGCTTAGCCTTAAGTATATAAATTGGCAGCTAGGTGGCTCAGTGGACAGAGTAGAGGGCTGGGCTGAAAGTGAGGAAGACAAGTCCAAATGTGATGACAGACACTTAGCAGCTGTGTGACCCTGGGCAAGTGACTTAATCTCAGTTTTCCCATCTGTAAAATGGGATCATCATAGCCCCTGCCTCCCAGGATTGTTTTGAAGCTCAAATGAGATAATAAGTTTAAAATGCTTAGCACAGCACCTGGAACATTAAAAGCACCATGTAAATGTTCATTGTTATTGTTATAATGTTGGCCTGCCACATTGCTCTTGTTTGGACAACATGACTGCGAGACCTGCTTGCATATCCATGGTCCAACGCTCCCCTTATGTACACAAGTAATAAAAATGTTTTCATTCAGCCATGGAAATGAGAAATATGCCAACTATTGATGGAGTGCATGTAATATGTACATATAATTGTATCTATGTAATCTATATATCTGTATTCTATATATTATGTCTATTACCTATATATTATATATACATGTAATTATATTTAGCATAAACAATAAGTAAAATATGGAATGGAAAATGGAAAATCTGTAGTAAGCACTGATTGAGCACCAAGAATGATGCTAAACTCTGAGAATGTGAATAGAAAAGGGAGAGTTCCTACTCTGAAACATCTCACTCTCTACTTGAGAGAGACGATGAAGAAAGGAAAGTTCATCTAGAAGGTGGATGGAAAGACTGAGTGTTGGGAAGGGTAGATCCCGGTGGGGAAGAGGTGTGTGAGGTTTGCATTGGGGTCATTGGCAGAAGGACTCTTACCACTTCTCTGGTTCAGGGTGGGGTGGTTAGGAGACAAATTATACCTGTACTGTCCAGTGTTTTCTGTTTGCCAACATCATAGTAGTCTCTGGACAGGCAGAGCTCAGGGTGGGATGGGTAGAGGATAAAAAAGTCCTACATTGGGCTCTGGGCTCTGGACATTATATGTGTTATATAACCTAAATATTTGGTCTATTGATGCAACAATGATATGGCCTGATACATTATTTGTGATATTATGTGTTGTATATAGCATGTGGTCTGTGTTCAGCCTATAATGTGCAATTGTGATTTATTCTATGTCCTTGTTTCAGCATGTGATCCGTATATCTTGTTTATATAATTTTAATGTAGGTATAAATGCTATATATTGGCATGTGTTTCTAGGTATTTGAGATGGATACCTATATCTGTATTATGTGCAAAGTGATATCTGTTATTGTGGGCATCTATAAATTCTACCTGTGTATCAGGTATGATTTGTCAGGACCACAAAATCTTTACTCCCAGGAGAGCAGAGAGGGCAGCAGTTCTGTTGCCATCAAGAATTCAGAACCAAAGATCATGAGAGCCATCCAGCTACTTTCAGTCTTGCTAAATAAAGCTCCCAGGTGCTTCATATGGACCATGAGGAGCATGATGGTGATCAAAAGGCATTTTCTCACTCCAAATGAAATAACAGACTTAGATCAAGGAGTGGGAGGTGAGGCAGAAGCAAAAGAGTTCCAAAGACAGACCAGAGCCAAACTTAAGACTCTTCATATCATTTGTGTACAACTGGATGTGACTATGAGTCTGAACTCACAGAAAGAGCAGATGTAATCTGTCTAGAGCTAAAGGAGCTGAGGCTCCTTCCTGTGAAGAAGGCTGCAAAGCAGCCTCAATGCAGGATACAACCAGCAGAGGGCAGTGGATAAAGTCATTGAATTTGAGATGAACAGCCAGGGCAGAATTCACTGTGGAGGACCACACAGCCAGATTTTAGCCTCCCTCCTTCCACCTTATTACATCAGAGATTCTGCAAGGAAACAGCAGAAACATAAAGGAGCTTTGGATGAAGAGGAAGGGTTCCAGTTGGGATACAAAGTTCACATTCCTTCTTGCTTGTCCCTGAGGGTTAGAGAGTTTTACAGTTAGAGAGTTTTTAAGTACCTGAGGCTGTGCGTGAAATCCTGGACACTGGTGTGATAATTCAGGAGAGTTCTCTCTATATGGATTAGGGAAGTAGAATTTACATGTGATTTGTTTTTCTTTGCTATTTAAACATTTTGTTTGAATGAATGTACCATCTGGTTAGTCTTGTAAAGTAAACATTATTGCGGGCTCATGAGCTATGGTTTTGAGTAGATGATAGCCCAAAGTATTCTTTGAACCTGGAGTAGCTTTTCAGGGGACCTACAGGGAAGTCTGGGGTGGTAATTTTTGTGTCCATGGAAAATTCAGTTGGGGGTACAACAGAGAGAACAGTCTATTCCAGCTGTATTCATGCTAGAAGAGAGGAAAGCCTATTTCTGACAGGGAATTCAACTTGATCCCCTGGGGCATGGTCCTAAACTCTCTAACCCTCAGGGACAAGCAGGAAGGAATGTGGACACCAGTAGAGGGTCCTATGGCCTGAGGCTGAAGAAGATCAGAGAATTGTCAAGGGAGAAAATGTGCCTCACCTATATGTCAGTACCCTGTGGGCAAAGACCTGGTTATCCCACCCTGGTTATGTGCTCGTCACTTTGATAAAACTGCTATGTGTTCACTCAACCTTGAAAACTCAGCATGCAGAAACACAGGTAGGATTAGGTAGATGATTGAAACTGATCGAATTCTAGGCCAATATTTAGTGCAGACCATAATTTGTCTTGTGTGAGGGAACACCTGCTTTATGACCCTCAGAAAGTCTTTCAGTGAGCCTGGATGTGAAGAAACATGGCTGTGGGGTAGAATCCTCCTCACAGCTACCAGAGGAATTTTCCTAAAGCACAGATCTGACCAGGTCACTCCTCTCCTCCATAAATCCCAGGGGCTTCCTGTTGCCATTAGGAACCAATATAAATTCCTCTGTTTAACATTTAGTCCTTCACAGTCTCACCCCAACTTCCTTTTCAGTGTTGTTATATATTACTCCCCTTCACAAATATGGACATTCTCCATTTCCCATCTCTTTGCCTTTTGCTAGCTGGCCCCACATGTGGAATTCACTCACTCTTCCTCTCTGCCTCTTAGAATACCTAGTCTTCCTCAAGACCAAGTTCAAGTGCCTTCTACATGAGGTCTTTTGGGATCCCTACCTCCCCCTACCGCAGTTGCAACTGTCTTTCTCCATGACAAATCACTCGGTATGTGTTGTGTATCTCTTCTATATGTTGTCCCCTCTGATAGAACCTAAGTTCCTTGTCTTTGTGTCCTCAGTGCCAACCCAGAACCAGCACATAATAAGAACTTAATCAATCCTTGATCCATTCATTGATTGATTGGTTTGATTTCATTCGATACACTATGCACAACTCTGATAATTGATCAATCACAGTGTTTATGGACGAGCCCCATCCAGTGCTTTTCAGACAAGCAAAGGATAAAGACCATCATAAGATCTGCTTTGAACTCAATTTATTAAATGTATTCCATTAATCAATGGTACATTGAAAGGAATTCAGGGACCCATCCCAGGAGAGGTTTCCACAGTGCACTAGAGGTTGGGAACATGCTCAGTGGGTCTCACATTTGGGCATCCTACTGTCTCTTGTCTTGAGACTACTTCAGGCCAGGAGCATGTCAACCAAAATATGTCAAGGCTCCCTGAAAGGGAAAGAGGACAGTGAGTGCCAACATAAAATTTCTTTCAGAAAAACCACCAGAAGAAATCACATTAACACAAATAATTGAAAGACATGCATGAAGCAGTTACTCCATTCCAGGCGTTATGATAGAAATGGAGATACAAATACAAAAAGTAAAAGGTCTCTACCCTCAAGGACCTTAAATTTTAATAGCATTAGAGAAATAGATAAGAAGGGAGATAGATAGAGACAGAGAGAGACAGACAGAGAGAGAAAGACAGAAAGACAGAGAAATATGGGTGTTGTAGCCAGGGATCGGTGTTTTGCTCTGTAATGTCACCGGGATGGTGAGTGGAATCATAGAGCTATTATTTGACAGGTCCTTTCCAGGAATTGTAATATTGATTTGACTACTGTTCCCAGAGCAAAAGCCATAGACACACACAGTGCCTCACATGCTAAGGTTCTAGAGACCTGCCGTTATGATTTGTCTGGGTTTAGTTCCTATCACCCCATCCTACACTAGGATTCAATGTTGGGAAAAGAGGGAGGGTCATCGAATCTCTGAGTTGGTGGACACCTCAGAGATTGTCTAATTGAATCTGTGCTAGAGCAGGGGTCCTTCTTACAGCACACAACCAGTCTCTGCTTGAAGCTCACCAGTAATGAACAATTATTACTTCACAGGATAGGAGGAAAGGAAGGTGAAATGAAGGGGAATAAGTATGTATTTAGCTAGGCACAGGGCTGTGGTTTTTTTGTTTAGTTTTGTTTTTTTTTTACAAATTTTATCTTATTTTCTCCTTATGATAACCATGAGAGGTAGGTGCTGTTATATTGTCCCCAATTTACAGTTGAGGAAACTGAGGCAAACAGAAGTTAAGTGACTTGCCAGAGTCACACAGCTAGTAAGTGTCTGAGGTCACATTTGAACTTAGAACTTCATGACTCCAGGCTCAGCGTTCTCTCCTCTGCACTCCCAGCTAGCCCATTCCACTTTTAAACATCTCTAGTTATTAAGATGTTGTTCCTTATGTAACAACTTGAAATACTTTCTCTACAGTTTTCACTTTTTGCTCCAAATTCTGGCTTCTGGGGCTAAACAAAGTAAGTCCAATGTTTCTTTCATATGGCAACCCTTTGAGATACTTATTTAGTCATTTTTCAGTCATCTTGACACTTTGTGACCCCATTTGGGGTTCTCTTGGCAGAGATACTGGAATGGTTTGCCATTTCCTTCTTCAATTCATTTTACAGACGAGGCAAACAGTGTTAAGTGATTTGCCCAGGTTCACACAGCTAATAAGGATCTGAAGCCAGATTTGAACTCTGGAAGATGAGTCTTCCTGGTACTCTGTGTGCTCTGACACCACCTCGCTGGAAACCTACTATCACGTTCCCATGAGTCCTCTCTTTTCCAGGCTAAACATGCCCCACTTCCTTCTATCAGTCCCCACATGGTAAGATTTCGAGTCCTCTGATAATGCAAGGGACTGAAATAGGATGGGAAAAGGAAGGAATTGGGATAAAATGGGTAAAGATGGGAAAGGGTAGAAAGGAGTCCATAAAACAAAAGTTTCCTTGAGAACAGGGACCATTTTCATTTTGTCATTTTGTCTCCAGGGCCTAGCACAACATCCTGCATGTAGTTGGTGCTTAATGAACACTTGTTGGATTAGATTGGACTAGATTAGAAGTAAAGGAAAGAAAAGATCAGAGAAAACAAGAGAAAGATTTAAGTCTGCAATTTGTCCCATCTTTGCTTTCCAGCAAAGGCCAGGGTAAAGGGCAGAGATAGCTACCAGGTTATAACAGGGAACACCAAACTTGAAACGTCATAAACTGAGAATCAGGAAATCGAAGTTTAACTGATAGCCTAGGTATGCTTTGACCAGTGCTTGCCTTTCTTTCCCCCCATCTATATAATGAACACAATGGAGGCAGATGCTACCTCCTAGTTGCAGAGCTTTGGCAGTTTGAAAGTGATCTACACAGGCAAAAGGAGGCACAAATTGCACACAGTCCAAGAAACACTTTCACTTGAAAAACCCATAGAACTGTGGCTTGGCCCAGAATCGGGATATAGGGTTAGGCCCATGGAACTTGGATTCTCTCCCTGTGAGAGAGATGTAATAAAAATATTGCAAACAGTCAAAGTGTGATTCTTACCAGCAAGGTCTTCACCGCTTCCACAGACTCAGGTCCCAGCTCCTCCACACACTTTTTGGACCCTTCCACCAGGTGGTCCACAGGGATCCCCAGGCTTCTCAGAATTAACCTGAGCAGACTGAAGTTGCTAACGATAGGGTTAGGTACCGACTCCACCACAGGCTTGACAATGGAGTTCTGAATCTCAGGAGGTTGGACAGGGGGTTTGGCAAAAAAATCCTTAAATAAAGCAAAAGCTACAAAACACAAATCCACATTGTGACACAGTGGGTATCCTAATACACATGATTGTGGTGTTTTATGTTGTAATGATGCCTATTGTGCTACTGTGTGTGTGACATATGTGTTACAATAGATAGTGTTTAGTATGTTATTTATTACAATAGTGTAGATACAGTTGGGGTTTATTGCAATAGAGAAAATGCCTTGGTGTTTGTTGTGGTAGATTATAATGCCTTTAATGTCAAAGGGCCTTGGGATGGCAAGGGATGCTCTCACAAGCTCCCACAGAAAGGCAATAAGGAGACAAGCAGAAAATTGCTGGCTCTGGAAACAGAGGACTCAAGTTCAAATCCTGACTCTTAAGTACCCTTGGGCAAGTCCTTCCTTTGGTTTTGGCTTTCTCTTCTATACAATAGGGGAAGAGAATAGTAGGTCACTGAGGTCTCTTCCAGCTCTAGAGCAAGTATCCTATGAATCTTGGGCCAACCAAGTTCAAAAAGTGGCTTAACTAGACTTTTCTCAGTATTAGGGTAGTTGGAGAAAATATACACACACATATATACATATATACACACATATACACATATATACACATATACACATATATATGTGTATATACATATGTATGTATATATGTATATATAGACAGAGGACACAAGAGGAAGTGAATATGAGGGGATGATATCTAAAAAATAAAACTAAGGGATGAGAGAGGAATATATTGGGAGGAGAAAGGGAAAGGTAGAATGGGGTAAATATCTCACATAAAAGGGGCAAGAAAAAGCTTTTACAATGGAGGGGAAGAATGTGGGCGGTGAGAGGGAATGAGTGAACCTTACTCTCTTTGGATTTGGGTTAAGGAGGGAATAACATACACACTCAATTGAGTATGGAAATCTATACTACCCTACAGCGGGGTGGGGAAAGGAATAAGAGAAGAGGATGATAGAAGGGAGGGCAGACTGGGAGAGGGGATAGTCAGGAACAAACACTTTTGAAAAGGGACAGGGTCAAAGGAGAAGATAGAAGAAATGGGGAGTGGGATAGTAGGGAGGGAAATATAGTTAGTCTTTCACAACATGACTATTACAGAACTGTTTTGCATAACTATACATGCATAACATATATCAAAGTGCTTGCCTTCTCAATTAGGGTAGGTGGGGAGTGAGGAAGGGAGAGAATTTGGAATTCAAAGTTTTAAAAACAAATGTTTAAAATCATTTTTGCATGCAACTGGGAAATAAGACATACAGGCAATGGGGTACAGAAATCTATCTTGCCCTACAGGAAAGTAAGAGGAGAAGGGAATAAGGTAGGGGGATGATAGTAGGGAGGGCAGACTGGGGGAAGGGGTAATCAAATGCACACTCTCTTGGGTGGGGGAGGGGAGAGATGGAGAGAAAATTTGGAACTCAAAATCTTGTGGAAATGAAAGTTGAAAACTAAAAATTAATAAATTAATTTTTGAAAAGATTTTTTTTAAAAAGTGACTTACCCGAGCTACTACACAGAGCCAAGATAGCCATCAGAAAGACCGTGGTCAGTTTCATACTGGAGAGAAGGGGCTGGGTTCAATCTGCAACAGTCCCTGGAGTCTCTGCTGGGCTGTCCCGTACCCCTCAGATATATAGAGAGCCCCCTTCCCTTCCTGTGAAGAGTACCCTGACCACATTCTAAATATGTCAAGAATTTGCTCTATTTGCTCAGTTATTGAGTAGCTAGAAAAGGTCAATTTCCCATAATCTCTAGGGAGGCAGGTGGGCCTCAGGGCCTCAGGCACTGCATGGGGATAAGGGCTATGTGTTCCTCTTGGCAGCTTTTCCAGAAAATAGAGAAGGGAACAAAAGAATAGCAGGTAGTTTCCTGTTCCCAACCCTTCTGTTGGTGAAGCCTGACTTTCACACTAAGGGGTCCCTATGAGGTTGAAGTCTAAGTATGACAAGTTCATAAATTCATGTGATTCAGTTAATACCAGAGATGACTCAGACATCAACAATGAGGACTTGCCTCAGGGAGAAATATGACTTCCAAACTCAGGTTGGAGAAATAGGTTCCTTAGTGGTGCCATGATCAAGGGTGATAGTCTCTGGGTCTAGAGAGGAATGAGCTCTCTCCTTGAGGTAGATCCCAGCTAGAGCACTGTGTCCTCTGAAGAAATGGTAGTTTGATCCAGTGAAAAGGACTCAATCAGGAGCATGTTAGTCAGCCTCAAGCATTTGGACACCATTTGAAAATGTTTTCAAGTCCCAGTAGGGGGGACATATGGCCTTGAGGTTACATGTGGTCTTTTAGGTCCTTGGGTGCAGCCTTTTGACTGAGTGCATGTTTTATAGAACAAATCCTTTTATTGAAGGGATTTATTGTGAGAAGTTTGGATTCAAAGAGCCGCACTTGAGGAACTAGAGGGCCACATGTGGCCTTGAGATTGTATGTTCCCCACCCCAGCTTTACACTTTGCTCTGTGTCATTCCAAAGGACAGAACTGAGTCCAAGAGGCAAAACTTGTAGGAAGGCAGATTTTGGTTCAATTAAAGGAAGAACTTTCATACAAATAATAGAATCACAGGATCTGAGAACCCCTACTAGAATGATATGTGACAAGACATTATCCAGACACTGGTTGAAGACCTGCAAGGAGGGAGAACCCACCACCTGTGGCAATAACTTGTTCTACTTTCCTAGAGGTGTATTTGTCTAATAACAGACCAGGCTGCCTCAAATGATAGTAAACTCACTATCTCCGGAAGTATTCAAGGAAAGTCTAGATGACTCAATCTGAGCTGTCATAGAAAGGATGCTGGTGTCAGGTGTGGGGTTGCCATCATTAACCTCTGATGCTGAGATTCTACTTGTAGAATCCAGTCTGGTTCCTTTTTGCCTTGGATCCACTAAACAGATGCATCTCAAGTGCCTGATAACAATATTCTGTGTATTGTTCCTCACCCCTAGTCCTTTGTGTTCACTGGACTTCTCCTTCTCTCTACCATGCCCTGAAGATCACCTTTCCTGCCCACATCCTGTTTGATGCTGCCTTTTGGTTGAGTATGGACTGAGCTGGGGCAGTGCATGCTATTTCTGAGATTCTGATAAAGTGGATATCCTTTTAATCTGTTCCCTTAATGTTGGCAGGGAGCTCTGTCTTAGGTTTCCTACCACTATCCGGAAGGCCCGGAGAGCTCCTTACTACACAAGGCTTTCTGCTTCCTCATTTCTAGAAGCCTAAGTTCAGGACAGACTTAAGAAGAAGAAGGCCTAGAATGGGCCTCAACCCTGGAGTTAGAACAGGGCCTACCATACACCTATATGGGCTTGGAGATCAAGAGGGCACCCAGGCCCTGGACCATCTGTGCCCATGCCAATTGGTCTCATGTTCTTTCTTTTAAGCCTCATACCAAAAGCAGAATGTTCTCTGGACCCTTGGGTAAGGGAGACTTTGGTGGTACCAGTTCCCTAGGAGCAGGGTCATGGATGGCTTTTCCCAGTCTGCTCAAGAAAGTGAATTGTCACAGAGGTGTGAATGTGTTTGCAGGACAGCATCTGTGCCAAAACAAAAACCCAAGGCCCCTCCCAGGGATGCATATGATATGAGGATAAGTGAGCCTTTAAGGTAAGAGGGATCTGAGATTGTCTTCCCATGACCCACGAATGTCTTGAGATCTGCCCTGAAGATCTAAGACGTGCCTAGGGATCTCTGCCTGGCCTATGTCCCTTGAGTCATTAGGACCCAAAACCTAGCAAACCTCAGACCTTCTTAGGAGTAGGGCCTGACCCATCATCCCTGGGTACACAAGGAAAGCAATGCAAACAAAGCAAAATGAGAAGCTCCCCTACAGCTTCAACCACATCAGGCCATACATGTGTCCTGGAAGAGCCATGGTTCTGAGGACTTGACAGGGAAAAAAAGAGGGCCCTCCTAAACAGTCATTAAACCAACCTGAGGCTTATATGCACACTGTTCAAAGACAACTACTAGCCTACTTTCCTGTCTCTATTAAACAGTTTGGAGAATAGTTCACACATGCATTGAGGATATCCTTGATGAGGGTATCAGAAAGGAACAAGATGACTTTTGTAAGCAATGTCTCACAACAGACCATATCTTCACCATCATACAATGGAGTGAAAGGTGTAGAGAATACAATTCCCACGGGGCTTATTATTTGTTCACTAAAAAGTGATTAAGGAGAACAAAATGCCGGCTTCATGGCTGTCCTCCAATGAGGCTTCTCTTCCATGTAACTACACAAATATCATACAAAAGTCCTTGAGAGACATGACCACAGAGATAAGCTTGTTCTGTGATCATTAATGTAAGGCAAGGGATGAACAGAGGGACCTAAGTCCCCAAAGATACTCACCAGGGTTGTGGAAGAAATCTAGCATTGAGTCAGAGAGGAAGGATTGCCCCTCGATTGTGAGGTCCCCCAAATTCTCTTCTTTGTCAATCACATTATGCTGGTTGTGTCAAGTCTCAAAACATTGTAGGGCTTCCTGGACATAGTCCATGACCACTGAAAAGATTAAGGCTTGACTATCCATACAGGAAACACTAAGTGGATGAAGAATGTCTGTTGTCCAATTATATTATTTGAAGTTGAATGTGTGTGTGCCTGAGGAGGGTGGGTGGGTGGAGGTGAGTGTATGTGTGTATATATAAGTGTCTTATACAAATAGTGCAAATGTATAATCAATTGGACCCAACATTGAACAGCAGGAGGAAGTGAAGTGCACTGCCTTTGGAAAATTTCTATTACCTTAACGACCCCAAACTTCTTTAAACAAAAGCCTTTATTTTTAATATTGATTCTATTGCATGGCTCTGAGACGTAGAGAGAAAAGAAGCAGAGACCCCAATTTCTCTCCTGGTACCACAAGGTAGATCATTGGTCCTGGTAAGACTTACTCTAGTAAGAAAGGTCCCTGTATGCCCAAAGGCCCTTAAGGTCCCCTCTAAACCTTCCAGGACCCAGAGTCTTCTATCCTCTGGGGAGACTGCCTCAGCAGCAGAGCATACTCTATAGTACTTGCCTCTTTCCTCTGCTCATCCCTGTAAGCTCCTCCTTGCCGGTGAATCCTGGTCTGCCTGGCTTCCAGAGAACATGAAAAAAATGCCTTGACCTTCAGGGAGCTGATCCCTAGACTGTCCCTTCCCTACAGGACATTCTCCTTTACCTATATAGCATTAAGAACTCCTATAACAGTTGGCCTTGTTAAATGGGTAACCCATTTCCACAGGTCTGCAAAAAAATGTGTAGAGAGGTAGCCCAGAGCATCACAGAACTACCCCTAGAAGGGATATTGGAGGTCTTCTAGTCCAACTCCCTTATTCTACAGATGAGAAAATTGAGGCCCAGGGAGGTTAAATAAAAGGTCACACTAGTAGTGTCAGTTTAATTCGAAGCTCTTAAACTCACAGTCAGTGTTCTTTCTACTGATCCATAAGCATGGACATCGGACTACATGGTGCCATGTTGTACTCATCTGATCAGGTGTTACTGACTCCCATGCTCATTCCAACCCTTCTCCACCACAAGGGATTCCTACGTTTGCCACTGCATCCTCACTGCTTAGCACAGTGCCTGAAACATTGTTCTTGTTACTGTTCAGTCATTTCAGTTGTGTCTGACTCGTCATGGCCCCATTTGGGATTTTCTTAGAAAAGATACTAGAATGGTTTGCCAGCTCATTTTATAAATTAGAAAACTGAGGCAACTAGGGTTAAGTGACTCACCCAGGGTCATACAGCTAGGAAGTGTCTGAGGCTGAATTTGAATTCAGGTCTTCCTGACTCCAGGCCCAGTGCTCCATCCCCTACACCACCTAGGTGTCTATAGCCTAGAACATAGTAAACACTTAATAAATGCTTGAGGACTGACTGACCCATGACTGACCCAAACTAACCTATGTTCTTCATGGTCTTGGAAACGAGGAATGGGGATTTCAGGCAAGGTGGCAACCCATCCAAATTCTACTACAACACACTCTAGGATTATAGGAGCTAGAGCTGAAAGAAACCTCAGTGTTCATCTGATCCAACTCTCTCTCTCTATCTCTGTAAACAGAGGAGGAAACTAAGATACAGAGAGTTCATGGGAGTTGCCTAAAGTTACACAACTAGCAAGGCTGGGATTCCAACCTGTCTTCTCATTGCAGTTCAAAAACAAAACAAAAAACAGTGATCTGTTGTATTAAGTATATAATATAATCAGTCGACTGATTTAGAGCCAGAAGAGACCTTTAAAATCTATTACAATCTAAGACGACTGTGAGTCACCCAAGGTCACATAGGTGGAAAATGGAAGAACCAGGATTCATCCTCTACCCTTAACCCTCCATCCTCTTTCCTCTGCTATGCTGCAGGTCTTTTTACCCCTACCAGATTGTAGGCAGCAGAATGACTCAGTGAATAGAGCAACAGTCCTGAAGTCAGGAAAATTCATCTTCCTGAGTTCAAATCTGACCTCAGACACTTACTAACTGTGTAACCCCTGGGTAAGTTATTTGACCCTGTCTGCCTCAGTTTCCTTATATGTAAAATGAGCTGGAGAAGGAAACTGGCAAATCATTGCAGTATCTTTGCCAAGAAAACCCTAAATGGGGTCATGAAGTTGGGCATGACGGCTCAACAAAACAACCACAAAGATTGTAAGATCCTTGAGAAGAGAGGGAGCCCCTACATTTACAAGGCAAGTCTAGTGTGCTAATCATCTTTATGTCCTCCTAGGCTGAGCATAGAGTACGTGACAAATATTTAATCACTATTGAATTAAATTGAACTGGGTAAATATTTGGGCCACCCTACCCTGTGTTGCCCTGAGGGGTTCATGTATGGAATATCAGCTGAACAATGTGCACCCCCATCCTCCACCCCCACTTAAATATGTCAACCTTGGCACACAGTTTTTTCCTCTTTCCTTGTTCCTGGGACATAATCTGCCATCAGATGCCTCTCCCACTGATCCAGCTAATAGCCTGTACTCTTCCTAGAGTCTTCTCCAGGCTGCCCTCACAAGTAAATATTGACTATGCCTCTAAAGGCACTTTGCTCTCACCATTCCCGAAAGTGCTCCTTTCTCTTAGGGATCAGGCTCCCAGTGATCTCCTAAGTGGGAGCTGGCGTCAGGCCAAGCCAGTGACAAGCTACTCCAAGTGTCCATTCAGATAGCCAGAAAAGAGAGGGTTGTAGCCAGGTTTGTAGGGTCAGACTGGGGCCAGCTCAAAGAAGTCAGTAAGATAGGGGGCCCACATGTGGGCAAGGAGGTAAGAACACAAATAAGGGGGGCAAAACAGGAGAAGACCAACATGTATCCAGAAGTCTGGTGGGCAAAGGAATCTGTGTCAGTCAAAGGCTCAGGACCCCAAAATGGCAAGGCATTCTCAGATGGTGAGGCAGACATCACCAGCCTTGGTGGATGTGGCAAATGTTAGCTCTTCCTGCACAGGTCTGGAGAGGCATAAGGATAGGGACTGAACTTGGGATTTTACTGATATAGGGAACGTCCAGGTGAGGAAAGTCCCTTTACCAATACAAGTCAGCTTCTCTACAACTCATATGCAATCTATATAAGCTTTAGGATTATTATTCCAGTTCCCATTCACACTAACAAGTTGGGTCCCCAGAGCGCAATGCTGACTATATCTTCTAAGGATTTGAGGGGCAGTAGAGATCTCCTCTAATCCTCTTGCCTCGAGCCCCCATTCTAGTGTGTTCCCACCAATCTCAATTGCAGTTAATAACTCCAAACATCATTGACTGACCCAAGGACACTCCATTATCACATTGTCACATAACTAATATCAGTTAGTTTTTATGAAAAGATATTTATTGAGAAGACAGAGCAAGAACAGAAGTACAAGCATCTCTCTCTCTCCCCATCCCCTCCCAACCTACGGGCACCCTCTCCCTCTACAACTTTGATCCCTGGAGAGAACAGGCTCGGACTTGAAGTGGTTGCTACCAAGCATTCACCCCACCAAGCTCACGGAATATCCCTGGAGGATCCACAGCAGGACCTGGGGCCGTGGCTGCTGTGCTGAGCCAAGCAGGTCACTAGTGCTCAGTAGGCCAGGCTGCCAGAAAATTCTGCTCTGGAATTAAGACTTTTGAAGCTTGCAGTGTCACAGCTTTCTCTAGTACTCCTTCACCTAAGAACAAGAAGGAACAGACATAACAGAGACTGAGGCAACAGGCAGAGACTAAGCACTCACAGAATTAAGTGTTCTCTGGATAAGAAGGTACCTGAGGCCCCTCTATCACCCAGAAGCCCAAAGAGGTTGATTTTTCTCATTTGGACACAGCCAGTGAGAAGAGAGGTACAGCTGCCCCATGGGAGTCTTTTGCATACAGACTCAGCACCAGTTTTAGCAGCCAAGTCAGAGGGCTTTTCTATGCCACACGGAAAGTGTGCTGGAAACAGAGAACCCGTGTGCATGCTCTTCAAGGAGTGAAGAGCTGCCCCCACTTCTATTCCATCACAAACTTCAAGAAGTGAGTTCACTGAACATCTATACGGTCTCTGCACCAGGCAGAATACTGTGCATGTTTGAAAGAGGCAATTCACATTAGTTAGTTCTCCTTTCCTCCCATTACACAGAATCTTCAAGAGTTAAATAATGAGATTAAATGACTTGCTTAGAGTCAATAAATATCAGAAGCGGGACATGCATAGGAGGAAGCCAAATTCTTAGTAAGATAAGCCTGGTGTCAGTGAGGGAGAGACAGGTGGGAATGTCTACCTGCAAAGAAGAGTGTAGGGAAAGAGAATTGTCACTTGACACTTGTCACTGCTCTGTCACTTGTCACTACCACTAGCCCCAGTGAACTAGAGGAGGAGCTAAGAACAAAATGGCTGGGGAATCTCCCCCAAAAAACCCTCAAAGGGGAAATGCAGTAGTCTACAAAAGATCTAATTGTAGGTTTATAGACCAAAAAAAAAAAAGGATATTAAAAAAGATGTTAAGGGTAAATTGGACAGAGATTTCAGAGAGTGTATCCAGAGTCAGAAGTGCCCAAGAAAAGAAACATTTTCTTCAATAGGGTAATAGCAAGTTATAAAAATTATGGCGAGAATTGTACAAATTGATCACCAAGACACAATCATTGGTTTGTAGAAAATCTCAGATGAAATGAAAAGGAAAATAGATACATCTACCTTTAGGAAGTGGGAGAAGGAAGTTCAATTGAATTCAATTTAGGAAATATTTATTTCATGCCTACTATATTCCAGGTGCTGAACTAAGTGCTTAGGGATATGAAGATAAAAGTGAAAATAGTCTCTGCCATCAAGGAATCTGATGCAGGAAAATAACATGTACACAGATACCTCCCTTTCTCCTCATCCCTCTTTCTATCTCTCTGTCCTGTCCGTTATCATTGTCATTCCATCTCATTAGCCCCTTTCCCTTTGTCCTATTAGCATTCATTCTTCTGTCCCCCTTCCTTTCATTCTTCTATCCTATCAATTTGGTATTCTGTCCCTCATCCTTCTATCCTTATCTTTTTCTTCTCCATCCCTTCTCATTCTTCATCGTGTTCCTCTGTTCTCTTCCCTTTGTCCCCATCCCTCTAACTTCCATATTGTTCATCCTTCATTTTCTTTCTTTTTGAAAGCATATTGACATTTGTTCATGTTCATTCAGTCACTTTTTTTGGTAATAATAACATCCAATATTTTTCTCTATACTTTTTTCTTTTTCTCCTCTTCAGATTCTTTTTTTTTTCAGAAAATCTTTTTTTATTTTTATTTTTTTCCTTTATTTATTTTTTTTAATTTTTTTTCATCCTTCATTTTTAAAGAAGACCAGTGGTACCACAGGGTGATGTCTTGACTTGCACATGAATTGGATTTTAAGTGAGGCAGAGTTGCACCAAGTTGTCAGCCTCACTCTCTCTTCCAGAGCCATCCAAGTCCAATGGCAAGAGAGAAGTCAAGATGATAATGATGGCCCAGGACGCAGTGGATGACCTTGGCATCTTTTATGTGTGACCAAACTCCAAGCACTGCACAGCACCTGCTTCAGCTGCGTTCATGACCATGGGAACAAAATGTTCTCTTTCACCAGTTCCATCAGAGGAAGTCTTCACATGCTTGGCGTAGCAATAACCCTAACTCACTGCTGGTTTTAAGATCTGTTGGTTATCCTTAACCTGGTTTAACTCGTCTGCTGAGACAATTTTGCCAGGGTGTGGCCACTTCAAATGCTGCAGCTTTTTAGAGCCACGGGTGAGAAATATATGACAATAAATGCCAAAGGTAGATGAGCAGCCCTGAACAGAGTTTGGCAAGCCCTTATAGCCGAGGTGCCCTGAACATACTAATACATCCCCCACAGTCTAGCCCTCTAAATCCATTCCTTTATTCCTCTGTCTTCCATTTCTCTGTCCTGTGCCTCTGTCCTATTCATCATTGTTCTCTTCTCATCCTTCTATCTCCTTGATCCCTCTATCCTTATTTCTCTGTATTTTTGACTCCTATTCCTCTGCCCCAATATCTCTGACCCCCTATCTTTTTGCCCCCACTCCCATCTCCCAGACCCTTTCTTTCTCCCTCCCTTCAACCCTCCATCCAACTCTGTGGCTATGGCCACCTCAGCTGCCTCTCTAAAAATGAAAAATGTGGTATGGAAACATGTGAGGAGAACTCAAGCTCAGGATGAGCCATTGATGGAAACTGAGATGAAGTCAAATGGTTGAAGGATAACCAGGAAAGTATAATGTTGTTGTAGCAAAGGGAGAAAAGGAAAAGAACAGAGTAGGCAGTAGAAAAGTCTGCAGAGAGGTCAGGAAGGATGAAGAGTAACCACACACGTCCACTACACACACACACACACACACACACACACACACACACACACACACACACACACACACTAATTTACTCACTCACTCTGAATACTAAACTTCTACTATTTCCTTTACCTTTATAGAGATGGACAATGGAGGCATCCTTGAACTCTTGGGGGATAACTTCCTCTTGCCATATAACCTGGAGAATTTCAGTCAGCTTTTATATGAGCAATTTACGTTGTAAATCTCAGCTGGAACAGAATCAGCATTAATGCAGTCTGAGGTCACGCTCACTTGTTTGACTTCCACATCTCACTGCAGATTCCTGCGGAGCCTCAGGGCTTTGTGCAGATGTGGAAAAGACTATTAGTCTAATTCTTCTTTGTAAGCCCCATTTGCACTCTCAGTCTTGGAGGAAGAGGTGGGGTAGGGAATGTAAGACCTCTTTGCTGATTTTGACCATGAGTCACTGATAAATAAGGTTCCTTTTTCTTTGCTATTCTCACCCCAGGTCCCATCATTGAGTATAAGATCCGCTGTCCAAATCCTGGGATAGATTAACCGCCTCTGGAGGCTGTCCACCACCCCGCTAGTACCAGTAGAGGGTGCTCTGGGATCAATCAGTGACGGCCTGACTCTAGGGAAGTTCAATCCAAAGGCCCTTGAATGGAAGAAATAATGCTGAAGTCAGTGAGAGAGACAGATTGACCCCTCAGTACCCTGGCATGACCTTCTCTTTCCTCACGAAACAGAGAAGAATGAACTGAGGTGGTCCGTGACCCTCCCCTCAGCCACCACACTAGTCTTGTCTCTTCAGGGGTTAAATTCATTATCCAGCCAGTCTCCCTTTAGCCCCAGGAAGCAAAGGTCCAATGACTTTGTGAGTGTCTAGGGACGAGATCCAGAAACACAACTGAACACTTGCCAGCTGATCTCACATCCAAAGCTTGAGGTCTGAGAGACCCCCGGCAAGGGTTATGAACTTTGAAAATGACCTAGATGCTGAATTGAAACTCATTGCAAGGCTGTGGGAATTATGCCAATGACTACGTATTTCCATGTACACCCTCTAGTAAAGGCAAATATGGATGTCTAGGCAGCTAAAGGACGGCACAGTAATATGGGTGGAGCCTCAAAAATCTATGTACCATCAGCAGGCTTTCTGATTGGGCAAAGATGTGCCTGGGATTGAAGAATGAACCAATGAGTTCAGTCCAAGAACCTAGGGGGATAAATCACAGATCAGGGGTGGGTCCCTCCCGAAAGGAAAATTCCTGGTGGAGTAAGGGAAACAGGGATTTGAGGGGAGATGAAGATGGATAGATAGTTCAGACCTGTGGAACCTTAATAGTTTAGGTAGGAAAAGCGTTGAGGGGGAGGGTAAAGGGGATAAGCGTTTATATAACATCTATTATGTGCCGGGCACTATGCTGAACAATTTACAAGTATTATCTCACTTGATCCCCAAAACAAAGGAGGTGCTCTTATTATCCCTATTTATTTAGCTGAGGAAACTGAGGCAAATAGAGGTAGGTTAAGTGATTTTCCCAAGGTCATATAGCTGGTAAGGGTCCGAGGCCAGATTTGAACCCAGGTCTTCCTGACTCTCCACTTATTGCTCTAGTCACATCTCTACTACATGTCTGGATAGTTTTCTTTTATTATCACTTCTAGTGATTTTTCCCAGAAATACTGCTCCTCCCACATTTTCAATCTATTAGATCTTTCACTGGTGCCTACAAATAAACTAATGTTTCCCGCTAATTCTTTTTTTTTAATTGATTTTTTTTTTTAGTTTTCAACATTCATTGACATAAGATTTTGGGTTCCAAAATTTCTTCCCATCTCTTCCCTCCCTGCCACTCCAAGATGGGATGTAAATTGAATTTCCTCCCAATTCTTAAAAAAAAAATCTCCCTTGATCTGACCATCCTCACTACATATCATCCTATATCTTTTCTCTCCTTAGTTAAATTCATTGAAAAAGCTTCCTCTCTTCTTAGTCACTTCTAAACCCTCTGCAGTCTGGCTTCCAGCACCATCATTCAATTGAAACTCTTCTCTCCGAAATTACCAACAATCTCTTAATTGTCAAATTTAATGGCCTTTTATCAATCCCCATCTTTTTTGACCTCTCTGACAAGCTGTCTGATACTGTCTGATACTGTTGGTCACCTCCTTGTCATGAATACTCTCTCCTCTCTACATTTTTGTAACTGTATTATCTCTGGGTTCTCCTCCTAGCTGCCTGATCATTCCTTCTCAGTCTCCTTTGCTGGTTCTTCCTCCATGTCCCTCCCACTAAACATGAGAAGTCCCCAAAGTTGTCTCCTTGTTTCTCTTCTTTTTCCCTCTATCTCTCATGGGTTCAGTTGTCATCTCCTAGATCTATCCTAACCAAGTATTAGTTTCTCTGTGTTACAGTCCTACATCACCAACTACCTTTTAGACATTTCTAACTGAACATCTCCATAGGCACCTCAAATTCAATATGAACAAAACAGAACTATTCTCCTTTACCCAAAACCCAACCCTCTGTTACGCTGCCCTATTATTATTGAGGGCACCACTATCCTCCCAGTCATCCAGACTCAAAACCTTGGTATCATCCTTGATTTCTCACTCTCATCCCATATATCCATTCATTGCCAAAAAATTATATGCACTCATGTGTGAACATATTTATACATATCTGTATATACACACATGTGTATATATCAATCACCTCTCAGCTCACACAATCACCACCTTGGTGCCTACTCTCATTGTCAATTGTCTGGACTATTGCAATAGACTTCTGATTGGTTTACCTGCCTGTCTAATCTGTCTCTCTTCTCCAACCTGTCTTTCAGTAAGTAGCCAATATGATTATCTTAAAGCATAAGTTTGACCATATCATGCCTCTATTCCTTGAATTCCAATGGTTCCCACTTACCTCCAGAATCAAATATAAATTGACATTTAATGCTTTTAATAACCTAACCCTTTCCTACCTCTTCATTCTCATTATACTTTACTCTCTGCCACAAAATCTACAATCCATCCACCCTAGCCTACTTGCTACTCTTTACACATGACTCTCCGTCTCCATGCCTTTGTACTGGTTGTTCCCCACCCCTGGAATGCTCTCTCTGCCACCCTCTGCTCGGTTTCCCTGGTTTCCTTCAAGACTTAACTCATATTCCACCTTCTGCAAGAAGCCTTTCCCAGATCATCTGCTCAAGCTGCTGCTAGTGCCTTCCTCTCTCAGAATATTCTTTCTCTCCTCCTCCTCCTTCTTCTTTCCTCTCCCCCTCCTCTCTTTTCCTCTTCTCTCTTCTCTCTCTTTGCTTCACTCTCTCTTCTGTCTTCCCCCTCTCCTCTCTCTCAATATATATATATATATATATATATATATATATATACATATATATACATATATATGTACACACATATATTTCATGTGCATATATAGCATACATATATAAAAACATATGCACATACACATGTATATATTATATCTCTTGTATTCAGTTATCTACATATTGTCTCCATCATTAGTACATGAATTCCTTGAGAACAAAGACTACTTTGCCTTTCTTTAAATCTCCAATTCTTAGCACAGTGCCTAGCTCATAGTGAGTGCTTAATAAATGTTTGTTAACTGACTGACTGACCAGCAACATTGACTAAGCATTTTTCAAGTTCTTGGAGTCTGCCCTTAATCTTAAACTGGCTTGTGGCATGAAAATGGCCAGATGAGTCCTGGCGTCTTCAGCCACCCAATAGAACTTACTGACATTCTTTCCTCTTCTCAAAAGCCCGTGCTACTTCTAAGTTAAGGGGAGACCCTGAGAACTTGGGGGATGCTAGGTCAAACATCTCTTTAACAGGTTAAGGCCCTCACACCAAATCTTTCAGGTCTCTGTCCTCAGTGGTGAGTCCAAAGGTAGGTTGCATAAGAAAACCCACACATCAGAAAGCACAAGGTCTGATATGAGTGGAGACAGGAAGAAGATGGGACAGGAGGATGTGGGTGATAGACCAGGACACCCAACAGTATTGGCAGTGCCCAGGGAAGAAGAACAAATAATTAAGGTTCAGGGCAGCTGATCTCAAGCTGGTTGAGAGACTCAGGAAGGTCCAGGAAGCTCAAGAGCCTTGAATTGGCATTTGAAAATCCAGGAAATTTAATTAAAAGCCCACAATAAAAGAGCCCTGAGGACGATACTGGCCTGAGAGCCTGGCAGAGGGTCTGTGAGTCCAAAGGCCTGGGGCTGGAGCCTAAGTCCTTACATCCTTTATTGCCCTGAGCTGTTCCCATTCACTGGGTCCAAACTGAGACCAATGGATTAGAGATTTATATCCAGAAGGGGTCTTAGACATCATTTAGTGTAATCCCCTCAATTGACAGCTGAAGAAACTAAGAGAAGCTAAAGAACTTGTCAAAGGTCACATGAGTAATACATGGTAGAAGCAGGATTCCCTCAGCCTCTGTGTTTCCAAGTTAAGCCATTTTTTTCTCCTGCACCTTGATACCTTGATCGATAGAAGTGAGGATGGTTGCAGGTAGTGTCAGCCTACTGGAGAAACCACTCATGGACCTCCGAGCCAGAGAGTTTGGTTTTGCCTTTCCATCGTGTCCAGGACACACGTTAGGACTTTGCTGGGGCAGGCATAGCAATATTTCAACCATCCTCACCCCTAGTCATACAATCTCTGATTGAATACCTCCAGTAACAAGGAACTCACCACCTATCCTTTCATTCTTGAGTAGCTCTTATTTCTTGTATTGAGCAAGTATCAATTTCCTCGTAACTTCTGCCCATGAGTCCCAGTTCTGGCTTCTGGAGTCACAAAAATATCTATTCTGTCTTCTTCAGATCTTTGAAGACAAAAGCCATTTCCCTCCCAGTTCCTTCTCCATGTTAAACATCTGCCCTTTCAACTAGTCCCTTATCAACCCCCTCCACCTGGGCTGAACATTACAACTTGTAAATGACTCAAATGGTGAATCCTTTTAGAAAATGAATAATCACGTTTTTAAATATATTGTATGCATTTGTATTTGCTTGTATTGGATTTTTAAAAATCAAGACACACCTATGCCTACATCCATATTAATGACTGGGATGGACACCCTCAGAAATAGAGTCACAGAATTTAGAGTTAGAAGGAAGTAGGGACTGAGCTAACAGCATTCCTAGTAAGTGCTCATCAGAACTTCGAAGACCTCCAAGGAGGAGGAAGCAAATATTTCCTGTGGCAACCCATTCCACTCAAATTTGGGAAGTTAGGGTTATCTGAAATCAGAGCATGGAAGTTAGGAAGAAGCAAGTTTTTCAAGATGGCTATTAGTAACGCAAGGGCAGCTAAGTGGTGCAGTGGTTGGAATACCTGGTCTGGAATACCTGAATTCAAATCTGGCCTCAGAATTTTATTAGCTGTGTATCCCTGGGCAAGTCACTTGACCTAGGCTTCATTTATGTTCCTGATAATGATACAGTTCATCATCTGCCCATATTAGAATGTAGGCAGTTTATCCTTGTGTAGTGTTTTATGATGGCTACTTAATGTTTACCCTTTTATGTTTCTCTTGATGCCTATGTTTATACCTCAAAGTTTCTATGGAGCTCTGATCTTTTTATCAGGAATACTTGGAAGTCTTCTATTTCATTAAAGGTATAATTTTCCCCTTGTAGCATTAGGTTCAGTTTTGCTGGTTCTTCTCGGTTGTAAGTCTATCTAGGGGTGGGGAACCGGAGTGATCTAAAGGATTTCTTCTGTGAAGTTAAGATTCAGTAAAAGGGCCACACTTGAGAACCTAGAGGGATACATATGGCCTTGAGGTTATAGGTTCCCCACCCCTACTACCCTTTGCCTTCTCTAATATATTTTAATCTCTCAGCTCCTTTTAGGGTAGTAATTGATAAATTATGTCTGATCCTACCTATGTATTTGATCCTCAGTATTTGAATTCTTTCTTTTTGATTGCTTGCAGTATTTTTACCTACAAGTTCTGGATTTTGGCTATGATGCTTCTTGGAGAACACTATTTAAGATTTCCTTTCAGGCAATGACTGGTGAATTCTTTCTATTTCTACTTTGTCTTCTGGTTCTAAGAAATCTGGGAAATTTTCTTTTAAGATTTCTTCAAGTAGGATGTCTAGCTTTCAGGTAGTTCAGTGATTCTTAAATCATCACTCCTCATTCTATTTTCCAGGTCAGTTGTTTTTATTATGTGATACCTTACATGTTCTTCTTTTTCTGTCTTTTTACTTGGTTTCATTATTTCTTGCTATCTCATGAAGTGAATGGCTTCTGTATGGTCTATTAGAATTTTCAGGGAATTTATCACTTGGGGAAAGTTTTATGTCTTTTGTGCTAAGCTGTTAATTCCTTTTCCAATTCTTTCTTTCATAATTCTCATTTCCTTTTCAATCTTTTCCTCTAGCATTCTCATATCAATTGTTTTTCAAAATTAACTCTTATAAAAACCTCTTGTTTTATCTCTTCTAGGAATTCTAATTAAATTCATGTCCAAATTGGTTTTTCTCTTAGGCTGGGCTTATAGATGTGAAGTGATCAAGACTAATTCTGTATCATTCTTTTACTGATCCTATTTACTATTATTTGACTTTGTTCTGTAATTGATTTTGTCCTGTAACTACTTAAGTTATGGTTCTCTGTCTCTGAACGTAGTTCAGAATTCAGCTGGTTTGTAATGGTTTAGAAATCCAGTTCTTCTTGTTAATCTCTTGTATTCTTGCCTCAATGGATTCTTGCCTCTTGTATTCTTGCGTCAATGGATTATGTTCTCCTTGAGCAATGTGGATGGACATGAGGGAGTCTGGTTCCAGTATTTATACACTACTAAGCTGCCCTTCAAGGATGTCTGGTTTGCTATCCAAAGAAGTCTGGGCCATTATCTTGCAGGTGGACTGAACAATGAACACTTCTTAGTCACAGAGGGGAAGGAAGGGGCCTTTGGCTAGCTCCTCATTGCCAGACTTCCAGCCCATTATATTGTTTCCCATGCCTCAGCTCTGTAGCCAATCATAATGACCCCATGATGACACCTACTCTTTTCTGTTCTGTTCTTCATGCTCCCCAAAACAGAAAACTGTCCCCCTTGCTCAGGATCTTAGCTTACTGAGAAAAGCCAGGTCCTATTTATTGGAGAATTTGCACTTTACTAATAACTTGATTGTGCTTAAAGTTTGTGCCTCAGTTTACCTTATTTTAATTGTTATGGATGTCTCTTCTGAGTTTGTGTCTTGTATGTCCCTGTCACTGTAGCAGCTCTTTATGGTGGGATTCTGTTTGTTTGCTCATTCCTCCCTCCTAATTCCTGATTTCAGGCTTATTAAGGTTGGCCTCTGCCAAACTTCTGGAGGGAAGGTTTGAGCTGGACCTATTGCTGCTTTCTTGGAGATTGAAATGATGTATTACTTCTAGGCTCTCAAGGTCGGCTTAGCCTAGGAACGTCTAGACTTTCAGTACTCCCAAACTGGTCTGATCTGGGTAAAATCTGATCACTCTTCTCCTCTCTCAGGATAGATCCTCTCTGCAAATGTCTGATTTGGTCCTGAGCACTGGCAGAAGAGTAGCCTGCTAGAAAACTGTACTGCTTCATAGACAAAACTGTAGGCTTTGATTTGGGATTTTTGTCCTGGATTCAGTCTGGATTCAGTGTGGGCTAGAAGCTGAATATAAGACCTAGCTCGGTTCCTTGGATATGAACCACACCACTGTCATCTGCTTCTGAACATCCTCCTTGCTGGAGGACACAGAGTGGAGCCCAGGACTACTCCTTATCCCATAACACCACCCCTGTGTGCAGGTCCCTTCCTCAGTTTGCTCTGGATCTATAACCCAGAATTAGGCAGTGAATGGCAAAGCTACCAGTTAGCAACTCTTCTCTTATTTGAATATGGTGCTCCACGTGGGCCTGGGACTTTTTCTCGTTCTTGGGTATAATACCTGAGTGCTTGAATGCTCCTGGCCAGACCCCCTGCCCAGTGTCCCCAGAACTCTCCCTTTCCTTATGCCAACTTGGACTTCCAAAATGACTCACTGTGGTTTTCTCTTGGGTGTTCCCACCTGGCTTCAGTCTGGTGAATTGTCTAGATACGTTTGGAAGAGTTTTATGGGAGAGCTCAGTTATACTTCTTTCCTACTACTCTGCTTTCTTTGCTCTGCCCACCTGCCCAGTTCATTGAGTTGCATCATCTATCCAGATATTGTTATTAATAATTATAACTCATATTTCATATAGCACTCTAAGGTTTCCAAAGCACTTTATAAACATTGCCTTTTGTCCTCACAACAACCCTGAGAGGTAAGTACTATTATGATCTTCGATTTACAGAGAAGGAAACTTTTTTTGCAAAGGGTCACACAGTTAGAAAACTGTCTGAGATTGATGTTGAACTCAGGTCTTCCTGATCAAGCCCTAGGGATAGCTTTGTCTTTAAGAAACTTACATTCTAATGAGAAAAGACAAAACATAAAAGAGCGTTGTAAAGGGTAGGTTGGGGGGAAAGGGAGATGGAGCTGAAATCCAGAAAGTCAGAAGCATAGGCAGGAGGGGAATAAAAATTGACTGTTCTGGGATCTCCCCAAAAGAGAGGCCTCAGGAGGAACTCACCAATAGGAGAAGACAGAAAGGGACCAGCATAGCTGAAGGAGATTTCAGGGCGAGAAAATCATAAGGACTGATGGATGTTCCATGGTGAGGAGGCGCCAGACACTGAAGGAGGTTCCAGGATGAGAGTAGAACTCAGGCATGAGGTTGAAGTTCAGAAAGTCAGAAACACAGAAATCTAACAGCTTCTCTAGCTAGCTAGGGAAATTGATGAGAACTTCAGACGACTTCCAGGACTGTCAAACTAAAAAGCCAGCCAACTCCTCCCTCTGAGGCTGCATAGTAGCAAAAGACCAGCAGATGGTAGCAGACAGCAGAGGCAGCAAAACAGAGTCTGGCAAAAGGATGACTGGTATACGACAGAGAGAAGAGAGCACCAGAGGATCCCAAGGCCATGGAGAAAGTAGCTCACCCAATAACCTCACCAGAGGATGGCAGTGACTCTGCAGCACCAGCATTATACATTGTCTTAGGGAGGCATGTACTCACTATACATGTGACCCAGCATGTGCTCTCCCTATAGGATATCTCCTCCCTCACTGGTGAGATGAGAACATACACCCCTATGTGTATGGGAGAAATCTTTCCAGGCACTTACCTTGATAGACTCTGTAATTAAATGTCTTTTGTTTTGAACAATGTGTCTTCTAGTTGACTGATGTAAAAATAAAAATCCACACATGTTAATGGAGGCTTTGAGTGGATATTCACCTATGCCCACAGTGTGCATGGAGTGGGTGCAGTATTCATATGAGGGAAAGGCCCCATCCATTCCCAAATATACATTGGATACCTGTTGAATGAGAACTACTTAGATGCTTCATCGTGATGTGGAAATGCTTCTGGGTTCTCAAATATTATGTCAGCAGAATGTAGGCACCTGTCATGTCCAGTCCAGCTACAACCTTGGATCACTCCCATCATCCACTACCTTCACTTCTATTCATGTGCTTCTGAATATAGTTAGAGGAAATCACAAAACTTTGCTGAGTCCACAGCAAATTTATGTAACAATCTCAACCAGACCCTCACTGAAGCAAGGCAATCCTGCATATTTCCTTGACTCACTATCCCACTCACCACCACAGCTCTTCTAAACCTTTTCATCCCTCTCCTTCACGACTCTCCTTCCCTTTACTCTCTTAGTTGAGAAACTTGCCTCATATTTCACTGAAAAAATGAAGGTCATTATAGGAGAACTCTCTTTTCTCTCTTCCTTATCATCACCCAGACGCTTTCTGACAATATCTTCTTCTTTACCCCATCTCACATGCAGAGTTGACCTTTCTCTTTGCCAAGGAGGTTTCCTCTACATGCCCAAGTCATCCCATTCCTTCCTATCTTCTCCAACAGACTGCTTCCTCTATTATACTCACTCTAATTTATCTTCACTCTCTCTCTCTGCCTACTGGCTAGTTCTCCACTACTTACAAACACACCATATATCCCTCATCCTCAAAAAAATCTCACTTGATTTGTCTATGTTTTGTTCAGTCATTTTTCAGTCCTGTCCAACTCTTCATGACCCTGTTTGGGGTTTTCTTGACAAAGATACTAGAATAGTTTGCTATTTCTTTCTCCAGTTCATTTTTGCAAATTAAGATTTGAGGTGAAAGAGTTAAAATGACTTGTCCAGGATCACACAGCTAGTATCTGAGGCCAGATTGGAACTAAGGAAGCTGTCTTTGACTCCAGGTCCAGCACTGTCCAGCTCACTGCCCATCTATCTATAGCTGCTATCTATATTCCAATATTTGTCCTATTTTTCATGGATAAACTCCTTTTAAAAAGTCATCTACAATCTGTACTTCCACTTTCTTTCTCACTCATCTGTACTGTCTGCAGTCTGACTTCTGACCTCATCTCTTAATTGCCAAATCCAGTGGTTTTTTTCTTCATCCTTAACCTTTTTGACCTCTGCAGGCTTTGACTACTGATCACTCACTCTCTTCTCCTTGAAACTCTCTTTTCTCTAGGTTTTTTATGACATTGCTCTTTCCTAGTTCTTCCTGTATTCATTCAGGTAGTACTCACTAATCACGGATGTACCCCAAGGTTATGTCATAGACACTTTTCTCTACTCCCTCCACTATTTCACTAGATGATCTCGCATAGATTGGACTATCATCACTATATTGATAATTCTCAGACCTATTTATCCAGCCCCAATCTCTCTCCTGATCTACAGTATCTCATCTCCAACTACCTATTAGACATCTTGAATGGCATGTCCTGTCGAAGTCTCAAACTTGAAATGTCCAAAATTGAACTTATCACCATATACTGAGATAAGTTCAACACGGGTACATGATTTAGACATAAAGAGTAATATCATAAGCAAATTAGTAGAACATAAAAAATTACCAGAATTATAGATAAGGGAAGAGTTTATGACCAAGCAAGAGATAGGGAGGATCATGGAAGGTTAAATTTACAATAAATTATACAGATTTTGCACAAACAAAACCAATGTAGTCAAAATTAGAAGGAAAGTAGGAAAATGGGAGGAGAGGAATTTTACAGTAATTTTCTATGATATAGGCTTCATTTCTTAAATATATAGAGAACTGAGTAAAAGCTATAAAAATAAGAGCCATTCCCCAATTTATAAGTAGTCAAAGGAAGTGAACAAATAGTTTTCAGAAGAAATCAAAGCTCTCAATGGTCAAATGAAAAGAAAATGCTCTAAATCACTCATCATTAGAGAAATGCAAATTAAAACAGCTCTGAGATACCACCTCATACCTATAAGATTGATTAATATGATAGAAAAGGAGAATAATATGTGCTAGAGGGAGTGTGGAAAAATAGGGACACTAATATAACTAATATACTGTTGGTGGAGTTGTAGAATGGTCCAACTATTCTGAAGAAAAATTTAGAACTATGCCTAAACGTCTATAAAAACCATGCATGCCAGTTGACCTAGCAATGCTGCTACTATGTCTCTGCTCCAAAGAGGTAAAACGAAAAGGATTCAAGTATGCAAAAATATGGCAACTTTTTTTGTGGTGGCAAAGAATTGGAAACTAAGGGGATACCCATCAATTGGGCAATGATTGTACAAGTGGTGGTATACAATTGTGTTAGAATACTATTGTGCATAAGAATTATGAAGACACTAGTTTCAGAAAAACCTGAAATTTACATAAACTGGTACAAAGTGAAGTGAGCAGAACCAGGAGAAAAGTCATGGTAACATTGTAATTATCATTAACTGTGAAAGAGTTATCTGATCAATATAGTGATCCGTGATAATTTCAAAGGACTCATGATGAAAAATACTATCTACCTCCAGAGAGAGAATTGATGGACTCTGACTACAGATTGAAATATATTCTTATATATTTATTTTTCTTAATTTTTTTTTGCAAAGCATTTAATATAGAAATGCTTTGCATGACTTCATATGTATAACAGGTATCATATTTCTTGCCTCCTCAGTGAGGGATGAAGGGAGAAAATTGGGAACTGAAAATAAAAATTTTAATTTAAAAATTGTGCCTATTATACTTCCCAAAAAACTATCCCCTTTTCCAAATTTCCCTATTACTGTCAAGAGCAGCACCATTTAGGGGCAAAGCCAAGATGGTGGAGTGAGAGCAATTACTCATCTAAGCTATTAGACAAACTCCTTCAGATACCTCTAAAAAGAGAATCTAACTAAATTTTGGAGGTGCAGTATCCAATAAGATATAGGATAGACTGTGGCAGATTAACAAACCAAGACAGCCTGGAAGGTCTACAGGAAGCATCTGTTTCACAGGTGTGGAAGAACCCACAGCATACAGCACAGCATGTCCTGCTGAGGTGTGGCCAGGCAGGAAAGCCCCTGGGCAGCCTGAGGCACCAGCAGAGCAGCATGGCAGAACAGTGGAGTGGCAGCCCAGGATAAGAGACCAGCAGAGCCGAATGATTGACAGCTGCTGAGCCCCAGGTATCAGTCACAGCCACTACTGAGATTATCAGTCCAAAGATTAAATGTCTATAATCACCTATTTGATTGATTGATCCAGGAGCAAAAATGATGGTGTGATTGGTGAATTCTCTCTCCTCCTCCCCTTGTTGACCTTGAAAGAACCATAAAATATTTCCCCCAGAAAATCTTGGAGCAGTAGGATCAGCAGAAGGGGCAAACAGTCTCGTAGCACCTGATTTAGGAATATTCTTCTTACTGTGGTGACAGCCCCACCTCAGCAAACCAACCTAGAGGAGATCTGGAGCCTAGGGGGGAGTGGAACCTCACACTAGGACCCGGGTGTGCCTCAGTGTTCCAGGGGAAATGGGAAGGTTGCCAGGATCACCAAGTGCTGAGTTTGCCTTTACTCTAGCTCAGCTGAGGAGATCTCTCAAGAAGAGACCACTCCTCCCTCACACTTAACAAGCTAGCCTCAGGACTAATCCGGGAAACACAAAACAAAAAGCAAAAAAGACACCTGTTCTTTGCTTTCTTACACCAGCCAGTTCAAAACCAGGTTCTCCAGCTTCTAGCTGAAAGAACAAGAGACCATAATACACAAAACGTCATCATCATGAGTAAGAAGAAGCAACGCAAGAATGAAAAGACCATAGATTCTTTCTATGGGGACAAGGATCAAAACATAAATACCAAAAAGGTCAGTATTGGGACTGTACTCCCATCTGAAACTTCAGAAGGGACTATGAACTGGTCACAGGCACAAAGGGCTCTCCTGGAACAGCTGAAGAAGGAAATAGAAGAGAAACTGGCCAATGATTTTAAAAGTGTGAAAAAAATTCTATGACGAGAAGAGCTCTTTTTAAAGGAAAATTGAACAAATGGAAAAGGAAGCACAAAACCTAACTGGGAAAATTGGACAAATGGAAAAAGAAGTACAAAAACTAACTGGAGAAAATAATTCCTTAAAAGGAATAATTAGACAGATGGAAAAGGAGATGCAAAAGATAGCTGAAGAAAATAATTTGATGAAAATTAGAATTGGGCAAGTAGAAACTAATGACTCTATGAGACATCAAGAATCAGTCAAACAAAATCTAAAGAATGAAAAGACAGAAGATGCAAAATATCTAATTGGAAAAACCACTGACCTGGAAAATAGATCTGGGAGAGAAAATTTGAGAATTATTGGCCCACCAGAAAGCCACAATGAAAAAGAGTCTGGACAATATCTTCCAAGAAATCATCAAGGAAAACTGCCTAGAAGTGCTAGATCCAGAGGGTAAAATAGTCATCGAAAGAATCCACCAAATCCTGAAAGGGATTCCAAACCAAAAACACCAAGGAATATCATTGCCAAATTCCAGAACTATAAAGAACTTCAAGTGAAGGAGAAAATACTACAGGCAGCCAGAAAGAAACCATTCAAATATCAAGGAGCTACAGTCAGGAATGCACAGGACCTTGCAACTTCTACATTAAAAGATCAAGGAATTGGAATATGATATTCCATAAGGCAAACCGAGGATCAATTACCCAGAAAAGCTCAGCATAACATTTCAGGCAAGGAGATGGACATTCAATGAAATAAGGGATTTCCAGACTTTCCTGACAAAAAAGCCAGAACTCAATAGAAAATTCAGTCTTCAAATGCAGGTCTCAAGAGAGGCATAAAAAGGTAAACAGGAGAAAAGAAACACTTGTTACTCAATTTGGGCAAACTATTTATCTCCCCATAAGGGAAGATGATACTTGTTAATCTTGAGAATTGTACATCTATTAAGAAATATAAAAGGGATATACATAGATAGAGGGAATAGATATAAAATAAATGATGTGATGACAAAAATGTCATTCAAGCATGTGAAGGCATTGTAACAGGTGTGAAAAGAAGGAAGCAGAAAATGGTAAATTACATCGCAGAAAGAAGTACAAAATTATATTGTAGTAGAAGGAAAGAGGGGAGGGAGATGAGCATTGTTTGAGACATACTCTCATCTGATTTGGTTCAAGGTGGGAACAGTAAACTTAATTAAGTATATAAATCTAACCAGTGCTATATAGGCTGTAGGAGGGTAAGGGGGAAGAAAGGGAATGGGAAGCTAAAAGGGAGGGAAGAAGTAGAAAGGGTAAAGGGGAGTAAAAGGGAGGGGAACTGAAAGAAGGAAGGGAAGACTGCGGGAGGTGTTGGTCAGAAGTGAAAATTCTATTGAGGAGGGGAAAGGAGATGGGAGAACTAAAAGCACAAACGGTGGGAAAGAGGATGGAAGGTAGGACACAGATTGCAATCATAACTGTGAATGTGAATGGAATGAACTCTTCCATAAAATGGAGATGGATTGCAGAATGTATTAAAAACCATAATCCAACAATATGTTGTTTACAAGAAATACATTTGAAACGGGGGGATACACACAGAGTGAAGGTAAAAGGTTGGAGCAGAATATATTGTGCTTCAGCTGATATAAGAAAAGCAGGGGGAGCAATCCTAATCTCAGACAAAGCAAAAACAGAAATAGATCTAATCAAAAGAGATAAAGAAGGAAACTATACTCTGCTAAGGTACCATAGACAATGAAGCATGAAAGATCGGATGATGATAAATGTTGGAGAGGACTTCCTGACTCCAGGTCTAGCACTCTAGATGTGCCACCTAGCGGCCTATTGATAAGAGATGATTAATTAAATAAAATTTCAGAGTTTTTTTAGTTTGTTTCTCTAATTATTAATTTTTGACATTTAAGAAATGTAGTTGTTGACCATTTGGGTTTTATTCCAGAAGTAAATGTTCATAATCTTTAGGCACCTATCAGAGGTGCTTTATTTTCATAAATTTATATCAATTCTTTACAGACTACAGATATCAAATATGTTTTTTAGAGAGAAATTTGTGACAAAAGTATTTTTCCCAGGTTGCTTCTTTCTAGTTAGTCTGTCTACAATATTTTTGTTGTGTTAAATCCTTTAATTTTTATATAATTAAATTCATTTCTTTTAATTTAATTAACTCACATTCCCACCACGTATTCTCTTGCCCTGTCACTCACATCCCTAATCTCTTCATTAATTTGGTTACTATGAACATAAAGCTCTGTCCATCTTCCAATTTCTCTAAACATAATTTGTTAGTTTTATTGCCTTTCAATAACTATGAAAGATAATAATTCACATCATCTAGTTTGATTGTTTAGTTTTCCTTTTTAATATTTTGTTAGCTGGTCCATTTGAAATTTATTGTGATGTATGGTATAAATGCTGGTCTTTTCCCTCAATATTGATGTCACTATGTTAGAGGGCACCAGAACTCAAACTATACCATTCTTGGGACTCAAAACATTAATAAAATATATTGATCTCTGCCAACATCAAAAATATTTTTCTCTACTCCCCTAAATCTAGGTATAAACCTTCTTACTCTAGAGACCTTGTGATACATTGGCTATATCCTCACTTGCACTTTTCCCCTTTTTAGTTTTCAAAAGATGTTTTGGTTGATGTCTTTTGTTTTTATGTCATATTTATTTTGGAATATATTCCTTACCCTCCCCCAATCAGAAACCTCCTCTGTAACAGAGATTTTAAAGGAAAGAAGCAGTTTAGCAAAAATGACAAAGATATCAACCATGTCTAACAGTATATAACGGTCCATATTTGTAGACCTTCAACCCTGCCTGCAATGAAGAGGAGGAGCTTTCTCCGGGTCAGACTGGATCGTTATAATTACACAACATTCAATTTTTTTTTCAGTTCTCCCTCTTCATATTGTGATATTCATGGTGTATATTGTTTCTGTGGCTCAGCTTACTTTACTCTTTGTCTGTTCATATCAATCTTTTCATGTTCTCCGGCTTTATTTTCTTTGTTTCTTATGGCACATTAGGGTCATAGATCAAGAGTTTGGAGGGACCTCAATTTCAAACTCTTCATTTTACATTTGAGAAAACTGAGGTCCAGAAAGGTTAAATACTTGCCCAAGATCACACAGATAATAAACATCATTAATATATTTTTCCTTTTTTTTGAATCCCCAGAACTTAGCACAATACCTGCTACATAGTCAGCATTTAATAAATGCTACTTTGTTGAATGATTAATTATGGTATTCAAATCCAGGCCCTCTAACTCCAGAGGTAGTGCTATTTCTACTGTACCATGCTGCCTCTTCATTTCCTATGCCATAATTTGTCTAGCTATTTCCAAGAAAATGAATGTCTACTTTTCTTCCACAACAAAAAGGTCTGGCAAATTTTGTTTTGGTATATATGATATCTTTCTTCCTGTCTTTGCCTTCTTTTAGTATATGACTACATGTAGGCTCTCTGGATTAAAGCATATGAACATTTTGTTAATTTTTTATCATAATTTCAAATTGCTTTCCAAAATGATTGGACCAGTTCACAGCTCCATCAAGAATGTATTACTCACTTTCACTTTTAAGTCAAGTCACTCTTCCTTTCACACCCCATTAACTCACATTCCCACCACATATTCTCTTGCCCTGTCACTCACATTCCTAATCTCTTCGTTGATTTGGTTACTATGAACATAAAGCTCTGTCCATCCTCCATTTTCTGCAATTCAAGCTTTGTCACAAGCATCCAGGCACCAGATCTCCCATCATCACACCACAAACAATCACTTAAACTAAGGAAGAATTTTGATGTTCTTAAATAAGCCCACAAATCCATAGTTATCACTAACAGTTGCAGGAAATAGTGTGCCTATATGGTCTTCTCCATACAGTTGTCTGTTTTTCAACTTGGGAATCCCCAGAGTAAAGTCAGGAATGGATCAGAATCAGCAAACTATATATATGCCTTTGATTTCTGGGAAAATTCTTGAGTCCTTTATTAAAATGATGGTTCACTAGTAGATTGCACAAGGAAATGATGAGCACAAAGAAACAGCATAACTTCGTCAAGAACAGGTCGTGTCAGATTAACTTCATTTCCTCTTCTGACAGAGCTACAAGAGCCATAGAACAGAAGAATGCAATAGATTTAGTTGACTAAGATTATAGCAAAGCATTTGATAAAATTTCTCATGTTATGCCTGTGGACAAGATGGAGACATGCAGCTAAATGATAACGTAGTTACATTTAGAACTGGTTGAATATCTGAGATGGCAAAAAAAACCATAGTGCAGTTCTTTTGGAATTGGTCCCTAGTCCTAATCTGTTTAACATTTTTATGAATATGCAGCATGCTTATTGGACTTCCAGATGGCTCAAAACCAAGGGGGATAGATAATATGATAAAGTCAGAATCAGAAAGGATGTCAACATTCCATAACAACAGCCTGAACCTAATAACATAAAATGTAATAGAGACTAATGTAGGAACCTATATTTAGAGCAAAAGTAATTAACTTTTCAAATACTTGATGCAAGAGATTTAGCTAGATAATAGTTGACATAAGAAAGATCTGGGGGGTCTTAATATCAGAATTCTGATATTAGTCAATAATGTGACAATAACCCCCTAAAATTGTGATCTTGGGCAGCATAGTGTTTAGAATACAGGAGATGATATCTTGCTACCCTCTCTTTTTGTCAGACCACAGGTAGAATATTTTGTTCCATTTTGGGCACCACATTTTGGGAAGGATGTTGATCAGCTAAAGAATATCAAAGGAGGGCAATCAAGATGGAGAATGTTCTTGAGGATCACTTGAAAGATGGTGTTTGAAAAAGATGTTTAGCCTAAAGAAGAGATGACTTGAGGAATACAAGGTGATCATCTTCAAGAATTTGAAGGGCTAGTGTACTGAAGAAGGATTAAACTTGTTCTTGTTGGCCCCAGAGAATAGAACTTGGAACAATTAGTTGATTTAAAGTAGATTTAAACTAAATGTAATTGAAAAACTTGCAAATTTAAACTATCCAAAAAATGGAATGGGATACATTTAGAAGCAATGAGTTTCCTGTCACTAGAGATATTTAAGTGAAGGACGAATGATCCTTTATCAAGGCAATAATAGAAGGGATTCTTGGAGAGAAATAAGTTGGACCGTATGGGTTCTAAGATCCCTTCCAAACCTAAGATAATATAATTTGTGGTGAATGGTCTCAAATTAGGGTCATGTTACAGCTTGTAGATTAGGAACCAGCTGAAGAGTTCTTCAGGCACATTGCAAGAGACCAAGAGATGGAATGTTGTGATCATGCTACTAAGCAGAGAAAAATTCATCATTTCATTTAGAACACTGATGTAGGGTTTGAATTCTGGAGACAGTACATGGTTTGTGGCTGGGACAAAAATAATCAAATATAATCTTGTGTACTAGATAATATAATCTTGTGTATTAGATAATGACAACCTTCTCTACCCCAATTTCTAAGTTGTTTATTTCTTTGTATAGAAGCTCTCATGATTCAGAGAAGCTCTGTCATCCTAAGTGGTGCAAAGTACTTCTCTTTGGAGGGGAGGCATAGAGAGTACAGTGGAGAAGGCTGCTAATTCTGGAGTTAGAATATCCAGCCTCAATTTCCATTTGTGACAGTATTTCTGAGACTCTGGGCAAGTCACTTAACCCCTCTAAGACTCAGTTTTCTCATCTGTGAAACAAAGGCATTGATGGCTTCTGGTGTCCTTTCTTCCTCTAGATCCATGATTCTATTAACATGCTAAAGAGCGCCCTAGAATTGAGAACCTGCACTGTGGTGGATGCATGACTCATACCCCCCATGTTACAGACTTGGAGTTTTTTGCTTTCCTAATAAATGACTATTGGACCTCTAGGGGTGAGTGCTGCAATAACTTCCTTTAGGCAGATGCCCAAGCCTAAGGATAATCAACTGGACTGACACACAGCCAACTTTCAAGGTTCTGATGTGATTTGGCCTTCCCCAGACATTCTGATGCTCTTCCTAATGAATATTCTTGATGTACAGGTTTGAGGCTTCCAAGTCATCTATCTGTCTTTGGACTCATTCTTGCCTTAATTCTGCACCATAATTTACAATGTAACTATTCACTATTCTCTCCCATGTTCACTTCTATGATATAGTCACAGAGTATCAAAGTATACATCCACTCCTCTTAGAGGGTCATGTCAAGTTCTTCATAGAATTTCTCTCCCTCATCAGCTGCCATTGGTGTTGGTGCATGAGCAGCAATGATCTTCATGGTGTTCTATTTCTTTATGCTCATCATATGCCTTGATGTCAAGAGAATCTGGATTCAAGTCCTGGCTCTGTCGCATGCTGACTGGGTGACCCTGGGTAAGTCTTCTAGTTTTTCATTGTGGCCAGGAGATGCTAAGACTATAAAAGGAGGAAGTTTCCTCAACTAGGGTCTCCTGTTTCAATGACAACACAGATGCAATCAAAAAGCAAAATGCAACATAAGCCCTATGAAACCCTTTGGTCAGCTTTTTATGGAAACCCTTCAAACAGTCTTCTAATTAGCTACAACTTCTTTATGTCCTCTGGTTTCCTTTATAATCAATCTGGAAATAACACCATTCCTCCAGCAGTATATAGCAGCTTACTGGGTACCTGGCAAAGGTTGCAGGATCAAAGCACCTGTACTTAAAAAGTAATGTTTATAGACTAATCCCTATGTGATTCTGAGCGTACTCTGCCCCTTCCCTGCCACTCCACAACCATCATTACAACTTTTCAGAAGCCAAAAGCAAAACAATTCCGCAAAAAGCAGACAATGGAAACAGTGGGAATTGCTTATGAGGCCTGGAATTTTGAAATTGGAAACCACAGGAAATCCTCAGCTCAAAATCTCATATTCTACGGGAATGCTCCCTCCCCACTAACTCTTCTGCTAGTGCCTTCTCTGAAAATACCTTTCATCCATTCTGTTTATGTTGTGTATGTATCTACTATGTATGTTGTCTTCCCTATTAGAATGTGAGCTCCTTGAGGATCGGTATAGCTTTTGGTTTTCTTTGTATCCCAGAACTTAAATGCTTGCTGCCTCACTAACTTTTCTTGGGTAACTTTCTCTGGTCATTTGATGTCTCATCTGTAGAATAAAAGGCTTGAACTAGAAGACTCCCAAGCTCTCTTCTAGCTCAAAATCTACTTGTCCCATGATCTTATAAGTTTGTTTGGTCTCTTCAGTGTCAGCACCCTGGCCAGGGGCAATGGGAAGGTTGGGAACCCTGAGTCTAGTACTTGTAAGGGACAGCACCAAGGGGCTGAGCTGCCTTACTCCTTCATGTTGCTTGTGCACAGTGGCAAGCAGTGATGAATTTAAGGAGACCAGTAATGCAGAAGCCTGCAGAAATTTCACTTTTCCTCTGGAAGGTGAATCTGATCCAGGTGAATTTCTGAGGTCCAAGAAGAGAATGCACTTTATTAGGGTCCATGGGAGACTTCCCTGTTGTGGGCGTATCACTGTGTATCTTCCACAATAGGTTGACACCTTGGAAGGCAGCTAGCAGAGTTATATATCTATTTGTGTTTCTCCCTCAAGGTATCCTGGATGCTCTGGCTATACTTGGCACTCCCTATGGTCTGTGGGTTAGCCTTCCAGTGTTAGTGAGCCTGTAATATAAGAACTTCCTGAAACTACCTGGTGCTGCATATCTAAATATATCATTTATCTGAGATTGTGTCCCACTAATTCTGGGTGTGTTTTGAGAGCCTCCAAAATACACTGAGCTTTCAGTCAGTGCTAATTGTCTATACTGTTCTGCCCTTGGCTTAGGACTCATAGACCAAAGCAGAGTCCTCATATGTGGGCCTATCTTAAGAGTCATCCATAGAGTTTATTTCCATGATTCTTCAGATTGAACAAATAATTAGATCTTGTGGCCACAAGATGTGATGCTGGCCTGAGAGGTCATCACAACCCCAGCACTCCCTAGTGCTGGTCTTATGTGGTTACTGACCATTAGGTGTAGCAGCCTTAAAATTGTCCTCGTATTGTAGCCACCCCTGTGAGAGTCACTGTTCAATTCAGCAAGTATTTGCTAAGGGCCTAGTACTTATTATGAACTGTGCTAGGTATATGCTAGATTCAAACATAAAATTGAAACAGTATGTACCTGCAAGAAGTTTACATTTTAGTTGGGGGAATCAATATACATGTAGATAAGTTATTAAATATTGGATAAGGACGATACCTGTGACTCCATCCCTTTAGAGGGGAGCAGTGAGAGAACTCCTAGATGAAGGGACTCTTTCCAATGAGGTAGTCAAACAAGATTAAAGCATAATTGAGAAATGTTTAACAAAATAAATAAAAATAAATTGCAATATGGATTTATGTTAATTTGTGGTTTTCTAAGGCAATATATTGGCTAAGTGGCAAAGTGGATAAGATGACCAAGACTGAAGTTAGGAAGACTCACCTTCTTGAGCTCAAATTTGCTGTCAGACACTTACTAGCTGTGTGACCTTGGGCAAGTCACTTAACCCTGTTTGCCTCAGTTTCCTCATCTGTAAAATGACCTGGAGAAGGAAGTATCTCCAGTATCTTTGCCAAGAAAACCCCAAATTGGGTCACAAAGAGTCTGACATGACAGAAACAACTCAACAGCAACAACAAAAGGTTAACATGCAGCAGGACACGTTTGTTTCTATTTGAGTCTGACATCACTGTTTTAGTGGAAAGACCATCAGATACAGAACTAAGGCAAAGCATACCTCTCATCTCTTGGAAAAGAGGTGGTGCATTATGGGAGCAAAATGAGGCATGCATTTTCTGCCATGGCCGAAGTGTTTTGGTTTTTTGCTTGACTGTGATTTCATAAGGTTGAGCTCTATAAGAGGGATGTTATCATTAGAAAGTAAAAGTGATATATAAAAAAGAAAAGAGCATCAATAAAATGTAACCTTGATAGAGTTACTTTAACCTCTCCAGGTTTCAGCTTCTCAGTCTAAAATGAGATAATCACACTTATACTGCCCACTTTTAAGAGTTGTTATGAAGAAAGACAACAAGCTGGTCAGGCACTGTGCTAAGTGCTATGGGGAGAAAGAAAAGCAAAATCCCTTGAATTCGATTAATTTACTTTCTGATGAGAAAAGACAAATATGAAAATAACTAAGCACATACAAGATATACAGAGTGAATGAAGTTAGTTACATAGTGCGGTTAGCCACTGGAAGGATCTGGGGAAAGCCTCTTAGGGGTGATATTTGAGCTGATTCCTGAAGGAAGTCAGGAAGCAGAGTTTAGGAAGGAGAACATTGCAGGCATGAGGGACAGTCATTTCATTGTGAGGTGGAGTCTTATGTGTGAAGGACAGCAAGTTAGGCAGTATAGCTGGGTTTTAATTGTATAGAGATGAATAAAATATAAAAGAACTGGACAAGGATAAAGGGGGATGATTATGAAGAGCTTTAAAAAAGCAGGTAGGTGACATGGTGAATAGAATGGGAAGTTTGAAATCAGAAAGACCTGAGTTCAAATCTATCCTCAGAAACTAACTGTGTGACCCTGAGCAGGTCATTTAACCTGTAAAGTGTGCATAATAATACCTACTTCCCAAGGTTGTGTGGATCAAGTGAGATAATATTGTAAATCACTTAACATAGTACATAGTACATGGCAATTGCTTATTAAATGTTCATTTTCTCCTTTAGATGCCAAGCAGAGTAGTTCACATTTGATCTTAGAGGTAAAAACCATCACTAGGGTTTATCTAGAGGAGAGGAGTGACATGGTCAAATCTAAGCTTTAGAAAAATCAGTTAGGCAGCTACATGGGGTAGATTCCTTGAAGTGGAGTTGAAGGAGAAAGGTCAATTACAAGGCTATTGCAAAAAAATAGAGAGGTAGAGCAATGGGACAGTCTGGAGAAGAAAGCATCAGAAATAATGAAACTCAATATACCAGTATTTGATTAACTAGAAAATGTAAATTACTTAAGAAAAAACTCCTACTTGATAAAAATTTCTTGGAAACTTGAAAAGAAATCTGGCAGAAATCAAACTTAAAAGAACACCTTGCAACATATTCCACAAATTCTAAATGTTTAAGGTCTAAATGACCTTAATATTAAATATCACTTTATTAAAAATTAGAAAACAAACAGGTCATTTGCCTTTCACAGATATAGATAGGAGATGTATTCTTGACCAAACAAGGAATAGAGGTAATTACAAAAAATAAAATTTAAAACTTTGATTACATGAAACTGGAAAGCTTCAGCACAAGAAAAAATTGTGTACCTAGGATAAGAAGGAAAGTGATATGATAGGTATCAAACATCTCAAATAAGTGTTTGAATTCAATATACTTGACAATTCACTGGTGTGTGTGATCAAAAGCTATTTCCCAATAGATAAAATGGTCAAAGGAGCAAGCATTTCTCAAAAGAAGAACTGTAAACTATTAACAATTATATTCAAGAATATTCCAAAGAACTTATTATTGGAAAATGTACATCAAAAGAACTCTGAGGTTTCATCTTACACTGTGAAAATTGGAAAAGATGACAAAATATGGGAAATCAATGTTGGAGGGCTTGTAGGGAAATAAGTGTGTTGTTGGTGGAGTTGTGAATCCACAAAACAATTGTGGAAAGCAATTTAAAGTTGTGCAAATAAAATGTTTAAATGTTCATACCATTTGACCTAGAGATTCTAGTAGTAGACTTGTACTCCAAGGAAGTCACTGATAAGAAAAACGTCCCCATATGCACTAAAATATGTACAGAGGAATTTTGTGTGTGTGATAGCAAAGAATCAGAAACAAAATAGATGCCATAATTGAAGAGTGGCTAAACAAATTATGGTACATAAATGTAATGGAATGACTGTACCACAAGAAATGCCAAAAAGAATGAGTACAAAAAAAAGCATGGGAAGATCTATATGAAATAATACAGAGTGAAATAAGCAGAGTCAAAAAAAGCAATATACACAATGACTGCAATGTAAATGGAAAGAGCTACCACAAAAATACCAAAAGTGAATGACGCAAAATTACAAAGAATAAGCATGACACCAAGGAAGAGAAAAGATGCAGAGGAAGGATGTCCATGAATGTGGTATGTTGTACATATTTTCACACTTTGCAGATGTATTGATCAGTTTTGCTGATTTTGTTATGCCTTTTTTTGCATTTCTTTGTCTTTGAAAATATTATTTGCTATATAGAGTGACTTTCAGGGACCAGAAGGGTAAAGGATATTAGGGAGATTTTGATAATGTAAAAAAGAGAGAGAGAAACATCAACAAAATTTTATTTTTTAAATAAAAGGTTATTGAAATCATCCAAGCAAGAGATGATAAGAGTCTGAACTAGGGTAGTGATTCTATGACTGGAGAAAAGGGAATATATATGAGAGATATTGCAAAGGTTGAAACAAGAAAATTTGGCAACAGATTGGCTATGTGGGATAATAAAGAATAAAGGGCTGAGGATGACCCCAAGGTTCCAAGTTAAGATGAATAGGAGGATAGCAATGCCCTCAATAGTGATATGGAAGTGCAGAAGAAGTCTGGTTTTGGGGGAAAGCATTTAAAGAAGAGTTCTGTTTTGAATATACTTGTTAAGTTTGAGATATACAAAAAGCAGTTGGTGAGGCCAGACTGTAACTCAGGAGAAAAACTAGGTATAGGTGTAGAGAACCTGTGGCCTCGAGGCCACATGAGATCTTCTAGGTTCGTAGGTGTGGCCTTTTGACTGAGTCCAAATTTTAAAGAACAAATCCTTTTATTGAGGGGATTTGTTCTGTGAAGTTTGGATTCAGTCAAAGGGTTTCAGCTGAGAACTCAGAAGGCCACACATGACCTTGAGGCCACAGGTTCCCCACCCCTGAACTAGGATTTGGTTACATAGAACTGGGAATCATCTCCAAAAGAATGACAACTGAACCCATTGAAGATGATGACATCACCAGGGGGGATAGTATGGGGAGCCCAGGACAGTGCCTTGGTGAACATCCATAATTAACTGTCATAACATAGATAAGGAGATAGAAAAGCAGTAAAGAATTATTAACAGAGAGTATGAGAATCAGGAGAGAGTGATGTCAACTAGTGGGTGCAGCCCGTGTGGGGGTGATGGCCTAAGAAACAACTGAGAGATAAAGGAAATAAAGGTTGTAGTGAGGATGAAGAACAGGGTTAAGAATTATAAGCCATAGGGAAATATGGAATGGTAATAGATTATTATCAGATAAAACAACTTCAGAGTTCATTAACATGGAGGTGGAACACTTGTGAGTGATGGTAAGGTCAAGAGTATAATCATCTCTATAGCTAAGGTGAAGTAGAGGAGTAGGTCATGGGAACTGAGTAGACTGGACAACTAGGGAGATGGGCTACAGAGAATCAGTATATATGTTGAAGTTGCCTAGTATCAAGATAGGAGTTGGGAGGAAGAATAAATCAGACACTGAGCTCATTGGGAAAGAAAGGAGAATATCTTTAGGGTCAATAGATAATAGCCACTGTGACGTAGATTGGGTAACAGGTATCTATGTAACCTCAAAAGAACATAAGTTCCCAAGTATAATAGAAGAGAGAAAGTGTGGAAGTAGCAATGGTAAAAAGGAGTATTCTTTTTTTATATAGTATTTTTCTCTAGTTATATGTCAAGACAATTTTTAGCATTCAGTTTTACAAGATTTTGAGTTTCAAATTTTTCTCCCTCCCTTCCCCTCTTCTGAAGATGATTGGCAATTTGATATAGTTTATAAATGTGCTATCATGTAAAAATATTTCCATATTAGTCACAGTTATGAAAGAAGAAACAGATCAAAGGAAAAAAAAGAAAGAATCAAGAAAGGGAAGGAAATATGCTTCCATCTGCATTCAGAGCCCCTCCATTCTTTATCTGAATATGGATAGCATTTTCCTTCATGAGTCCTTGGTACTTGTCTTGGACCATTGTGTGGCTGAGAAGAACTGAATTATTCACAATTGATTCTCATACGATGTGTCTGATACTGTGTACAATATTTTCCTGGTTCTGCTTATTTCAGTTTCCATCAGTTCGTACAAATCTTTCCAGGTTTTTCTTAAGTCTGCCTGTTCATCATTTCTTGTTGCACAATGGTATTCCATTAATTCATATGCCACAACTTGGTGAGCACCCTCCATTTTGCCTCCATGAAAAGGGCTGCTATAAATATTTTTGCACATGTAGATCCTTTTCCCTTTTTTTATGACCTTGTTGGGAGACAGACCTAGTAATGGTATTGCTGGATCAAATGGCTTGGTTACCCTTTGGGCATAGTTCCAAATTGCTCTCCGGAATGGTTAGATCAATTCACACCTCCACCAACAGTGCATCCGAGTCTCAATTTTTCCACATCCTCTCTAACATTTATCACTTTCAATAAGGAGTATTCTTATCCCCTTAACATGTCCAGTGACCTAGGTGGGTATGAGAGAAAGTGTAACCAGTAATGAATAGGGTGATAGTAAAGAAAGAAGTGTTATCAGGAGGGAACTAGGACTTCATGAGTGTCAGAAGATGGATGTCATGAGAAAGGAAGAGATTTAAGACCAAACCAAGTTTGCTAATTAAGGAGCAGGCGTTCCAGAAGGTACAGTAGAAGTAGCAGGCAGATCTTGAGAGGGACACTAGCATGGTAGAGTTGAGGTAGATGGGAATAAAGGAGAAGGTAAATGGGAATGAAACCCAGCTTGCATATTTGTAGATGAAAATTCAAAATCATTGGGATAGGGAAAGTATAAAAGGGTAGGGGTATGCTAACCATTGAAGAATGAATCCAGGCAGACCGTCAGTGGTTGGAGAGAGGTCTGATGAGGGAGACATCTGATTAGACTTCTGGAAATTCACCCTGAAGGACCAACCTGGTGGGCGGTGATGACATTACGTCCAGAGAGGCCTTGGAAGGACTAACTCAGAAAGAACAGGGATAAAAAGAGGTACGAGATCTGGATCAAGATAGGGGAGGCAGTGGAATATAAAGACTTTGTACCAAACTGGGATGTTGAAAGAAGGTCCTGAATCCTTGTGCACATTAAAGTGCTTTCAGGAATAATATGGAAGTGTACAAATCCCAAAAGTTAAAGGGATCATAACTGGCTGAAAGACATCTCAAGGACCTAGTGTAACAGCCCTATCCATAAGGAGCCTAAGGTAGCTGAAAGTCAAAGACTGACTTGTTATCATTGCAGATCATGAAGAGGAAGAGGATGGATACACATTTAGGGAAATGAACTCTGTGTGATTCATCAGAGCACTGGTAAGTCTACCAGGTCTCATTAATTAAATGACAAATGCACTTTAAATCAGGAATAAGCATTCATTAAGCCTCTACACTGTGATAAGCACCTTATAAATATTATCTCATCTAATCTTCATACTAACTCTGTGAGGTAGGTATTGTTTTTATCCTCATTTTATAATTGGGGGAATTGAGGCAAATAGGGATTAAGTAACTTGCTCGGGATCACACATCTAGTAAGTGTCTGAAGATTCATTTGAACTTAATTCTCTGTCTCTAGGCTTCTCACTCCAAACCCAGTTCTTTATCCACTGCACTACCTACCTTCCTTAGAAAAGGCAAAGATCAGTCCATGTTTGAAAATGAATGCTATCACAGAGACTCTCCTGCTCGGTCATGGAGTGTATCAATCAACCAACAAACATTTGTTAAATGTGCCAGGCACTGGGCTGGGCATTGAAGATTGAAATACAAAAACAAAATAGTCCCTGCCCTTGAGTAGTTTGCATTGTACTGGGAGAAAGTCCACATTGAAGTAAAAATGATACATATACAATAAATAAAAAGTGATTTGACTGGGGTGGTAGCACCAGAGGAGGTGTTGGAGGGGGCGCTCGAATAGTGCAACAGGGGGTTCTAAGTCAAGTCAATGCTCATTTCTTAATCATATTCTATGCACCAGGTACTATGCCAAGCTCCTTGAATACAAAAAAAGGCAAAAGACAGTGCCTTCCAGCAAGGAGCTCACAGTCTGAAGAGGAGTGTGGGGAGAGAAAGTATGCAAACAACAACTGTGTAAAAACAAAATATACACAGGATAAATTGGAGGTGATCTCAGAGGGAACACACTAGCCTCAAGGGGGATCAGTAAAGCTTCTTGAAAGTGGGACTTTAGCTGATACTAGAGGGAAGTCAGAAAATGGAGATGAGGAGAGTACCAGGCATGAGGGACAGCCAGTGAAAACGGCTGAAGTGAGGAGATGGAGTGTTGTGTATGAGGAGCAGCCAGGAGGCTAGTATCACTGGATTGCAGAGTTCATGGAGGGAAGAGATATGAGAAGAGTGGAAAGATGGGGGCAGGACAGATTATGAGAGGCTTTGAACATCAAGGGGAGGATTTTTTATTTGATCCAGGAAACAACAAGGAGCCATTGGAGTTGCCTGAATAGGAAGGTGACATGATCAGTCCTGTGCTTTGGGATAGCTGAATGCAGGATACACTGGATTGAAGAGACTAGAGGCAGGGAGGTCAGTAAGTTTTTTATTGCAATCGTCTAGGCATGAGGTCTAGGTTCTGTCCCAGGGTGGTAGTGCTATAAGAGGAAAAGACTATGTATATACGAGAGATGTTACCAGGGTAAAAATGAACAGAACTTGGCAATGGATTTCATGAGGGGAAATAGAAGGAGGGGGTTGACAGAGTGAGGATTTGAGGATGACCCACAATAAGTTGCCAGCCTGGGTGACTGGGAAGATGGTGATATACTCAAAGGAACAGAGAAGTTAGAAAGATAGGGAAGACCTGGGGTGGGAGAGGGGGGCTGGAGCTGAGCTTTAGACACGTTGAATTTAAGATTTCTACAGGACATCCAGTTTGAAATGTCCAGTAGACAGTAGGAGATGAGAGATTGGAAAACAAGAGAGAGGTTAGGAGTAGAAAAACAGATCTGAGAATCATCTGCATAGAGATGGTAGTTAAATTCATTGGACTTGAGATTGAGTGAAATATTCCAGGGATGGGGGCAAAGGCAGAGTGGTGAAATGTAATGTTATGCACAAGAAACATAAGGTAAGGTCATTTGACTGAAATGTAGGGTATGTGAAGAGTAATGTGGAATAACCCTAGAATGGTGAGCTAGAGTCAAGTTATGAAGGGCTTTGAATGCCAAACAAGGAAATGTATATTTTGTCTTAGGGGCAATATGGTACAATAGAAAAGGGCATTGGATTTGATTAGGACCTGGATTCAAATCCTGCATATGTCATTATCTGTATTACCTTGGACCAGTCTGGGCCTCAATTTCCTTATCTGAAAAATGAGATGGTTGGATCATATGGTCTCCTATTTCCATCCCCAATCAAAATCTGAGTGATTGGAGTTCTTTGCACAGGAAAGTGATGTGACCAGATCTGTCCTGTAATCATATCACTTATTCTTTGTGTTTAGAAGATGGATTCAAGAGGGAAAAGGAAGATCAAATAGCAGGCTACCTCAGTGGTACTTCAATAAGAGGTAATGAGGGTCTGAATGGGAACGGTAGCCATGTGAGTGGAGAGTAAAAGTTGGATGAGAGAGATGTTGTGGAGGAAGACTTGGCCAGTGACTTAATAGAGGGATGGAGAGGGAGAATGAAAAATCAGATGTAATAATGGGCTGCAGGAGGGAGTTGCCCTATAGGCCAGACCAGGTCACCAAAAAAAAGAATAGTTGTAATAGAAATAGGGAAAATCTGGACAGGTGTCAACTCACTTCTCAGCATTCTTTAAGACAGATTAATAGGCAGATTGCTAGGGGCTAGCCAGGCACTATGGAGACTGGAGTCCAAGTGTCTGGGAACCCCACTATCTTCATGCATCTAATAGGCTAGGCTGACCTGGTGTCCTATTGGGAAAAAATGTGCCGGTAAACAGGGCACAAAGACAACTTCTACCTGTCTTCCAGAGGCCCAAGGCTGTGGAGAAGATTCTCCGCACACACTTACACCCCCACCTTATCCCCAATGAATCTGTGAAAAGAATGTAGGAATGTGCTTAAGCAAAACCATTCTGGCCCCAAGGGATGATATAAGATTAAATGGTGTGAGTGCAGCATGGCCATTCATTCCGCCAAAGGCTCTGGTCCCACTGTAGCTGTCTCTTTTAGTCAAGGGAACCAAGTTCCAGAAGAACAGTGGTATCTGTATTGTATCAGCATATCCCATGTCTGTCTGAGAGCATGTACAACTTACACCATCACTCAGTGATGTCATGACACTTTTGAAATGTCTAAAGAAAACCTGCCCATAGTGGGTATAACAATTCAACTTTCATCCCTAGTCATTGTTGTCTTGTCAAAGTCTCTGGTCACTGATCTACTGGACCCTCAGGGGAAGCTATTGCTCCCTAAGGATGATATCTACCATGCTCTGTAGCATAGAGAATAGAATGATGGACTTGGAGTGAGGATACACCTGAGTTCAAATCTTGCCTCAGACATTGACATGCTACGTGACTGGGTAAATTATTTAATCTTTCTTAGCCCCATTTTCCTCATTTGTAAAATAGGGAAATGATGGCACCTATCTCACAGGTTTATTGTGAGAATCAAGTGAGATTATATATGAATACACACTCATTTGTAACGTGTATGAAGTGGCCACCCCTCAACCTTCTAATGGACTCATTATTATACTCATTTTCACTATCCAAGTTCTAGGTTAGTGTTTTAATATTTCATATAATATTCTATAATGTTTCAATATTTATTTATTATGTTGGATAAATATCTTTCCCCTTTAAATAGGCTGCTTAACTCTCTGACTGACTTGATCAAAGTTACACAGCAAATTAGTGGCAAAGCCAGGCTAAAATCTAGGTCTCGACTCTTAGGCCACTCATATCCTCCTGTGGTTGGTGATGGATAATGATTATGGGAAGGAAGAAGGGAAGGAAGGCATCATGACAACCATTTTCCTGTCAATCAATAAGTGAATCCTCTGCCTAGTTTATCTCCTGTTTGGGAAATATAGAGTACTCAAGCATTGTGTAGGGTGTGATGTGGGAGGAGTAGAAGGGGGAAAGTTAACAGCTTTTCACATCTAAAGCTGTAAGAGAGGAAATAGTGTTGCAACTCTGGGATGGAGTCCAGGGGAATAAAGCAGCTCTGAGCCCTTTCCCTTGGACAGAGTTTATTTCCCCAACCTAGAACAGTGACCTGGTCCCCTATTGGAAATGACAGAGGGAAATCCAAGACCTTAGTCCGACTTCCCCTTTTTCCCAGTAGGTGGAAGCTCTGAGCAGACACTGTCCATCCTGTAGGATCAGAGGTAAGGGGATTTGGCTTCCTCTCCCACTCCCAAGGGCACGCACACGCGTGCACGCACACACGCGCGCGCGCGCACACACACACACACACACACACACACACACACACACACACACACACACACACACACACACACACACACACACACACACTCTACCAGCCTGCTGACACAGTTAAACTAGAGACTTAGGTAACATCTTTTGGGGAAAGACACCTGTCTTTCTCTCCTCCCTCTCCCACCATCTTCTCATACCCTACCACTGCAGCTCTTCCTCCTCTAGCCCCAGGGCTGTCAGAGAGGGGACTCAACTGTCTCTTGCCACTCCATCCCCCAACACTGTTCCTCTTTACCTTTGTTGTCATCTCCTTCTCTGTATGTCTATCTTCTATATCTATTTAGCTGTCTTCCTTTCTTTTCTGTCTTTCCAACGCTGTGTATTTCTTCCTTTGTCTCTCGATCTTCCTCCTTCTCTCTCCCTCTCTCTCTGCCTTTGTCTCCCTCTCTCTTCTATATTTCTCAGTCTCTTCGCCTTCCCCCTCAGGACCTCCCCACTCCTTTCTCCACCAACTCCAGCTATTTCTCTGGCTGCTGTTCATTGCTCTCCGTGAGGAGAGGCAGAGGGAAGGAGGCCAGGGTGCAGAGGTCAGTGGGGGCTTCCTACAGGAATCCCCCTCCCCCCAGCCCAAGGGCAGAGGGAAGGAAGAGAGGGCTGGGCTTTCTTTTTGGGTAACAACAATAAAGTGGTTTATTTTTCTGTCATTCCCTCCCCTCCCCCCACTGTAGTCTGATCACCAACCTTAGCTAAACTGACCTTGATCAAGAAGGACCTAGGATTAAAGAGGTCAGCTGAGCATAAACAGGCATCCCCTGGGGGGGCTCTAAAAATAGTGCTTTTCTCTCCCCCCACCCCAAACCCGCTTCTCTTTCTGACTTCAGTATTTCTATCTGAAACACAACTATTTCGTCTGTCTTCCATGTTCATAACCTCAGAGATTACATTCAAAAATTCCTTCTCCCTCACTTCTCATAAACAGTCAAGTCCTGTTGATTCTGTCTGCCACTGCTTTTGAATTCTGCTCTTCTCAGTTTCCACTGCCACATACTTGCACTATTGCAATAGCCTTCTATTAATTACCATCCCCTCTCGAATCCATCCTTCATATTGTTACCAAACTAATTTTTCTTAGACATAAACTTGGTCACCTTACCTCTCTGCAAGACCTTTGGATGACTGCCTATTGCTCAGTCAGCAGAGTTCAAACCCCTTTGCTTGGCATACAATGCCCTTGACAATCTTGGACTACTTATCATTCCTGCTTCATCTCATATCATTTCCCCATATTCATTCCAATCTTGAACAAAGTAGACTACCAACCTCCAGAGCATTTTCCCCACTCTATAATTTTGCTCCTATTTTTCTTCTAACTGGAGTGCCTTCCTTCCTCTCCATGACAGCCTTCCCCTGCTCAATTCAAATACACCTTCATCCAGGAAATCTTCCCTGATTCCACCTATCATTATAAACCTCTCTTTCACCTGTACCACGAAGCATTTTTGCACCTCTCTAATATACTTCCCATGTAACTATTTTATAGTAAGCCACATGTATTATCCCCCAACAGAGGACAAGTTCCATGAGAGCAGGGACTATCTTATCTAAACTTTCTATCTCCCCTAGTTGCTAGAATTGTTATGTATAGTAGGTGCTTAATAAAGATTCATTGAACTGAATTCAACTGAGAAAATAGAGCACTACACTAAGCCCAGAATCCTCTCTGAAGTGAAGGTGAAAGCCAAGCAAGGGAAGGGAAATTAGGAAAATAATGAGTTCCTTGAAAACTGACGATCCCCACCAGGTTTGTGTTTAGGTCAAAGCTGCCTCTCTCCAGGACACTGGGCTGAACTAGCCATTCCACATTCCAGGCTCAGTGCTCAGATCTGTGTGTGTTCATCCTTCTTTGCCAAAGAAGACCATGCCATCAGAGAAATAATGACATGATTTGCACTTGACTTTGTTTTGAGTGAGTGAGGGCTGTGTAGGTCACCAGACTCACATCTCCTCCAGAGTCACCTGAATACAGTGACTAGATATTCATCAGGATGACTGGAGATGACCCAGGATGAGGTAGTTGGGGTTAAGTGACTTGCCCAAGGTCACACAGCTAGTGAGTGTCAAGTGTCTGAGGTGAGATTTGAACTCAGGTCTTCCTGACTCCTACACTGATGCTCTATCCACTGCACCACCTAGCTACCTCTGCTCAGAACATCTAAAGCAAGATTCATTAACTAAGTGTGCAGGACACACAAATTGTGATCCTTTCCTCAGAACCTCTGAGCTTTTACTGCTTAAAGCTGCCCGTGTCCGTTATCCCAGATTCCTTTTCACCTTCCTACCTGGACTCGGAGTTCTCAGGTGAGGGTGAGACAAGGGACTTTTCTGTTTCTTCCCATCCCTCCCCACCTCTTGCATCTGAGTACAGTGGTTGTCACACAATTGGTGCTCTGGGAGGGGAAGAGAAGGAAAGTAAACATTTCTTATGTCCTCTACTACGTACCACGCACTGCGCTAAGCAATTTTTACAAATATCATTTGATCCTCACAACAACCCTGGGAGACAGGTGCTATTACTATCTCCATTTTAATAAACCGAGGCAAATAGAGGTTAGGTGACTTGCCTGCAAGGTTACCCAGCTAGAAACTGTCTGAGACTAGATTGGAATTCAGATCTTCCTGACTCAGGACCCAGTGCTCTATCCATTGTGCCTTTCTTCACAGACAGAAAGCAAAGAGGTAAGGGTTCCTTCCTGCTCTATTGGGGCAGACTCTTAGAGAATAAAAAGCAGCTACCAGCCCTATCTTCTCCAGCCTAGGAATCCCTATGGTATAAGCGCAGCAGAGGCGGCCAGAAAGAATTGGATGGGGAGAGGAAGGTATTCTCCTCACCACCAATCCAGAAGCATTTCATTTCCTTGGCCAGAATCAACGTCGCAAGGAGAAATCCTCCCCAATCTCAACTGCCTTCCAAGTCACTGCACTGGAAAAGCTTCAGACCTTGTACATTGTAATTCTAGACCGCTATTAGAGAGATCACACTTTGGCCCTTAACAGTTACCCATTCAGCTGGAATTATCAAGATAGCTTTGATTCTCAGAGGTCTAAAGAAACTCCAAAGATATCTTCGCTGGAAATGTGCAAGAAGCTTCTGCTTCGACGATGCCAGTGATGGGGAGCTTATCACCTACAGAGGCAGCGCATTGTCGGACAGTTCTGATTGAAAGGAAGGTCTTCGCCATTGAACTGAAATCTGCCTCTAGGGCAACTTCTGCCCTTTACCCCTCTGGAGACAAGAACGAGTCTCATCAATTCCACATGACAGTCCTTTAAATACCCGAAGCAAAGAGAATGCGTCCCACCTAAATATTTCCTTTCTTTCTACCTCTAACAAAATGAACGCCCCTCTTGTTGCCTTCCTGGCTGCCCCCTTCTCTGGACCGGCTTCTATTTATCTATGTCCTTCCTAAAGTTGACACCACTCCTCAAGCATTGCTGTCCTCTCCCCTCTTAGGTGCAGGTACCAGGGCTACGTGGGCTCCTCGCCCTTGCACTCTACCTGTCTCCCCGCAACTTGGGCTAGGCTGACAACCCAGGGCAGTCCCGGCCTGGTCAGGTCTAGGAGCCAAACTCCCTCCGCCCTTTGCCCCTCCTGGCGGGAGTTCCCCACCCCGCCCCACTGTGCGGGGACTCGGACCCGCCCTCAGCCCCGCCCCGCGGCGGGCACAGGCACGTAGAGGAGAGGAGAGGACTGGACTGGCCGGGATAGCAGTGCAGTGCAGCGCAGCCCAGTGCAGCGCAGCCAGCGGCGGCGCCGCACAGCCAGCCTCGCCGAGCGGACGGCCACTGGAAATGAAGAGAGGGGGCGTCCGGAGCCGGAGCCTGTGGCTGATTTTCGGTGTCCTGTGGGAGGCAGGTGAGGAGTCGCCACGGGACAGGATACAGTACAGTTGGGAATAAACGAAGAGGGAGGGGATTGGACGGGACGGGACTGGATGGGACGAGGTGGGAAGGGACGGGACGGGCTGCTCAGTTCTACTCCCAGCTTGTCAGTGATCTGACTGCCTTCTGGCTCGTCTTGTATCCTGGCCCGGACCTTTCGGCCATCTCTGCTCACCCCCACTTCCCACTCCATGCTTGTGCCTGGCACAGTGCCCAGGGGTATCTCCTCTGCACTACTGCCCCCACCTCGAGCCTGGCCCAGACCCGTGCGTCCAGACCCTCCCCGGGTCCCCCATCCCTGCCAACTTCCCACCCCGAATGGCTTCTGGGAGAGTTACCCCAACCCTGGCCCCGCGTATCCCGTCGTGGGCCGAAAGCCCATGCCCAGTTGTCCGCCAGAGGGCGCCCTTGGAGGGAAGCTGCCACTGCCCACCATCTGTGCCCCCCGACTGGCAGGGACGGGACTGCCCACGCGTCCTTCTCTGCCGGGGCTCCGTTTTCTCTTAAGATCCTTCTGTGGCAGAGGTGTCTCTATGGCACCTGAACTGCGAAGGCTCTGGGGCGGGAGCAGCGCAATGAGGATGCTGTTTGGGATCAGGCTTCTATGCCAGACGGAAAAATGTGGGTGCAGACAGACGAGGCTGTGAGAGCTCAGAGGAGGGAAGACCTCTGTTTGCTATAATGACCAGAGAAGGCTCACCAAGTCCGTATTTCTTCAGCTAGACCTGAATGACTGAATATAACTTGGAAAGGCAGAGAGTATACTTAGGAAGGGCAGTTTGCGTTAAGGATGACAGTATGGGAGACATTTTGGGGGATGCTTCAGCAAGACCAGAACTCAAGTTCAGAGATCCTATGTTGAGGCTGGAAAGAAAGTTTGGGAATGTAAGAAGGGAAAGGACCTTTAGAGACTGTCCGGTCCAGCATCCTCATTGTACAGATGAAGAACCTGAAATCCAATTAAATGCCAGGCTAAGGAGCTTGGACTTACCCTGTGGACAATAAGGAGTTATTGAAGATTTTTGAGGAGAGTGGGGTGCTCAAATGTGTACATCGGGAAGATTGTAGTTAGCATATAGACCATGAAAATTAAAGGTAAGAGACAACTTAAAAAGCTTTTATAAGTCAGGTGAGAGATAGTAAGAACACAAAAAGGGGAGAAGGACATGGAAGGGGAAAGAAAGAGAGGAATTGGAGAGATATTACTGGAGTAGTATCAACAGGCTTTGGCCACTGATTTGTCTTTCATTTCCTTTTTTTAGCATGCTTTCTAAATAGAGAGATCAGGAGATGCCGTAGGCAGAGTATCGGCAAAGCATTTAACAAATCTTTTGTGGTATCCTTGTAGACCAGATGGAGAGATATTGGATTTGGAAGATCAGTGTCAGTGTGTAGTGCTACCAGGTCCTGCCTCTGACTGTGTTCTGGTCACCGTTATTATAAATGATTTGGATGAAGGCAAAGAGACATAGTTCAGTACAGTCTCATAAATTTAGAGATGAGGAAAGCATTGCAAATTGTTCAATGCAATGCTTTGCAGATGAAATTGGGAGAGATAAACACATCAGGTGACAGAATCAGGATCCAAGAAGATCTTTACAGGGCAGAATAAAGGGCTCAATCTAGTAAAATGGAATTTAATAGGGATTAATGTCGAATCTTTGGTTTGAGTTGAAATAGTCTACAAGTACAAAACTGGAGAGATGTACCTCAATAATCATTGACACGAAAAAATGCTTAGAGTTGGAGTTGGTTATAATGTACAAGAATCATCACTGTAACAAATGTTGATACTTTAACAGATTTATTATGTAATCTGTCCTTACCCTCACCAGTCTAGAATTGGAGGAGAGGAGCCTAATTTGAGAACTGGAAGGTATTTTTGAGGCCATTTAGTCTGACTCTTTAATTTTACAGATGAAGAAACTCATCAGATAAGTAAACTGACCCAAGGTCACACAGCTAGTGAGAGGAAGAGCTAGAATTGAATCCAGGTCTTCTGATTCCAAATCTGTCACACATTACATTGTGCCATGCTGCCTCAGATCTCATCCAGGTCCTCCCATAATCACTACTCCCCCACTCCCAACCCCAGTCATGCTAAAGGTCTTTTAATCTTTTGTGGCTACCATGCAGCAGTTAACGCTGTTTGTTATCCTTCACCCTCTCCGCATGACAGAGTCAACTCCTTTTCTGAACATACATATCCCTCCTTGATGAGGTCCATTGCTTCACAATGGTATAGCATTGATCTTCACTTCTCAAAGTATACACCCTTAGAGTGTAAGCTTTGGCAGGTTGGAAGGCTTCTGTCTTGGGGACAAACTGTGTTTGCCATTCTAGGACCAACTTCTCTAAGTATAGTGCAGTTTCTTATGAGCAGCTTAGCTCCAGTGTAATGTGGCAGCCATCTAGGTGAGGATGACCAGAACTTAAGGGAGAAATGGGAGAAGTGGACAGTGAATTGAAAAAAGGAAATAACTGACCTGTTGGACAAAGATGGGATCACCAAGGAAGAGAGATGAGAGAGAACAGGGCTATGGATAAAGCTTTGGGGATACCTCCACTTAATGGATAGAAAGAGGAAAAGGAAATAGGGAGGATAAAGCTTACTTCCTGTCATTCCACATTGAAATAAAAGGCTCCTTGGTAGTCAGGGACTGTGTATTGTCTGGAAATGATTGCCTTGTGGTTTGATTGAGATGTAGGAGGGTTAGGGAAGCTCAGGATAGAGACTTATGCTGATGTCAACGTTTATCAAGTAGGAATATTAAAGTGCACCTCAGGAACTTAGGAGGACAAGGACGGACTGACGTAGGAGGGTGGGATTTAGATCAGGGTTTGGAGTAGTGGAAGAACTAAAGATATAGGTACTCCAGAGAACCAACTGGCACTAAATTAAGATGATTGAAGAGTGGTTGTGGGCCAGAGTGTGGTATGGTGTGTGTGAGTGTGTGTGTGTGTGTGTGTGTGTGTGTGTGTGTGTATGGGCACACGTGTAAGTCTGAACTTGGGGGAAGGGCCTGAGCTGAGCAGAAAGGGAATTGACAATAATAGATATTCCTGGGAATTAGTTGGGAGAATATTGTAGCCTGATTGAGTAACCAAAGACTCCATCACCTCCCCTCTCAAGGTAGGGCTAAAGGTGTAAAAGTCCCACTTCCTTTCTGCTTTGCAGGGAGGGGAAAGGTTCCAATTTCAGCCTAGCCTTCCGTTCTGGGGAGTAATACTTCTGTCTTGGGCTTTTCATGAGCTGTATTCCTCTGGAAGCAGGCCTAGGATTCTAAAAATTTAGGTAGCCCTAAATAGGTTGCTGTACTTGAGAGAACTGGGCAAGAGAGGGAGAAGCTTTGCCTATTGATCAATCAATTAACAAGCATCTTTTAATCATCCATTGTGCTAGGCACAGTGCCAGGTGCCAGGGATACAAACATAAAAGTGAAAGTATTGCCCTTAAGGGGAAGAGGGACAATATATACCAATAAATATATGCAAAAGAAATAAAAGGTAATTAGAGGCAGGGAGAAGATACTAGCAGCAAGGGGTAAGAAAATCCAGGCATTTGAACTCAATTTTGAAGAAAACTAGGGATGCTATGAGGCAGAGATGAAGAGCGAGTGTATTCCAGACACAGAGTATCCCTGTGGAAATGCACAGAGATGGAATAGAATGTCCTACTTGAGGAACAGTGAGAAATCTAGTCCTTCCTTTGTATCCCCAGTATTTAGAGACATAGTAAGCCTGACACATAGTAAGTATGTAATAAATGTTTATTAAATGACTTACTTCAGGATAGGGGAAGAGAAGTAATATGCAATATATGGTTGGTGTAACATTGTAAAGGGCTTTAAAAGTCAAAAAGAGGAGTTTAATTTTAGATCCTAAAGGCAATAGAGAGGCATTGGGGTTTATTGAGGAGAGGGTGACATTTTCACATTTCACATGATTTGGCAGCTGCATACATGATGACTTGGGAGTGGTGCGAGATTTGAGCTGACTGTTTGGATAGTCTAGGAAAGAGATGAGAAACAGCTGAATTAGAGTGGTGGCCTTGTAAGTGGAAAGGAGACAGGTTTGAGATACGTGGAGAAGAAACAAGATTTTCCTAAAAGCAGAAGAACTAGGCCCAAGAGAGTAGGATGTAGTGCCCAAAACTGGGAGCATGCCAGAGAATGAAACCTTACCCTCATCAGCAGATGTAGGAGGAAGGTGAGATCTCATTCCAGCCAACCTAGGAATGGGCATGACCCAGTCAGAGAAGTCTATGAGGTAGCCAGAAACATCTGGACGGCTTTCTCCATCTATGCATCAGTTACGTCCCCCAGAATCTTCTGTATTGCTCCTGGTAAATATCAGCTTTTAGTGAGTAAAGAAGAAAATTGAGGGTAGGGGGGAGAGGTATATAAAGAGGGAGGCAGAATTTTTTTCCAAACATGGTTCATGAGAGACATCACAGCAAAGTGGAAACAGCACTGAATTTGGAGGCAAGTGAACAGAATTTTAAACTCCCTATATGAAGCTGGGCAGACTACTTAAGCTCTCTGAACATCTGTTTCCTCATAAGTAAAATGGAGAATATGAAAACAGTGGGCCTCAGCGTAAGGAGGGTTCATGTACTACCTTGGTCTACAGTTATCCCTTCCCCAACTCGAGGGTTAGGGGAGCAGCACCCCCATGATCTGGAAAATTTGTGTAAAAGTTTTGGCCCTCCATTCATACCAAAGGCAAAGTCTGAATCTTTTTTCTTTTATGGAATGTTTACAGTACCTTATTGTAAAATTTGGATTGATAAGATATAATACTATACATATATTTTGTGCCTTTCTGAATTTCTAAACTCTTCCTGTACCTGCTGACCTTCTCATGTCATCTGCGGCTTCTACAAAACTCCCAAAAAAATTCCTATTTAATTTCTTATGCCAACCTGCAATGTAGTGAAACCTCTATGGGGAAAGTCAGGATATTAGAAGACAACTGTACTTGTTCTGTGACACCTGTGAGCCAATTAACCTCTTGTTACCCCCCCCCACCTCTGCCCTCACCCCCACCTAAAACTCTCTGGGATTGTGAGGTACTTAGAAGGTAGGGGAAGTTTCTCCCAACACCCATGAAATCACAGTGGGGGTATGCTTGAGCCAGTTTGTAAGGCCTCATCAGATTTTCAGTGTGAGCTTTTACCCCTTAAAACTGACTAAGGCGATAAATCAGGGTTGGATTTATTGTTTTGTTGATTGTCTAAACTCAAGAAAGAGATGGACAAAATGTTAATTATGTACATTAAACTTTAAAGTGTGTCATGGGTATTTTTTTTTTTGGAGAGTAGGTTGTTAAACATTTACTAGTACGCCCACGGAATCATGGGTTCAGTTAAAAACTTTTAAAAGGAAAGGAGAAGGGATGCTTGTAAAGTAGATACTTCATACATGTTTGTTGAATTGCAAAGTTCTTTAAAAATGTGAACTGTTGTTATCATTCTCAAAGCTATGTACATCTTGATGTCCAAAGGCCCGGGAAGGGCTAGGGGTCCCTCACTGAGTTTCCATGCCCACATCGCCTGTTCTCAGTTAGTCTTACAGAAACCAGCCTCCGGTCTCCCTCCAGACTCTTGGATATTAGAGATCAAAGGATGATCAATATAGAACTGGGCGGTGGTGTGTGGGGAGAAGGGTTATGGACCTTAAAGATCATCTAGTCCAGCCTCTCATTTTACAGATGAGGAAACTGATGGGAGGAGGTACGAAAAAGTTTGAAATATAGGAGGACATTTTCCTGTAGAGGGACAAGGGAAATGGGTCCCAGGACAGTGGAATAAATATGGCAGCTGTTCCTTGATCTTTTTCCCTTTTCTTATTCTAGAGTTTTCAATGTGCCATCCCTCTTAGGCCCCTCTCATATTCTGTTTCAGCATTAGTATATATAAAACCTAATTGCATTAAGATATTTGGTCCCCATAAGACTGAGATTACCCTCATCGCCCTCTACTAAGATTTCTTAAGAATGATGTTTTTGCATTTATGTCTGTGCTAATCTTTGTAATAGTAGACCCCATAAAACTAGACTGTGGTCTTACCCACTGGGGCAGTGTGGCCTGAGCAGGGATCATAGAAGCCTACATTTAAAGTTCAAAGGGATTAGAGAGGCCATCTCATTCTACCCTCTCATTGTATAGATGAGCATACTAAGGCCCAAAGAGGTATCTTACCCAGAGTCACATGGGTGCCAAAAGAATTTGAATCCAGGGTCTCTGACTCCAGAGAAGAGAGAAACCTCACCCTAGCTAACCCCATCAAACTACCAGTTATCCTGTGCCATTTGTTGGGTGGGCTGAGCTTTGGGAAAGAGGGGTTGGAAAGTTAGAGTGTGAGTTTCCCCTAAAGCCTAGCCTAACTGAGCACCATGGCATGCCTGGAATCTTAGGACTGTCAAATAGCATTTAGAATTAAGAAGAAAAAGAAGAAAGGAGAATTAAATTTTCCTCTGTGCTGTCCTTCCATGAGGAAAAGGTTTGCTGAGCAACTTAGTAGTGAGTACAAACAAGATTGTAATGGAAATCCTTAACCTATTTCAGGAAACAAACTTTCATACACTTTAAGAAAACCTTTATGCCCTGAAGAGTGGCATGCTGGGTAAAAGTAACCTGCCCCTTAAAGTAGTTCCCCTAAGGACTTTTACTTGGCATGACTTTAGGATTCAGTGGAGTTAGTGTCTACACTTCCAACCTGGAAAGAATTTTAAAGACAAAATTCCTTTATTTTGCAAAAGACTTTCCCCAAGGTCACACTGCTTGTCAGTGTCAGGGTAAGACTTCAATTCCCTGGTCTTCTGATTCTAAATTAATTCTTCTTGCCCACTCTACTGTGGCCGCTTTTGCATTCCTTTCCAGTCCTCCTGTAATGATGACTTCCTTCCACATGGGCCTCACTGACAGTGGTCAGAGTGAGTGAGGCTGGCCTGTTTCTAGCTAAGGTTGCTGGATTTGCTGTTCTTAGAAGTATTTGTTTCCAGCTCTAATCAGGGCACTGACATTAGGAGTTTTGGGTCTCAGGGTCTCTTGGGACCTTGGTTGGGGCTAGGTGAGGGTATTTACCCAAACAAAACACCATCTAATCCTCCATTGTCTTCAGCTACAATACCTGCCTGCTGCTTAAGGGGGCACTAGGTAGGGTCCTGAACTGAAAAGTATGTCACTGAAAATCCCAGTTTCTTGCTTGATTTAAGGGCACTCAGGATCACAAGTAAAAGTAAAAAATGGGTGTAGGGAAACAGGTTCCTAGGGCCAGCTCTGACACTAACTTGCTATGTGACCTTGAGCAAGTCACTTTCTGGGCCTCAGTTTCCCCATCTGTATAATGAGAGGATTGAGTTCCATACTCCAAGACCTGATAGTCTGATTCTGTTCTAAAGTCTTTTATATGACCAGGGGCATATTCAAGTCAACTCATACAGAATCTCAAGAATCAGTTCAGTTTTCACAGTGAGTGAGCATTGATATCTAAGAAATCGGCAAATGCTACAAATTAGAGTTTGATTTATTATTTTGTTGCTTTCATGGGCTTGTGATGAAGAAAATGTTAATAATGCAGATTGAGTTTGAAAGTGTGTCATGTGGGGCTTTTTGTTTTGTTTTGGAGAGCAGCTGTTAAACATTTACCAGTAAACCTCAGCTTTCCAAGTTCTAGATTGCAAGGCTTCCTTCCTCTGACAATTCTGTGTTAAGTGATTCTTTGGATCTTTAAGTCATCTTTAGTTCCCCTTTCTAATTTACCCTTACTTCTAAGAAACCTATCCCTGGAGTGGTTAAGTTTCCTGATTACCGGAAGATACAAGAGCCTTTCTATTGGGGTTCCAGGTCCATCTTGGTTTAATTAAACACATTTATTAAGCACTTACTTTTTGCTGGGTACAGGGGATATAAAGCCAAAAGTTAAAGTAAGCCTTGCCCTCATGGAGCTTCCACACCATAAGGAGAAGACAGTGTATACAATACATACATATATAAGTGTGCATAAAATAAATATGAGGAGAGGTCATGAAGTAACAGAAATATGAAGAAAACATGGTCCCTGGTTCCTGTAAAGAACCCTATGGTCTAGTTCTTTGTTAGAAAAACAAAAGACGATTGTCCTCATAGCCACCCAGACCCCAACTTGAATGCTGCTCAAAGAAATTCTCTGAAAATGTCACCCTTTCCTGGGGCAATGCTTCTGAACTCCTACTACCTTCAGCTTTTTGGAACTTCAAGATCTACCTCATTTATCACCTCTTCTAAAATTGTCACCTCCATTTCCTTTTGGCATTTCTCCCTTCCACCAGTTACCTAATCTTCTATGCCAAGTCCTCCCATCCACCCAGGGCGGGATCACAGATTTAGCGCCGAAGGGACCCCAAGATCATCTAATCCAACCCCTTTATTTTACAAAGGAGTATACTGAGACCCGGGGAAGCTAAATGCCTTTTCCAGGTCTCCATGGCTAGTGAGTATCAGTAGGATTTAGATTCTGGTTCTGTGGTTTCATATCTGTTGCTCCTTTCACTGGACCTCTTAGGTCACCTTCCTCCCATCCAAAGTCAGAAGTAGGAATTCTGGCCCTGGGGGCCCTCACTCTTCTGGTGAGAAGGGAGGCTGTCTAAGGTAAGACCGCTCCTATGAGTGGTTGAGGCAGATTGAAGACCAAAATCACACAATTGGAGAAGTTGAGGAAGTGGAAGGGCAGCTTATTCAAAGGGGGAAGGAATTAGAGTGGAGAATAATTTATTAGGGGGGAAGGTGAATAACATGGAGGTCCACAGATGATACTGTGGACACACTGGTGTGAAGTGGAGGCAATTTCTGAGTAATGGCAGGAGAGGTAGCAGGAGCTGAAAGTGTGTCAACTCCTATTCCAGGCCCTGTTCATCATCAAGTATGAGTCGATCAATCAGTCAACCAGTAACCATTTATTAAACATCTACTATGGTTATGTGGCAGCTATAGTGTACCCAACCTGGAATCTAGAAGACTTCTCTTCCTGATTTCAAATCTAGCCTCAGACACTTACAAACTGTGTGACCCTGGGCAAGTCACTTAACCCTGTCTGCCTCAGTTTTCTCATCTGTAAAATGAGCTGGGAAAAGGAATGGCAAAATCACTTCAGTATCTCTGCCAAGAAAAACCCAAATGGGGTCACGAAGAGTCAGAAAAGATGGATATAACTGAACAACTGCAAAAAATGTACTAGGGATGAAAGTATATGGAATCAAACAATTCCTACTCTTATTTTTTAAAAATTAAAAAAAATAAAATAAATATTATTTTTAAAATAAATTTATTTATTTTTCTATGCATTTATAATCTGTCCCTCCCACTGCCTTTCCCATTGAATAACAACAACAAAGAGAAAATTTTCATTATAAACATGCATAGTCCAGTAAAGCTAATTCCCCTTCTGGCCGTGCCCAAAACATGTTTCTTTCTCTGTGTTTTAAGCTCATCACCTCTCTGGCAGGAAGGGAATGGTGTGTTTCATCTTCAGTGTTCTGGGCTCATTCGTCAGAGTCTTTCAAAGTTATTTTTTCTATGATGTTGTTGTTTAAATCATTCTAGTCCTACTGACTTCTCTCTGCATCAGAACAGAGGGCTGTTCCCAATTTCCCCTGAAATTGTCCATTTCATAATTTCTTATGACATAATAATATGCAAGCACACTCTTGAATCATAATTTGTTTAGCCATTCTCTAATAGGAGGATATTCCCTCAGTTTTCAATTTTGACTACCATAAAAAAGAGCTGCTATTAATGTTTTTGTACATAAACAGTCCTTTTCTTTTACCTCTTTGGGATATAGACCTAGCAGGGATATATAGCTTGGATAAAGAGTATAAATAGTTTAGTGACTTTTGGAGCATAGTTCCAAACTGAAGAGTTTACATCCCAGTGGAAGAGATGACTATAAAACATATGCAGCATAAATATGAAGTGCGTATATGCAAAATATAGAGGGTCCCAAAAGTTTTTACTTTACTAGCTTAAGACTACACTAAGATTTTTGGGACACCTTGTGTAGACAAAAGAAATACAAGGCAATTTGAGGAGAACACTAGCGTTTGGGGGAATCAGGAAAGGCTTCATGAAGATGATAGTTGTTGAGCTGCATATTAAGGGGAGGAGAGGGAAGGAGGGAGTGTGTTCTAGATGGGAGGGATGGCCAGTAGAAGAGCATGGAGATGGTTGAGGGAAGGAGCAGCCAGCCTGGAAGAGTGTGACAAAAGCCATGATAGAGGAGGAAGCTGGGTTTCAATGATCATCAGAAAATGGTAGGAATCTGAGAAGAAGACAATAAGGCTGAAGGAGAGCTTGTTAACAATTAAGAAGGACTCCAAAGGAAAGGGAGGGCAGAGGAGGATAGGGAGTGGGAAGGGATAAGACTAGCATTGACTATTGGGAATAGGGTATTGCTTATACCTCTAAGCTGGGTATCCTATATGGTGCACATCCCTGGACTCAGCAGGAAGACCCCATGTAGTGGGCAAATGGGGCCCTGGAGAAGAGTATTAGTGCCATAGGATCCTGAGGGGTGGCAGTGGAAGGGGGTTGGTGAAGAAGCATGCAGGCCTATCGTGTACCCCATCCTTCTCTGGGGACTAGGAGTAGGAAGGCATGTGCCTCTGAAGTTGACACTTGGGGCACAGCCTCAGCTACCCCATGCTAGTTCCCACCCTGTTCAGACCCTCGTTACCTGGCTTCTTGTCTCGTCTCAACATCTTGCTACTCTGTGAAACTGTGATTATTCTAATCACAGGCGAGTGAGGTTTCACTCAGGCTACTTTGAGAAATTTATGATCCTTCCCAAGGTGGCGTAAAGGGAAGAAGAAATGGGAAAGGCAACCATCTCTGTCCCAGAGGTCACCAGTGAGTTTGGGGACATCCCAGGCTCCTCCATTTTCCTTCAATAATCTGTTAGGCATCTTTCATACAGCGATTTATGTCAACCTGCATTAGAGGTACTGGCGTGCCAGCAGCTTTCCTAAATTGCTGGTTCTTTCCACTGGCTTTCTAGTCTTGTTTTCTATGATTTTATATTTCTATGATTTTCGCTGGGGCCACCTGAGTTCCATTAAAGTCCTCATGCTAAGATCTGATGTGTACTGGGCTTCTGTATTTTCAGTCTTTTACTGAGATTGCTCTCTTGCCCTGGCTGCCCTTTTGAGCTCTCTCCTCTCTCTGAGCCATGGGATGGGCCCGGGAGGGCCTCTGATCTCTGCGAACTAGGGAACATCACTAAAGAACCTGGCCCTGAAGTCCAATACAGCATGTGCCAGGGAAACTGGCAGGATGCGTGGCCAGTGAACCCAGGTCTGGCTTCTGTCCGTTTCTAGAAGAGAAGTCATTTTGGAAAATCTGACGCTTGTTTTGTACTCTGACTGAAACAACTGTGTCCCCATTATCTGTGGGTGGCTTATCCACCTGGTGGATTTCCCAGAGCTGAGGGTGAATTCCTTCCTGTCTCCCCTGCTCTCCTCTGTAGCAAAGTCCTTCCCTTCATTTAGGCTGGGTGTGGGCAGAGGAGTGAGCTAGCATAGACTGAATGATTGCTTACTGGCGAGGCTTAAGAGAATTCCTGTTGAGGAATGGGTTGAACCTGATACCCTCTAAGCCCTTTCCAGCTTGGGGATTCTGTGGTTCCCTGAGGTCTTCCCCACCCACCATCAGGGAACAGTCTTGATGGATTCAGCACCAGAACTGTCTGTTCATCAGCCTGACCATTCCATGAAAGTGGATGTGGGCAGAGATTTCTAGGGACAGACCTGCCATCTCTGTCCTGATGACACAACCAGCATCCAGAGGGCAATCTATTTCGATTTTGTGAGAGACTTCAAGGAGACATGGTAGAAATAATTTTTCCCTTTGGCCATAGACGGGGGAATATGGAGGCAGTCCTCATTTTACAGAAGATGTAACTAAGCAGAGAGAGAGAATACAACTCACTTGGGATCACTAGGCTCTAGAATGATCATCCTGCATCCTCCACAAGTACATTGGAAGTTGGAAAGGAACTTAAGCATTCCTTGGGGAAGGAGGGCTTGGAAGATTAGATGGAAAGTCTTCATATGCCCAATGTGGGGAAGGAGCTTTTAAATTTCCCCTAATTCTTTCCTCTGCTTCCATGAAAGACATGTTGCAGCTTACTGGGTATAAAGCTGATCTTCTGAGATCTCTCTGGTCTCCAGAGGTTGGTGCCCCTTTCAATCAGTTAACAAACCTTTATTAAGTGACAACGGTGTGCCAGACCTTGCAAACTCAAAAACAAAAGGAAATGGACCTGTTTTCAAGAAGTTTCTATTCTAATGAGGAGATAACATGTACTTATAGATGTACGTATAAAACACACTCAAACTACATACAAGGAGGAGCTAGGTGTCACAGTGGATAGAGGGCTGGGCCTGAAGTAAGGAAGCTTTATCTTCCTGAGTTCAAATATGGCCTCAACACTATTTTAAAATTTTTATTTTATTTTTAGTTTATGGAATAAGACAAACATTTCCATAACATAGTATAATAAAAAAGATGATTGCACATGAAACTGCAAACCTATTATGTATAGCTTACCATTCATTTTAAATATGTAATAAAGTTATCAAGAAAACTTTTTCCCTTCCCCCTACCCCTCCATAGAGATACTACCATTAGACACAAACATAGATAGATGGATAGATATGTAAAATTATTTTATACATATCTCTATTTGTCAGTACTTTCCCTGAATGCCAGGAATAGGGTCTTTCTTCATACATCCTTTAGAGTTAATGTGGATATTTCTAATAGTCAAAATGACTTATTTACCCAAAGTCATTCTTAAAGCAATCTTGCTGTTACTGTATATAATATTGCCTCTTCATTATTTCGTGCAAGTCTTTCCATGTTTTTCTAAGGTCACTGAGCTCATCACCGTAGTATTCTGTCACCATCACATACCATAATTCCTTCAGCCATTTTCCCAATTGCTGGGCATCCCTGAAATTTTCAGTTCTTTGCCACCACAGAGAGAGCTACTATAAACATTTTAGAACACATGGGTTCTTTTCCCTTCTCCCTAATCATCTTTGGAAATAGACTTAGTAGTGGTATTGCTGGGTCAAAGGGTAAAGGCAGTTTAATAACTCTTTGGCATAATTCCATACATAATTCCTGATTACTTTCCAAAATGTGTGACCCTGGGTGAGTCACTTCATCTTGTTTGCCTCAGTTTCCTCATCTGTAAAATGAGCTGGAGAAGGAAACAGTAAACCACTTCAGTGTCTTTGCCAAGAAGACAAACGGTCACAAGGAGTCAGACACACCTAAACAACAGTGCACCTTGTAGGGGAAGGCACGAGCCGTTAGGGAAACCAGGCAAGGCTTCCTAGACAATGCAGCATTTCATTGGAATCTTGAAGGAAACTAGGGATTCCCAGAGATAGAGGTGAAGAGAAAGGACATTTCTGAAGAGGAGGACGGCCATGCAAGGGAACAGCCACAGGAGATGTTATGTGGTTGTGAGAGACAGTCTGGCTAAAGTGAGGGCCAAATGTATAGGGTGTATAGGTGGCTTCAGGCTAGGCCACAGAGTGCTCTGAATGCCAAAGGATTTCTGTCTGGTCCCAGAGGTTACAGAGAGTATGTGGAGTGGAGGAAAGACATGGTTAGATCTGAGCTTCAGAAAAATCTCTTCAGCAGCAAAGTAGAAGTTTGACCAGAATGTGATGAGACCAGGTAGGAGACTTTTGCAATAATCCAGGTAAAGAGAGCCTGAAACTAGTCTGGTGTCTGGATCAGGGGAGAGAAAGGGATGTTTATGAAAGATGAAGGACATTGTAGACATAGAAACAAGATTTGTCAATCAATTGGCTTTGTGGGGTGAGTGAGAGAGAAGAGCTGAGGAGGACGCTGAGGCTGTGAGCCTGGGTGATGGAGAGAGCAGTGGGACTATGGATAGAAAAAGGCAAGTGTAGAAGAGCAGGGATGAGTTTTGGAGGAAAACTCATGAGTTCAGTTTTGGATGCTCTGAGTTTGAGCTTCCCCTCACATCCATGTGCTTAGGTTGGTTTGCAGGACCCTTTTCTCTGCTATTTAAGATTGACCTTAGTGGCTGAGGATGGAGCTGTGAGGGGTTTAACTGACCACCAGCCAATATCTGGGCCCTGACTCTTAAGTGGGGAGAGTCAGGGAATGATGGGAAGAGGGAGAATGCATTCTCACTACCATGTGGAATTCAGTATCACATGGCCTCTAAAAATGAGGAATTTGGGTTCTAGATGTGAGGCTTTGCTGTCAGATTCTCATTTAATTAAAGCTCTTTGTGGTCAGCACTGCCATTCTCTCACTGGCTTGTTATGCTCTTGACCCTGGGGAAAACCTGATCAGAAACATCAGAGAGAGAGAGAGAGCTCTCCATAGGTCCCTCCTGTGGCCGTTTGTCCTTTGCTTCTGGGACAATCTATTATTGCCTGAGATGTTTTTCTCCTCAGGGCAAGGAGTCATGCCCCTATTTCTAGTGTCTTTCCTTCTTAGTTCTCGAAGATACTCCCTCCTGTATCTCTGTCTTCCCCATATACTGCCTCTGCCAAACACACACACACACACACACACACACACACACACACACACACACACACACACACACACACACACACTTCCTAGGGCATAAGCTCCCTTATCCCCACTTGAGAGTTTACCCCTAGGAAAGGACAGACCAGCCTGCCAACGGGGTGAGTGCCCAGTCACACCAGTAAATGACCTCGTGGAATCCAGAGAAGCAAAGTGTCCTGGGCTGAGAGCCAGGGATTCCTGAGTTTAGATCCCTTTTCAGACACTGACTTCCTCTGGGGCCTCAGTTTTCCGGTCTTTACAGTGGGGAGAAGTCTGGGGGAAGGGAAATGCTCCTGTTAGTAGCACACTTTTGGAAAACCTGTGCCATTCAGGGAAAGTATGCTATGGATGATGTCTATTGAAAACACTCATCTCAGCATCTACATTTATTCAACAAGCCTGAGCATCTACCATCTGCTGTACAGGGGACCCTGTCCTGGGCACCGAGGGAAAAAGAGACCAATAAGACGTGGTCTCTGCCCTCAGGGGGTTCACAGTCTCAATGGGGGGGAATAGGACTTGGACATAAATAACCACAATACACGGCAGGATGTGATGTGTTGTGAGTAAGAGGGTACAAATAAAATGTCACGAGGAGTCAGAGCAGTTCCGGCTGGGGAGAGGTGAAGGAGGTTGTATCTGAACTGGCTCCTGGAGAACAGCTGGGATTTTTCAGTAGGTTGGGACATTGTAAGCAAAGGTACAGAAATCAGAAGGAACATGAAGTATTTAAGAACAGTCTGGTTTGGCCAAAGTAGAGGGGGAATGAAGGGTAATAGTAGGAGATAAGCTTGAAAAGGCAAAATGGCTCCAGATTGTGGGGAGCCACAGATGTGAAGCTGAGGAGTCTACTTAATCCCACTAGCAGTGGGGAGTCATGGAAGGGTTTTAAACGAGGGAGTGTCACGGGGAGACCTGTCAATTAGGAAGATTATTTTGGCAGTCGTGCAAAAGATGAATCAAAGAGAGGAGAAACTGGAGTCAGGGAGACCAGTTAGAAGGTAAGGCCAGAGGTGATGCGCACCTGAACCAAGGTGGTGGGGGTCATCTGAGGAGGCCGCAGGAGACAAATACAAATGACTCAGGGGAGGTAGAAGGAAAAAGACTTAGCAGCTGATTAGATGGGGTAAGCAAGGGAAAGGGAAAAGTCATGGTGGCCTCCAAGATTTTAAGCCTGAGTAAGTGAAAGACAGAAATAAGGACAGGTTTCAAGGGAAGATAAGCTCAATTGTAGACATGTTGAATTTGAAGGACATTTATACCCCTGTCTCACATACCAGTACTTAGACATACGTGTACACATGTAGTTCACATAAATACATATGCTATTCAAATACATGCATATGCACATGTAGTTAATACACATACATATACCTATGCAGGTCCTATATCATGCACATGCTGTTCACAAACATATATGCATGTAGCTAATATGCATACATGGACACTATAGTTCAGATGTTTGCGAATTTACAGTTTACAACACATCTGCCCCATTCATTATCTCTTCTGATCCTTATAGCCTATATGACAGGCAGGGAAAGAAATATTTACCCATGCACACATACACATGTAAACATGTACTTACATATAAAATACCCTCACAGACATATGTCTGATAGATTTGTAGCGTGTATGTGTGCTTATTTATCAATCAAATAACGTCTTTATTATACACTTGCTGTGTTCCAGGCACTCCCATATGGTGACACAGATGTCACACATATATGTGCCCTCAGACACACACATGTGCATATCCTCTCAGTCTGTGTCTCTTTTCCCCTGCATACTCAACCTCACGCATCAGGAACTGCGGGAGGGAACCAAGGTGATGGGGGTCGTCCCAGGCAAGTTCTCTGGCTCTAGTTGTGGATGGTAGGTGGCCGTTTCACACCCTGCCCAATAACCAGGGGGGGCTTGAGGCCGTGGTGCCCCTGCCACGTGGCCAGGGTGGGCCCAGCCCCCAAGGGCCTGGCCTGCTGAGGTCAGTGTCGGTTCATGGGAAAGGAATCGTCGGCAGCTGGAGCGGACGTCCTGCCTGCGTTTCCCCTTTTCCTGTGGCCACGGAGCGAGGGACGACCCTTATTTAGCTTTCCCGGGGCGGAAGCTGTCCCTGACTGATAACAGCTGGTAGCCCTGTGGGCCTGGGGCGGGCAGGCAGACCTGTGGGCGGCTCACCCAGGATGGGCACAAGCCCTGGATGGGAGAGAGGAGCAGATGAAAGGATCCCCAGGCCCAAATAAGGAATGGAGAGGGGGACCCCGGAGCTCGGGATGCCGCTCCTCCACAGTTCGGACACAAAGCCAGCCGCGGGCAGGTTAGGGATCTCTACTGTATGTATACACAGGTGTCAGAGGAGGCTGGGCACTGCAGACATTGGGGTGTGTGAATTAGTGACCTGGAAAATGGGGGCTTTTGTCCTTAGCAGATAAGGACCCACGTTTCCTTGCGATGTCCAGGTGGGGAGTTGAGAGCTCCTGGACAGACCTCCCTGCTTGTCTGTTAGGGAATCGTCGGCTCATAGATTTAGAGCTGGATCATCCTTGTCCAACGGCTCCTTTGTATGAATGAAGAAACTGAAGTCCAAAACATATAAAGTAACTTGCCCAAGTTAATGCAAGTAGGAAGTTGCAGGATTTGAGCTCAGAAACTCCAGCTCTAAATCCGGGCTCTTTCCATTACTCTCCCCTTTTCCGTAGGGGAAACAGGGTGGAGGGAAAGAGTAGAAAGCTGCAGAGAAGTCGAAACTTGGGCTGTTGGTACTTGGAACAGTGTCCGAGCCTCATAAAGAGAGTCGTCTCTCAACCCTCCACAGGGCACTCAGATGGACACCGATGTCCCCCAGCCTGAGCAAGCACAGATTTAGAACTAAAAGGGACCCTAGAAGCCATCAATTCCAGCCCACTAATTTTAGGGGTGATGAACTGCAGTTTGGTAAATAGTAAGTAATAAAACTGGTATTTTATCTAGGTTGCTGACACCTGATCCAGCCCTCTTTCCATCATGGCACACTTGGTGTCTTGTGCCTTCTCTCTCTGCAGAGCCTTTGGCTCATTCCCTCTTGGTTGGCACTCCATTCAGCTTGTGAATCCAACACTACAGCCCTTTACCACAACACATCACCTGCCCTAAACCCATTCTACCCCATCCTTAGAGGTGCAGCCACGGCTGTCCTTCCCTTCCTAAACCACTGCCTGAGCGCTCACAGCAACAACTGCACAGATCTCACTGGGAAAATCCACCCTGCCCCAGTATATACAACCTGAGCTCCCAGATGACTTAGTGCATATATTAGGTACTCCACAGAGGGGCAGCGAGGTGGTCTATTGGATGGAGTGCAAGACCTGTTTGCCTCAGTTTCCTCATTTGTAAAATGAGCCAGAGAAGGAAATGGTAAACCACTGCAGTATGCTTGCCATGCAAACCCCACATGGGGTCATGAAGAATCAGGATATGACTGAAATGAGACAATCACAAAGGGCAGGCTAATGACCACTAAGTAAGAACCCTACCTTCCCTCCTTGTTTTAGTGAAACAGAGTGAGTTTCACAGAATAAACAATCATGGAGAGGTTGAAGCAGATCACACATCCCACCCTTTATTTCATCTTTCCCCCCAAACCCACCTCTCCTCCCAGTTTCCCCACTACTGTCAGGGGCACGACTATTCTTCCAACCACACAGGTTCATGGGTGTCATCAGTTTCTAAATCTTGCTGTTTCTACTTCGACATCTCTTCTTCCTGTGTCCCCTTTTCTCCTGTCCCAAAGCTACCACCCTAGGTCAGGCCCTCATTGTCTGAACTATTGCTGCGGCTTTCTCATTGATCCCCCTGACTCCAGCCTCTTCCCCCGTTCCAATCCAATCCTCCACTCACCTACCAAAGGAATCATCTCAAAGTATAGATCTGACCACATCACTCCCCTACCAAACTCAAATGTTGACTAGACTAAACTCCCTATTAACTCAAGGATCAAATATAATTTCGCCTTTATCTCCCCCTTTTAAATTTCCGTTTTTGTGTGTTTTATAATGTACATAATCCTTAGCACAGTGTTACACATGTATAATTTTTAAATAAGTAAATGTATTCATATGGAGGATGCATGCTCAAAATTTTTTTGCTGAAAGTGGTAGACAACCAAAAAGTTTGGGGAATGCTATTCTATGTCATGATGTCCGGCAAGTTTTTTGTACTTACCTGGAATCTATGTTGTATTTACTTCTACACGGACAAGTTGTTTCTCCCAATGGAATGTAAGTTCCTTGAGAGTAAGGACTGGTATATAGTACATGCTTAATAAATGCTAGTTGAATGAATGAATGAGAATTAATGAATTCAACTCACAATTTTGAGATTAAACTAAATGGAAGTATAGTGGAAAGAGTCAGAGGGCTGGGATTCACATCCTACCTCTATCACTTAATACCTGGGTAACCTTGGGTAAGTCACTTAACCTCTTCTGTCTCCTCTCTTTCCTCCTCCTTAAAGTGAGGGTCTGGATCTTAGAGACCCTTGGTTCTGAGTCTGCACCCATGATTCTGTGCTTATCCTACAATGCTGCCTTCCAGCTCTGAATCTGAGGACTCCCTTGTTGTTCAGTTGTTTTTCAAATCATCTCTAACTCTCCATGAGCCCATTTGGGGTTTTCTTAGCAGAGATATTAGAGTGGTTTGTCATTTCCTTCTCCAGCTCATTTTATAGATGAGGAAACTGAGGCAAACAGGGTTAAGTGACTTGCCTGGGGTCACACAGATAGGAAGTGTCTGGGGCCAGATTTGAATTCAGGAAGTTGAGTCTTCCTAATTCTCCTCTATCCACTGTGCTGCCTGGCTGCCATGACTCCTACTCTAAGAGAAAAGATGTTTAGCCAAGGTGAAGGCAACTTGTGTGTGTGTGTATGTGTGTGCGTGTGTGTGTGTCTGATGACACCCATGAGAGAGCCCTTTCATGTGGAAGCAAATCTAACCCCTTTAAAAACTGATTCTTAGGGAAGAGGGTGTAGACAGATATCCCCTTCCCCCCTCATCATTTTTTTCCTGAAATCTAGAGGAAAGTTTGATGACTAGTCATGGCTAGGCTGGACATGCTCTGGACAATTTGGGATTAAGAACTATGAGTTCAGGTTGGACTTTGCTATTCAAAGATTCTACCCTCCTCCTGCTCTACTTACATTGACATCCCCCAACTCCACATCCACATGCAGAGTCCTCAGGCTACCATCCAGCATCTCAGTGGAGTTGAGAGTATAACAACATGGGGCTCCACTTAGTTACAAGCTTCCCACCCTTTCCCTGTGACCACCCACTGTAATGGAAAGGCCAGTGACCCTATTTGTTTCATGTTGTCCCTGGACAGGTCTACTCCCATTCCCTGTTCATTTGTGTCCCCACTTCTCTCTCTCTCTGTCTCTTTCCTTTTCTTGCTCTCTTTCTCTATCTCTCTGTCCCTCTCTATGTCTCTCTGTGTCTCTTTATGTCTCTGTCCCTCTCTCTCTCTCTCTCTCTGTCTGTCTCTTTCTTTCTCTTGCTCTCTTTCTCTATCTCTCTGTCTCTATGTCTCTCTGTCTCTCTGTGTCTCTTTATGTCTCTGTCACTCTCTCTCTCTCTCTCTCTCTCTCTCTGTCTCTCTCTTTCCTCTCTCTCTCTCTCTCACACACACACACACACATCCAGGAACAGAGCTCACTTGAAATTTGTTGGTTCCTCTTGAGTTGATGATGATTGTCATCTCTCAAAAATGATTGGGCCAGCCCTAAACCCAAGTCCCAGTCTGAGGGTTTATTATCTCAGGCCCATAATCTAGGAAAAGGAATCTTGGGGATCCCTGGCTTTCTGGACCCAGGTGAAGAATGGAGGGGTCTGCTCTGCCTCAGTGACTCCCAGTCTATCCAGCTACTACTCCAGCCTCCCTGCAAAAACCCCAGTTGAGGCATGGAAAGATGGTGAGATCTGTGAGTGGTCAGGGACAACTTGGGGCCTTCCCTTCCTCCTTTCCAGTGCAGCGTTGGAGGAGGGAAGGAGGGGAAGGGAGCCAAAGGAAGGAAACAGCCCAACACTGTCTGGTATTTCCCATTTGGTGTGTGTGTGAGTGACAGGAGGATGTGGGACTCCAGGACAGACAGGCCAGACACACACAGGCTTCCCAATTTCCTATTGATTTAACTTAGGGCTCTCAAGGGAGGGGGAAGGGTTTCTTCCAGGCCCTTCCCCCACTCTGGATTTTCCTGAAGCCTCCTGACTACAGGGCCTCCACTCCAATGCACAGATCTAAGAAAGGAGGAATGACCTCCTCCATTACAAAGTTTCAAGGATTCCCCCCCACCCCCCACAGTCCTTCAGGAGTTTCTCCCAGCCCCTAGGGAGACAGGACACAACCCCCTTCAGGGGATTTACTTCCCCATAAATAAATCTCCCTCCTTAATAATCTCCCCTCTGAGAATCAAAATCTCCCCTTAACCCAATGCTGAGATGTTTTTAACAGGGCAGAGCCAGGTCCACCTACCTTGTATTTGCCTCACATAATCCTAAAAAAACTACAACGCCTCAGTAGGGCTTTAAGAGTTAAAACAGTATTGAACACTCCACCTGCCTCTCTGCTAAAACTTCATTAAGCAAGGATAGCTTGAAGTAGGGGAAAGAGAATTAGACTGAGAGTCAGAAGTCCCGGTTCAGACTGCAGCTCAGAATAGTTCAGTAACCTTGGGGAACTGATTTAACTTCTTTATGCCTCAGTTTCCCTCTCTGAAAAATGAGAGGGATAGACTAAATGATTTCTAATATGGTCTGACTCTCTGACCTGGTATGATGAGAGAAGACAGACCTAGTCTAGTCCTTTAGTTCTGAACTAAAGAAAATTGTTTGTTTGGGGAGACCGTCAGCCTTCTTTTCAGTGTTTGACCTTTCCCCTACCCACCAAAAGCTCAGTGTCCTTAAGTCCTTCACCCAGACCTGTCCCCTACAGGGGCCCATGTTCCAAGTTAGCCCTTTCTCTGTCTCTCTCTCTCTCTCAGTCTCTCTCTCTCTCTCCCTCCCTCTTTCTCTCTATTTTTTCCCCCATTTCTATAGTATTTTAAGACATATGAAACTTACCTCACTACAACAAGTAGGGTAGTTTGTGGTTCATTTTATTGTAGTCCCATTTTATTCTTCCTGTAATCTAAGTTTTTATTATGAATTTAACAAAATGGTTATTTTCCATATGCAAGGTAGAAACTAAGATTGTATATATGCCATCATCTCTAGTTTCTACAGCTTGATTTTTTTTTAAGTGCATGTGATAAGTTCTAGATTTTTTTCAAAGCTATCATGGTTGTTTGTACTTCCTTCTGAACGTTTCTTCTACACGTTAAAAAAACAGTAACAACATTTCCAAGGTCTTTTTTTATTTAGTCTTTTTTTTTCAGTATCACTATTGCCAATCCCCTTCTCCACCCCAAATCATTCCCCGCATTAAAAACAAAAACAAAAAACCTAGTAACAAATAAGCACAGTCAAAGAAAATGGGTTGACACCATTTTCATGTCCAAAAATATATGTGTCAATCTGCACCTCAGCAATCTGTCCATTGTCCCTCTGTCAGAAGGTGGGTGCCATGCTTCAGGACTGGTCCTCTGGAATCATGGTTGGTCATTGCATTGACCAGAGTTCTAAAGACTTTCAAAGCTGTTTTCATTTACAATGTCATTACTGTACGTGCGCAACCTATATCGAATTGCTTGCCTTCTCAGTGAGGATGGGTTGGGAGAGAGAAAGGGAGAGAAGTTGGAACTCAAAGTCTTAAAAAGGAATGTTAAAAATTGCTTTTATATGCAACTGGGAAATAAGACATACTGGTCATGGGGTATAGAAATCTACCTTGCCCTACAAGAAAACAGAGGGGAAAGGGTGAGAGAAGGGAGTGATGTCATAAAAGGGAGAGCAAATAAGGGAAAGGGGGATTTAGAATGCTCAATGTCTTAGAGTGGGTGGAGGGGAGAGATAGGGAGAAAATTTGGAACTCAAAATGTTGCAAACTAAAAATAAGTTAATTAATTTAAAAAACAATAAAAAAAAGATAAAGTCATTTACAATGTCATTGCTATTTTACACATTGTTCTGGTCCTGACCCCTCCCCTCCACTCTGCATTACTCCATACAAGTATTCCCAGGATTCTCTGAAATAATCCCTTCCATCATTTTTTGTTTCAGTAATATTCTGCTACATCCATACACCATAATTTGTCCAGCCACTCCCCCATGAATTGCTACTCCCTTATTTCCATTCCAGTTCTTTGCAGCCAAAGAATAAAGTGCTAGGAATATTTTTATATTTTAGGTCTTTTACTTTTTCTTCAGTCTCTTTAGGGTATATTCCTAATAGCAGTATTGCTGGGTTAGAGGAGATGTACAATTTAGTGACTTTTGGGGTCTAGTTTCAAATTATTTGCCTAAATAACTAGAAGAATTTGCTCTTCTCCCTGCACCAAAATTCTTATTCCCTCAGAGCCTCCTGACCTAAAGGAAAACAGTGTGTTCCCATCAACCCATATTGAATTGTGAATGACAAGTCCTAGACAATAGTAGAGTATCAATGATGGAGGAGAATTTTGATGGGATGAAGGTGCAGAGAGGTCTTGCCTATGACTCCACCTTCTCCACTAGACCTGGGAATTAGAAAAAAAATATTTGTAGATGTTGTCCTGCCCCCTCCCCCTTTCTCAAATAGAGGAAAGGAATCTCCTGTCCCACCTCCTTCTTCCAACTTTTGTCAAGAGTTTTAGACCTGGGCTGATTGTCACCCCTTAATGAAGAGGCTATTTCATAGAGGAGGGTACTACCTGGCTTCCTGATCTTAAGCTGAGCTATCCTCAGGTTCCTGTGTCTGCCCAACATCTGGATGCCGATGTACCTGTTAACCAGAAGTTCCTGAAGTCTCAGATGCAGGCATCCCTGCCACCTGAGGGCCCCCGACTGGGGATCCAGAGACCTTCAAAGAAGCAATCTTCTCCTCTCCCCCTCCTCCCCCGCAGCCTCCGATATGCCTGTGAGGTTATGAAGAAGCATTAGCATTTGCAGGCTGAGCTTTTCCAATTTGGTTGTCCATTTAGGAGTCATTCCTGAGAATTATACTCGATAGAGCTGTGGGTGGGCCCAGTTTGATTGACCCCCAGGCTCCTGGTACAAATAGCAGGAATTATGGCTGGCTCTGGCCCCCACAGCTCCTGGACCCTTTAAGTGTGGTTCACCGACAGAATCAAACCTCATACGTTAAGGAAAACAGGGAAGGCTCTGTAGAGAGAAGCCTCATTTAGCCTTTACAACTGTATAGTAGCAAAACTTTACAACTTCAGCCTTCACAACTTTATAGTAGCATTGCCAAGTCCCAGCATTGTTTACAACGCTGATGTTTGTCCTTCGTTGCCAAAGAAGACCATGTCATCAGAGAAATAATGACATGACTTGCACTTCCCTTTGTTTTGAGTGAAGGAGGGCTGTGCAGGTCACCAGACTCACTTCTCCTCCAGAGCCATCTGAATCCAGTGACCAGATATTCATCAGGATGACTGGAGATGACCCAGGATGAGGTAGTTGGGATTTAGTGACTTGCCCAACATCACACAGCTAGTGAGTGTCAAGTGTCTGAGGTGAGATCTGAACTCAGGTCCTCCTGACTCCTGCACTGGTGCTCTATCCACTGTACTACCTAGCTGCCCCCTACAACCCTGATGCTTCTACAATGGATGAACTGTTTTTTCCCATCCATTAGCTCATGTGAGCCCCATCAAAGCCCTCAGTGGAGTAGAGGCTGAAGATCACTATCCCCACTTGATAGATGAGGAAACTGATGCCCAGAGAAGGAAAACACCTTGCACAAAGTCACACAGGAAGTTGATGTCAAACCTAGTGCCCAAACCCAGGTTTCCTGACTCCTAAGTCAACAATCCTTTTTTATAAAATGACAACTCTAACAGTTTCTTAGTAAAAACAAGTCTCAACAAATGCCAACAATCAATTAAACAAAATAAGAACTAAAATCCCTGATAAACTCCAACCTATATCTATTTTGATTTTAAAAAGACTTTGAATAATAACAATACCAATATTTTCCCTTCAGCTTTCCCAATTCCTTTTCTGCCTACAGTATTAGAATGTTTTAATCGTGATATTGTATTTTGGATATCATTCTAGTGAATAAGCATATTCTAATTTTGCCTTTTTCCACTCATGTCTTCAGATATTTCTTTGTATTCCTCATATTTGCCATTTAATGGCACAATAAAATGTCACTACACTGAGATTTTTATTTAATTCAAAAAATTTTTCAGATTTATGCAGCAAGAACTTAACAGCTTCTCGTTCTGCATCAGGCATTGTGCTAGGCATGGAAGTACAGAAAAGAGAACATGCCAGCTCCCCCCCTCCAGGAGCTTACCACTTGGGGAAAACAGTAGGTACACAGATAAGATAATACAAAATAAGTAGAAAGGGATTTTGATGGGCAAAGAGGAGCCCTAAAAACTGGAAGCATTAAGAAAAGCCTCCTATAGGGATTAAGCCCTTGAGGTGATGGCTGAATGGGAGCCTTCCAGACAGAGGAAGAGCCTATACCAAACCATGGAAAGGGAATTAAGAATGTAGCATTCAAGAAAATGCAAGGAAGCTGATTTGGCTGAAATGCAACATTTGTGAGGGGGAGAAATGTGTGATCATTCTGGAGAGAAAAGTGGGAGTCAAATTGTGAGGGACTTTAAATGACAAGCAGAAGGAATGTGTATTTTATCCTACAGGTAATCATTTAGGAACTACTGACATTCTGTTAAATGTCTGGAATTTTAGGTTATTTCCAATTTCTTTTGCTACTATAAATACTGGATAAGCTGCTAGAAATATTTCTGCACAAATAGGTCCTTTTCCCTCTTCAGTCTATAACGTCCTTTATGGAATAGTTCTAATAATGGGATCCATTATCCAAACAAAGGCAGTGTGATGTAGGGGAAAAAGTATTGAGTCTGAACTCCGAGGTCTTGGGTTCAAGTTTCATCTCCTAAGCAAGCTTTTGTAAATCACCGAACCTCTCTGGGTCTCAGTTTCCTCTTGCACAAAATGAAGGAAAGAGACTTCCCTGGGGAATTGTTAAAATCTTAGCTCTACCACTCACTTTTTGTACAAATTACTTAATATCTGTTAGCTCTGGTTTCCTCATTTATAAAATAAAGGAAAAATAGTGGCTTTGAAGTCAAAGGACCTGGGTTCAAATCCTGCTTCTGATGCCTACCATTGGTATGCCTTTGAGCGAGTTATTTAACTTCCTATGGCCTCTGATTCCCTCATCCATAAAAGGTTGAATTACTTAATCTCTGAGATCCCTTCTAATTCTGATTCTATGATAGATCAGTTTTGTGGCTCAGCTCATATATCAGATTTCTCTCCCAAAATATTACACCTGTTCACACATCCACCAATAATGTAAGAGTTTGCTTTTGTACTTTTTTCCCCAACCTGCTACACAATGTTGCCTCTGAAATCTAGAATTTCCAGCCCTTCCCTCCTGAGGGAGGTCTCCTCTTTGGCCCAGGAGGAAGGAATAACCAGGATTGGCTCAAGTCCAGGACACTTTCCCTCTCTTGGACTTCAGGCCAGATGCTACTATTATAGGTCAGCCCTCTGCCTCTATTAGGGGTTTTACTTAATAACCCATCCCAGTCACTGAGAAATTATCCTGTGTTGGAATGTCTCATGCACAGGTCAGGAAATACTTCCTTATGTCCCCATCCAGTGCAGTTTCAACCCATCTCTTCTCAGTGGAGACCAGGGAAATTGGTCTCTGCCTCCAGCATAATGACTTTCCCGAGTGTCTAGACCATTATTTCACAGTTTCCCCCTTCTTGTACAAAACAGCCGCTCTTTGCAACTCTCCCTGGTCTCATTTCTCTGTCCTGACTCAAGGGCTGAGAAATTTGGTGCAAGGTTGCTTTGTCCCCTCCAGCTAGGATTCAGTTTTGGTTCCCAGAATGAGGACACACCTGGGCTCTAAACAGCTCCAGACTGGTCCCCCGACCCCCCACCCCCAACTTATTGGCCTGGAATGAAGCTGAGTGTGTTCCTGATGAGGGCGGTCTCCACCCCACCTCGAGCAGGGGAGTAGAACACAGCCATGTGTGAAGCAAAGGCTGGGCAGGGACTACACAGATGGGAGAGGAGGTCTGCACGGTGACCTGGCTGACCTCTGTGTAGACACTGTCTATCCTGATGGGCTATTGCTGGCTCAGCCTCCTCCTCCCCACCCCCACCCCCAAGCTATGATGGGGAGAGGAATTGGGGAGGGAGGCATCAAGGGACAGAATGCAAAGGAAAAAGCCAGGTCTGCCTGGCAGGAGGAACAGGAAGACTGGCAGAGAGTGGGAGTGTGAGGATGAGAGAGAGCTTCCTGCTGAGGGAGCAGTGGGACAGACAGACCAAAAGAGATAGGGACCCACAGAAAGGATGGACTTTCCTCATGAAGTTTGGGGGTAAATCCTGGAGCAGAGTAGACATAGCCAGTCCTCAGAGTGTCAGGATATGAACCATCTGGTTCTTTTCCCTACTTTGGCGCAAGGTAGCCTCTAACTGTAGTATGAGGGTATCCAGAAAGAGCCCTAAGTTGGGAGTCCAGAACCTTCAGTTCTCCCTTGCTAACTGGCCATGTGACCTTGGCTAAGCCTCTTCCCCTCTCTTGGCTAAGCGCCATCTGAAAAAATGAAGAAGTTGTCCTGGGTGGGTTCTGACATCCCGTCAGCTTTCGTGTTCTGTGATTATATGATTTTAAGTAATCCCCGAACAATCACTCCCTATCCTGTATAGACCATCACCAATTTAGAGATGAATTAGGCATGAAAAGGACTTGTATTCTTAGACCTCCCAGTTTTCTATGACCCACCATAGATTGCCCTCCTCTAGCATAGCTCTTGAGAACTCAGGGCCAACTTCTGGTCAGGATGAAACTTTAAAGAAATTTATTACTTGAAGAAATAGCAACAATAATTGCGTATTTCTACCATACTTTATCATTTACAAAATGCTTTCTTCAGAACAACTTTGTGAAGTAGGTAATATAGGTATCATTATCTCCACTTAATCGAAAAAGAAACTAAGATTTAGGGAAATGAAATGACTTTTCCATGGTCACAACTAATTCGTGAAAGACCCTGCATCTGAGTCTACTTAAGGAGAGACTTCTGTGAAGTCTCTAAAGGAAACTTAAAGGAGTCTTCTTTAAATTGATAACAAATTGAACTTTTATTGATTCTTTTTGTTTTTTGAACCACCCTCATTTTCCAAAATGTCCATGACATCGTAAGTGAAATTGATACAAACTCTCTTATAGTGTTTACAGCATTCTAAACTCATATTAATATCCGTCTCTTTACCGAGACCAGGAATTTGTAATTCGTCAGCTCTTCTCAGGACTAGTCATTGAAATTAACCTTATTTATTTCAGTTGCTTTTTAGTGTTGTTTTCATCTACATCATGTCAGTCATTGTATATATTCTTCTTCTGGTTCTGCTTTCTTCCCCCTGTATCAGTTCATGCAAGCCCACTCATGTTTTCACAGTTGCTCATACTCATCGCTTGTTATTGTAAGATAACATTCCATTACATTCATAAGCCTTTTTAACCTCTTATAGGGCTCAGCAGTAGTTGGTTGTGGGTCATTTTTATGTCACACTTCCTTCAAAACTCCTTTCTTTCCTCTTCCGTGATGCTGACTTCTCAAGTTTAGCTAGTGAGTGGTTGAGGAAACAAGGGAAAGAAATTAGGATAAAGGAAAAGAGGAGGACAAACGGGGTTATATAGGATGTAAGTATTAAAGAGACTGAATGTGTAGAATGAGGTCAATAGAGGCAGAACTGGTGAATTGGGAGTGGTAGAAAAAGGAGAAGAAGGAGGGAAGGGGAAAAAAAGTGATGGAGGGGAAGAGATTTGAAGACTGACAGTTTCTCCCTTCAGCTTCTAGATAGCACACATACATGCTATATAGACACAGATAAAAATAGATACACACATAAACATAAACACACATGTGTATACACACAGACGTGTCTGTAATACACATGTGTGTAATATACACATATACAACATATGTATCTTCACTTTGGGCAAATCACTTCCCTCTCTGAGCCTCAGTTTCCTTATCTATAAGATGAAGGGAGTGGACACAATGATTTTTAAGGTCTATTGAGTAAATAGGTATATGTAGTAAACAAAGAGATATCTACAACTCTGTGGCGGGGGGGAAGTATAAATGTGTATGCATCTATACATTTTTATATGTATACATACATATATAGATTGTGTGGCTATAGATTAGCTATAGATAGATGTAGACATGGATTTAGGCTGTTCAGAAGCTGAGTGTTCATAACTGAGGGGTGCCTGAGGGGTGCAATCTACTCCATAGATGAGAGCACAACCTCCCTGGGTAATATTGTAACATCTCACCCTACTAAGTGAACTTTTCTTCCTAGTATCTGGTCCGTATCTCTCCTACAGTTCTTTTTCCTCTACTTTCACCCTACTAAGTGAACTTTTCTTCCTAGTGTCTGGTCTGTATCTCTCCTACAGTTCTTTTTCCTCTTACCTATCTTCAGTGGGTATTCAGAACAGCTGTTTATTATCTCTCCATGTTATTTAACAGGTCTTGCCTGACGCTCCCTTCTCCCTACTGATATCTCTTTCAGATCACTCTGCTTTCCCATGTTTGTGGAAACCAAAGGAAGAAGTCAAAGCTGTAGCCAGGGTGTTGCCTTACTGTGACTTTCCTTTCTCCTTCCCCCTTTCCCTTCCAAAGTAACCTCCTGCACCACACCAGAGGGAGTAAGTAGCCTTCCAGGGCAGGATCCTCCTAGAGTCCCTTGGTTAAGACCCAGATTTCCTCCCCTTCGATGACAAGGTCCTACTTCCCTTTGACCACAGATAGCACCATGTTGTGCCCCTGGATGGAGAAATATTAAGGTATAGTGGAAAGATCGCTGGGCTTGGAGTCAGAAGATCTGAGTTGGAAGAGATCTCATTATGACTCTGACATATGATAACTATGTGATTTTGGCCAAGTCATTTCCTCTCTGAGCCTCAGTTTCATTATCTATAGGATAAAGACTTTAGACAAAATGACTTTTAATGTCCCTTAACTAAACAGGTACATGTAGTATACATATATATGTGACCCTATGACCCTCCAACACCAAATAAATGATCCCAGCATTTCTCTGGTTTCTAGTTTTGTTATCTGTAAAATGAGAGAGCAACATGGTACAATGGAAGGATGCTGAATTTGGCATCAGAAGACCTGGGTTCAAATCCCAGCTCTGTTATTTATTCCCTCTGTGACCCTCGGCAGGCCATTCTCACCTCTTTGGGACTTAGAACTTTAAGGACATTTCTAGCTCTGAAATCCTATAAATGGTCCCTTAAGGGCCATCTTTAGCCAGTCACATCCTCTGTCTGACCACAGTCTTTCTGTTGATTCTTTTTAGGTTCTCATAATAACAAAAACAACTCATATTTCGGGAGTATCTTATGGCTACAAAACTTTCTCTGTCTAGGATCTCACTGGGTTGTCACAACACCTCAATAAAAATTAATAGGTCTGGGATTATTTTCTCCATTTTACAGAAGAAGAAACTGAGTCTTTTAGTGAGGAAGAGGGTTGTCCAAGTTTATATCTGAAATTAGTGGCTGGTACCTTGACTCTAAGTCCTTTGATCACAGATTTCCGTACATAAGGGACCTTAGAGGTCATCTAACCCAACCCACTCACTTTACAAATGAGGATACTGAGTCCCAAAGAGGGCGAGAATTTCTAAAAGCATAGGGGTAGTTAATGGCAGGGCCAGGATTTGAACTTGGGTCCTCCAGTCCAGGATCAACCACACCACATTGTGTCTCTATATGATCTGCTTAGGGAGGGATCATAATTAGTGGAAGTGACTAAGGAAAGAAACCTCCTGGGAAAGGGAAGGCTGACCTGGGCTTTGTAGGACAAGTATGATGTGCTTAAGGTGGGAGAGAAAGGTTGGTGTTTCTTTGTGAGAGGTCAGGGAGTCCTCTGTGTACCATTCTTACTCCAGTTTAGCAAGTATTAGGTGCCTACTACATGCTCATCGTCAGGCTAGGTCCTGGAGGAGATAAAAAGTCTAGACAAGAAATGAGGAGCCTATATTCTAGTATAGGGATATGACACACACATAGATATCAAATGTTCCCTCCCAAGAGAAGGCCAGATAAGTGCTGACTGAGGGGATCAGAGAAGGATTCCTGGAAGAGGCAAATGATCATAAATCTAGAGCAGGAAGGGACCCCAGAGCCATCAAGGCCACTTTCCACTCTTGATTTTACATATGAGGAAACTGAGGCCTGGAAAGACCTTTGGCTTGCCCATGGTCACACCAACAATAGGGGCAGGAGTTGACCCTTGGTCTTCTTAACTCAAAGTCCAGTGCTCTTCCTCCAAACCAAGTACTAATCATCATTGCAGCAAGTTTAAGGAAGATGACAGAAACAAAGCCATTGGACTTGCTGACTGAGAGTGGAGTGGAGGAGATTATCGTAAAAGGTTGAATTCCTCATTGGTGGTGAGGAAATGGGCATGTTGACTGTAGACAACATTTTCAAGAAGTTTGGCCATGAAGGGGAGAAAAAGGAGAATGACAGCTGGATGGGATAGATGGGTCAAAGGAAGGCTCTTATAAAATTGAGAGGGTCTGCACGTATTTGAGAGCACCTAGGCGGTGCAATGGATAGAGGACTAGGTCTGAATTCATTTTCCTGAGTTCAAATCCAATCCTTACTAGCTATGTGACTCTGGACAATTCACTTCACCCTGTTTGCCTCAGTTTCCTCATCTGTAAAATGAGCTAGAGAAGGAAATGGCAAACCACTCTAGTGTCTTTGCCAAGAAAACACTACATGGGGTCACAAAGAGTTGGACGTGACTAGAATGGCTGGTCAGTGAACAGACTGTATTTGAAGTTGGAGGGTGGGGTACAGAACCAGTGAAAAGGGAGAGGTTGCAGAGGTAAGAGAAAAGATTGACATCTGCTAGAATAAAATCCTTAATGAAGCAGATGAGGTTTGGGATGAAAGGCACAGGTCCCTTGAAGTGAGAAGCAGAAATACCTCATCCTCTAGGCCTGGGAAAGAGACTGGAGAGGCACAGTGATACTATGATGCTGCTGAGGAATTCTGAGGAGCAAAGGAGGGAAGCTGAGGGTGTTTGCATCAAATGACTTCAGTCCTCCCGGTGAAGAAGGAATCTAGGTCATCTGGATAATTACGGGATTCGGGGATAAGAAACGTTGGCCAGATTGGATTGGGAGCTAGTGAGGGTTTAGAATAGGAAGATGGGTCTGAAAGGGACCTCAGAGGCCATCCAATCCAACCCTCCCCTTTTGTAGGGGAGGAAACTGAGGCCCAGGGAGTGTAACTGACTTGTCCAAAGTCACAGAGATAATAAGTATCAGAGGGAGGATTTGATCCCAGGTTCTTCAGCTCCAGGGCTCATTCTCCTACACTGTGCTACTCATAATGGGCTGCGGTGAAAAACAAGAGGGAATTAGTAAAAGAATGAATAGATTGGCAGGCAGCAGTGGGGACCCAGCTGAGCTTGTGCACCATAAATTGATAATAGGCCTTCTGCTTAATTTTGTGACTTGTTCCAGAGCTGATCAGCAGTCTGGAAGCAGGGGCAGAAGAATCAGATGGTCAGCATTTCCCAGTTTCCTAAAGTATGTCACTTAGGGGCTGTACAAGGTCAAAGGATGAATATAGACCTGCTGTGTCCATCTCAGTCCTGCGTGCTTCCCGAGGGCCAGGTGATCTCTTCCCCTAGTAACTCCTGCCCCAATCAGCATAGGAAGGGTGCAGGAAATCCTGGCAGCTGCGGAGGAGGCTGACACTGAGGCTTCTGAGTCGGGACCACTAGACCCTGTTATCCTCCAGGGAAACAACTGGCCTGTGCTCAGGAGGGATGTTATAGAAATCACAGCCATCACAGGGGAAGGCAGGAGGTGATAGAAGGAGGCAGATCAGGGATTATTCCAGAGCATAAAACCATGTTGAAGGGAGTTGGGGTTGTGGGTAGGGGGAAGGGGCAAGTAAAGAATTTCATCTCTCCCCATCCCCAAAACAGACACTTCTTAAGCTCCTCATAGTGGAAACAACTGGTATAGTAGAAAAAGCACTGATGCTGGAGTCAGAAGACCTGGGTTCAAATCCCACCTGAGCAAGACACAACTCCCCAGGCCTCACTTTTCTTTGGTAAAGATGGTGCCTGAGGTCCTTTGCTACATTGATGACCTATGATTATAATGAATGCAAATTACTAGGATGAGCCTGCCCATGTTCAAACAGTTCCCCAAATGGAGCTCACCTATGGGATCGGGGCATGAGGCAGGAGGTGAAGTGTGGGGAGGAGGACATCATTAGGAAGTTTGGTAGAACCCAGGTTTCTCTCCCAAAGGCTTGAGTTGTCCCCAGGAAGAGGGACATGCAGCAGGACTGCATCCCTCTGAGGAGCAGATTATCCTATCCACACTGAGGACAGTGACTGCTTAGCTGGGGCCAAGACCTGGGGACAGCAGCCTCTGGTGTGGCCCATCCGGCCTGAGCCCTCCTTCCCTTTCCTGTTGTCTGGGGGATGGTCCCAGGCAGGATACATCTGCAGGAACCCCAGGCCCAAACCTGCCCCCTGGAGCTTTTCTGTCACCTCTACCCACCCAGCAATGCTCCCTCCCCCATTTTGCCATACATTTGGGATGAATGGATGGACGGACTATAGAGGATTTATCCTCTACAGGAATTCATTATCATCTGCCCATGGTGACTATTTTCAAAACTCTTGGGGGCCTCACCTGGGAGCCCTACTTCCATCTCTATTTTCCTCTGGGTGGGGGAAATGCTGATCCAACCATGTTTGTTGGGACAGTCTGTAGGTGAGATCACTCCCTGCTCTCCAAGCCAGAGTGGAAGAGAATATTCCCAAAAGAGAGAAGAGACTAAGTGTCTACTGTCTACAACCAACCAATCAATCAACAAGCGTTTAAGAACCTGTTATATACTAGGCATTGTGTTAGACTTTAGAGATACAAAGACCAAAATGAAAGTGTTTGTTCTCAGAGGGCTTACATTTCCCCAGAGGAGACAACATGTACATATATGATCATGTTAGAAATATAGACCTGCAAACAAATGTAAGGGAGAGTGGTGGTGCTGCAAAGGTGTATTACATAAATACTAGGTAACCAGAAGAGGAGGGCACTAGCATCTGGGGAGATCAGGAAGAACTCAGAAGTCAGGATTGGTGTTAAATTTTTAATGAAACAAGGAATGGGATTTAAAGAGTCAAAAGTGAGGAGGAAGACTATGCAAAGGCACAAAGATGGAAGGGAGAGAGAGAGAGAAGGAGAGACATAAACAAGGGAGAAGAGAGAGAGAGAGAGCGGAAAGATTCATTTGGTTGAATTCATGAAAGAGAGCAATGTGTAATAAGGCTGGACAGCAGGAATAGAGAGGTTCTAAATGCCCAGCAGGCAATTCCAAGTGTTGATAAAGGCTTGTGTCATAAGAGCACAGATCTAGAGATGGAAGACACTTTAGAACACATGTAATCAAACTCCTTCATTTTGCAAATGAGGAGACTTAGAGAAAGTAAGTGACTTGTCCAGGGTCACACAGCTAGTGTCAGAGGTGAGATCTGAACCCAGGTCTTCTGGCTCCAAGTCCCACTCTTCATCCACTGTGCCTGACACCATCTCCTCACTCCTGTGTCCTCACCCCCACCTTACCCCTATCCTATTCCCAAACAAGCTGCCCTGTGTTATATGGACTCCCAGAAGGGAGGGAAAGGAGTTCCTTAGTCCTTTGTTGCTCCTGCTAGTTCCTCCCCTCCTGTCACTCTGCCTGCAGACCAAATCTTTCTTTTTTCACCATAGAAAGATAGATCTCCCTCATTTTCTCACCCTCCCTCACTTGTTACCTGTTTTATTCTTAAGAGACATAGGGTCATCTCTAACATACATGCATCCAAACACAAGGGACAACTAGGGGATGCCATAGTGCACAGAGGGCTGGGCCTGGACTCATCTTGCTGAGTTCAAATCTGGCCTCAGACACTTACTAGCTGTGTGACCCTTGGCAAGTCACTTAACCCTGTTTGCCTCAGTTTCCTTATATGTAAAATGAGCGAGAGAAGAAAATGGCAAACCACTCCAGTATCTTTGCCAAGAAAATCTCAAATGGGGTCATAAAGAATCAGACATGACTGAAAAATGACTGGACAACAAACTGAAATGCATCTGTGTTTTCATGAAAGACAGCATGGTCCATGGCTCTGGAGTCAGAGGGCTTGGGTTCAATTTCCATCTCTGACCCCTACCTCCTGTGAGGCCTTGGTCAATCACTTAATCCCTCCGGCCTCAATTTCCTCAGCTGAGCAATGAGGAGGGTTGTACTAGGTGGCCTCAGAGGTTCTTCCATCTCTAGATGGATGATCCTGTGGGAACACCCAGATTCAGCTGGAAGTCAGATCAGTGATACCAATGCTCACACAGGTGCCCTTTATTCCTATTTCTGGAGCTGTCCCCAGCTCCTCCTGTGCCTGCTTCTCATCCCTGCTCAGTGACCAGAGGTAGTACAACCCAACTGGCATCTCTTGGTACTGGAACAGGGGGCAGGACTAGTGCTGTCAGGGGCAGAAGAGACTACCCCAATGAGGCTGCTTTATGAGGGGGTTAGGCAATGCCCCAGACATGTTGGGGAAGGAAATGGTAAAACAATGGGGAAAAAAGAGGAAACGTGTACCACATTCAAGACCGGCCTGTCTGAGGGCTGAGGCTAGCATGGGGACACAGCAGGACAAAGCCTGTCCCCAGACTGGCCTCAGCCCCAGCCTAACCAACCCTGCACTTTTAAAAATAATTTGCCATTTTTATTTTTTATTTATACTTATTATTTTTATATATTTGTGTTTTATATACATTTATATATAAATATACATTTATATTTTACTTATTTTAAAAGTAGTTTGTTATTTTTATTTTTCAAGTAACAAGTTGTTGTTTTTTTAATCTGTCCCTTCCACTACCCCCACCTACACACACACACACACACACACACACACACACACACACACACGCACACACGCACGCACGCACAGGAATTAAGCAAGCAGTACATATGGAATAACAAATTCCCACATTAGCCACAATTAGCCATATCCCAAAGTGTGTCTGTCTGCTTTTCAAGTCCCTCTGTCACGACATGAGTGGCATGTTTAGCCTTCATTCTTTTAGACTCCTAGCTTATCCTCGTGTTGATCAGAATTCTACAAGTCTTTCACAGTTGTTTTTCTCTAGAATGTGGTTTTCATTGTATAAATTGTTTTCATTCTGTGCATTGTAATCTGCATCAGTTCATAAAGACCTTCATAATTTCCTCTGAAATTGTCCATTCTATCATTTCTTAGGACATAGTGATATTCCATTATATCCATATGTTGTCATTTCTTCAGCCATTCTCCAACAGAACACCCCTTTAGTTTTTAATTTTTGGCTACCCCAGAAAGAATTGCTATAAATATTTCTTCACATATATATCATTTTCCTCTTTCTTTGATCTCTTTGTGATATAGACCTAATAGTGATGAAACTGGGTCAAAGGATATGCACAGTTTGGTGACTTTCTGGGCATGGTTCCAAATTGCTTTCCAGAGTGACTGGACTACCTCACAGCTCCATTGGCAGTGTGTTAAAGGCCTGGTTTCCCACAGCCTCTCCAACATTTGTCATTTTCCTCTTTTGTCATTTTTGCCTGTCTGATGGGTGTCAGGCAGAACTCAAAGAACATTTTTTTCACATAACTGTTGATTGCTTGGTTTCTTCCTTTGAAAACTGCCTGTTCATATCCTTTGACCATGTTGCTATTTGGGAATGGCACCTGGTCTTATAAATACTTGTTCTTTTCAAATGCTATTTTCTAAAAGGATGATGTGGGTTTGAATAGCTCACTTTGAGACTCAGTCTCTCTTCTCCGATGGCACAGAGAGGGACATTCTCAGTGTGACGCCTATGCTACAGTCACAAATCTCAGACCTATTCCCACTATTTCCTTTTTTTGAAAAAAATTCTCAATGCTTTTTAAAAAAGTCAATACTGTCCCTTTAGCCAGTAGTTTACTTATCAATGCTTAACAACCACCTCTCTGGGAAAAAAATTGTATGCATGTCATACTTTTAAGCTTAATGCAAATTATTAGTATTTTCCCCATGCCTTTCTTAAACCATGACTGTCAACAAAACAATAAACCAAACTCTGATTTATAGCATTTGCTGATTTCCAAGATGTAAATGTAAATGAAAATTTAACAATTGGCACTTAAGAGTGCCATTGGCAAGGAGGTGGTCCAGGAGGAGTCAAGAAGACTCATCTTTGTGAATTGAAATCTATCCTCAGATACTTACTAGCTGTATGACCCTGGGCAAGTCACTTCACCCTGTTTGCCTCAGTTTCCTCATATGTCAAATGAGCTGGAGAAGGAAATGGCAAACCTCTCCAGTATTTTTTCTGAGAAAACTCCAAATGGGGTCATGAAGAGTCAGACATGACTGAACAACATCTGTAACAATTGAAAGTATGTAGGAACTGGCTTCAGCACACCCCTACCTGTATCCCCTCCCTACCCCAACCCCCAATAATCCTCTCTTGTTCCAAAGAAGTACAGTTAAGCAAGGCAAGCCAGCACATTGGTCAGGGGGGCCTCATTTCATGCCTGTGGTCTGCCACCTTTCTCCCAATGGTTTTAGCAGCAGTCATCTCCAGGCAACCATGCTCACCTAACTCATCAAGTTTCTGATGTCTTTCTGTGCTGTTGTAGTCATTGTGAAAATTGTTTTCTTGGTACTTCTCACGTCACTATATCACATCATAAAAGTCTCTCTGGAGTCTTCATGCTCAACATTGCTGAAAGTTCAGTAGTCTTTTATGACCTTCATAGCCCAGTTCCTTCAACCATTCCCCAATACTTACAACCCTATTTTGTTTCCAGTTCTCTGCTATCACACACATACACACACACACACACAAAGTGATGCTTAAAAATGTGTTTGTACATTTGCTTTTCCCTCTGTTTTTAATGTCCCCAGGATGCATAGCCAAACATGATATCAGAGTCAAAGGCTGCCCAATATTTCTTCAGGTTTCTCAACATCTGGGTTCTTGCACTAGTAGCTGTTAAATAAAGGGGTGGGGTAGGGAGATAGAGAGTCAGAGAAGAATTAGGGATCCCAAACATACCCTTAAGTTGCCTAGCTTCTCCTCTCCTGGAAACACCGTGGCTTCATATGGAAGAGAAACTTATTTTATTATGTTTGGTCCAAAATAGCACTAAAGTCATGGAGAGAAATTATAGGAAGATAGATTTCCACTAGTTATAGGACAAATTTCCCAACAAATTAAAGTTTTTCAACAATGGAGTGGGTTGCTTTTGTAAAGTAGTGAGTTCCCTGTCTCTGGAAGAATTTGAGTCGAAACTGGACAACTCTATCAAGGAGGATGTAGAGGACAATTTTGTACTGGGTAGGAGGTTGGACTTAGTGTCTAATTCATTGTAAACACTTATTAAGTACCTATTCTGTGCAAGGTCCTATACAAGGGCTGGGAATACCAAAGTGGAAAATTACATAGCCTCTGCTCTCAGGAGACTTACAGTCTGATAGGATGCATATTACAGGTGCTAAAATATGTATGATACAAGACAGAAAGTGATAAGGATAATCAATCAATGAACATTTATTAAACACTTTTCTAGACATTGTACTGAATTCTAGGATACAAAGAAAAAACAATCCAAGCAAAGTGCTCTAAGAAACATAAGAAGGGAGACATCTCTTTTAGCTGGAAGGTATCCAGGAAGGCTTCCTGTAGATCAGTGGGGTCAAACTCGAATAGAAACGGGCTCACTAATCTGTGCATAAGGATCCCTGTAGGCTGTATATTGACATAGCTTTCAAATGTACTATTATCTTTGTATTTTTATTTATTTTGCTAAATATTCCCCAATTGCTTTTTAATTTGGTTCAGGCCCATCCTGGGGAGCTGAGCCACCAAGGCTCAGATGAGAGTGGATGAGATTGCCAAGAATACTGAAGGACGATGAGAATTTCAGTAGACAGTCATGGAAGGGCAGTGTTCTAGGCTTGGAGAATGAACCTGAGTGAATGCATTGAGGAAGGAAAGGACAGACACTTGTCCATACCTTCTAAGGTACTTCCAACTCCAAATCTATGATCTGAGGAATGAGATTAGAACAACTTAGCTGGACTTAGTCCAGCTTAGCTAAGTGCATAAAGAAGACTTATGTGAAATAAGATTGCAAAAGTAGATTGGAGCCAGTTTGGTAAGAGATTTAAATATCAGACCAAGGAGCTTGGATTTGTGTAGGCAAAGGGGAACCTTAGTACTTCAGTAAATGCGTGATCTCATCCTTCTACCAGCGCCAATTGAAATCCATCCACGCCTTTTCATCCTGTGTGACTTGTCCATTTCCTCCCATAAATCCTCCACTGGGGGCCCACCCAGTGTGCTAACCCTTTCCGCAAGATCTCTTGACATTGTGTGGAATCCAAAGGAGTACACAGTCATCCACTGGTTTTCCCTCACCCTTGTGATGGAGCTGCCTCGCCTCCTTTCCTAGTAATATATTTCCTTGATATTTTCTATGCATTCCTCCTTTGTTGTTGGGTTCACCAACCACAATCCTTCTCATGAGAAGGGAAGAGCACTGTACCTAACCATCTGCCCTGCCACCAGACCTAAGGAGTACTGGACATTTGCCTTTGCTGCTAAACCCCCTGGGCCACCAGGTCTTTCCATCCACTTCCCAGCTTAACCTTCCATATACATGTTTTCCCCCACAATTAGAATGTGAACTCTTTGAGATCACAGACTATCTCGTTTGACTCTTTATATCCCCAGCATTTAGCATAGTGATTTGCATGTAATAAGTGCTCAAGAAATGCTTTTCCATTCTAATGGAAATACAAACCATTCATTTCCACCCATACTTCTACATTAACTTTTGGGTGAAAAAATTTTTCTTCTGGAAAATTAAAATGTTACAATTTGAATTCTCCAGAGATTGTGGCATCGACTTGTATCCAAACTACATCACTATAAGACTTGCTATTTTTTAAAAAATGAGCTTTGTTTTGCAGAGAAGGTTTGGATCTTTAAAAGTACCGTATCACTTCCCAAAGGCAAGCCAACAAATCTCCTCCTCCTCCTCAGAGCACTGCTGTGGCCCTCTCTATGCTTCAGGAAGATTATTCTGGCAGATTATTCTCCTTGTTCAATGCATTGAAGAGGAAAGAGATGGGAGGCCGGGAGTGTGTGTGAAGTAATAAGACCTAATTAGTAGGTATGGCCGTGTGAATGGAAAGAAGGAAACAAATGGAGGAGATAGGGAGCTTATGTAGACTGGACCTGGCAACCGATTGGAGCCTGAGCATGGTCAGAGAAGAAGGATGTGTAGGAGCAGTGTCACAGAAGCTAAATAAAGGAAAAGAACCCAGTAAGGGGGAGTCAGCAGTAAGCTGCAGAGGTAAACAGGAATGGGGAATGAGAAAAGACTGTCAGACTGAGGCTTTAAGAGCTCAGCAGTAAGAATGTTTTAGGAAAGTGGTGGCATGGAACACAGATTACAGGAAAGGAGAGGGGAAGGAAGAGAGGGAAGATGGGGATGGGAATGGAAGGGAAGGAAGGGAGGGAGGGAAGGAGGGAGAAAGAAGAAGATGAGAAGGTGAACTTAAAAGTTGCCATTTAACTCCGGAAGCCTAATTCTGTCATTCTTGAGGGCTGTGTCAGTTATGAAGGCCAAAGAAGGCAAGGGTCACATACAGTGGTCAGGTGGCCTGGTGAGATGACAGCTATATCTTTCTGATGATGGTCACTGAGGCTAATAACATCATGGTTCCACAATACCATGGGTATTGTGACAGGTTGATGTCTATCCATCAGTTCCTGCTGACTTGGGAGTTTTACTGAGAGATGACACCCCATTCCCCACCCCACAGGCATACCCCCATCCTCCCTCAGAGCTGGATAGGAAAGGTGGAAAGGCGTAGTCAGATCTGTTTCTTCTCATAGGTGTCATTGGCTCATCTTCATTTTCATTATCTCTCCCTGATGATCTCCAAGGGAGGCAGCGGGGTTTCTAGAGGTCAACATGTGGCTGGGTCCTAGGGGTCTGTCTTGTCACTGGAGTGTGGGATCAGTTTGTGACCGACTTCCTAGTCAGTCTGAGAGTCAGTGAGAAAAGTGCATAAAGGGCCAAACTTGTGAGTCAGAAAGACCTAGATTTGAATTCTGACTCAGACGCTGGATAACCTTGAACAAATCAATCACTCTTTCACCCTGTTTTCTCATCTGTAAAATGGAAGTGATAATGGCACCTACCTCACAGAGTTATTGTGAAAGTCAAAGTATATAAAATATGGAAATGCTTTCATGGCCCTAAAGCTATACAAAGATAACTGCCAATTCTCCTCCTCATTATCACAGTCATTACCTTCATGTGGAGCGAGCCTTTACGTTAGCACTAAATGCCCTCCAAATACTGATGAAACCGGCCAGAAGTCATTCCAAAAAACAGTGGAGACCTGAGTTCAAATGTGGCCTTCAGACACTTAACAGCAGTGTGACCCTGGGAAAGTCATTTAACCCCAATTGCCTCAAAAATAAAAAAGTAGATGTGATACTTCCCAACCACTGGTGGTGCCCTCTGTGTGGTCATTGAGAGCAGAAATGGATGCCATCTCTGGGGTTCAGATTCCAGTTTTACTACTTGGGACTTTGGGCATGTTGCTTAAGCTCTCAGACCAACAGTTTCATTTCTTTGGTTAGGGGAGAGACAGTGGTATAAAGTGAACAGAATTTATCTTGAAATCAGGAAAGACCTGGGTTCAGTTCCTACCTTTAGCATATAAAGACTGAGTGATGCTGGCAAATCCCTTAACCCTTCATGTCCGAGGAAACTCTTTAAGATAATGATTTTCAGATCTGCATCCATGGATGGGGATGGGGTAAGGCTGGACAGAGACCCTACATTTGTGAAATCCCAGAATCCTGGCCAAGCCCTGCTCCGCCTGCAAAATTAGGAAACTAGACTCTTATCAGCAGTGTCAAACCCAAAAACAGTGGCTGCTAAACCACAGGTAGTGATGTCTATGGTTCACATATTGACTTAGGTTAAAAGGTTATATTATCAATATTTTGTTGTATTTTTATTTATTTTGTTAAATATTTACTAATTATATTTTAACCTGGCTTGGGTGGTGCATGGGAATGTTGCGAGTGGACCACATATTTGATATCTTTGGACTAAATGATCTAGGTTCTTCCAGATCTAAATTCCATGAAGCTATGATCTCCCAATCTGAGCCTCATACTGACCTTCCCTTTCCCCTTTTCTCCACCTCCCACAACCTTCACCCCCAGGCCTTGTCAGCACCTATTCTATGACTCCTCCAACCCTGAACATAACAGAAGAAGAGTACGTGATTGACGCCCAAGATTCCCTGGCCATCACCTGCAGGTAAAGACTCTCTTGTGAGTTCAAGCCCAGTCATCCAGACCACTTCCCATCTCTATAAAGCAGGAAGGCTGGATCTCACCAAGGGAAAGGTGGTTGGGAATCTTGAGACCTGGGGAAGGGGAATCACAGGACTGAGCGTCCATGGAGGGGTTAATGTTGGTGTGTCATCAGGTGGCATGAGCATCTGGACCTCCTGGGGGAGTATGTCTCAGCCCCTCCTCAGAGAAATACTTCATCCTCCTGTCTTCCAGGGAAATGGCTCCCACTCAGCCAGTCACCACTTACTGGTCCCCATCCCCATCCCTGACCCATTGTGGATGAGGTGAAGGTTTCCAGCGTGCCCCTTTCCCCTACTCATAGTCAAAGCTACTTCTGCTAAGGAGAAACAAACTGGACTGAAACTAACAGAGAGAAAGCTGTTAAAGTGGCCTGAGGTCTCAAGTTTCTCATAGAAATGATACCTCTGGAGCTCATGGAAAGGGAAATGGAACTGAGCATTTAGGGTTCCCAACCTAACGCATTCAAGAACTCTCTGCTGCACAGGCCAGAAGTCTCTAAGACCTTCTGTCCCTCCAGACAGGCTTCCTTCCAACACCGGCTAATGAAGGCAGGCACTGAGGTCAAGGATTGTGATGTGGCTCAGGGAACAGCGTGACGGCATTATTCAAATCCTAGCTCTGGCATTTGCTGCTGATCTCAATTATTCATTGGTAAAATGAAGAATTGTACTGGTTAGACCTCTATAGTCTCTTCCAGCCGTAAATATGTGATCTGTGACCCTAAGCTGTACTGGGGCTAGAGATTTGTTATATGAAGTTGGAATTCAGTCAAAGGGCTGTGTTTGAGGACATAGAAGGGCCACATGTGGCCTTGAAGCCACAGGTTCCTCACCCCTACTATAGACTCCTCCATCACAGTTGCCATGGCCTGTGTCCCTGTATCCAGGTCCATCTTTCCTACTCCCTCCTAACCCCCATCTTGAAGTTATTTGGAGACCAGACCAACCTCTCCCTACCCGCAGCTATTTTTGCCACTTTGTCATATGATCATGGGATCCTAGAAGGGACCTTAGAAGCCATCAGACTCAAACCCCTTGTTTTACATATGAGGAAACTGAGTCTAAGTGATTCTATCAAATGTAAACTAGCAGGAGATCTCTAATTTTAAGAAATTACTCACATATGAGACTAGACTAAAGCTGTATGTTTCTTGGAGATTTTTCTATGGCTCTCTATTCTGAAGAGGGGGTTCCCTCTGAGGCAGTAAAAACCTTGGGGGTAAGATTCTTAGATGCCCTTTAGTAAAACCTCACCAACCTCCTTCTCGTAGACTCCCTATAGTCCTGAAGTATTCCTCTGCTGCCTATAATTTAGTGTCCTTTCAATCCAATCTCCCCTCAATTCTACTCAAGACCTTTCCTGATTCCTCTCCCCCCCTCCCGAGGCTGGTGTTTTTTCCCCAAAATATCTTTTACTTATTTTGTATAGACCCATTTAGGTACATGTGATTCCTACTTATTTTCTTTCCCCCTCCCCCACCCCATATAATGTAAGCTCCTTGAGGACAGGGGCAATTTAACTTCTCTCTTTGTATCTCCAGAGCCTAGGACATATTAGGCACTTAATCAATGCTTGTAGGTTGATTGTTCCATTGATTCTTCATGGGTAGGTATCTTTCAGAAAGAAATTTCTTCCCCCAATGAATCATTCATTCAGCAAATATCAACTGAGCACTGACTGTGTTTAGAACCCTATTCTGGGCATTAGAGTAGGAGAGGTTGTGTTTGTCCTTCATTCTAGAAGAGGACCATGACATCAAGGTGACATGATTTGCAGTTGACTTTGATTGGAGGGAGGGAGGGCTGTGCAAGGTCACCAGCCTCACTACTCCTCCAGAGTCATCTGGGTCCAGTGGCCTGATATTCATCAGGATGACTAGAGATGGCCCAGGATGCAGTGGGAGACCCTGGTCCTTTTAGGCTAAGATCTTATCAGGTACTCACTTTGACTGTGATACACCCATTCAGTGAATAGGCCTCTTTAAGAAGTGAGTCAAGGGACAAAAGATAAAGAAGATATAGTCTCTGTCCCCAGGGAGCTCCCTGGGAGAATATGCCATAGATATAGACAAATACAAATTATAATTCTGTAACATTTATTAAGCACCTATTGGGTATAGAACAGCATGTTAAGGAAGAATGTACTGCTAGGAGATGTACAAACTTTAGATAAAACATGGTTCTACCCATCCACTGAGTAATATCTAGTAGAGGAGATAAGATGCAAGGAAGCACAGATCACAATAAAACATAATATTACATCAGAAGTAGACAGCATCTTCTGAGAGATAAAGGAACAATCTTAGACTGAACCCAGGTACTACCTCTGACACACACAGACTGTGTGACCCTGGGTGTCACTTATCCCCCCATTTCCCCAGACAACTCTCTAAAATTATATGCTACAGGAAAGGGGACAATCTATATAGGATGATTTCCTTCCTGGGAATTTCCTTATGCCAATGAAATCATGAGTCTGATCCAAATAAATCTATAAGTACTTCAGAGAGTACAATAACATGTCATATGCAATACTGAGGGAAGACAGTTACTGACAAGAAGAATTGGAAAAGTTTCATGGAAGAAGGATCATTTAAATTGGGGTTTAAATGCCAGGTCAGGAAAGGGCATAAGGAATGTGAGCAAAGACACAGAGGTGGGAAATTTCAGGGAGCAGAGGGTGGTCCAATTTAGTGTGCAGTGAAGAATGGTATACAATAGGTCATTGTCTGACTTTTAAAGCCCTTCGTGACCTGGTTCCAAGCTACCTTTCTAGGCTTACTATACATTACGTAGCTTCTTGACTCCTGTAATCCAGACAAACTGGCCTTCTTACTGTCCTCACACATGACAATCCTTCTCCTGCCTCTGCCTCTCCACCTGGGCAGCACTTCCTCCTCACCTTTGCCTCATAAAATCACTTCTTTCCTTCCAGATTGCCCCACCTTCTACAGGAAGCCTTTCCTCATCTCCCCAGCTGCTAGCTGATCCCCTCTTTAAACTGTCTTATTCATCTTGCATTTATTCTGTACATACACACAGACACACATGCACATATATGCACACATGCACACACACACAAACACACGCGCGCACACACAGTTCCTTGATAATGTAACCTCCTTGAAGGCAAGGAGCATTCCACTTTTGTCTTTGTATCTCCATTTCCTTGAACAACGTTTGCCATAGACTCAGGCCTTGGTAAGTGTTTGCTGATTGATAAATATGAAAAGATATGATAACTGTCAGATTGGGTAGGAACTAAAATTATATAAGATGCTGAATTCAAAGGCAAGATCCAAAATTAAATCCTCCCTTCAACTCTTCCTCTGGGCTGCTTCCTTGGGATGCCCACCCCCGGGCACTCTCTTGCCTTATCTCACCCCATTGAATGGCCATCCCATGTCCTGAAGCAGCTGCCTACTTTTACTCATACCAAGAGGTTTTCCTCTTCCCTGTTGCCATTAGGATAAGACTCCTGCCCTCCCAGGTTTGTCTGCCTTGCTCATTCAGCCTCCCTCCTTCCTCTTCCACCCTCACCCATGTCCAGGCCTGGAAGAATCACAGCCCAGACTGCCTTGAGGCAAGGACTATCTTTTGCCTTTCTTTTTATTCCAGAGTTTAGCACAATGCCTGGCATATAGTAGATGCTAAATAAATGTTTGGTTGATTGTTGAGAATATCTCCAAGTTTTACTGACAAACGAGAAAGCAATGAAATAACTGAGATTAAGGAGTCAGGGCAATAAGTGATTTCCTTGTTTCTTCTCTCCTACGGAAAGTCAAGTAGTGCACTGGAAAGAGTTCTGGGATCAAATTCCAGTGGCATCAGACTCCTTAGACCTCAGTGTCCTCCTCTATAAGATGAGTGTTGTGCTAAAGGACCTCTTACGTCCCCTCTTTAGCTTACTCTTGTTCCAGTAATGCTTGACCTAAATGTCATTCACAAGGTTTCAGAGTTAGAAAGAACCTTAATGACTAAAAATTTCATCTATAGCATACTTGTCAAGTGGTCAACTAGTCTTGAAAGGTTCAAGTGGGGGAGGGAACCTGTTATCACTCAAGGCAAGGCATTCTACTTTTGAATAACTCAGCTTCTTCCCTGAACCTTTCTCCCCTCCCAGTTCCCATCCCCTCCTTTTTCTGCCCTAGACTATTGCTTATCAGTGCCCTCCCTTAGAGAAGTACAACTGTCCAATGTTTCTCCACCACCTCATAGTCCCAGTGGGGGAAATATAGGATTACATACCTACTAATGGGGGGTGGGGTGAAAAGAGGGAAATTTTGGATGTAAAAGGTGCTGCGTCTCTCAAAAGGCACCTAGGCTTACTATCTGCACTTTGGTGATGTTTTCTACGCAAAGAAAACCTTGCCACCCAGAACCCAAGTGAATGGGTACTCAGGTTAGCTGGCCCTAAACCCAGCCATTTGGAACCTTGCAGGAGAAGCAAGTCTTTTCTGTCATCCCTAGGAAGTCAGGAAGCCAAGAGAGGAGGGGAAAATGTCTTACTTGGGATCTCACAGACCACCTCTGACCCCCCCACATTGTGTCCATTGACCTGGTCCAGGAGAGCCCATGTGTTAATACTTTGACAAGTTTTACTCTTCTCCAATCCCTACTCCCCATCATCTGGTTTAGAAGTCTCAAGGCCCTACAGCTGCCTGAGAATTTTGAGACTCTCATTCCCACATGAGTCCACAAAGAACTCCTTGTCTAGCAGAGCCAGGCACTCAGGCCAGGCTCGGCATTGTCAACCATAGCTTAGGCCTCTGGCCTCCTCAGGTAAGTGCCAGAACTCTCTTTTCCTTAATCCCTTTGCCAAGGTCCCTTATCCCTCCCCTTTAACTCTCCCATCTTCTCTGCCCTTCCCATCTCCTCCACCCTAAGAAAGTGGGTCCAGGATGGTCCCTGTCATGGTACACCCATAACTTCTCTCCTTTCCTCCTCTCCTTGTGCCAGAGGACAGCATCCCCTGGAGTGGGCGTGGCCCCGGGGCTGGGAGGAGCCCAGACAAGGTGACAAGGAGAGCAAAGCTGGGGGGCCAGCAGAGGCTGGAGCTGAACAAGATTGTGAGGGCACCGACAGCCGGCCCTACTGCAAGGTGCTAGTGCTGACCAGGACCCAGGCCAATGACACCGGCTCCTACATCTGCTACTACAAATACATCAAGGCCAGGATTGAGGGCACCACTGCAGTGAGCACTTACGTGTTTGTGAGAGGTGAGAACCTGTCCAGGGTGTGACCTCCCTAGGAGGGGCAGGAGGGAAGGAGACCTGAGGGAATTGGTGGAGAGAGGAGCAGTCACATCTAGACCCGAAGGGGCCTTTGAGGTCACCTAGGAGTAATAGCTAGTTTAACTTTCCATAGACCTTTACAGTGTGTTTGATGTTGTCCTCCCTAAAACCGTGTGAGGTTATACAGTATAAGTACATTGTCTGCCTTTTACAAAGTGGGACACTGAGGCTTAATGTGCTCAACAGAGCCAGGATGTGAGTTTAAACCTTCTAGTGCCAAATCTAGGACCCTCTCTACTATGAAGGAGGTGCTGGGAAGGAAGCCATAGGGAAGAAAGGAGTGAGTAGCAAATGATACAGTAGAAAGAGTGTTGAATTTAGAATAACAAGATCTGAGTTCAGATCCTGGTTCTGCTCTATACTACGTGTCTAAATAGAAATAAATCACTTCACCTCCCAAAACCTCAGTTTTATAGTCTCTGAGATCTCATCTTGCTCTAGATCTATGATATAATGAGTACTTACATTATGTACATTATGATATAATGAGAAGATTCTAAATTTGCTGCAAGGTCAGAGCTTTGTGTTCTGGGACTGGGATAGGAGATAACAGTTTCTCTGTGATCTTCCCTGACCCTTAACATCAAACCAGGGAAAATTCAGGGGAAGAAAACTGGGCAAGGGGGCCTCCTCTTTTTTCAGTGGTTGTCTATGGACACCAAACAAGCACTGAGAGGGGCTTCTACCTCTTCCGTCTGAGATCTTGGGACCATGGCCCTTAACCCTTATGTCCTCTGTGTCATCCTTAGCCAGTGGTTCAGTACTAATAACCACGGTAGCTCTCAGCACTAGTGTGTGGGTCAGCAGGTGCAAGGAAACAGCTTAGTTATGTGTCCACTCTAGTCCACTGAGGAAAATAGCTCTACTGGGATCCCCTCACTTCCATATCTCATTGTTCAGTCCCCTAAGCATGGCCTTTTCCACACCTGCCCCTGATAAGAGTTGGTTTCTCCACCAGGTTCTCCCCCTGCCATGGTCAGAATCTCCCCATTCCTCTCTACTCCATGGACCTTAAAAATGCAGGGAAACTTTCCCTATCTCTGTAGAGCAGTATTAACTATTCCTGTTTCCCTTACATAATAGTAGAAACTTGATTGCTCCTAGGTAGAAAATTACAGGCAAAATCTGACAGAATTTTTGAATGGACAAACAACCTTGTACTGGACAGTGCTTTCCAAATATGGATTTTTGTATGATGGGCATCCTTTTGGGTGATGGGTATGATAGAGTAAAAGTAAAGCAGTGGATGCTTTTCCACCTTAGACTATCATGTTCTTATGCCATTTGATCTAGATAAATATCAGGGGAAATGGTAAAGAGAAGTGTACTAGGAAAGCCTGGGAAGACTCATATGAACTGATGCGAAGTGAAGGGAGCAGAAACAGGAGTACAATTTACAAAATGATAGGAATATTGTAAATATAATCAACTGTGAAAGACTTAGTAATCCTCCTCAATGCAATAACTCTCTCCAATTCCAAAGGACTTATGATGGAAAATGCTATCCACTTCCAGATAGGGGACCCAGAGTAGAGTTTGAAGAATATTTTTTTCTTTTTCTTGCTTCTTTGTTTTTTCAGAGAATAGCTGACAGACATTTGTTTTGCATGACTTCATATTTGTAATGGGTTTTGTATTTTTGCCTTCTCATTAGTAGGGGAGAGAAAGGAGAGAATTTGAAACTGAAAATGAAGTGAAATAGAATATTTTAATAAAAAAAGAGAGCTGAGAAGAGCTCAAAGGGTGTGGTCAAAGATACAACTACTGCTGATGTCATGACCTGATGACCCAAGTCATCATTGTCCAAACCCTTCAAGCTCTCTATATTCCACACTTTGGGCAGTTCCCAGCATAGTCTAGCACACATGACTTCTCCAGGAAAACACACAATACAGGGGAAAATAGATACATGGGGAGAGCCATCTTGAAACATCAGGTCTCTGAATCCATACTGCTGTCCTACACAGAGGTCTCATCTGCCTCTTTCTCTCTCTTTCCCAGACAATCATCTCTACAAACTTCTTACAGTCAAGTGGGCTGTTTCAAACACCAGCCCACAGTCTCTGGTTCTCCCTGCATTCTTTAGGCAGCTTTAAAGTTATAGAAAGTCTAGTGCCCTTCCTAGGGTTCTCAGAAGCAGCTACTGCCATCTGCCTCTAGCACTCAATTGCCTTGTCTCCCCAATTTTGGTAGTAGTTTCCATCTAGTATAGCAACAGCACACTCCTCAGTGATATAATAGTTGTCCTCTAATGAAATCTGCCCAGCAGCATGCTGGGAGTTGAGGGCACATCTCATGAGCCATCAGATTTGTAACTCATTCAAGGGAGAGGCCAGTGCCACGAGCTGGCACTTAACCCAGCCCTGTTCAATTTCATCTTGATCATTTCAACATAGCATTCCTGCTTGAAATGATCATTTTGAGTCTTTCCCTAGCTTTGAACTTTCTGCAGAACTAATAAATCTGCTTTCAATGCCTTCATTTACCTAAGTTATTCGAATCTCCCTAATTGTACTATTGTCCAGGCACATTTCCTCATCTGATCCACAAGAGTATTCAAATCTTTGGCTAGAATCAAGGTATGTTACCATCTTACTGATCTAACAGACCATTAACCTTTTTGCCTGTCCCCAGCACTTAGCACAGTACCTGGCACCAGTAAGTGTTTAATAAATGCTTGTTGATTCAACACAGTTTTAAAAATGATCTTAGTTTGGCAGTTCTTATTCAACCCATGTTAGCTCCTAGTGATTCTGGAATTCTAGACCATCCATTTAATAACTCTTTCTGGAATTTTTTTTTAGATTTTTATATTGACTTCCCTTCTTTACAACCTCCAGATTCTTTTTCCTCCTTTTCAAAAATTGAGATAGCATCCAGTTGTTGCCAGCCCCTTGTTATTTCTCGCACTCTTTTTTCTTTTTTCTTTTTATTTAATTTTTTCATTTTTTTATTATTTTAATCTTGTCAAAGACCAATAATATGAACATTTTCATATACAGAGGATAGGAAAAGAGTGTTGTATATGAAAATATTAATATCTACTACATGTAACTTGTTTAAACTATTAAATTCAGCCACTTCAAGCTACCTCATTCTTTTTTTCTGTTGTGCATTTTAAAAAATGCTTCCTTGATGTTTTTGAATCTTTTCTTCTTCTGGGGGAGAGAACATCACTGTTACTAATTCTTTCTCAAAAAAAAAACTTCCCATCCAAAAAGTTAAAAACCTTTCTCTTGTAACAATTGGTATAGTGAAAACAAATCCGTAAACTGACTTCATCAGGAAATGCAAGTCTTATTCTGAACCTCTAAAATTTTGATTGATCATTGTATTAACCAGTGGTCTTAAGCCTAACAAAGGTTCTTTTAAGTTTTATTATTTTTGGTAAACAATATTTACTCCAATTACATGTAGTTTTTAATGTTCTTTTTTTATAAGACTTTGAGTTTCAATTTTTTTTCTCCCTCCCTCCCATCGTCCTACCCCAAGATAGCAAGCAATCTGATATAGGTTATACATGTGCCATCATGTAAACATATTTCCACATTAGTCATAACATGGTCTTTTTAGACATTTTTTGTCATTTTTAGCATTTTTCACAAGGTTCAGTTCATTCTAGGACTTACTCATCTGACATTTCTATGCCAATATTTTGCATTCACCTCCCTCCACCCTTTGCACATATCCTAAGCTATGTGGTCCCTCCATACTCTTCCCCATTTTCTGCCTCATCTTGAAAATTTATAATCGTGTCTTCAGAATTACACTTTCCAAAATCTTTAATCTCTTATGAGCCATCAATTCTTTCTAAATTAATCCAAAGGATCATAAACTGCTTTTTCTCAGAACTTTTTGAAATCTCCTTTCTTAAAGGAAAAAAATATGGTATTCTCTTTCTTTACTATGATTAATGTTAAGATAACATGATCATTTTCTCCCAAGTTCTTCTATTCCACAAATGAGTGTCTTTTTATTAATCGAAAGAAGGTCCAGAATAGATCTTCCTCCTCTTCCTTTCATCTACTTTCTTGGAGATGAATTTTTCACCATGGCAGGAATTTCTTAGACTTTCTCAGAAGATGTCTGAGTATTTTAAGTCCCTCCTCACAGTTATATCTTGCTGCCACACCAGTTCTATAATCTGCTTTTAGGAAAATATCATCCACACCTGCTGTCTTGTCAGGCAATCTCTAGCATAGGTGATCCTACCCCAATGTCAGCTCCATTTCTCCTTTCATCTAATCTGTAATAGCATAGTGCTAATTTAATGTTGTGTCAGTATAAAATGAAAACAATCGTCGTTACTATGACACTTATCCTGTAAATAGCATATCAAACCAGGGAACTCCAACCTCCCTATGTCGTTACAGAAGTGGGACTTGGGCAAGACAGATTTCCCTTGAAGAAAGTAGATCTGAAAACCTGGCTACACCCATGAAAGCTCATGGCTGATGGGGATGTGAACATGGGGATATAGCCTGAGCTTTGGCATGTTGTCCCTGCCCTAGATGTCCTCCCTGCCTCCTCACTCCTCCATCCAGGCACTCAGGAAGTCTTGTTTTTCCTCTTTTCTCTTCCTCCTTCCTATCCTTCGTCCTTTTCTTCTTCCTTGCTTCTCCCTCATCTGCTTCTTCTCCTTCTTTTTTCTTCCTGTATCCTTATATTCCACCTCTGCTTCCATTTCATACCCATCCTTCTCCTCCTTATTCCTTCCTCATTCGTCTTTCTGTCTCTCCTCCTTTACCCCCTCCTCAAACTTCTCTCCTTTTCCTCTTCCACTTCTTTATTTTCTTTCCACTTATTCATTTCTCCTCTCTCCCTCTTCTTTGGCGGATGCTGGTCCTTGACCTTAGACTTCGAGCAGCCCTTCATCAACAGGCCAGACACTCTCCTGGTTAGCAAGGACCATACGTGGGTACCCTGCCTGGTGTCCATCCCAGACCTCAACGTCACTCTGCATTCGGTATGAACCCCCACTCCCTTTCTTCCTTTCTCACCACCACCCCCATGTCCCCTGTCCTTCTCCAAATACCTCCTCCCTGCTCAGGGTTTCCTAACCCAGTGGATCAGAGTTGGAGGTGTCTAGTGACCTTTCCTGGAGAAGGGGCCCTGGTGCCAGCTGCCCTTCAGTTATGGTGGGGAGTGGAGAAGCAGCCAGCCCTTGACCATCCGCCCCAGCCCTTGACCATCCGCCCCACCCCTAGCAAATCAGGGTGATCCAGCCAGATGGACAAGAGATCGTGTGGGATGACAGGAGGGGAATGCTGGTGCCCACGCCACTTCTCGGAGACACCTTGTTCCTCCAGTGTGAGACCGTCGTCCGGGGCCGAACCTTCCGCTCCAACTTCTTCATCATCCATATCACTGGTATGGTGGGAACAGCCTACTCCTGCCAAGTTACAGGGTATTCCCCTTTATGTTCATCCCCAAGGGGCTCACTCCAGCCTTGGTCCCAGGCCCTTGTTTGTGAGATACTACCAGAATGAAAACCATGAAATCTTCCCCAGTCCCTGAGACCAGGAAGGGAGATGTGTTCCTCACTTCTGCTAGAACTCACAGCCTGGCCCTGGTGGTATTAGATGTGGGGCTGGCAGGGAAGAGGAGGGATTAGGAGACAGCCCCAGGGACTGGACCTGAGCTAGGGTGTGGGGACCATTTTTGTATATGCATGTGTGTGTGCATGCATGCATCTTTCTCTATGTCTACTATGTCTGTCCTATGGGCTGTCTGTTATAAGAGTTGTCCTGTGCTCCATTACTTTCCTGTATTACTGAATCTACTGTGTTGTTATATGTTTTATATAATTGAGTATATGTGGTACCTTGTATGCTCTGTGTTACTATGTTGTGTTATGTGTTTGCCTCTGTGCCCCAGGGAATGAGTTATATGACATTCAGCTATATCCTAAGAAGGCCTTGGAGCTACTGGTCGGGGAGAAGTTGGTCCTGAACTGTACTGTATGGGCCGAGTTCAACTCAGGAGTCACCTTCCATTGGGATTATCCTGGGAAGCAGGTTAGCCCCCCTCTTCCTTCCAACCCTCCGTGGTCCACGTGGAACCCCCTTGCTTATCCTCCAAACTGAGTTGGCCTTTCCTTGGTATGTCTCCATGGAATGGATAGAGCTTGGCTCCCCATGGCTCTATCACAACCATCCTTCTCCCTCTCCTCCATGGGTTCTGACCAACCCCTCCCTCTGCACCTTTTATGCCTTCCCTTTGGTAAGGAGCATCCATTACCTGGGAATTCTCTTTGTTCATGTCCCTCAAATCATTCCACATCCACCAATACCTTGCTCTTTAGAGTAAACCAGAGGTTCATACGGATCCTAACTCTGGGTCTCAGGAGGCAAAAGAGACTGAAAGTAAACATTTGCTCTTCAGAGGAAATCTCAAACTCTAATTTCTCAAGTTATAGTAACAATGAATAATAGAACTATATTAATACTGATATCTTGCTAAATGTTCATAAAGTCTATGTAGAGTTAGAAGAAGCCTCCCATGCCACCTTGTCCAACCTCCTCATTTTACAGATGAGGACACTGAAACCCAAGCAGATGAAGTAATTTATCTAAGATGGCACAAGTAGTAGCTATCAGAGGTAATATTTGAACCCAGGTCTTCTAATTCTAGGGTCACAGCTCTCCCTTAGGCCACAGTGCTTCCCCGCTTCACACCTCTAACTAAACACTCCCTCTGCCTCTCCGTCTCTCCCTATGTCCCTCTCTCTATGTCTCTGTCTCTCTCTATCTCTGTGTCTCTGCCTCTGTCTCTCTCTCTCTCTCTCTCTCTGACTCTCTCTGTCTCTGTCTCTCTCCTGAAAGACTCTTCTCTGCCCACTAGAGCCCTCATTCCAGTGTTGTCTCTATCTCTGCCTTTGTAGACCTGAGACTTCCATCTTGGCCATCTTCAAACCCCAGGCCAATGTAGCTGCCAGGGAGTCTATAAGGATTGCCTCTCTCAGCTCTGTTCTGTCTAGGACCCGCTCCCTGAGTTATTCTCTGGAGATCCTGGTGCTCTTCTGGATTTCTGAGTCCTAGAGCTAGGTTCTGAGCATCTCAGGCTGCAGACATGATGTGAGGACTGAGAAAATCAAATCTACTTAAAGGTAGACACTTTAAATTTTGTCTTTGGATCCCCAGCACCAAGTACAGAGCCTAGGAATGATAGGCAATTAATAAGTACTAATTGGCTGATTTATTGATCTTTGATGATCATCTGTCAATGATTGAGCCCAGGATATGACTCCCAGGTCTTTTCTCTATTGCTGAAATCCATCATTCCTTCCCTTCTAAATTCCTTCCCAACCCCAATTCTCCTCATCTCTTTGGGGGATAGGACATTTCCTCCCAGTGTCCCCTGCTCTGGCAACTTATACCATTTCCTCACTTTTCTTGAGATTTAGCTTTCTGGAAATCTTTCTGAAAATCTGTTCTTTCAATTGACAGACTTTAAATGCAGATCAAAGCATAATTTTAAATTTTATTTTTCTTGGATTTTTTTCTTGTTTTTTTTTTTTGGTCCGTTGCTTTTACATGTCATTGGGAAAAACAAAATGATAAATAAATATCTTAACAACAACAAAAAGAGTCATTCGACAAGTAAAAAAAAAATCTATTCTTTCCAATCAGATCTTTTTCTTAGTAAAAGAAAAGAAAATCACATGAAGTGTTAAGTAGTTCTGACTTCTGGTCATTTATTTTCATCATCCACCCCAGTCAGTAGCCATTCTATCTCATTTTGATTTTTCCTCTTGTTCCCTTCGTAATAGAAAAAGTAAGTTGTTTTTTGCATCCTTAGCATTTGCCACCAGCTTCAGCTCATTCTGAGCTTTACCACTTTTGAGACTTTCCCTACAGGACCATGCCACTCATTTTTATTCATTCTTGTTCCCATCTCCTGAGCATTTTTTTTCTGAGATGACTTCTGAGATCTCGGGGTACCCACAATTATATTTTTAAGCAATTTATTCTTTTTATAGCACTGAAATCATTTGTATTAAATTTTATTATCAAGAAATTCTCACACCTCTTGGGCCAACTTCCCTATAGAATTTTAGGCCAGTAGAGTCTATGGGAGACTCCCTTGGGAGGAGATGCTGGTGGATCACACAATATAAGGGCGCACCAAGGACTGAATGTAGACTCCCAAGGAAATCTTAGGGATTCCTTTTTCATAAAGGACCCAGGCCTCCCCTCACAGGTCCCTCCTACCCCGTCCAAGGGACCACCCCACCACCACTCATCTGAGGGCAGTTGGGCTACGCAACTCTGAAGGAGAGAGTGAGGCTGATGACTTTGCATGGCTCTGCCTCAGTTAAATCCAATTCACTTGGCAATATTATGCCCTCCTGATGTCAGTTCAAGAACAAAGGAAGAACGCCACCAACAAGGGACTACTTGGTGACCTTCTCCTCTGGGAATAGGGTTAGGAGAGGGTGCAGAGGATGGATGTTGACGTCTCCTGTTCCCTCCCACTGGCAGACAGAAAGAGCTGGTGCAGTGACCCCTGAGAGGCGCTCCCAACAGACACACACAGAATTGTCTAGCATCCTGGTCATCCAGAACGTGACCCAACAAGACCTGGGACAGTATGTGTGTGAAGCCAGCAATGGTGTCCAGAGCTTCAGGCAGAGCACCGAGGTCATCGTGCATGGTATGGCCACATGTGGGGTCTTGGGGGAGAGGATAGGCCCATGGGAGCAGTATTTGGAAGAGGAACGAAGGAAGGGAGATTCACAGAGGAAGCTTTCCCTCAGCTTCAGCCCTATCCTAACCCTCCCTCTAATAAGATCTCAGAACCACAGGTATGTTGCTGCCCATAGCCAGAAGGGCTACAAATCCCTAATCTAGTCATTAGTGTATGCATTCATTCATTCATTTAACAGAATGAATATACACACATATATGTACATACACACGTACATATGCATACACACACACACACATGACTGTATTTATGAATGACATAAAGGAATACGGTCCCTGCTTCCTGACTCAGCTTAGTGTCTCTATGCCATGTGCTTGCTCTGTGTTCCGGTTCTGTTGTCATCTCTGTTCCATGTGTCTTCCTAGTGTCTCTAATCTATATCCATTTCCAGTGACTTGGCTTTCAAGTCTCCATTCCCTGTCCAGCATCCCTGCTCTTTAATACTTCTCTAGACCAGTGTTCCCATTCTTCATACTTTAACAAGGTCAAGGAGTCTATTTCCCTTTTAAGGCTGGTGAGGAGTCTGATAGTCATTAAAAGTAAATTAACAGATATTTATGCACTTATGCAGAGAATTGTATTAAATGCTAGAAGTTTAGATAAAATATGTTCTCTGCCTGCAAGGGACTGACAGTATAGTGGAAAATAAGATATTCTTTCTTAGAAGAGGTAGCTTTTGAGTTGGGCCTTAAAAGAATGAATAAGAATTCATCTCAGGGCATGATCAAGGTCATGACTTTGCCTCACTCTTGTTTTCTCCTTCTCACAGACAAACCCTTCATTAGTGTGGACTGGCTGAAGGGCCCAGTGATCGAGGCCACAGCAGGAGATGAGCTGGTGAAGCTTCCAGTGAAGGTGGCAGCATACCCCCCTCCAGAGTTCCAATGGTAACCTTCCCAATTCCAAAACACCCTTTGATTCCTCTTGATTCCCTAGCTCCTTAACCCGAGCCACACCATCACTTTTTGCCAAAACTTCCAAAGCTGGATATCAGGCAAGTAGATCGGAAATCTTGCCCAGTTGGCATGAAAGCTAATTCTAATTGTACTTCTTTAGGCAACACAGAGGCCAGAGAATGTGGATTATTGATATCTAATCCCATATCATACCCCAGCCACCTCAGATTCCAGCCTCTAATACACCCTACGAGGTTTCCTTCACTAAAATTGGTTAGAGGGACTAAGCCTGCCCTATGGAAAGTGATAGGGTTCTTCTAGGTATTTGTCTAAACTTTGGGAAGTTGCCACCAAATGGTCCCTGTTTATTGTAGTATAATGGGTCTAAAGGAGAGTTTTTCTTTGGGAATGGATAACTGAGAGAAGATGATATAATTCATGACTACTTAGCTGTGTTTTTCCTACAAATATATCTCTGTTAGGAAAGTACCACTAGCTTCTGTTTTCTTCTTATAAGAAAAATAATAAAATTAGACAAATTATCAAAAGAAGTACAAACACCTAAGTATAAAATCTATTCCCTGATCATTCTGTTATAAGTTCTACTTATGTCATCATTTGCTTTCCTCTGAAGGAAGGCTACCAGTTTTTTCTCTCATTGGCTGAATCAGGCTGTTTTCAAAAATACTGGCCCTCTCTAGTCCATCCTGTGCCTTCCTACCCACTTGATACTTTTCCATTCCTTTGTAAACACTATTTTCAGATCCTGGCACACAATGAATGTTTACATAAAAGCCCTTCCATAGTAATTTCTGTATTCCACATAGCCTTTAACCATGTTAGGTCTTAATAAACTGCCCATGACATAAACACTTGGCCAAAAAGATGTGTGGGTGTATACAAGATCCAAATAATGACTAAACATTCTTTGTGTATAAAAGGCAAATTCATTTTCCTAATTAGTTTTCTACTGGGCTATATTATAGCATGTTTAACACTCATATTCTTGTAAAGAAACAAAAGCCAAATCAGTGGCTGATGCACCATTTCAATTGAGTACAATAAGAATTTATTTTGCCACAAGTTTTTGAAAAACTTCTTAAAACTGCCAAATAAATCAGAGTTTGTTTCAATGTCTCCAAAGTCTTGCTATTCTGAGCTTCCAACAATTTCTATTATGGAAAAGAGAAACTTGGAGGGAAGAAAACCAAGGTTCAAATTCCCAGCTTGACACTTACTACTTGAGTGACCTTGGACAAGTCATATCAGCTCCCTATGCTTTAGTTTTCTCACCAATAAAATGAAGATTAATATTAATTAGTAAGTAGTCCAACCTTCCTCCTGTACAATAATCCCTTCGATAAACTCAGCAGATTTTCTATCAAGTGCTTACTCTATGCTAAACTCCAGAAATATGAATATGAACAAAAAATAGTGCAATCTGTGTCCCTGAGGAGCTCACAGTCTAACAGAAATTTACCTGATATGACTTATTGACAACAGTTATGGCAGGTGGCTGGCTATCTTTCATACAACAGTGATCATATTTGCTTATATTTATGCTTCCATATAAGCTTAGGGGATCTATATAAATGTAATAATTGATCTGCAAATGCAGATCTATCAGGGATCTATGATCTATGATCTCACCAAATCCATCAATACAGGTTGAGACCCATCCATACTTGCTCATTCTACATGATTCTTGCTTATGTTCTCCCATAGATCCTTCACAGAAAATCTACTCAGTGTACAGGATGTATTCTTTGAGGGCATTTCATATCCCATGGGTTCCCTTGCAACATTCAGGCTGCCCATCTGTTACCCCTCACTCTTACTTCATAACTGGGTCATTTCTTCCTTTACTGATGATACCTTTCTTTGTTCGTAAACTTTTTATTATTTCTTCCATGTGAGTCTTTACTGGGAATATGTGGAAGTCCTCTTGCATCCTCCTTGCATCTCTGGGAGATCGCTGATGTTAAAAAGATAGGAATTTTATGCTAGATAGCTTGGTATTGGATAGTTGAAGAGAACTACACAATTTCCCCACTGCACTATAGTCTGCTCTCTTTCTCCCATTTGATGCTGTGCCCAAATAGTTGGCCTTCTGCAGTAACTGAAGATATACTTACTGATATGGAGATTCAATGGACTGCCCTTATAAGTGTATGTCATACTTTGGATAATGAGCTTTTTCACCCATTTGTCTTTTTTTCTATAGACCTTGGGTAAGTCACTTAACCCCAACTGCCTCATCCTGGGTTATCTCCAGTCATCCTGATGAATATCTAGTCACTAGATTCAAATGGCTCTGGAGGAAAAGTGAGGCTGGTGACCTGCACAGACCTCTCTCACTCAAAAAAAAACCAAAATCAAGCGCAAGTCATGTCATGATTTCTCTCATGGCATGATCTTCTTCAGCAATGAAGGAAGAACACACACATAGACCAAGGAGTCAGTAGACTTGGTCTGGGAACCAAATCTAGTGATTCACCTTTTTGTAAATTACAACCCCACCACCACCCCACCCCACAGCCAAGAATTATTTTTTTATATTAAACTTTATTTTAAAATGTACAGCCTTGTTAGCTGGGGGACCTACAAAAAGAGACAGAGAGCTGAATTTTGCCACCAAGCCTAGTTTGCTCACTACTACTATATAGATTGATTGCTTTGGGTAATCATGGATTTCATTAAAGAGACTCTTTTCATGTTGTGGAGCTTGATGCAAAAAACTGCATGATGTCATCTGGAGGACCTTATCATCTATGGGGAACCTCTCTTCAGTCTGAACCCTGCATAGATCCTCATCTGTAGCAGTGGCAGACATAGCATGCATCTCTTTTTGTACAGCATTACTTACTTAACAATGATGAGAGGATCGTTGAATAATATTTTTGTGTCATTGCATTTATCAAGGAATTTTTTACAATCTCAAAGAAATGACTGAACAACAACTGCATCTTTGGACTCTCTCCTGGAATAGGGAAAGGATTTATGATATATAGATGTAAGATTTCTGAGTATTCCACAAGCTTTTGGAGTCTTTCATTTCTCAAATCTGAACCACATTTTCTGACCTCCTATTGGCTGTCCTCACCCGAGCCCATCTTTGCGGTGAAATTATTGAATATCAAACTGTAGATTGACTTAATTTGAAGCATCTTCAGATGCTTAAGTTCTCCAGAGAACTTCTCTTCTTTCTCATCCTTTGCACTAGATATTGCTGTATAAGCAGTGATTATCTTAATGATCATCTTTTTCTTATATTCATCATCAGCATTGTAAGGCAAGACCACAAGTGTCCTATGAATGATGTTTCTTATTGCCTTGAGTGAAAGACAAAACTCACACCATCAGCTCCTTTGACTCGTCACGTGGGTTCCTTACCTTCTAGTTCATGTACCAGAAGCACAGCAATGTTGATGGAGTCCAGTTCTTCCATTAGTAGGTCAGTGGTGTGGCTTTGGCCATGACAACCCATGATGAACATGGCTTTATTAAAGGTAATTTCTAATGAACCGTCAATGCTGATAACTTCAGCCTCCAGGTGCTTTCAGGGCCCTGGCTTCATCACAACTTCCACTTCACCAGAAGAGTCATCCCAACTCTAACATTTGGTACAATCTGGCCTTACCCTGTCTGAACTGTATCATATGCCCCTACTCAGAGTCAATCAATTGGTGCTCCCCTTTCTAGACTCATTTCATCCATTAGAATGGATGTTATCTGTCTTACTTGTATGTATATACAGTGTTTAGCATGGTGGTTGGCATATAGTAAATACTCCATAAATGCTTTATTATACCCGTCAATCAATTAGCAAGAATTTATTAAACACCTGCTATGTAACAGGCACTGTACTTGGTGTTAGGAATACAAAGTCAAAAATAAAATTCACCTTGCCCTCAAGAAACTTGCATGTATCATAGGATTCCCTAATCACTTGGTCAACCCTAGCCACCAGACTGTTTCCCCAGTCTGGTCTCTGCCCATATCTCAGCACCCGTCAGCAGACTCCAAAGGAGAGATCTGCCTGCAGAGCGCTGCCAGAATGACAAATTCTTTTTAAATTTTTGGCATCCAAGTGTGGCCCGTCCTCTGAGTGGTTCTTCCTCATATATCAGCCTTCATGAAGCACAGACATAACTTTTCTTTAGCCTGACAGAGAAATATTCCTAGACCACCATCAATGAACAAGTTTCGTCTTCATTTTCAATCAGCAAATAACTCCTTCCTTACTGGAGAAGAGTTTATTCTAGCAGGAGAATCCTGTCCTGAGGATAGCCAGAAGGAGCCCAGTGCTTAACAAACACCCCACAGACCTCCACAGAGACTAGAGAGGACTTTAACTGGAACTTGAACACATTTCCCCTGACTCCCAGGGGTCTTCTCACTGCTTCTTTAAAGTCAACTCTCATCAGAAGGCCAACACCTGATGTGTTGGGAAGGGAAAGGAATAAACATTTATTAAGTGCCTTCTATCTGCCAGGTTTAAGCCCTTTTCTCTCACTTGATGCTCACAGTAACCCTGGGAGATGGATGCTGTTCTTATCCCCATTTTACAGGTGATAAAACAGAGGCAGACAGAGATTAAGAAACTTGCTAAGGGTCATACAACTAGAAAGCCTCTGAGGCTAAATTTGAACTCAGATCATCCTAATTCCAGAGCCGGTACTCTCTCCACTGTGCCACCTAGTGGCCTTTGTTAAGAGACCGTCTTCCTTGTTACTTTTATAACTCTACCTCTGATTTAGACCAATTATGCTGGGTTTACTTCTGATCATATTTTTTGTCTCAATTTTTATCCAGCCTCAGACAAACTGAGACTGGGAAAGACCTTAATGTAGAAAGGCCTAGCTCACCCCTGCATTCTGGGCCCTTGCTAGACTTCTTGACTTTTGTCACCTGAGGCTGATGACTGTGTGCCACTCTGCTTCACTCAAATCCACTTCATTCGCAAATCTAGACATCATCCTCATGATGTCACTGGTCCTCTTTGAGAACGAAGGTGGAACAGCATTGCCAATATCTTGAATACCAAGGCCACCTCTAAGTACCTAAGAAAGTAGTGTATGGATGAGTTGTCCCAGAGCTCAGGAAATACTACTGGATGATTCAGTGGCAGTGTCATAGCCTAGTCTAAGAGGATAAGGGAGTTAGCTGCATGCTCATATCTGGGCAGCAGGGATTACTGTTGGCCACCACTTTGATGAGGCTCACCCAAATGCCTTCCGAAAAGCTCTGGCACCAATGATGGTATGATTTTGGCCAATTGACATTACCCCTCTGGGCTTCATTCATTTGTAAAATGAAGGGGTTAGATTAAATAACCTCTAAGGTCCTTTTCAGTTCTCCATCTATGATCCTCTAGTTCCCTTCAGCCCAGTTTGGAACCAGAGCCATTCTCAACATGACCCCTGCAGGAGCAAGGATGGGGCAGGGTGAGGCTCTAATACCAGCAGGTGCAGGATTGAGCTCCCCTATGCCTCCAGGTACAAGGATGGGAAGCCTGTCTCTGGGCGCCAGTCTCTACACTCAGTAGTAATCAAGGAGGTGACAGAACAGAATGCAGGCACCTACACTCTGGCATTGTGGAACAGGCAGGCTGGCCTGAGGCGTGAAATCAGTCTGGAGCTGGTAGTGAACGGTATGAGCCAAGGGAGAGGGGCTGGTCCAGGCTAGCATGGGGCAAGCCAGATTTGGGCAAGGGAGCAGAACTAGTAGAGGCAGGGGAATGGATGGTGGAAAGAGGGAGAGGCTGGGATGAGGGCCAGGGCTTCAGGGGAAAACATGGCCAAGGAAAGGAGAACTAACAGTGGAAGGAAAGGACAGTAGAAGAGGAGTTGGAGAGGGCAGGAATAGGGGTTAGGGTGGGGGTAAGGGATATCATTAGATGGGAGAGCAGTGAATGCCCCACAGAAATGTGGGTCAGAGTTAGAGTCAAATCTACCTCCCCCACACACATACCCAAGACTAGTGGCCCCTGAGACACATCCTGACTGGTTTCTGGGAATTCCCTTGTCCAGCCAACCATCCCCCATACGCACACATATCCCATGATAATGGAAACTGTAGTGGAAAAGCTGGAGATGAGCAGAGGAGAGGAGGCAGCACAAGCCACTGTGGTTGACTACAGGTGTCCTGTTCACCTCCATCCATCTGTCTGCTCTTCTTTTTCACAGTTCCTCCCCACATCCTTGAGAAGGAGGCATCCTCACCCAGCATCTACTCCCGCCACAGCCGCCAGGCCCTCACCTGTACCGTGTATGGGGCACCGCCACCTGATGTCATCCAGTGGCAGTGGAGGCCCTGGACACCCTGCAAGATGTTCTCCAGACCCAGCCTGTGGGTATCACCTCCCAGGGCTGATTTTGGCCATTACCACATTCCTGACCCTGGCTCTCACCCTAAACTGCACCCGAGCCCCATCCTCATCCTAACCTTTATCCTACCTAACTATACCTTGTAGTGATCAGAGGAGATTTTGTGGAGGGAGTACCTGAGCTGGCCTTGAAGAGGGGATAGGATTTAAATAAATGGAGTGGTAGTGGAGAGGTCATTTGAGGTAAGGAGTAAGAGCACGAGCCATAAAATTGAGTAGCGGGAGATAAGGCTGAAGAGGTAGGTTGGGAGGGCCTTAAATGCCAAGCTAAGGAATTTGAACTTTAGCAAAAGAGAGCCAGCACTGAGAGAGAAACAGAGATGAGAGGGGGGAAAGCTAGACTGAGAGAAGAGGGAGACAGGAGGAGAGAGACAGAGAGAGACAGAGAGGAGAGAGAGACAGAGGGAAGAGAGAGACAGAGAGGAGAGAGAGACAGAGGGAAGAAAGACAAAGACACAGAGACAGACATAAGAGAGAGACAGAAAGGGGAGAGAAAAGAGAAGAATAATGTAGACAGTGGGGAGAGGCTGCTGCACTAGCCCAAGTGAGAGATGAGAAAGGCCCTGGTCCTCCGTGGTTGTTGAGGGAAGTTGAAGAAGGGTAGCTGGCTGCCCCTGCCAGTCTTGGCTGTAGGAAACTGAAGGGGTGATGAGTAGCAGCGTTGTGTCCAAGGCCAGTGAGTGCTGGCTCTGGGATGCTCCTGACCGATTTCCTTCCTGTTGTTTACGTGGATCTTCTGACCGAGTCTCTCCCTATCAGGGCCCCTCTCCTGCTCCCTGCTGTGTCTGATCACCTTCTCCTTGGCTCATGGGCAAGCACTTGACTCTCTGGCCCCATCCTAGTGTCTGAGCTTCTGTCCAAGGGGACAGACCCTGCCTTGCCACTTCCCAAGAAATCCTCATTTGGGTCATAGGATAGAAGATTTAGCATTAGGGAGCATTTTTGAGATAATTCTAGTCCCAACCATCTCATTTTACAGATAAAGAAATTGAAGCCCAAAGAAGTTAGTTGATTTTGTTCAAGGTTACTAATATGATAAATGAAAGAGCCAGGATTGGAGTCCCAGTCCTGTGATGCCAAATTCCCTCTATCTTGCTTTCCTCTGACATCAGCCTTAAATATATGGAAAAGGAATAGGGAAGATAAGTAGAAGCAGGGCCCAAACTGCACAAGACTAAGTCTCTAGTGAGGCCTCCATGGCCTAGCAGTGGAACACCTTTCCTCAGCAATTCCCTTCCAAGAGCCCCAGCTTCCATCCACAAGGATTTCAAAAAGACCCCTCCATTCACAAGCTCCTTCAGAGAAGAAAGGCTGGAGGATGGCTCAGTCCCGTTTGTGTGCCTGGCAGCACATTACCATCACAACCAAACAGCTGTTAGTAGTTCCATAGCTAGCTCCGGTCTCCATCATTTCCTCACTTGCATTCAATTCAATTCAATTATTAGAAATAGTACCCAGAGCTGAACGTGCTAAAATGAAAGGAGTAGTGGCATCCCCTGCTTTGGAGGAGTTCACAGTCTTGGAGAGAAAGGGATGGAAATGGGGGAAAGAGTTCAGGGACAGAGAAAAAGGATTGCCCTCAGGAGACTTATAGTCTGAAGGAAACAGAAGGAACAGGACCAGATTGAGCCTTGAAGGGATAGTAAAGTTCAAATAGGTGAACACATGATGTTTCAGTCCAAGGAACCACATGAGCAAAGATAAAGGGGGGCAATGAGCCTGGTACGTATGGAGAGGGGGTGTCAAGGAGCTTCGTGTGGAAAGCCTGGTATCAGAGAAGAGACATTGGGGTTAATGTGGAAAAGAGTCAAAGACAAGAGCCCAGCTAAGGCTAGTGTGTGTTGGTTAGATTTATTGGGGCCAGATTATAAAGGATTTTATATACCAAGATTAGGAGTTTAAACTTATTTTGTTAGGTAACGAGCAACTTTCATAGGCTGCTGAGCAGGGAACTTGAGCATCTGTGTTACGGGAGAATGAATCTGAATGCACTTAAAACTGACTACCCAAATGTGGGACTTACCTGGAGAATAAAGGGAAATCAGTCTCTTCTCCCTCTCTCTGCCCCTCTTACCACCCATGTCAAGACCACCGGCCGTGGCCTGGGCTCTGACCTTCAAGAGAGAAAGGAGCCACCTGGCACTTTTCTCCTCTCCTGAGTGAGGGTAGGACACCCCCAAACAATGATTTCCCTCTACTTTTTCTCGTGGAAGCACAGGAGGCAGCCAGCAGGAGGGCGGCATCAGAGGGACCGAATGCCCCAGTGTGTGGACTGGAGGGAAGTCTCAGCCCAGGATGCTGTGAATCCTATCGAGAGCCTGGACACCTGGATCGAATCTGTGGAAGGCAAAAACAAGGTGAGGACCATGCCTAAGACTGGAATCGATTAACAACCATTTATTGAGCATCTACTACTATGTGCCAGGCACCATGGATAGTGCTGATGATACAGAGCCAAGAGTAAGGGCAAGGTTGCCCCCCCCCTTAGGCACTACCCATACTGTCAGCTGACAGGAAAAGAGGAGGCCAGAAGGAAAGACCCTTGGCTCTAAGCTGCTCTGACCAATACTTAGCTGGGTACCTTGGCAACCCTGAGGTCCTGAGGCAGGGAAGTAAAGACAGAGTGAAGCCCTCAGTCCAACAGTTCACCATCACCACCTGCCTGCCTGAAAGTCCAAAGACTTGAGTTCTAGGGTCATGCCTTCCACTGACTAGGATCTTTGTATAAGGGGGCCTCACATTGCCCATGTGCAAAGTGACAGTAATAAAACAATAATTCATTTTTACATAGCGCTTTGTTACTTTCTGAGCACTTTCCTCAGAACGGTCCTTTGAGGTAGTAGTTATAAAGCTAGAAGGGATCTTAGGGGCCAGTAAGTTCAACCCCCTTATTTTACAGATAAAAAAACTGAGGTGCAGAGTGTTAAGTGACTTGCCCAGGGTCCCATAGCTAGTAAATGTCTAAGGCAGAATTCAAAGTCAAGTCTTCCTGATGTCCATATATATATGCACATACGTGTGTGTATGTTAGAGAGAGAGAGGGAGAGAAAGTATATGAGTGTAGTGTGCCACACTGCCTTTCCAGGCCCTCTGCTTTTTATCTGCTTTAATACCCAATCACATACGCCTCTATCTCAGGGTAAGCATTGGTTCTTCCTGGGAGGAAATTCAAAGGAATCATTGTCTTATTTCCTCTCATCCCCTGCTCCTACACACAGGTATGTGTTGCTGTGTACTACACTGGAGAGTAGTCTACTTCTGACTTTAAGGATGGAGTCCTGAGGAGGGAGCAATGCCCTGACTCCCTGCCCAGTGGCCAGACTCAGGCCTCACTGATCACCTGATCTATACTTAAAAGATTTTGTGATTTTAAGTTAGAAGAGACTTTAGGGGTCATCTAGTCCAACTCCCTCTTTATGCACATGGGAAAACTGAGGTTCATGTGACTTGTTCAGTCATGTAGGGAGTAAGCAGCAGAGGTGCGATGTAAATCCAGGCCCTTTGAATCTGAGCTCTGAGGCTTTGCAGCTTCTGCTCTATCCCAGGTCCATCTTCCTAGAATGAGAGAGGAATACTAAACATTTACCACTTCCAGCCATAAATTATCCATGTATTTGAGGGAGGACCCAGGAGTTGCAGCTAAGACAAGGGGGAGATATGCCAGGGTTGTGTCAACTGCTTAAAGCCAGCACTCTGGTTCCTACCCTTAATGGTAGCTGAAGAGGATGGCTCCCCCCTCCCATCCCTCAAGTCTGCCTGCTCTGTCTACTTAGTGCCCCCAAATGGGGCTTGTGCCCAGAAAGCAACACATGGGGAGGAGGGAATGGAGGCCCAGAACAACAAAGGACTCCCATTTCCTCAAGTCACTTCCTGTTTTCATACACACCTCCAAAGATGCTTCCTGTTCAAAGGCCCATCGGGAAGTGGCCTCAGGGCCAGGAGGGGGATGGAAAGGGAATGGGAGGGAAAGGGAAGGGATGGAACCTGCAGAGAGAGAGCGCCCACTCCACTGGCCATGGGACAGGCAGAGAACTGCAGCAACCTTGACTCAGTCCCCACGCCTTGGATGGCATCCATCCTTCCTTCCATCCCTGCATTTTTGTTCATTGTATTTTCTCATCTTTACTTCCCCTAAACCACCCCCATCCTATTTCCCATTAAGACTGAAGCATGTCAGGGAAATCTAACTCTTCAAGAGACCTAAGCAAGGACCTAGTCAGCCAGTCAACAAGCATTTATTAAGCATTTACTCCATGCCAGTAGTAAATGGGACAGCCAGGTGGCAAAGTGGATAGAGCACCAGGCCCGGAAACAGGAAGACTCACCTTCCTGAGTTCAAATATTTACCAGCTGTGTGACCTTCGGCAAGTCACTTAATCCTGTTTGCCTCAGTTTCCTTATCTGTAAAATGAGTTGGAGAAGGAAACAGTGAACCACTCTAGGATCTTTGCCAAGAAAACCCCCAGTGGGGTCACACAGAGTCAGACAGGACTGAAAAGATTCAACAACAGTAACAACAGGTGCCAGGCATCATGCTAAATGCTGAGGATACAAGAAGAAGGGCAAAACGAAAAAAAAGTCTTTGCCCCTTTCTTAGCTCCACTTTACAGATAAGGAAACTGAGGCAATATGGGTTAAAGCAACTTGCCCAGAGTCATAGTTAGGAAGTATCTGAGGCAGGATTTAAACACAGATTCTGACTGTCCCCTTTGACACCTGGCTGCTCCTGGTTTCTTTAAGGAAATAAGGCAGGTGGGTGTTGTACCAAGAGGAGAAGGGCTAGAAACCAGGATTCCTGGGAAATGTTTCCTAGCACTCTATGCCTCACTTACTTCATGCCCCCAGGCTATTTCTCCATCACTCAACTAGGCACAAGCCAGGATTAGAGAAGGGGATGTTGGTTGGGAAAAAATGTCAGCAGTATGTCCTCTCCCACTCCAGACTGTGAGCAAGCTGGTGATCCAGGAGGCCAATGTCTCTGTCATGTACAAGTGTGTCACTTTCAACAAAGTGGGGCAGGATGAGCGGCTCATCTACTTCTACGTAACTAGTGAGTAAGGTGGGAGTGCATTCCAGACATGGGGGACCCCTGTGCATGGAATGAGATAGAAGGTTGGGGAGGGTTCAAACTGACTGAAATGGAAATTATGTGAAGTTAAATAAGATTACCAGGAAGGTAGGAGGAAGCAGGTTTGTAAAGGACTTCGAAAGCCAGGCTGAGGACTTTGTATTTTGTCAGTGAAGCTATCAGTAAAGTGGAGCCGTTAATTTTTGAGTAGGCAAGTAACATGATCAGATTTCTGTTTTAGAAATGTCTGTTTGGCAGCTATGTGGTGGGGGATTTGGAGAGGGGACAGTAGTCTAGCAAGAAGTGATGAGGAGGGTCTGTAGAGGGTGAGGGAGTGGAGAGAAGGGGATGGATTCATAAGCTGTTGTGGAGATGTAGAAACAACAAGCTGGAAACTGAGTGGATGGGAGAGGGGGAAGATGAGGGAGAGAGAAAAGTCATGGCAGACTCCAAGATTGAAGACCTGGTGGAAGGTTGATAAGGCCCTCAACGAAAACTGTGAAATTTGGAAGAAGGAAAACATAAGCTCTAATTGAAGGCATGTTCAGTTGAGATACCTTCAGGACATCCAAGAGTAACGCCAGAAGGTACATGATAATGTTGAATTATAATGAGAGTGCATGACGAAGACTCTGAAGGCCCGGGCTCTGGTTCCTGTTCAGTTACTGCCTATCTATGGGACTTGAAGCAAATTAATTCTCCTCCTTTGCAAAGTTGAGGGGGGCATAGACTAAATGAGAGGGATCAGACTCAAGAACCCTGTCCACAGGCAGCCCCCAAAACTCCCAAGGAAGACCCAAACCAGATTAAAATGTAACTAGAAAATGTTTAAGATAAAGGCAAATACAATATTGATAGTGTTAACATGTACTTTTCTAAGTCAATATGCTGCTCACAGGGATCTGTTTCTATTTGAGACTAAATTAATTTCAAGACCCTGTTTAGTTCTATGAGAATGCTTAAATCAGTGAGACCTCCATCTCAGGGATGGAGATAGGAGGTGATAACTTGAAGTTGTGAGGGTGGATGAAAGTGCCAAGGCGAAAAAGAGGGAAAAGGAGAGAGAGACAGAGGGAGACAGAAACAGAGACAAAAGAGGGCTATGGCTGGGACTTTGGGAGATTCCTGTATTTAGATTGTGGGAGTGGTAAAAAAGAAAAATAAGCCAGCATAAGCCAGGGAGTAATCAGAGAGCAGTGTCATGAAGACCAAGGGAAAAAAGAGCTTCATGAAGGAGAGCTTGGTCATAATATCACATGGTGCAGAGAGGTCAAGGAGGATAAGGACCAAGAAAGGGCCCTTGGGTTTGTCATCCAGATGGGCAAGGCCTTAGGGCAGCTGTGGGGATGGCAGCCCACCTGGGCCCTGGAGCCCACACATTCTCTCCAACAGCTATCCCTGATGGCTTCACCATTGAGTCCGAGCCTTCGGAGGAGCCTGTGGAGGGCCAGGACCTGACCCTCAGCTGCAAGGCAGACAACTACACTTATGAGAATCTTCAGTGGTACCGCCTGAACCTGTCCACGCTGCATGACGCACAGGGGAACCCGCTCCTGCTTGACTGTAAGAATGTGCACTTGTATGCCACCCGGCTAGAGGGTCAGCTGAGCTCCACACCAGGTTCCCGCCATGCCACCCTGCGCCTGGCCCTACCCCACATTGCCCCCGATGAGGAGGGTGATTATGTGTGTGAAGTGCAAGACCGTCGGAGCCAGGAGAAGCACTGCCACAAGAAATACATCTCTGTGCAGGGTGAGGAGCCCCAGAGGGCAGCTGGGGCTTGAGGTCAGAGAGGGGGAAAGGACACAGCACCAAGACAGACGCAGTGATGGTTATGTGCTTCATCCAGGGGAGGGTGGGCTAGGAGGAGAGAGCTACCAACTCCTAGAGCTCTGGGGGGTGGGGTTCATTTTACAGGCCTGGGAACATTCCCTCCTTCCCCCAAAAACACCTACAAAAATACTCACACACACAAACACATGGATACCACCACAAATTCAAAAGGCATTTAATTAAGTTCAAATCAAAAAGTATTTTATAATTGCTAATAATAGTTGGGCAGTTAGGTGGTGTAAAGTACAGAGTACTGGGCCTCGTCAGAAAGACCTGAGTTCAAGTATGGCTTTAGACACTTACTCGTTGTATGTCCCTGGGCAAGTAGCTTAACTCTGTTGGCCTCAGTTTCCTCGTCTGTAAAATGAACTGGAGAAGGAAATGGCAAACCAATCCAGTATCTTTGCCAAGAAAACTCCATTGACATTGTCCATGGGGTCATGCAGAATTGGATGCATCTGAACAATAGGCCCCTGTCCTAAGTTCATATTGTAATGGAAGGAAAAGCCACCCCTGACATATACACACATGCATACACACAAACACTGCTGTTGCTGTCTTTTCTCTTGGCCCACCCATACTTTCCCATCCACACCTCTCTCCCCACCCACACCTCCCCATCAAACCACAGCACCAGGAGAAAAAGGCAAGATTCTTTTTGTCTCCTGTTGCCCCAGCTCACCATCACTCCCTGCTGCCTTCTCAGGTTCTTAGCTGTGGGGATAGCCCCTGCAGCTAACCCCACACATTGCCCTTCCCACAGCTCTAGAGGTACCCCAGCTCACACAGAACCTGACTGACCTTTCGGTGAACATCAGTGACTCCATCGAGATGCGATGTCGGGTGGCCGGGGCCCACGTGCCAGACATTGTCTGGTACAAAGATGAGAGGCCGCTGGAGGAGGAATCAGGTATGGAGGGGCCCTGCAAGTGGGGAGGCCCTGGAAAGATCTAAAAGAAAGTCCCAGACAGGGAACTATGAACCAGGGTCCAGGCTACCCTGTTCTAGGTTTTCGCCCCTCTATTTGTCTCTTTATTTCCTGATTGTTTCCAGCTCTGCGAAGGTTGGCTCCTGTGTCATGACCTCTTCCCTAAAGGCCTCCAATTCCACTGCCCACTGAGCCCAGATGTGGACAATGGACAATCCAACCCTTTTTCCCTTTGCTTTAGTTAGGGCAAGTTTGGACTCTTTCAAAGGAAACTTTCTTAAGAAACTGAGGGAAAGGAAGCAAATCCAAGAACAGGGAATCCAGTTGTGTTACAAAGATTCCCTGTCTATGGAGAAGCTGACTCAGGACCTATCATTGGATGCACTGGTTCATTGGGGCCACAGCCTTGTCTCAGAGACGGTCCTGACCTCCAAACCCCTCCTTATATTCCCTCACCTTGTATTCTCCCTCCAGGAAGAGGTTCATTGTTCCCTTCCTTAGATAGATTGGATGTTTGGTGGGGTTTTTTTTCATTAGAGGATAAACCCAGGGAAATAACATCAGCAAAGAGCATCCTTCAAGCCCAAAAGTACCTTCTTCATCACCAGGGAAGGCTGGGGATAACTTCTGCCAAAAGCTGTCCATGGAAAGGGTTGACTATAGGGAGAAATTATTGTCACCTGGGTTGAAGAAAGAAATATTGCAAAGGGGGTTCTCTGTCCCTTACACTCAGCTAAGCCAAATGTATGGTTTCTTTTGGCTGGAGAACACTGAATTCCATGTGATGAGTGGCCAAGGCAGAGACCAAGGACAAGGTCTATGTGTCCTGGAAGGGCACAAAGGGAGAGGTAACAGTATTGCTACAGTTCCATCGAATTCAGATCTGCTCTGAACATTGCAGGGTTCTAGGGTAGATACAGAGAAGCAAAAGGAGGCATACTTTATCCAGCACTGTCAGGGAGAGCCTGTTTTATATGAGCAGATATTAGTGTATATCCCTTTTTAGCACTAAAACTTTAATTTTAACCACTATAGGTGAAATCTTTCTAAATCATCACTATAAACCTTAGAGACTGTGTTTGGCAATGAGTTTCTCTGGGTTCCCACCCACTGGTCTTGAGCAGTTTTCATGTCTGTTTTTATAAAATTTTTTAAATAGTTTTCTCTATTTTTCTTCATTGTAGGTATCACTTCTCGCTGTTGTCACTGTCCCTGCCTCTAACTGTGCTCTGCCATCCTTCCATATAATTTTCTTATCTTTATATTCTGTGGATTGAGAAACCAGATAATGAATTATGATAGAATTGTGTGTTAACCAAGAGTAACTAGGCTCTGATGAAGATCTCTTCCGTGAGGAAAATATTTGATTTTGCAACAACTACTTTGGCTGCACAGATGCCTTGTTTGCTTCCTTTCTGGTGTCAAGGTTGACTGATAAGTGATTCCAGTATAAGCCATGGCCCCTGCCTTTGGAGCTCATAATCTCTGTGAGGCAACAGGATGTACATATCTGAAAACCCACAACCAATTCAGTTAAATTCAATTCAACAAATATTTATTGAGTACCATTATATGCAGGACCCTGTGATACAGAGAATGCAAGACAGACCCTTCTTGACCTAGACTACAGTCTAGCTATCAGGGTGGAAGGAGGTTCTAAAGATTAGAGGTAGCTGTTATCAGTTCTGAAGGTCTCAGGGAGAGCCTTCAAGAGAACAACAGAAGAACGCATTGCCGGGTAGTGGGGAGGAGGGAGAAACTATTCTCTCTCCTTCCCATCCCTTACTTCCTTCCTTACTCTCTTTCAGGGATCGACTTGGCTGACTCCAACCAAAGACTAAGTATCCAGAGGGTGCGAGAGGAAGATGCAGGCCGATACTTGTGCAGCGTCTGCAATGCCAAGGGCTGTGTCAATTCCTCCGCTAGTGTGTCTGTGGAAGGTAGTAGAGCCACAAGTGAGGATGGGCAGCTGTTTAACCCATAGGAGGCACAATGAATGACACCCAAAAAAATATTAATGCATATGTTTCTTAGTTAGAAGAACCCTTCTCCATAGCACAAGTCTTTATATTATAATGTCACGCTGTTACATTGATAGCTTAAATCCTCCTATGGGCAGTAGGACTTGGGAGGAACAGTTTTCAAATTGAGGGTCAGGGGTGGGAGAGCAGACAGTACTTAAGTTTTGCTTTGAGTCTCAAAAGTTTTCTGATTTTGGTTGGGAATCTTTGTAGGCCCAGCATAGATCCAAGGCCTCCGCTCAGGGTCAGGTTTTCCAACTAGACAAGATTGTCCAATCTTATTTCTCATTCTCATATTTAGGCAGGGTGATTGCTCAGTGGGTAATGTGCTGGATTTGGAATTAGGAAGACCTGAGTTCAAATCTTGACTTAAACACTAACTAGTTGTCTGACTCTTGGAACAAATCACTTACTTTGCCTCAGGCTGTTTCCTCGTCTGTAAATTAGGAGTAATTGTGATATCTACCACTCACAGGATTAAATGAGATAAAGTATGTAACATGTTTTATAATCACTAGAGCACTAGATAAATGCTTGCTGGTATTACTGGGTTGGGGAAAAGACTGGGCACATGGGGCTTTTCAGAGACATCCTGGTTGCTGAGGTGCAGGGGGCACAGGAGAATGAAGGCCCTTAGCTGGGAGAAGAGGTGCATCCACTCCACCTGGAGGGTGAGGGTAACCCAGAGTCCTACCCTGGAGGAGGTATTGGCCCTGACTGTTCTCTCCCTTTCTCCCTTCCTAGGGTCCGAGGACAAAGGCAGCATGGAGATCGTCATCCTCATTGGCACCGGAGTTATTGCTGTGTTCTTTTGGATCCTCCTCATCCTTATCTTCTGCAACATGAAGCGGGTGAGTCTAAGGCAGACCAGGACCCCCAGTCCTGCCTTGGACAAGCCACTCCTTAGAGTGCTTAGAGGCTGCTTGGCTCAGCTCGGAAGGAAGCCCAGGGCAGTGTGGCAAGTGGGCAGAGCCAGAGAAGATGCCAAGCATCCTCTACCCCGATCATGCAGCCCTCACTGTCCCTGTTAGCCTGCCAGCAGAATCGAAGCTCCCTGACATGGGGAACAATTTCATCTTTATTTTTGTATCTTCAGCCCCTAATACAACGCCTAGCACACAGTAGAAAATCTACAAATACTTGTTGATTAACAGATTATTTCCTCTTGATACTGGAGCTAGATGGGGCCAGCCCAGATAGGATCCCACTACCAGAGCCAGAGAGACTATTATCTACTCCTGCCTACCTGCCCCTGGGCCTTCTGGGCCACTCCTCTCTCTCCTCTGTTATTAACACTGAGGCTATTTTTCTTTGAAGTTTACTCTTTTCCTTCCCCTGCCAAGCCTCCCTTCTCCACATAATAATTAATTCTCCTCATCTCTCTCTCTCTCTCTCTCTCTCTCTCTCTCTCTCTCTCTCTCTCTCTCTCCCCCCCCCCCTTCCTCCCTCCCTCCATTTCTGTTTCTGTGTCTTACACACACACATACTCTCTCTGTCTCTTTCCCTCCCTCCCTTCCTCTCTCTCTCCTTCTCCTTCTCCCTCTCCATCTCTCCCATCTCCCATCCTCCTTTCCTCCCTTTCTGTTTCTGTCTCTGTCTCCCTCTGTGTCTTCGCATACATACACACTTTCTCTTCTCTCTCTCTCTCTCTCTCTCTCTCTCTCTCTCTCTCTCTTTCTCTCTCACACACACACACACACACACACACACACACACACATTTTTTTCTAAAAGAAAAGAAGTTGGGAAGCTCTGATATAAACTGAAAGATGACAAACAGAGAGATAGGCAGTCTCTCAGATAGAAATAGGTAAATAGAAACCTTCAGAGAGACCATAGCAATAGGGCAGACAGAGTCTTCCCTTTCCAAGGTTCTCTAGCTTTCAAGAGAGAATCTTTCATCCTTCAGATGAAATGACTTCAAACACCATCTATGACACTGATGACCTGAGTGATTCTGGGCAAGTCAGTCTGGGTCTGTTTTCTTATCTATAAAATGACATGGCTGGAGGAGATACTCTCTTTGTTATTGGTCACTTGTTTCAGTTGTGTCTGACTCTATGTGACCCCATTTGGGGTTTTCTTGGCAAAGATACTAGAGGGGTTTGCCATTTCCTTGTCCAGCTCATTTTACAGATGAGGAAACTGAGGCAAACAGGGTTAAGCAACCCGCCCAGGGTCACACAGCTAGTAAGTGTCTGAGGCCAGATTCAAACTCTCCTTTTAGATCTGTTGCCCTAAATCTTGTGAAACTTGCCCCGATATAACTTCCACCTTTTTCTCCCAAGTCTGCCTTCTGGAGCCAAGCAGAAAATGATCAATTTTCAGATTGTTTAGGGAACAGACGTTAGCAGGACTTGCAGTTTTCAGTAGTGTAGAAACAACAGATATTAACCTCCAATTAGCAAAAACTAGTTAATAGTTTTCCGACGCTTAGAATAGTATATGGTACATAATAGCCACTTATTAAATGCTTCCTGATTTGTCAACTAGATTCTTACCATATAAATGGCTGGAATGAGTTCCTCTTCTACTCAGCCTTGCTCTGCCTCCCTGTCTGTGGCCTTGCCTTGTTATTCCAGGGTCTCTGTCTCCACCCCACTCCTCAACTAAGGGCACATTTCATGCTACTTGTTCTATGCTCTGAGTGCAATACTTTCCCAAGGCATAAAAATTTTTAGGTATAACTCTGCTAATCTTCTGAAAGTCCAGATTAGATCCCATCCTGTCCTTTCTACTTTCATTGTTTCCCTATTGCCTGCAAGAGTACATGACCATAGGATCATAGATTTAGAGCTAGAGGTGGGTCCTCAGGCCTAGCACCCCCATTTTACAAATGAGGAAACTGAAGTCCAGAATAGTTAACTCACTAAGGTCTGTAGCAGGATTTGAACCATGGTGTTCTTGACCCCAGAGTTCATTATTCTATACACTCCACTGCTTCTTCTCTAAACTCCCTTGCCTGGTTTTTAGGACCCTCCATACTCTGATCCCACTGTATCCTTTTGTACTAATCTCTTCCTCCTTCCCATTACCTGAGCTTTGGCCAAACCAGACACCTAGCCGTTAAAATTACCAGCTTCTGAAGATTTGATCATTGTATTTCTTCTGCCAAAAATCACTAGGTGTTGTCTCAGCCAGATATCTTTGCTCTCTGCACCTCAAACTGCACCCCACCCCTGGCCTGGTCCAACTGCCCTCTGCCTCTGAGGTCCCCAAGGCCCAAGTGAGATGCCACTCCTAAGAGCCCTCTCTGAAATGCTCCTTGCTTTCTCTCCACTCTCAAAGCACTCTGGAACTTGGTATAAATTATGATCACATGTGAATTTTTAGTATTCATTCTCATCACTCTATGAATGCCTTCACAGTAGTGGATCCCACCATCTCCTTCTTCCAGGGAGTCTCCCCAGAAGAGTCTGGCACTGGGTCCTGAACACAGAAGGCTCAGTAAATATGGTTGAATGGTAGAGGGAAGGAGGGTTCATAGGCTTATAGATTTAGAGCTAAAAGGGACCTCAGAGGACATCTTGTCTCACACCCTCATTTCAAAGACAAGGAAAATGAGGCCTAAGGAAGGTAAGTGACTTGACCAAGGTCACCCAGTTAGTAAGCATCAGAGGTGAGATTTGAACCCAGGTCTTCTAATTCTGAAGCCAATGCTCTTTCTACTGTTCTAGTCATCTAAAATGCAAACTATAATATGTTTCTATGGCCTTAGCTTCCCATTGAGATGTTATTTTACCTAAGGCTATGTTTTCATGCACCAGTTTAAAATGTTAAAAGGGGTCAACCTCAGGGAGAAGAAAAATAACTCCTTCCCTGTCCTCTTCCCTTACTCCCTGAAGCCTGCCCATGCGGACATCAAGACAGGATACCTGTCCATCATTATGGACCCAGGCGAGGTGGCCCTGGAGGACCAGTGTGAATATTTGCCCTATGATTCCAGCAAATGGGAGTTTCCCCGAGAACGGCTCCATCTGGGTGAGTAAAGGGATTGTAACCCTCGCTAGTCAATGGGAAGCCAGGACTCCGGAATGGGTGACAAAGTCATCGGGAAACATGTGGGCTGTGAAACAGTGCTGGCTTGGAGGCTTTGGGGGGGAGGCGTGTGGAGGAGGAAAGGAAAGATCAGTCCAGTGGTTAGTGAGGGGCTTGTGGGGAGCGGATGGGGAGAGACTTCGGAGTCCTCATCCTCCACACCTGCCTGGGGACATGTGAAATTCCTTCCATTCCTAAAGCTCATCCCGGAAATACAGACCTATCTGTCCACTCATCCTGATCACACCCGTCCAGGCGTGTGACCCCTGGTCCCCCAGGCCCAGAGCTCCCCTTTCCCATGCCCCCCAGGAGTGCGGGACAGAGGATCTGTAGAATCAGTGAGCTATTTCCTGCCTCGTTCCTGCCTTTAGTTAGGGAAGGGCTGTGAGCACCTGGAGGGAGAGGATGCTGGCTCCTTCCTCTTCCCCTCTCCCCTCTTCTGCTTTGGTCCTTCTCTTTCACCCCCAGCCCCTTCCTGTTTGGCTGCAATTTGTCTGAGTTTTGGCTCTGCCTTCCTCTCCGAGTTGTGGCAGGCACGCCACAGCTGACTCAGCACCACCCAGTCTTCTGGCCCTATTCTGTCCCCTCACGGCCATCCCTCTATGCCCCACAATCCAAGCTTGTTGCACACTCTCTACTTCTCCCATCACATACAACCCCCATGACTTGTTCCCTCCTTCTCCCTTTCCCTTCCTGTCCCCTCTCTCCTTCTGCTCAACAGGGAGAGTCCTGGGCCATGGGGCCTTTGGGAAGGTGGTTGAAGCCTCTGCCTTTGGGATCAACAAGGGTAACAGCTGTGATACAGTGGCAGTCAAAATGCTGAAAGGTAGGCTGGCCCCTGGGGCTCCTACAGGGGATAGGAGGGGAGGGCAGACTGTGGTCTAGTGGATAGTATGAGACTTGAAATCACAGATACCTGTATTCAAATGCTGCCTTAGACACTGACCTGGAGAAGTCACAAACTCTCAGCCTCAGTTTCGTCATCTTTAAAATGGGAACAATAATACACCTTCTTCAAGGATCAAATAAAACAATGTTTTGCAAACTTAACAGTAAAATTTTTTTTAATTTTTAAAAATCTTTTAAAACTGTTTAAATGTGAGATCCTAACCAAGATGGGAAAGAAAAAGGGGTCCTTTTCCTGGCTTTTTCCCACCATGATGTTTTGCAAAGGAAGGGAGGCTGGAATTTTCTGAGAAACAAGCCTTTTCTTGTGTTTCACCAAAAGTCTGCCTAGGTGGCCCCCAAGGGAAAGGTCACAGGGGCCTGTACAGACTTGGGGTTCAGAGGTCTAGAGCTGGAAGGGACTGCAGCAGTCATCTTATGTGACCCCTTCATTTTATAGATGAGGGACATGAGACCCAAAGAGATTTAAGTGATTTGCCCAAGACCCCAGTTTAAATCATAGGATTTAAACCTACCTCCTCTGACTCCAGAGTTCATGTTGTTTCCACTGAGCTGTCAGGTAGTGACCCTGTGTGAGAAGGAGGATGGTGACAGGATCTGTAAAGCACAGCGCTAGGTCAGATCCCAGAACACAAAGAAACGTGAGGATGCACGATGCTCATTCTCACACAGCTGAGGGAGGGAGGGAGTCAGGGCAGACATACAGGAAGCATCTTGCACACAGTTAGGATGGAAGAACAAGAAAGTGGCTAATCTCTGCTGCTGTCCTGGTCCAGCGTCCCTTTGCTCCTCAGCTTGTGGGACACATGTGCCCCTGTCTTAGACCTTAGGCCAGCTCTGCTGCCCCGATCTGACCAAAAGAAAGAGAAGTCACCCCTCTGATGAGAAATGAGTGGTGTAGGAGTTGGTGTTTCCAGTGAGACGGGGGCTAGGGCCACCAGTGGCAGGGCTGGGCCATGGAGAAGGCCTTGCAAAGTCTCACACAAACACACACACATGCACGCACACCTTCCCCTCCTCAGTGGGTCCTGGAGCTCAACTGTGGCTGCTCTGGGAGGGTGAGAATGGCCAAACCAGACCCCTGGGGAGAGAAGTGGAGAAAAAGTAACTCAGGCTTGACTGAGCCTGGGAAGCCTTCAGCTCCATGCCATGTTTCTTTCCAGAGGGAGCTACTGCCAGTGAACACAAAGCACTGATGTCAGAGCTGAAGATTCTGATACACATTGGAAATCATCTCAATGTGGTCAACCTCCTGGGTGCCTGCACCAAGCCCAATGGTTAGTGCCAGCAGGGGGAACCATTCAAGGTGGGGGAGGCGGGGAGTACCAAATAAGGAGGGGGCAGCATTGAGGTGGGTAATGCTACACCTAGAGGGAATGACATGAAAACAGGGAGAGAGTGCCAAACATGGAGGGGATTTCATGAAGGAGAGAAGGAGTACCAGACATGGAGGGGATGGCATAAGGGGGAATGCCTGACATGGAGGGAGAGGAATGGGGGGACAGACATAAAGGGGCAAGAATCGATGAGGGTGACGGATTCGAAGGAGGAAGAGGAATGGGGGGACAGACATAAAGGGGCAAGAATTGATGAGGGTGACGGATTCGAAGGAGGAAGGGACAAGATTCCCACCCTGGTGAGCTAGAACCTCCCTGTGGTGCCTGTTTTCACTAGAGGCGTCATAACATTCTCTAGACAAAATTTAAATTTCGTTCCATTTCTTTAAGGAGTAAGTCATGTTACAGGCCCTTGGCTGGAAGTTCCCACTGTCTAACTGCAATCGCGGTCTGCGATTTGCACAAGCTGGGAAAGATCCCTTAGTTTCTCTTCTCTGGCTGACTCTGTGACACCATGCTCTTCTTTACTGTCACCTAGGATGTGGCACATTAGTGTGACTCAACAGATTAGCCAAAGGACAGTTACCTTCAGTGACCAATTAAACAATCCATCAACAAGCTTTCACTAAGCATCTGTCACATGCTAGGCACTGGGGATACAAAGACACAAAGGAAAAGTCCCTACCCTCATGGGGCTATTATTAAATCAGATGATATACACTACGCATTTTGCAAACCTCAAAGAGCTATATAAACATTAATGATTACCACTATTCCACTGGAGAAGATGAATGCTTATAAAAATACATACAGAATAAATAAAATAAAGTGGAGGCAACAAATGCGGACTGCTCTTTCTAGGATTTCGGCTGTGAAATGGAAGAAAGAGCTAGGAGCACAACATGAGGAAATAGCTGGGTCTTGTGAGAGTTTCTTAAGGTAGGGGACCTAACTGCTTGTAGGCATCAGGGAAGGAAGCAGGAGACAGGGAGAAGTTGAAGATTGAAAAGTATCTAGAATAAGCTTTTAATTTCAATCGCCTATAGAAACGACCATTAAGCAAAACAAGGATCTAGAGGAAAACAAAAAATAAAAATAGCTCTCATCTTTAGGACTCATCTCTTCTCCCATAGCCAAACCTCCTCATTCTCTGGCTGAGTAGAATAATTTTTTCTTTATTATCCTAGTAACTCATGAGCAGTTTTATGTTCCACATCTCAGGGAATACATTCCTGATGCAAGAGGACGTGCAGTGTCTCCTGCACTGTCTGCATTGCCCCAGATGACCTCAAGTTCTGTTGCTTCAGTAAAATGTCAGGTAGCTATAGCCCAGGACCACACCTGACACCGTGGGGACTTCCAGCCAATCCATCAGATCCAGTGTAGTGGATAGGATGCTAGACTTGGAGTCAACAAGATGTGCTGTTTAACTTTAGGCAAGTCACTTAACCTCTTAGCCTCAGTCTCCGATTTGTAAAATGGAAGTAATTATAGCACCTCTCTTCCAGGGTAGCTATAAGAATCAAATGAGATGATAAATGTAAATAGTTTGCCAGCCTTAAAGCACTAAGTGTTAGCTTATAGTTATTACCACCCTTTAGCTCTTAATAAATTTGAGTGGCACATGCTAGTTTTTAATCTCGGCAGTCACAGATGAGCTAGAGACTCCATGGGTGGGGAACCTGTGGCCTTCTAGGTCCTCAAGTGCAGCCCTTTGACCGAATCCAAACTTCACAAAACACATCCCTTTACTAAAAGGATGTGTTCTGTAAAAGTTGGACTCGTCAAAAGGCCGCACCCAAGGACCTAGAAGGCCACATGTGCCCTCCAGGCCACAGGTTCCCCACCTGTGGTACTGACCCAATAGTAAGTGTGGTTTAAAGGATAGAAATGCTGGATCAAGAGTCAGAAAAATCTGGATTCATAGTCTGCCTCTGATGCTTACTAGGTGGGAAATTCTTGGCAAATTATGATCTCTCAGATTCCCTTATCTGTAAAGTAGAGCTGATGATAGCATTGACCTAATAGGATTAAAAATGTGTGTAGAGCAATTGGCAAACCTTAAAAGGCTACCTAATTGTGAACTGTTATCAGTGTAGCCAGACCCAGGTCTTAATTTCCTAATCCATAAGTAATACAGACTGTGATGCATGGACTTACCAGGTAGGTGAGACAGTAGATACAGCACTGGACCTAGAGTCAGGAAGACCAGGGTTCAAATCCAGCCTCAAATGCTGCCTGTATGACTCTAGACAATGCACTTAATTGCTGTCTGCCTCAGTTTCTTCATCAATGAAATGGGCATGATAATAGCACCTGCCTACCAGGGTTGTCGTGGGATGAAATGAAATTATTTGGGAAGCTCTTTGCAAATCTTAAAGTACCATATAAATACACATTATTATTACTGCTGTCTAATATGCACATGGCTGGCTCATGTGTGACATAGATGTGAGATCTGGCCTCCCACATCTGCAAGGGAGACTGTGATTTCTGCCTTTGTGGGAAGCAAGAGAAGAACCAGGACTGGGGACTCTCTCTTTCAATGGCCTATCTCCAAAAGAGGTATTAGAACCATCCACCACACCTCAAATACTGGTAGCCGAGGGGTCAGACTCTTCAGGGATTCAGAATAACACCACTTTCTCTGATTATTTCATATAGGAAGTAGAGCTGCTGTAGACCGGAAGAGCGATCATTAGCTCATTCCCCCACCAAACTCTTGGTACAAAAATAACAATCACAAATAGTTATTAAACCCCTTTATCAAAGTAAGAAACAGACATTGAGAAAGTTATACATGTTAAGATAGACAGAATAGACGAAAGAATAATGAGCTCTTCAATTGAGGAGCCAAGTAAAAGTCTCAGTTCAACCAAGGTGACAACAGTCTCTCCAGGGAAATGGACTCTGAGCAGTCTCTAGGGTTGTAGCAGCTGAGATTCAGAAGGTTGGAGGGCAGGCTCCCCTCTACGTCTGTAGCTCTGGGAACTCCCCAGGCCATTCAAAAGTTCAGGACTTCACTCCGACAGTGTTTTCCAATTTCATTCTCCACTTCTCTCATTTTTTCTCCAAAGTCCGTCTACACGTACACAAATGTGTCTCAGGCAATCAGGAGTTGTCCCCTCCAACAAAACTCAGTGTCACAGAGCTGTCCTTCAGGAAATCTCAGGTTTAGGAAGGGAATGGGATTCCATTATTATGGTATAGTAACTGTGACTTATCTGTGTGGGCATGTCCCTGGCCACTTATAGATTCTTCTCCGTTTCTAGGTCTCCCACAATGATCCTTCTTCCTTACCTCCTTGTCTTTCTTTCAGGCCCTCTCATGGTGATTGTGGAATTCTGTAAATATGGGAATCTTTCCAACTATCTTCGGACCAAGAGGGAAGACTTCAGTCCTTACAGAGTAGGTGGTTTCAGCCCTCAGGGAGTGTCTAAGGGCAACTTCTCTGGCTCTAGTTGACCCTTGATGTTGTGTTTGTGTAAAACCTACCACAAGGCCATTAGACCATGGTAAATGAGCTTACAAAAAGGAATAGACAAGAAGAAATGTTAAAATAATCTCCAGAGGCCTCTTTGTCCACAGCCTTGCACCAGGCACTCTCTTTGTTGTGAGCCTGAGCTAAATACATGTGGGCCCTGGGAGAATCCCAGAGAAAAATGACCAGTGTGGTGAGGGAACTTGAACTTCTACTGTATCTAAAGATCAGGTGAAGGAATAGGAGATATTTAGCCTTCAGAAGGAAAGACTTGGCAGGAACTGAGAAGGGAGAAACATCATTCTCTTTAAGTATTTGAAGAGCTTTCATGGGAAAAATAAAATAGATTTATTCTGTTTGACCCCCAGATGCAGAACTGGGAATGGTTCGGGGAGGGGAAGGAGAAGGGGAGGGAGAAAAAGTCTCAGAAAGACAGGTTTCAAAAGGAAGAAAAACTCCTTACCAGAATGGGATTTCCAAAAGTGGCATGAGCTGGCCCTAAAGGTAGTCAGCTCCCCAGACCAGGTCTCCAGTGACTGGATGGCTACTTGGTAAGGACTTCTGTTCATGTCCTTACCCTAAATGTACCACCTGATGGATCTTCAGGGCCCTTCTAACTTTAAGAGCCTGGAATTTAGTGGCTGTAGCCCTAAAACCAGCCTTAGAAAGGAGTGTCTCCTTTCTCTCGGAGGTCAGCTTGGCTCCAATTAAATACAGGTTTATGTGGCATTGGGGCTGACGGAGAAGGGTCCACACTGGCTATGAGGCTGGGCCTTACTACAGTACCCAGGCCTTGCCCCTGACACACACACAGAATCCCAAAGAGTATCAGCCTGTGGGAAGGGTGGGATTGTAGGCAGGATAGAGGCAGCCCCAGGGGGCACTTTTGGTCAACCTTCAGGTGAGTGCATTCAGCTGCCTTCACATATGCACATGCAGAGACCCTGTTTTCTCACCTCCTTTCCAACGATCAGCTCCTCCCTTTGCCCAGAGATTGGAAAGAGGAGCATGAAGAGTATAAAGGAGACTGGAGCTCAGAGTGAGGGTTATCCCTCAGACAAGTCACGTGGGGCCCCTGGGCATCCCTCCCTCAGGAGGCTGAAGGTTTCTGAGCTCTATCTGGCTCACCCCCACCTCTGTTTGTTTCCCCAGGAAAAGTCCCCCAGGCTTCGAAATCAGGTCCGTTCCATGGTAGAGGCTGTGAAGGCAGACAGAAGGAGTCGGACTGGGACCAGTGACAGTGCAATCTTCTCCCGTTTTCTGCTGGGGAAAGGCCTTGCTTCCCGGGCCCAGCCTATCCAAGATGGTAAGGGAGTTGGTTTCTCTGAAGTCCACTTTATTTCTTGGGCCCCCAGTTCTGAGATACAATAGAAGTTCAACCCCCAGCATGATGACTACTGTTCTGTCCCTCAATCTGGAAGAGAAGCAGGCACAGTTACAAGAACAGAGAGAAGTACCATCCAAAGAAGAGACAATTCTTTGGGGATAAGGGGACCAGTAGATTTCTTGTTCCATGGTATGTGGGACCTGAGAGAGAATCGGAGTCAGAGGACCCAGGTTTGAATCCCAGCTGTGCCATTTATTACACGTGCTACTCCACCTCTTTGGGCCATAACTTTTTCATCTACAAAATGAAGTTATTGGACTAAGTGACCTCCAAAGTCCTTCCTAGTTCTCAATCTATGGGCTTATTAACCTCCCAGAATATTCGATGACTCCAAAGTTATTTGGCCTAATGAGAAGATAATCAAGGATTGACTATCATGGATGACTGACCAAAAAAGGTCATGTTGGTTGAACTATGTTTCCTAAGTGCCACTGGACAGTAAGAAAAATATTCTGGCTTCAGAAGTTATGAAGCCTTGGAAACATTGCCAAAGATGTATTCATGGGTTCTGTCTCTTTGGGATTAAAACGCTAAAGTGGTTTAGTAAATTGTCCCTGGAGGCAAGGGAATGGATTTAATGACCTCTGGAAGCACTGAAACCTTAAATTGCCTAGATTAGGTCATAAATATATAGTTGGGTGTCACCGTAAGGGCCACCTAGACCAACAGACTCATTTTTGAGCTGAAGAGCTTAGACTTAGAGAAGGGATTTTTCAAGGCCATATAGTAACACAGCTGGCACTTGAACTCTGGTCCTTGGATTCAAAATCCAGTACATTTTCCATTATGGCATAATTCTTGCACCACCACCCCTCCCCTATAGAAAAACAGGAATACTCACTCCACAGGCAACACTGATCATCTGAAACTATCCCAGTGGAAATTCAAAATTTGCAGTTTCAGGACTGCTCTAACAGTTCCCAGGAGGATTCAATCAATTCAGGCAATCAGTCAGTCAAACAACACGCACCCATTAAGTACTAGCTAGGGGTCAGGTATTGTGTTAGGTACTGGAGATACAAGAAAGTCTCTGTTTACAGTCTGTGAGGACTATCCATAGGAGAGAGACAGAGAGAGATACAAAATACAAAGTGTCCTAAAAGTTTTATTTTAAGCCTTAGCAACTTCAGAAGTATGTGTTGAAAACTTGCAGAAAACAATATTCAAACATTAATTATTTGTTTTTAAAATATTGATGTAGGGGCAGCTAGGTGATGCGGTGACTAGCACACTGCCACTGAAGTCAGCAGGGCCTGAGTTCAAATATGGCCTTGGACACTTACTAACTATGTGACCCTGGGCAAATCACTTAATCTTGACTGCATCCAAAAAATAAAAAGAAAATACTGATGTGCTTCTTAATAAAATTCAATTTATCTACTATCTTTTGCTATGCATTGTTCTAGCCAATTTTAAAACTTTATAAAAACTTTTATCAACTGCTGCTCAGAGATGTAAAGAGTTGCATTTGTAATCCTTGTATGCAGTTTGTTCTTCATTCTTGGAGAGGACCATGACATCAGGAAGGTGATGCCATGACTTGCAAGTGAATTGGATTTAAGTGAGGGAGGGCTGTGCAAAGTCACCAGCCTCATTTTCTCTTCCACAGCCATGTGAGTCCAGCAGCCAGATATAGACCAGGACAACTGGAGGTGGCCCAGGATGCAGTGGGAGACCTTGGCCATTTTAAACTAGTCCTTAGGATCCTGGCCATAACAGGGAATGAAATGAAAAACTAAAATAAAAAATGCATCATTTGAAATTTACATAATAAAATTGGCATAAAAATTCAAACTTTAAAATGATTTTTTTTGTAAGTTTGTAGCCTTTATACTTCTGAAGTTATTAAAGTTTCAAATAGCACTAAGACACTCTATAGATGGAAAGGTGAGGAGGGAAAGGAGAGGAACTAGCAGCTAGAGGGGACCAGAATCCCAACCTAGCTTCCCCTGGTAATGAATGGCCTTCCTCAAATCAAGGCAAATTAATTCTTTTTGCCAGTGCAGAGGGGGAAGTCCCATCTGTCTCCCCTCGAAAGCACATAAAACAGGACTTCCAGTCATTCTCTCTTTGTACATGGAGTTTGAGTTGAAGAGAAGGAACCCATCCTGGGCAAGCTCAGTGGTTTCAGACAGAGTCAGATGCATATGTTTCTCCTGACTTTCTTTGGACAGAGGATGACCTGTGGCAAAGTCCCCTGACCATGGAAGACCTGATCTGCTACAGCTTCCAGGTGGCCCGAGGGATGGAGTTCCTCGCTTCAAGGAAGGTGAGGAAAGAGCAGAAGCCCTGCTGACCCTTCTGAAAGAGGCTGGCTCCTAAAAAGCATATGGGATTCTTTGAACAAACAGGCAAAGAGAAACAAGAATGATGGCAGCAACCACTTCCATTTTGTGGGCATAGTCCATTTAACATCACTTCATTTTGCAATCCCATCATTGGTACATGATAACCAAGTGAAGTCCCACAGGGATGCCTTTCTGCTGCTTATTGATCGAGCAGTCCAGTCTCCTCATTTTATGGATAAGGAGAGGGAGGCCTAGAGGAGTCAAGTGGCTGGTCCAAGTCTACCCAGCTAGGAGGCACCTCAACCAGGTCCTTTGACTCCAGACCTAGTGCTCCCTCCACTCAAACAATCATACAACATAGCAATCATGACATCAGTCTATGGAACTGATTGTCCACTGCATTGTCATTTTCCCTGTGGCTGTTTTCAAGGACCCAATTAATAATGTTGGATGGATTCTATATACTTCTTTCTAGTACAACGTGTTTTGTTTTCATTGTCCTAACAGTAGCCCTCTGTGGGAGATGGGGCAGGTAGTAGTTTTTTTTTCAGATGGGGAAACTGAGGCTCTGAGAAGTGAAATGACTTATCTAAGGCCACACAGTCAACCAGTGGCCCTCTAGGTTACTCTTAGCACTTACATAGGGAAAAATCTTCCTGAATAGTTCTGGGATATGAACCCATGTCTCCTTCAGGCAATATAGTGTAGAAGTATGGGCTAACAGAAGGAGCAATATTGAAATCAGAAGACTTGAGGGTGAATTCTGGCTCTGCTACTCCCTGTCTGTGTGACCTTGTGGACAAAATCACCGATCACTTATCCTCCTCGGGCCTTTGTTACCTCATATATAAAATAAAGGTTTAAATTTTTTTTTAATTAAGCTCCTATCATGTGCTAGGCACTGTGCTAAGCCCTGGGGACATAAAAAGAGGTAGAAGACAGTCCCAGCCCTCAGGACACTAACAGTCTAATTGGGGTGTTAGAGTAATTGATCCCTAAAGCCCCTTACAGTTGAAAATCCTATGAATTATGATCTAAAGACCACCAATCCAGTGGCCTCTCCACTAACCTAAGCCTCCCACTCCAAAAAAGAAAGCCAGTGCACATTCCCCTCATGGGCAGCAGGGTGAGGAGGGCAGATTCAGAGTATAGTTGGCAGGAGCAAAGGCAGTGATATAGAACATGGAGCTATAACTGTCTTGAAGCACCGATGCTTGGAGGTTCAGTTAGTCCTATTAATGAATGAAAGAATGCTACAGGTCATGGAGTCTTAAATCTAGAACCAGAAGGGACCCCAAAAGCCATCTATTCCAGCTTATTTTATTTTACAGTTGAGGAAACTGAAGCCCAGGAAGAGTGTTCTGCCCATGGTCACAGAAGAAAGGTGGGGTCAGAGGCAGGATATAGCCCAGAGCTTTGGGTTCCAGATCCAGTGCTCTTTTGCCATTTCTGGTGATTACAGTAACAGGAAACCTTTCTATAGCACCTAATATGTGCCAGGTACTGTGCTGAGCACTGTATATTTATTATCTCAAGTAAGGGCTACTTTTATATCCATTGTACAGATGAAGAAACTGAGGCAAAGAGATCAGGTGACTTGCCCCAGTTCACACAACCAGTGTCTGAGGTCATAGTGGAACTCAGGTCTTCTTGACTCCAAGTCTGGCATTTTTGCCCACTGTGCCACCTTCTTCCTAGAGAAACTTGGAGCTTTTGATTTAGAATAGGAAGCCATTGCCAGAGGAGCTCATGAAGTAACTCTGATCATAAATCCTATGCTGTTAGAAGAGTGATTAACTTTCAGTCTCCAAACTAATTAAGAGGACACCAATAAACTAAAATCAGAGAAGAACCAGAACCAGCAGTTTAGATGTTCACTTCGTTATCTTCCCTATGCTAGCCTTTTGCCAGATGGGCTAATAAGTAGTCACTGATTGGCTCGCATTCCACATGTTCCCCTGGTTTTCTGTCTAGAAAAAGGGAGAAAGGGCAGTAGAGTGAGATGCCAGGCACTATGATGCAATTACAGTCTCCTAACCTATGTCAGCCTCATGGCTACCCGACTAGCACACCCTGTATAACATTGCCTAAACGCAGGTCTTTTCGCAATAGTATCGCTGGCAAAGTATAACCATGTGCTACATTATAACATTGAAACCTACTAAAATATTATAAAGCCCAACTGATCATCTATTTATTTCCATGAAACTCTCCCCCTTCTCTCTCCTTCTCCTTCTTCTCCTTCTCCTTCTCCTTCTCCTTCTCCTTCTCCTTCTCCTTCTCCTTCTCCTTCTCCTTCTTCTTCTTCTTCTTCTTCTTCTTCTTCTTCTCTCTCTCTCTCTGTCCCTCTCTTTCTCCCCCCCCATCTCTTTCCCTCTCTCCCTCCCCCACCAATATCACAAATTGAATCACTGTCCCAGTGTCACAGAACAAGTTTATGGTATAAGGAAAGGACAACAGACTTTTTTTTTTAACAACTGTATATGTGCATAGCCTGAACTATGTTAGAAGTTGGTTTGGTTATGGGGTCAATGGCCCACAAATTCTGGGAAGACACTTAATGGACTCAGATAGTTGGTGCATGATCTCCCAAACATAAAAATCCCCTGAGTTCTGTCTGCCAGCTTCCTCTGTGCCCTGAGCTGGCAATGACTAACCCCACCCACCATCACTGGCCAGAGAGTTTGTCTGATTGCTCACTCTCCTTTCCTTCTCCAGTGCATTCACAGAGACCTGGCTGCTCGAAACATCTTGCTGTCAGAGAACAATGTGGTGAAGATCTGTGACTTTGGACTGGCCCGGGACATCTACAAAGATCCTGATTATGTCAGGAAAGGCAGTGTGAGTATGAGGCTTGGGGACCAACATACCTAGAGATCACAAGGTCAGGCTTTGCAACAAAGCCTGGAGGGTACACAAAAGTTGGGAATGCACAAAAGCGTGATGCCCCTGGAGGACAAAACTGGGAGAAGATTGCAGCACATCTCACCCTTTCTGTACCTGGCCAGAAGCACTGCCAGCCCTTTGTGGGAAAGGATAGTCATGATAACAGTCTGAACAGTCTGTATCCCCAGGTCAAGGGAGGAAGGAGGCTCCTCCCCGAAGAGGCTCTCTAGGCTCACTATACAGTAATTCTGGTTTTCAACTAGAATCAGTCCATCAACAAGCATTTAGTAAGTGCCAACCATTTGCCAAGCTCTGTGCTAGGCACTGAAGACACAAAAATCTACATGAAACAGTCTCTGCTCTCAAGGAACTGACATTTTAATGAATGCCCATTATATATTCATATGTAGATAGATGTCCATATATAGATGCCTATATTGAGATATAGAATACATGTCTGACATTTTAATGAATGCCCATTATATATTCATATGTAGATAGATGTCCATATATAGATGCCTATATTGAGATATAGAATACATGTCTACATATAGATAGGGATATACAAAACACACTAGTAAGAAATACAGGGTAACTGTGGGGGAAGGCACAAGAGACTGAAGGACCAGAAAGACTTCATACAGAAGGGAATCCTCCAGGACTCCCCTCCAGGGATTTGAAGCCAATTGGTGTATTTGAAGAGGCAGAGGTGAGGAGGGAAAGCATTGCAGGTATGGAGCTAGCCAGTGCAAAAGGACAGAGTTGGGAGATTAAGTGTTGTGTGTGAGAAAGTAAATCAGTATGGCTGTGCCGTAGAGTTCACATAGAAGAATATTATGTAATCAGGTTGAAAAGGTAGGATATGGCCTCGAAGACTTTTAAAAACCTAACAGAGGAGGTTTGATTTGATCCTTTTATTTGGTAACAGAGGCTCACTTGAGTTTATAAGAGTAGGGGAGAGAGAAGATAGAGGTAATACAATCAGAGCTATGCTTTAGGTAGTTTTGACAACTATGTGATGCAGTGGAGACGGGAGGGTCTTGAGAGACGAGGGCAATTAGGAAGCTTTTGTAGCCAAGGTGAGAGGTGATGTGGGAGTGGAACTAGAGTGGTAGAGAGAAGGGGTCATATTGAGAGATGTGGAGAACCTCCCACTCCTTACTTTTGCATCGCCAGTCAGAGAACAGGGATTTCCTCCTCCCCTCTGCTCCCTTTGGAGTTCACAAATTGAAGTCCAGTCTGCCTAAGGTCGGTCCCTTTATATCGCAGGCCCGGCTCCCTCTAAAGTGGATGGCACCAGAAAGCATCTTTGACAAGGTCTACACCACCCAAAGTGATGTCTGGTCCTTTGGAGTCTTGCTCTGGGAGATCTTTTCCCTAGGTGAGTACTCAAGGCTGGATAAGTGCCCAAAGTCCCAAAGGAAGAGACCAATAGGCAGGATGAGGAGAACATGGCTAAGTCGCATTCATTCAGACCACAGTCATGTGGATTGTGTGGCCACAGGCCTGAGCCCTTAATGGTAATAACTAGCATTTCTAGAGAGCTTTAAGATTTATAAAGCTTTTTACACAGGCTATCTCATTTGATCCTCACAATAGCACTGAGACAAAAATGCTGTCATTATCCTCATTTTACAGATGAGGAAACTGAGGTAAAAAGAGGTTAAGTACCTTGTCCAGGGTCACACAGCAAGAGACCCAGAGTGAACTTGGGCAAACCATTTCCCCTACTCCTCCAGGTCTCTGTTTCTTCTTCTGTAAAAGGAGGGGTCTGGAGGACCCTAAGGTCTATTTAAGGGTCTCAGTCTATGATTCTACAATCCTGCCGGCTATAAACCTGTAATCCTACGACTAGACCCTAAGTCTCAGCCCAGCCCTTTTCCCTCTATAAGACGGAGTGAAAGCTCTGAATGTGAAGCCAAAATTTAAGCAGTATTTGAATTCCAGACTCTGCCACCTATTACCTGTGTGTGTGATTTGGGGCAAGACCCTTAACCTCTGGGGCCTCAGTTTCCTCAGCTCTAAAACAAGGAAGGTGTAAAGATGACCTATAAAGTCCTTTTCAGTCCTAAATCTATAAGTCTATGATGAAGAGGGGTACAAGGAAAATGTTTAAATACTTGAGGCTCCAACTATCTTCATACATGACCAAGCCTTCATTTACATAAAATTAATGATGTTGTAGTAATGAAGCAGTCTCATGAATAGAGAATCTCCCCGAGGGCCTTTCCAGGTCATAGTCTGAATAAATGAACTTTAACAGTCTAGTCTGAAATCATCAGGAAAGGTAGAAAATGTAAAAGATATTTTTAGAATACATTATAATTCAGACTTCTCTGGCCTGACCCTTGTTACTGAATCTGAATTCTTTTGGTACCTCAGAGCTGCTTGGGAGGTAGAAGTAACATAGTGTGGGGGTAAGGAGTTCTGATGGCAGCGAGCCCCACCGAGGAAAAGAAAGCCACATAGTGTCCACTGACCTAGAGAGGAATCCCTAGTATATTCTTGTGTTCGGACTGCTCTTCCTCCTCTCAACTACCTCTGTGTGTGGCCATCTAGGGGCCTCTCCCTACCCTGGTGTGCAGATCAATGAAGAATTCTGCCAAAGGCTTAAGGATGGCACGCGGATGAGAGCTCCAGAGTATGCCACACCAGAAATGTGAGTTTTCCACCTCCACCCCAAAGCTTATCCTGTCTTTCTGGAAGATTAGGCCACTGTTCAACCGCATTCTGAAACAAGGGAAAGAAATATGGGAAAAATATGTGTTGTTTCCCTTTGACAGCCGCCACATCATGCTGAGTTGCTGGTCAGGAGACCCCAAGGAGAGGCCAGCATTCTCTGACCTGGTAGAGATCCTGGGAGATTTGCTTCAGGAAAAGGTGCAGGAGGTGAATCCATGTTTTTTTTTCCATACCTGGACCTGCCGGGTCCTGCCTGCCTGGGGATTGCTTTCTGAGATGAATCCCCTTTTCACCTAACACATACTACTCCTTTCCACTTTATCAGAGGGAAGAGGAGACTGTGCATCTTTAATCTGTCAGTGTGTGGATATACATGTTGACATGAATGCATGTACTCATCTATGGACTTGTGTATATGTGTGTTATACACATATGCAAATATACATGTGTCTACATGTCTTGTGTGTTTGTATGGTATGGTCTTGATGTAAATATACTTGCTGATCAGTATGCATCTGTGTGCATATGTTATATAAATGAGTTAGTATGTATTTAGGTCACTCTGTGGATGTGCATGTTGTGTTTATGTCCATGCATATAGGTGAATGTGTTGACCTCTATATTACCCATAGAGAGATGACCAGTAATCTACCTTTATCTAGAAAAGGAGATAGCTCTTTTTTTTAGGTACAGGGATCACACTGAATGCTTTTCCTTTTCTCTGTCTTTCCCTCATACCTGCTGTCTGTCCCTTAGCTCAACAATTTAAGTAGTCAGCATTTGCTCTGGTACTAAATAGGTAAAAGGTTTCATTATAGGAATCAATCAACAAGCACTTATTAAGCACCTACTTGATATGCAGCATTGTGCTAGATACTGGGTTACAAGGACCAGAATAAAACAACACCTGACAATGAGATACCCCCGGAAGGTATAGGATGATTAGACCAAAAGCTTAGAGGAAGCAAGTAGGATGTTTTAGCAGCTCCCAGATTGAGAAAGCCCTAGACTAGCTGACTTCTCAAGGATCCTCCCAGAGTATTGGCCTAGGGGACTTTCATGTGCTTTATACATCAGAAGCAGGCCTGTAGATCAGGACAGACAGTGTGCTGGGCATCAGACACTCCCTACCTTTGACATAACCCTATGCTTTCTCTTCAGGAGGGAAAGGACTACATTCCCCTGAATGACTCGCAGAGCTCAGAGGATGACGGCTTCTCTCAGGGGCCTTCTGCTGCCCATCACAACTTGGATGCAGAAGACTATGACCTGAGACTCCACTGCCATAGTTTAGCAGCAAGGTCAGTTCTCTCTGGGGATGAGGAGATAGGATGGCGTGAGATGCGACAACAGGGTAAAAAGAGGCAGCTTATGTTCTGATAAAATTCCAGAGAGTGGCGACAACTCTGGGCTTTGAAAAGACCTGCATGCTTCTAGCTTCAAGGGCTTGGTCAGTGAGTATGAAGTGGGCCTGCACAATGTACAGCCTGCTCCACCAAAGGATTTTAAGTGGCCTGCGAAAAAACGTAGGGTTACCACTGCACACTTTCCTGTTTGTTCTATGACTCATAGCAAACAGCCATTGTCAGTCTGTCTCTCTGCAGCCCAAAGAAGTTTAGCCTATTTTAATTTTGGTCCCTACTTAATGCCAAACTGTTCAAGATATATAAAGGAATATTTGGAGTTGGGGCATTATTATTTATTTTCTACTCACTGGGACCCTCTGGAAACAACAGTCAATTAACACATTGTGCTAAGCACTGGGCTTTGGAGACAGTGGACATAGGTTAGAATCTCACCTGTGTCACTTGTTGTCTCTACAACCTTGGGCCAGTATCAGAGTTAAAATCACAAGATCTTAGAATTGGAAGAGGCCTCAAAGACTATCTAATTCAAACCAGACTTGAATAAGATCCCCCTTGAAAACTTTATCAAGAAATATTCATCTTCAGATATAAAATTAAATAGGTGGATTGCATGACCTCTAAGGTCCATTTCATCTTTAAAATCCCACCATCCTAAGTCCAGTGGAGACATCTCCAAGTCCACCAAAGAGATCACCATCCATCCTTCACCCATCAATCCTCCTGCCTGCCAGAACAGTGAACATGATTTGTTTGTTTAAGGAATTATTCCAGGAGCAGAAATGCTCTGCCTTCTACTGTAAGGATGGAAAAGTGACCCCACGGAAGGTATTCCCCTATTATTCCTCTCTGGGCTGGTGGCCCCCCTTGTCCTCCTCCAGTTGCACAACTCTTTAGCTGCCAGGGGCTTACCCACAAATGGGCAGGGGACAAAACGGGAGCTTTTAGGGAGTGCATTTGGTATTGTGGTCAGCTCGGGTTTTCCAATAATGTCTTCAGCCTAAGAGAATGCATTTTTTTTTTAAACAGATACTATAACTGTGTATCATTTCCGAGTTGTTTGACTGGAGGGAATCAAATCAGGTGTCCATCCAGAATAAAAACATTTGAAGAATTTCCAATGACTCATACATCATCTAAAGCACATCCGGTAAGTGAAGGCGGAGGGGAGAGAAATTTCATTTTAGCTTTATGAAAGGTCAGAAAATGCTTATTTGGAAACAGAGATAAGGCCTTTCCCAGCAAACAAGTGTCTCAGAATCTGAAAATAAAGATTTAAGTCCCAAATAGCAGTAAGGAAACAGCACTGCCAACAGAGTTCCCAGACCTGCAATACAGAGCGATTTGTGTTTACACAAGGCCTGCACCCCCTCCTGCTTTGAAGCTCAGGGATTACAAGGTTAACACTACTAGCTCTGTTTTAGTCTCTCTGGAGTACTCTGAGCCCCACTGGAAGCATCCCCTGGAAACAACAATCTTTCAACCTGTCCCTGTGGCCTTCTCTTCCAACTCCCTTCCTGCTGAGAGGCTATCTCCTTCTGGCCTCGCTAATGGAGTCCACTAGTGACTAGTGTCCTAATCGTCATTTCTAAAGAATGCCTTTCATTCAAATGATCATCCCAGACCCTCCCAGGACAGACCCTGATGGTTCCCTCAGATCAGAATTCAGTCTTAGAAAGCCAATTTCTTCTATTACAATGAATTACAGCCCTAAACTAATAGCCTTCTTAAAGCAGAGGGAAAGGGAGGTGAAGAAATATTTCTATATTAACAAATAAGGACAACATAGAGGAAAGAGGCAGAGAATATCGTTGGGTCTAACTCAAGCTTTGGTGTCACAAGTCCTTGGCTGGAGTCTGCTAATGCTTATTATCTAGGAACAAGTAATTTCTTCTGTAAAATGGAAGGATGGTACATGTCTACCTAATTCATGGAGTGATTGTGGGCTGTTGTGAAGGAATGTATCTCTGGCTGTCTCAGAAAAAGTCTTTGTCTATATTTGGAGGATGAGTCCTGAGCCTTTGAATAGGTCCCACCCTGCCTTGTGTCCCACCATGCTATCCTGAAACCTGGGATCTGCATCAAGTCAATAAGCATTTATTAAATACCTGCTATGTGCCAGGTACTGGGCTAAGTGCAGGGGATATAGAGAAAGGTAAAAGACAGTCCAAGGAGCTCTCAGTCTAATAGGAAATGACATACAAGCAGCTATCTACATAATCTACATATGGGATAATTTGGAGTAAATCTCAGGCAAAGGAGGAGGGCACAAGCTTCCTGTGGAAAGGGAGACTTTAGCTGAGACCTGAAAGACACCAGGGAAGCTGAGAGGCACAGATGAAGAGGGAGAGTGTTCCAGAAGTCCATGACAGCCAGAGAAAATGCCGCAGGATTGTGTGAGGAATAGCAAGAAGGCCAGAGTCATTCAATCATAGAACTCATATATTATTAGGTGTAGGAAGATTGAAAAGGTAGGAGGAGGCCAGTTATAAAAGGCTTTAAAAGCTCAGAGTATTTTATATCTCATCCTAGAGAGAGACATGAGGCAGCAAGACCAACTAGCAGGCTTCTGCAATAGTCCAAAAAAGAGAAGAAAGGAGGAAGAGAGGGAAGAAGAAAGGAAAGGAAAGGGAAGGGAAGGAAAGGAGAAGGAAGAGAGAAGGAGGGAGAAAAAAACATTCATTAAGTACTTCTTGGGTACAGAGCACTGTGCTACATGATGAGGTTATAAATAGAAAATCGAGACAAATTTTGTTCTCTAAGAGCTCATTTTCTAATAAGGGGACAATACATATAGAAGGTTTCAGCCGCAAGTCAGATGGAAAAGTCTTGTGGTCCTTAAAGTACAACAGCAAAGTAGATGGTAATACATTTTTATACTGTCTACATTGATGAAACTATATCCATTTTTAAGGCCGAGTCATTTGAGAGTGCCCAGTGATTTTTGTCTTTCTCTGTGTCTTAGCACAGGGTCTGATTATTTAGTATTTAATAAAGCTTGATGACTGATTTGCTCTGGAGCCTAAGACCCCTGAGTTCAGATATCACCTCTGATACTTTTGGGACCTTGGGAAAGTCACTACAACTGCCTATGCCTCAATTTCCTCTTCTGTAACTAGATAGTCTCTGAGACACCTCCAACTGTAGAACTGTGATTCCCTGATCCTTTCATGGGATGGACATTTGTTGCCTTTTTTCCTCATCTGTATTTCTGTGTAGAGTTGTTTGAGGAGACAAACAGAAACCTATAAGAAGGATGAAACTTGCTTCCTCTTTTTCTACAGGAAAACCAAACTGACAGTGGAATGGTTTTGGCTTCTGAAGAATTTGAGAGGATAGAAAACAGACACAGAAAAGAAGGCGGATTCAGGTAACTGCCATTCACCAATGCTGAATATGTTCTTCTTTGTCTATGTCATAGTTAAGTGACAGACTTCCAAATCTGAACTATAAAAGATCCCCTCTTACTGAACATGGAGGTCCCCTCTCCAACTGTATAAAAGAGGGTGACTCAATTCAGCTCAGAAATTTTTTTAAAATTAAGTTTTATTCATGCTTTTTGTCTTTTTACCCAGGTCACTCCCCTGGGTAGATTAAATCCTCCCTCCTTGTGATAAAGAAAAACAAGTAAGCAAAAACATCTGCTACAGATATCCAATACTTTACCCTATTAGCCCCTACCTTCCTGATATATGGGAGAAGGTATGTTTCATTGTTTCCACAATCTTATTATTTTTTTCCCATTACTCATGTCAACACAATACATTTGTGGATCCGTAGCGTATGTGTGTGATACTGTGTTTTACACAGGACAACAGACACTAGCTGTATAATGCCCAGCCTATCACTTAACCTCTCTGGGCCTGTTTCCTCATAGATAAGGGTATGGACTTTAATATCTCTTCCAACGCTAAATCTACAATACTATGAGATTCAATGATGGCAATTATGCAAATAGAGAAAGGAAAAATATGGCAAATGATGCTCTGTACTTATAATGACCAAGCTTGGCCTCAGAGGAAAGATGAGAAAATGCAATTCTGTCCCTTCTTTGCAGAGGTGGAGAACACTGAGTATGGAACATTACATGTACCACATGAACAGTTGATGTACTGTGAAATTTTTCCTCCCTTTCTCTTTTACTTTTTATTACAAGGGGTGACTCTGGGAAGGAGATCAGAGAGGGGAAGAGTGAGAAATTAAAGAATGTAAACATGACAGTAATACCTTCTAAAGAGTTTCTTAAAAAAAAAAAAGACCCTGAGATAAGCAGATGAAGGAGCTAGGACATTTTCCTCTGCATGATAGAGAGCCCCTGAAGAGTTTGGGGGTTCTTTTGAGCAGATTGTTAAGGAATGTGACCACATTAAGCAGGCAGCCATGCAGAATGGATTGGAGAAGCCAGAGAGGTTCCTTTCCTGCTGAATGTTATGTGTCACTGCTCTCTTTAAGGGCCCAGCCTTCTCTTAGTGTTCTACCCTTTGAGTGCAAGAAACTTAGATAAATCTGAACCAATCAGCAAAGTCTTAAGCTCATCTTCTCTCTCTTTTGCAGCTGTAAAGGCTCTGGCAGAGACGTGGATCAGATAGGGGAGCGATTAACCCTGAGAGGCAGATGCCGGCCATCCTACCAGATACCAACTGCCGGTCAGACATTTTATAACAGTGAATATGGAGACCTGTCAGAACCCTCTGAGGATGGCGGCTCTACCCCTCCAGGAGAGGCAGCTAGTCCCCCAATCCTCCAAGCCTCCTTCTTCTCAGATCAATATTAAAGAAATGATCAGATCACAGACCACAGAGACACCTGGGGCTGTGTTGGGTGGGGTGGGGGTGAGGAAGTCAATGGCAGTAGAGGGAGGGGAAATGCTTAAGATCGAACTATTTGCCAGCCTAACTGATGAAACAAGACCAAGGAGTCTTTGGAGGCAGTTTGAGGAAAAACCTGATAGCTGTCAAACTTCTCTATCTTGGAGTTCTTCCTGATTTACTGTTTCCTTGGATTTTTCAATTACTCCCCTCTAGGAGTAATTTTTGCTCAGCAAGATAGAAAACCAGAAACTCTCAACAATGGCAGCACTAACACAGCATGTCCACAGCCTGAACAGACACCACAGTGTTCAGGCAGACAAGGAAGACCATGGACCTTTCTAGATTCCAATAAAACAAGCCAACCCTTCAGAAATTCACCAGCCCCTTTTCCATCATAATATGCTTTTGTATATGACCCAGGGTGCTTCTCATGAGGAGATGCTGCCTATAGGAGACATGGATATCTTTGTTGCTATCTTAAAATGTCAAATTAGGAATTTTTGTGATTTGGGAAAGAAAAAGATCTTTGTTTTCTGTTCACCCTGCTAATTCATATCACAACTGGTCATCCCATACCACATGGACAGTCATCTTGGCAGTGACAAATCTGTTACTAAAAATAGCTAAATCGAGACTGCACTAACTTGTAAATGTTTGCTGGAAGGAAGACAGATCTCATCCAAGGAGATGGAATTTTGCACATGCAAATTTAGGGACAATTTTCACCACAACCAAGAACTTCCTTTCAATGAACTTCAGAGCAGAAACAGAGCCTGGAAAAGCATAACTGAATCCAAACAGCTATTATAACTCAAAAATAAAACATCAAATACCACTACAACATGAAAGTTTCTAACAAAAACATTTCTCACATAAAAAACAATTTTTTCAGTAGTCCTGGGTGTAACAAAATTTCAGTACAACAAAAGACTCCAAACAGAGTTTGTTGTAACAGAATCTGTCCTAGCAGTCAGGATACCAATAAGAACTTCTCAAAGTTAATTCCTCACTCACAGAGGACCCAATCAAGCTGGCCTCATTTCCTATGGATGATGTCTTGAGCTCCATCCGTTATGATGTTCAGAAAAGTGATGCCCTAATGAGGAAACACTGTCATCTGAAATCAATGAAACTTGTGAGGCATCTGAAAGCCATCCTGAGAACCAAGACTCCTCTCCCCTCTTTCTCCCCTACCTCTTTCTTATCTCCTCTCCCCTCCATATCCTTACCGACCAAGGAGACCATCGCAAAATGTCTTTATAGAAGCGCACCAGGGACATTGACAGAGACACCTTTAGAATAAATGGTCTGTGGGTATTCTTCCATCTCCTCCAATGTCACGTGGTCTTTTCTCACCTGGAATTCCAGAACGTTCCTTATCAGAAGATATTCCCTTTACCCTCCCATACTCTCCATGCCATAATGAGTGCTTGCAGGACAGGCTTCTGTGTATAGAACTAAGGGTTTTGTTATATCTGATATCCTTCCTCCAGATTATATTTTTACTTTATAATGCATTGAATACATTTATTCTGAGTCTATAATCCTCATTGTCCGGATGTTTTCGACAGTGATTGGAGACTGGTGGATTGACCCAAGAGATCACATTTTTAATCACTATCAGGGTTTGCTGGAATGGAAGCACAACTCTTCTGTGTTTAGTAACATTGATGATTTGTGTAGAAAGTGACACAATGATATTCTTCTCCAAAACACATATTAAAGGCATACTCATTGCCTTTTGGTGTTAGCTCCTCTTCTACCTGCATACGCAAGAATGTAATAAGTGAGGTAGTGGGGGGGGGGGGGGAGGGAATCATAAACATACTTAACTAACAATAATCAATCATCACGATCAACAAAAAATTAGAGTACCTACTGTGTGCTAGGCACTGAATAGATAGAGACAAAGAGCAGTGCCTGCCTTCAAGAAGTTTATTTTCTATTGGGTGAAACAACATGTATGCATATAGGAATGTACAAAATACTTGGGAGTGGGGAGGTCAGCAGATCTGTGATTTCATCCATATAGAGAACTCACGTGAGGAAACCCCCTCTACCAATACAGGTATATACCTGCTTATAACTTACAGTTGTTGCAAGATAACTTGGAAGTTAAGTCACTTGCCCAGGCTGTTTTCCTAACCCTGAGACCAGCTCTCTATCCATTATACCAAAAAACCGATTTTCCAAGGTATGTGCAAAGTAAATAGGAGATAGTTTTGAATAGCAGAGTGGTTGAGAGTGGAAGTATTAGCAGCTGGGAAAGGGAGAAGGGGGAATGAGATCAAGAAAGCCCTTATGATATGAAAAAAGCCTTACTCATTCTAAAGGGTCAAGGTCTGGAGTAAAATAGGAATGTCAGTCTTTGGTCAATACAATCACCCCTGACATGCATGTGATACTTACTCAAATAAAAATGTTAAACATACATTGCATTACAAAAGGAACACTGTCTCTATACATTTCCCCAACTCTATGCAGCCTGAGCCACATTGCCATGCCTTGGATGCAGAGTGGTTCAGCAGAAGTATAGAAGTGGGAGCTTCAAAGCCTTGGATCCAGATGTGCTGGCTTAATGGGCAGCCCATTACAACTGAAACTTATTCATTAGACATTTACAGGCACCCAGCAGGGGGCATAAAGTACAAAACAAACCCTTTCCCTGCTCCTGGGAAAATTGGAAGGTTCTTGTGTGTTTTTAGGATTCAACAGCCTACCCCCACTGATAAAAATGTTAGACATCCAGATCCTCTATACTCTCTTTATTTTCAAGGGGAATCCCATCTGGATTCATTATATCCCATATTTTCCTGTTGTTTGTCCTCCATTCTGGAAAAGGACCATGACATCAGGGAGGTGATGCTATGACATGCAAATGAATTGGCTTTCAGTGAGGGAGGACCAGGCAAAGTCACCAGCCTCATTTTCTTCTCTGGAGCCATCTGGGCCCATCCATCTCTGGAGGGCTGGAGATGGCCCTGCCCATCCATCTCTACATCCTGAGTGTACCCTTCAGTATCCTGAAACTCCTAGGAGCTGTGCCAGGAAGGTGGCAGATGCCTGCCACACCCAATTTCTGGAGATGAATTGGCCTGTAGACAGAGAAGACAACTACGTGGACATCATAGCGGAAGGGGACATCACAGGATAAATTTCAAGTACTTAAAAGGCTGCCATGTGGGATCAGGATTGGACTAATCCTACTTGTCCCCAGAGAACAGGACTAGAAACAAGCAGGCATATACATCTTCAGCACAAAGCTAAGTGCTATGGTTCCAAACACAGAAGTGACAGTCCCATCTTTTAAGGTTCTTACTTTCTATGTTTCTCTCCATATGCTGCTTTTCTACTCTCTATTTTGGGGGATACAACATGCTCACAGATAAGTCTGCTTGGGATGGGGGAAGGGTGCACTTCCAATGGAGGGAGGTAGGAGAGACCTCTTGAAGATGGTGGCATTCCTTGAGCTGAGCCTAGATGGGAGCTAAGGTTTGCAAGAAATGAGAATTAAAAGGGAGAGAGGAGGCAAAGGTGGAGAGGAAAGAAAGCAGTGGTGGGGCTAGGTGGGGAGTTACAAAGAAGTAAGTTTAGGAGTGATAGAAAAACTTCCTAATAACTTAAACTATCCCAAAGTGCAGCAACCACATTAGGAGGCAGTAGACTCCCTATCAAACAAAGGCTGGATAACCCCTTCACCCATATACCTGATATAGAGGGCCAAGCTTTCCTGGAGGAGACTGTACTTTCCTTGGTTTCTGAGTATTCATCCAACCTAGACCCAAAGCAATGGGAAGTCATGAAGGACACCCCAGGCTTCAAGACTTCAGGACCCGACTCTATTAGGGCAAATTGGCCCTCACTCCCCTGACACAGACCTCAGATGTCTTTGTGAACTTCTGTGGTTAAGAAACAAACAAAAAGTATGGTTATCATTTTTTTTTTGTTGATGACCCTCTCCAAACTTAGCTAGATTCCATGGTTTCACATAGAATCCTCTTTTTATATGTTCTTCTACATGTATGGAAATATTCTCTTCTATGTTTAAGTTCAGAATTTTTTAAAATTAAATTGAAATTTTAAAATACAAACTTAAGCTAGGCAGATCCTCAGAAAACAGTCACAGAAAACCATTGAACCATGCCTAAAATCTTTCTACCTTGGTATGCCTCCTACAGAGTGCACTGGCCTATGTTATCACTATCTTGGAGAATTCAGTCACCTCCATGACAAGATGAGAAGGACCTCAGTGAGGGAAGGGGGGGGTGGTCTTTGTATTGCCTATTAGTATCATGATGGAACCCGACAGTAGCAGAAACAAGCAAGCATCGCTGAGCCCCTGCCAGGTGCCAGAAACAATGCAAAGTGTTATGTGCACATAGGGGAAACTGTGAAGTTCTATAGATAGGCAATAATATTCTTACAGTTAAAAGAACTAGTGAAATCTGCCCTTTTTGTCTCAACTGCCTTCTGAAGTTGGTGAATTTTCTGTGCAGGGCTCATACAACCCAGTTACAGTTTTAAAAGACAGCAGATGCTGAACACAGCATGACCTATACGGAAAGGCATCTATCTGTTGCCCCAAGTCCTCCAGTTCCAGAGGTGGCAAGATGATGTCTGCAGCTTCATAGGAAGGAATGTGTGTTTGCAGCCCTATCCTCCCCACCCCAAAAAAGTGTTCCTCCTCAAAAAGAATGCTTTGTCCTTAGGTAATAGATACAATTGGAAGAAACCACAAAAATCAAACTTGTAGAGCTAGCGGGGACCTCAGAGGCCATGGAAGCCAACCCCCTCATTTTACAGATGAAGAGACAGATGCTCGGAAATGTTCATGGTTATCACAGATCTAGAGTTAGAAAGGATCTTAGAGGCCATAAGATCCAGTCCCTTCATTTTCCAAATGATTAAACCAAGGCCCAGAAATGTTAAATGTTAAAGTTTCATAGGTAACAAGTGCCAAAGTCTAGAATTCAAATAAAAATAATAATATAATACTTTGAAGTACTTCATATATGGAATCTTTTGTGATCCTGACAACAGCTCGTGAAGGACATGCCATTGTCCCCACTTTTCAGATACAGAAACTAAGCCTGAAAGGGGTAAAAGTGACTTCCTGGGGTCACAACTAATAAGCATCCAAGAGAGGGTTTGAACCCAGCTTTCTTACTCAAATCAAACCTCTAGCCAAATCACTTTGCTGCCTCCCATTCAGTGCCTTCAAATTTAGCTCTTTCCATTGTACCATGCTATTCTGGGGCCAGGTTCTAATTTGAAGGGCAACTACACTGCCAGGATACAGTAGACAAATACCTGTCTTCTAGGAATCAGTGGGCCCAGGAGTGGGGATTGGCCTGCCTGTAAATGACTAATTGAGAAGATGCTGGTCACCTAGAGAAATTATACTGTTTAAAGAAAACCTTGCTTAATTTCCACAGGTTCTCAAGCACCTTGGCTCGTAATTACTGATTGGTTGAGGAATTTTAAAAAACCCTAAGATAAACAGAAGTAAAGCATCTATGAGATCATCTGCTGAGCAATATTGATCAGATAAATCATAGAACTCAAGATCTGGGAAGGACCTAAAAGCTCATCTAGCTCCACCATCAAATTCAACTCGGGTATTGGTTCTCAAAGGTTTTTGGCTCCTCTAACTCCTCTCACCAGCAACAATAAAAAAATGTATTGTGAATCCCAAGGTACTTTAACATGCTACACATAGTATTCCCCTAGATTTAGTCATTAAGTGTTTATAATAACTACAATGATAACTTTTGCCCTCCCAAAAGCTCCAAATAAAAATTTGTTATATAATTATTTGATATATATTTTATATCATAATACATTTGTTATATTGTATAATCATAGAATATAAATTTTATTCTACTATAATTGTGAAAACAATATAAAAATTATAAAACTAATTATAAAATAATTATGAATATTTTTATATGAGACATTCCATAAAAATTAAAAGAAATTATCTAAGAAGACCTCATGTGGTAAATATTATTTGCTTATGGTAACATAATTGGGCAATTATTTGCTGCTTATGGTGCTATTTAAGAATATTTTAGCTTGAACATCCATGAAATTCTTAGATTCTCAGACCAGGAGCCATGGAACTAGAAGAACTCATTTAATTTGCATCTTCCCACCAACAAGTCCCACACTCTCCATCTTCTCTACAGCCTCCTTTGGGACTTTTGCATCAGAGTAAAAAATACCTGGGAAATAAAAACATAATCCTGACTAGAGGCTAAGATGGAAAAATGACCACACAATTGATAGAATTCAAGAAAGCTTAATGGAAAAAAAGTTAAGCATTGGTGTCGTTCTCTAAGAACCTGTGATTTCATTGGGTGGAACGCTCCCTCCACCAAAACCTATGGCAACTCCCCTGTGAATTAGTGGAGTCTTTGAGAATTGCTGTGGCTGAAAAAAATCATCCCTTCTGGAGTCAATCTGGTGGTGAGTTTCTAGGATAGCCTGTCCATCACCTGACCTGTCCTCAAAGCCTGTCCAGGTTGGTTGGACTTTCTAGAGTTTAAATTCCACTGGCAGAACCATCAAGAAACCAGCTACAATCCACATACTTCTGGCACGAAAGTAAGGTATTAGGGGAGGTTATTCTTATGATGGACATATTATACTTCACCTTATCATGGAATTTTGAAGTTGAAAGGTCTTCCTTAGAAACCATGTGGGAAAAAGTGAAAAGAGTATTAAATTTGGAGTTAGGAAGACCTGGGTTCAGATCTTACCCCAGCCACTGGTTATGTGATTCTGGGTAAGTCATTTACTATCTCTGAGCCTCAGTTTCCTCATCTCTAAAGTGAAATAATAATAGCACCTATCTCACAGGGTTGTTGTGAAGATCAAGTGAGAGAAGCACTTTGCAAAAACTCAAGGCACTCTGGGTCTCAGTTTCCTTATCTATAAAATGTAGGAGTAGGACTCAGCAACCTCTATAGTCTTTTAAATGCTGACCTATGAACTTATTATCATTTAATCTAAACCACTTATGTTATAGATTGCTAGGTGGCACAGTGGATAGAGCATTAAGCTGGAAATCAGGAAGGCTTATCTTCCTGAGTTCAAATCTAGCCTTAGATGCTTGCTAGCTGTGTGATCCTGGGTAAGTTATTTAACACTATTTACCTCAGTTTCCTCATCCGTAAAATGAGCTAGAGAATGGAATGGTAAGCCCACTGTCTGTATGATTTATCTGCCATCATCCTCCCTCACTCTTCCCCCATGATGTTATATGGAATTCATTTTTTACTTAGGTTTTTTTTTAAATTGACATTGCTTCTAGTGCCCA